>CM040439.1:24332090-25047180 GCA_022702705.1 Papilionanthe hookeriana x Papilionanthe teres | reverse complement strand
TATTAAAACATTATTAAAAGTACTAGACTCATCACTTTGGTTCTTAAAAAGAGAAGGATCAAACTAGTTGAGCATGACATACAACCCTGCACTATAGATAAGGTGGTTGATTGGGAGCATGTCTAGTTTAATTACCTTTGATTTGTTTCTTTTTTTTTTAACATGAGGGGTCTACTCTTTAATATAATTATAGATTTTTTTTTAGAAAAACCTGCATGTTAATTAGAGCAAGAACTATTTGAGTAAACATTTAGCACTAACCCACACAACATTCTCAGACAATTTAAGTTGAGGCATTTAATCGATTTGTTGGAGCATGAGCATGTTTTAAAACAATATTACAAGTTAACCCGCACACTCTTCTCAAATCATGTAATTTAAAGTTTAACATTCAGATCGAAGCACAAGGGAGTGCGATTTTATATATTTGAATAATTTCAAAAAAATTTATAGGCTTTAAGCAATATGTATGATTTTTTAAAATATTAATTTGATATGAAATTTATATAAAGAGGCACACGTAAGATTTTGAAAGTACTATAACTGACTCATTTTATAAACATATTAAAACACTTATAACTCAAGAACATTTTAAAACATGTAAGATTTTATAAGTCTTAAAAGCACTCGCATAGATTCCAAAATATTGCATGACTTAAGAAATAACCTCAAGTTTGTATACCTTAAAATCATTTAGAACTCAAAATATTTGCAAAAATACATTGATTTTGTATTACAAAATTTCATTTTGTTTAATGTCCAAAAAAGAAATCACATTCTATTTGCTAGCAAGTGATAATGTGAATTTGGTGGCGAAAATACATATAAAGTTTTTATTTTAGCACTTAACAATATGACTTTTATGTCTCTTAGCCTCGATTACATAAGTCATAATGCATGTGCAATATTCCATAATTTGGCCAAAACACAAATGATTCAAGCCTAAGAGCATAAACTTGAATTAATTTCCAACTTCAAAAGGCCCAAATTTAAATCAATTTTTAAGCATGAGAGCCTAAGTTTAAAAAGTTTAAAGTCTGAGTGCCTAAGTTTTAAAAGTCCAAATTTAAATTAATTTCCCAAATTTGGATCAGTTCTCAAGCTTAAGTTTAAGAAAGTCCATATTAGAATCAATTGTCAAGCCTAAAAGCCTAATTTTGAATAGATCAAATTTAAGAGTTGACACCCCCTGTCCCGATTACGCAATCGCATAATTCATCACCTGTGGAAATGCAGGATTCTAGAATACCCTGCAAATGAGGTACTAACACCGGCATCAATAATGGCTAGTTATTTTAAATCTACTAAAAGTCATTGAACAAGCCAAAACTTCTACTTGAGCCCTTTAAGGAAGGGGAAGTTGTTTGCAGTGTGCAGACACATTAATTAGCTTTTAACAAAAACCAACGCATGATAATTCATTCTTCATGCTCCTTAATTGTTTTCTATAATAACCCTAAATTGCATGCATAATAGTATAGGTGTATTTTACTTTCTGTGAGTTAAAATGGGGTTATCTTTTATGTGATACGATGGATTTGTGTGGTATAAATGTTAAAAAATAAAGTTTAGGTGTTAGATATGGACGGCATGTATGGAAATGCCCATTAAAAAATGACAATTAATAACTTCCATCCTTCTATGCATGACAATAAACACTCGCAGTGAACAGAATGCCAAAGCCAGAAAAGAATAACGAAAATTACCTGATATCCATTAGCGAATATGCTTGCATGTGGTCATGATTTAGAAGAATTAAAGGTAAGAGGTCTACACGCAAAGGTTCAACACCTAGTTGCTCCAGTATTGAGAGGAACCTCTGTCTGATACTATCACAGCAAAACGGCTTACACTTCACAATCAACCTTGAGTTTGGGACCGCGCATAATATCTTTGCCCAAACCCTTAATACATTGGGTGTTATCTGTAAAATGATCGAGTTAATAAGTTAAAAAATGATATAAATAAGAAGGGAGTGACAATTGAGATCAGCACCTTCGCTAAATTATTAAAGCTCCCAAATGTAATAAAACCATTTACAAGAGCAGGGGTAGGGCATACAACGCCAGCTTCAGGGGAAGGCGTATAGCAAAGAAAGCATTCGGATAGCCGAACCAATTCTTCAACTTGCCTGCCAAACATTATCATTATCACAATCATGAGGAAATAGGCGGGAAATTGAAACAAGATTATTTCTAAATTACAAACTCACTTCTGACGGGTATTGGGTGGATCTGCAAATGAGTCTGAAATTCTATAATCAATGGAAGGTAAACCAGACGTATTTGGATATCCAATCCAAGTTACCTAGAGTGGTGATTTTTAGTGCAAAAACAAGG
This sequence comes from Papilionanthe hookeriana x Papilionanthe teres, assembly GCA_022702705.1. Taxonomy (NCBI): domain Eukaryota; kingdom Viridiplantae; phylum Streptophyta; class Magnoliopsida; order Asparagales; family Orchidaceae; genus Papilionanthe; species Papilionanthe hookeriana x Papilionanthe teres. The sequence continues at coordinate 25,044,841 of CM040439.1, read as the reverse complement.
GGACAAAAGGCTTAATAAAGTAGCTGGATGGATATAAATAGAAAGTGCTATAGAGAAAAAAACTAGAGCAAAGTTACACAGTTAATAATACTCCAAAAAATCTGTGCTAAACAAAGTTAAAGCCTCGTATTGAACTCGACAAAATTGAATGTAAAATAAAAATTTGACCCCAAATCAAAGATTATTGGCTATATAATGAAATAAAAACAAATTTGTCAAAAATACTGCAGCATGCAGCACTAAAAAAAAAACAAAGGATAAGATTTAAGGTCAGGCTGTCCTAGAATAACCCAATAACATACGAGGTAGAAAAATAGACGATCTACCAAAGCAGCTAACGATAAAAATAGTAAACAAACTTCCAAATCATCACCATTCTAGAAACTTAAACCGCAACACAAGCTTCTTTATACAAAGAGTGTCCGCTCTAGAATAAATGTGTTGAGATATATCAACAACATTCTTCTAGAACTTTCTGACGGATTAAACTTTGAGGGGACTCAATAATTGGCATCAACATATTCAAAAATAAGAAAAAATAATAATTTGTTATAATGGTGAAAATCAACTACCATGAGGGGCTTATTTGGGGCTTCTTCGAGTAAACACATTGCATTGTAAAGTTAACTAAGTTGGAATACAATAAAAAATAGGAATATTTACAAACATACTACTCAAATACTATGTAATTAAAAATCTAAAACCTGAACTTTAATTTATGCCAACTTACGTGCAGATGAAAAGATGTTTAAATTTTTAGAAGTCAAAATAGTGGTATTTTTGATATGATATAAAAGATTTGGGTGACAAAAAAGTAAATACATAGGAATTAGGTGAGATGTATGTAAATAGCCATAAAAAATATCATTGTTCACTTCATGTCCATTAGTGGGCAGTCAGCTAATAAATAAATAAATAACACTGATATTTGAAGTGCCCATAAGAAAATTATTTAAAGATTAAATAAAATATTTAAAAAACCCTCTACTAGACCAAATTCTTGGTGCTAATAAAGAATACAAAAAGCACAGAAAAATCCATCGAACATTAACGGAAAAAAAAGAAAGTAAAATGCATTTGTTTTGGAAATGAATGCATAACATAATAGAGTTTAAAAAAACTACCTGAACAGGAGCAGGCCGACAAGCCAATGTTCCTAACTTATTGTTTGCAGTATGGCCAGTGAGCTCCACAAGTATGTCAACCTTATCCTCTCTTACCATGTGTGCAACCTTCTTTTCATCAATACCATATATATCTCTCCATAGTCCACCTTTTTTAAGTACTTTTTCCTTGAATTTGAATGTTTTTGCATCTGCCTATAAGGATTTTCAAAAAGAAACAGAACAATAGAACAGTTGAAGCACCACATAAATAACATTTTGAATTTACCAAGTTAAACAATGAAATGTATGGGAAATTTACAGGTTACAGAAAAATGTTGTGAATATATTTTTCATGCAGGTCAAGTCGTCACCTCTGAATTTAATAATTAGCCAGGACAACTTTGAAATATTGTCTAGGATAGAGTTTCGAGTCATTAACAGCAACAAATATGTTTTCATATTTGATTTTTTTTCCTTAATTGGCTTCTAAAACAAGCTATAAGTGTCTTCCCTACAAACAAGAGTAGTAAATGAAAATTAAATTTTTCCATTTTAGACAGACTTTTCAATGTATTATTCAATTTAATCCCTCAACTCCTCAAATTCGTCCAGCAGTCAACTTTGCTGTTTCATTGGAAATAAAATGGAAAAGCGTAGGTTTCCATGAGGGTATTTTAGACTTTTTTGAATCAACCTCACTAATTAATATCAACACAATTTAATGAGATTGACCTAAAAAGTATAGAATGCCCGTCATCGAAAGCTTCTATCCACAAATTGTCATCCAAAGAAATGATAAAGTTGATGGTAAGATCAAATCAATTTAAATTGACGAGTTGAGAAACCAAATTGAACACTGTTAGAAGTTATGAGAAATAAATTATTTCCTAAGATTAGGAGTTATTTCATATCCTATTTTTTATTTATTTCCATGGATTACAAATTATTTCATTTTATATTTTATGTTATTTCCTTTATCTCCGAATAATTAATATGAATTGATTATTGGTGATATTAGGTGATACAACTTTCCTTTCATGTTATTTCATTTTTATTATCTTTCTTATTCTAAGATTTATGAAAAGTTTATTTATACATCCTCTCATATCAATGAAAAAACAACTTTAAAACCGCATTTAACATGGTATCAGAGCCAAATTCCCTACCCAAGACTCTGGTCCTCCCTCCAGAGTGGTCGGACTTCCTTCCAGCGACGCTCTCTCCCTACCAAAGGACGGGAGTTTCATTCCATTATCTTAAGAAGCAGCCCTCGCTCACCTTGAATTTGTTTTTCTCTTTCCATGTTTGTTGGCTTAAGCTCTGATGATGAGGAGATGATCATGTAATAGCCTGGATCTAGCTTATTATCAATAAGAAGCTGGATGTTTACTGCGTCCAACATCGGAGGATCCAACCTAATCTGAGGAGCGACGTTTCCTTGTATGTCTTATGCTATCCTAGCAAGCTAGAATGAGTCTTATTTGGGAGAGAGGAAGGCTTTTATCAAGAAAAACTCTAATTCTAACTCTAACCCGAGTCTTTGTAGCAGTCGTGAGGACTCTTCTACTGCAACCTTTCAGCAAAATTATCTTTGGCAACCCGAGCCCTAAAGCGAAATTGAAATCATAGTTTTAAGCTGGAAATGCTCATCTTCCTACAGTGCCTAACGAGGAGTTGTTTGGGTGAGCTATGACTTCCATTCCAAAGCTACAATGGATTCCAGGAATCTTCTTTCTAGCATTATGAAGAAGTGCTCGCAGATCTTGGTGAGGCTAATGAAGTACAAGGGAGGTCTGTGGTTTAATTCCCTAGGGGATGGGATCACATGATTATCGGGCGATCATTAGGTAGCCCATGAACCTTGGGACAATGAGATCCAGGCTTAAAAATGACTTTTAAGCATTCTATAGAACACCATTGGATTTTGTCGAGGACATTAGACTGACCTTTAACAACGTTCTCATTTATAATCCAGAAGCTCATGAGGTGCATAAATTGGCAGCACTACTCCATCAATTTAAGGAACAAACTCCTTGGTTTGCTTGAAAAACAACTTGAAAAATGCTATTACGGAGGCGAAACTAGATGTACCCTTGAATGAAATCCCAACAACAAACCAGCATGCCCCTCTCTGTCAGTTTCTTCCCTTCCGCCAAAAGTTTCTTCCTACAATAGGCTTTTCTCTAGACCTTTTCTTGCATCATGCCATCCTCTGAAATCTTTCCTGCAGTAGAACCTCCTCTGGAACTTTTCTGCAGCACATTCTGAAGCTTTTCCTGTAACAAGTCCACCGGAATTCTTTATGCAGCAAGCTCTCTTCCGAAGCCTTTCTCTGCATAAGCCCCCCTCCAAAATTTTTTCCTACATTAAGCCTTCCTCTGAAACTTTTCTACCGCATACCCTCCTCCAAAACTTTTCTGTTGAATACCCTCCGGACCTTAGTTCTGTATTAGGCCCTTCTTCTGAGTCTTCTTTTCTGCAGACCATACCTTGCAGCTTTTCTTGTTAGTTGTCTACTTCCGTGCAAACTCCGTTGCAGCACTACCTGTAGGAGCCTTCCACCGACCTACAGACATTGCAGTCAAAGTCAGCAGTAGTCAACTAGAAATCAGACTTTTCCAACAGTTGTCCACTTTCCTACAAACTCCACAGCAGAAGTACTTATAGAAGTCTTCTGTCAACCTATAGAAACTGCAGGAACTGCAGAAAGAAACAATTGTATTTGTCTACTTCCCTGCAAACTCCCCTACATCATTACTAGTAAGAGCATTTACAGGAGCTACAGTCAAAGACAACCGCAGTTATCGACTTCCCAACAAACTCCCTTGCAGTATGACAAGTCTTCCACCTACCTACAAGCACTGTGGGAACTGCAGTCAAATGCAGCACAAACACGGGATGGGAAGACTTCAAGTTCTACTTCACATGATCTCCCTCGCCCATTGTTTGATATTTCCAAATCCAATTTGAACATGATTTTCAATCATGCTTCAACTTGAGGTGGAGTATTAGAAGTTATATTAGGAAAATTTTATTCCTGTGAGAAGTTACGAGGAATAAATTATTTCCTTAGATTGGAAGTTATTTACTTTCACATTTTATATTTATTTCCTTAGATTATGAATTATTTTCATTCCTATTTTAAGCATTACTATTTTAAGTTATTTTATTTATCTTGTAATAATTAAGATGAATTGATTATTGGAGATATTAGGTGATGTATCTTTATTTCATATTATTTCTTTTTTATTATCTCTCATATTCTAATATTCGTATGAGGGTTATTTATATCCACTCTCATATCAATGAAAAAACCGTTTTATTCCGCAATATTCTGAATTTCAACAAATACCTATAAAAAATCTTAAATCAATAAACACGCCTAAAAAGTCTAGGGCTACTTTGACATTCGTTCCAGACAAATACATAATTTATAAGATTATGATTCTTGATACTTTTATTTTCTTTGCCAGCTATTTAAAAGTGAAATTTCAGTGATTAAATATTCAGAAGATAGCAGCAGAAATAAGAGATTGTTGGTTTGATATACATTCATTAGTCTATTAAACCTCTAATGTAGGGGCATTTCAAGTTTAAATAGTCAGGTAATGCATGTAAATACAGCTTCCTAAGGGTTGGTCTACTTGTATACTGATATCTAGATTCTAGTCGTGGTAAATATTTACAGTAATATTTGCAACTTCTACAATAAAAATTTGTAGAATTGACCCTTCCAACAATCGATGCAAACCAGATGCATGAAAACTTGAATAGAAAATGCATGTAAATCTTTTAGAGGAGAAATGACAAATCTTTGAGGAAAATGGTCAATGGTGTACCTTTACTACTGCTGAGTACACAACCACCTGGTACTCGGTATAGTCATGGTATGTAAGGGGAGCTTCGATAAAATATGACACAGAATGAGTAAAAAAATCGGGAGAAACATATCCTATAATTAATGGTCGGTCCATAACTTTAGGATTATCCCAGCTAGTGTATTGCTGATAAAGCCTCATAAAACGCCTTCCCCATTCCCTGTAAAGAAGAATTAGTAATTAAGAAACATTTACACTTCAAATATTTGAATAATTAAGTACAAAAGCAAAATATAATCACTTTATATTTCTCCAAGAGCAAAGTGCAGAAGCAGATCTTAAAAATAAAAAAGCAATCAATTACATGTTTTTTGGAAAATTAAATCCAAATTGATTATAATTGTTAAGTATTGGAAATTGTCAATCCGCACTAAAAAGAACTTGCTGAGAATGTATTTCATTGATTTTAATTCTGTTATTAGATATATCTGTTTTCAATTATTTTCTTATTATGGAGAGATTCTTATTTTCATTCCGTTGACTATTATATATGCATAGTAAGTTGCAATACATTTAGGGGTGTAAGTGAGTCAAGCAGATTGGTGAACTGACTCTAGCTCGACTCGATAAGCGGCTCGTGAACTGAACTCGATAAGCTAACAAGCCAAGCTCAAACTATCCCAGATTCGACTCGTTGGCTCGTGAGCCGGTTCGTTAAAAAAATATTAATACAAAATAGACTTAAAATATATTAAATTTTAAGATTTTAGCTTTTAAAGTACAACAATTGTTTTAAAAAATGATATGTATAATTTTTTATTAAGTGATTTCTTATAACGTTTCTTCAAATTGCTCATTCTATTTATCATTTTATTATACCACAACCTTAAATTAATATTATTTTCTTTCTTTTAAATTAAACAAGCCGGCTTGTCGGCTAAAACTAGATAAAATTAATCAAGCTCAAGCTCGAGCTCAAATTTCATGCCCACACCGAAGGACCGCTGATAATGTGGAAGACACTATGCAGAATCATGGTTGTTAAAGAGTCCGAACAAGTGCTCTCGACAATCATAATGGCATGGATACCTCAACTCATGACTCTCTTACACTAATGAATGATGACATGAATCAACAATTTAAACACAAGAAAGATATCCGAGGGTAGTCATCCAGCTGAAAGATATTGGACTTTTGTGACAAATCTTAATAAAGTGCAGGGTCCAACTCGATCCAAGAGACTATAAAAATTGTGGCATGGAAACAGGCAATTGAGAAAAAAATTTGAGTTTTAGAAAAGAATAACACAAGTACATTTACAAAGTTATCACATAGAAAAAAGCCTCTAGGTTGCAAATGGATATTTACACTCAAATACAAAGATGGAAGTGTAGAGAGATTCAAAGCCTGAATGATTGTCAAGGGAGGGCTCCACACAATCACGCGGGATTGACCAATCAGAAAACATCTGCACATGTTGCCAAACTTAATACAGTTTGGGTATTACTCTCTTGCAGTAAATAAAAATCGACGTTTATATCAAACTTGATGTCAAAAATTTCTTCTTAAATGAAGACCTTGATGAAGTCTACATGACTATACTTTGAGCTTGAAAAATAGGTCGAACAACAAGTTGGTTTGAAAGTTGAAGGAGTATTTATAAGACTTGAAGTAATCTCCTCGTATTTTGTTTGACAGGATTGCTAGAAAAGCAATTATAAACAGATATCATCAGTGTCAACTTGATAATACTTGGTGACTTATTAAATTCAATTCTAGAGGCAAAATTGTTATTTTCATAGTATAAGTAAACAGTATTATCTTGAAATGCAATGATCCAAAGAAAATTATCATAATAAAAAGAATGCTTGCCACATAATTTGAGATCAAAGACTTAAGAAATCTTCGATATTTTCTAGGAATACAAATGGCACGATATAAAAAGGGACAAAGAGAGTACATTTTAGACCTGTTAAATAAAATTAACATGCTTGGATGTACACCTACTGGCACATCTATGAATTATAACAAATAGTGAAAAGAAAGTGAAGCAGACAATCCAGTTAACAAATGAAGCTATCAAAAGAATTGTGGGCAAACTATTTTACCTATCACACACAATACTTGATATTACATACTTAGTGTAGTAATCTAGCACATGAATAACTCAAATGAAGAACATTCAAAAACAGTGAACAAAATTCTAAGATACTTGAAAACAACTCTAGGATAATGGTTTATTCTTAAAAAGATTTAAAAATCGAGATATTAAAATATACACGGATGCTAGCTAAGCAGAAGAGAACAAATATGTAAATAAGTTCATATGTCTCGGCTAATCACGTCACATGGAGAAGAAATAAACAAACTTTAATCTCTCGGTATAGTGAGAATCTGAATACCGTGCTCTTGCAGTAAATATAGTTGAGAGAATGTGGTCAAGAGAACTTAAGGTTGAGATGAAAGACATGATTAGGATGTTCACTGATAGCTAATCAGCTATAGTATAACTAAAATTCCTCTGCATCATGACAGAACAAAACACATCAAAATTGGTTGACATTTCATCTCAGAAAAGGTTAATAATGGACTTGTTTAGCTCAATTATATTCTTACAAATCTTCAGACTGCTGATATTCTTACCAAAGCACTACCAATGATCAATCATGATGATTTAAAGTTCAAGCTTGGTTTGTACAATATATATAACTGAGCTTATTGAAGAGTATAGGAAAGTACCAATACACATAAGGAATGAATATATTTCACTGCTTGTATTTTCGTTATTCGGAAAAAAAAACTTTTATTAAATAAAATAGTTGATGATAGAATATTGATGTACAATAAAAGATAAAATTTAAGAAGTTTTGTTATAAAAATTAATTTAAATATAAAAGAGAAACATAAAACTAATTTAGTGGGATAAAGGCTTTTTTGTATTTTTACTATTAGATATTTTCGTTTTCTATATTTTTCTTAGTTTAGATGGATTCCTATTTTGGTTCCTTTCATTATTATATATATGTAGTAAGGTGTAATGCATAAAAGCTAGCGAGAAATAAAATTCTTTCTAAAATTCTGCATTAAGCAAATTTGAATATTGAAGAAGCTAATTTTCAAATTACATAGATTATGAGCTAAAATAGTTGCATTGGATTGGAGCAAGCAAGATACATTTTTTCTGCAAAATCACGGAAATATTTACCAAAATGGATAATGCTTACTAAACAATTTTTTTTCTCTCAGACCTATGTTTGCACACATCTCCAAAGAACATATAGAAAAAAGAAGAGTCATCAGAATGGCCAACTTATTAGTATCATTACGGCACCTCTAAACTTTAATGGTGACTTACATGAATTTTGGCAAAATTTTCAAGTTAACCATGAAACCCAATTTTAAACCTCAAATTTTACATCTAAAATTGGTAATGGCAATGATTTTTTTTTTTTTTCAGGGAAGATTTAAATGCAAAAACTTCAATTTTTACATTACTTATACATGAGAAGGTGTGGTTCACCTTTTTAAAGTTAAAATAGTAGTATTTTCATGTTAGATATAAAAGATTTGGTTGGTATAAACGTAAAAGTTAAAGTTTAGGAGTTAAATATGTAAATAGATGAGAATTTGGCGGTACGCATGTAAATGTCACCTTTATTTGTCCAACCTTGGGAACAGCAATGATGGTTTTAGAATCACAATATCAACCACATATGCCGCTTTTAAGCTTATTGTATTATGTAGGTCCCGTGCTGGATTAATGAAAATAGTCTCTTTGCAAATACAGATCAAGGCTTATGTACAAAAAAAAACCATCCACAATCTGCATTTGCATAGCTTCTGCACTAGATAGAATCCCATTCTAATCCACACAATATTGTTATTAGAAAAAGGATTGAGCTGAAAGATTTGCAACCTGAAATGCCACTACTTACTCTAACTGGCCTCATACCATGTCAGCTACATTCTTCCCTCTCCCTAGCCACCAAGTCTTTCAAAATAAAACGTGCCCCAAAGAAATAGCATCATTGTGCGCAGATGCCGATTAATTATATATAAAGTGAACCAGATATGTCAATTCAAAGGAATAAACAAACCAATTCCATCATATATGGGCGAAGTCAAACGAGTTGCAGAGACAAAATGCGAGTAACAGCCAAAGTCTAAAAAGAGTGAGGGAAATAGAAATGGAGAGTGTGTGAGCGAGCAAGTAAAAACGAAGCCTCCAAATGTGAGGCGAGGGATACCACGTGCCGTTTAATAGATAGGAACAGCTAAGTGAGGAGCTGATTCAGTAATCATCCTAAAATAAAATATTTCCATTTCTTTTTATAAACTCAGTTGGAAACCCTAGGTATAGTTGTTATTTTTTTATGAAAAATTGGCTTGCCATTTATGTGAGGAAGAAAAAGAGTACAACTGATGGAGAAAAATGGCACAAGTATAATAAAGGTAAGGGAATTTTCATTCAAAAAAAATCTGACATTTGCAAAAATTATTTAAAAAAAATTAAAGTACTTAGAGTTTATGTAAGGCTATATTAAACGCATCAAACAAGGATGAAGAATATTTAACAAATATAAAAATTTATTATATAAGAATTTAAAAAGATCGTAATACAATAATTATAGTTTTGTCTATAGGAGATGAATTGCTTTATGTGAATGAAGAATTTGAGAAATAACATGTAATAAATATACAGACACATTTGATTATATATATGTGCGTGCGTGCAGGCTATAATTACATAGAGCCAATAAAGATAGTGTATAAATTAAATTATTTAGTAATTTTTATGAGAAATAATATAAAAGTTGGATGATATAGGTGTCAATTTTAAACAGTTTAGTTGTAGGGTTCCAACTATAAGCCTATCATAATGTTTAGTTTGCAGATTGAATTAAGGTTGACATGGGAATTCAAGTGAAAAAAAAATCCAATTAAATGCTCTTAAGGCCAGGATCTTATGGTGATTGAAAAATGGGCAATTATATTTCTATATTATAGCAAAATTTACAATTAATTTTGATATAACATATGATGTTAATGTGTGCACCGAATATTGCTACTATTGTCATTATGTGATTTAAAAAGAAAGTAGTTCATGAATTGATTACAAATATTTATGCCTTAAATATCTATTAAATTAAATGGTTACTGCTTGATTTTCATGATTTGCAGTCTCATTAATTTTGTTCTTGAGATTGTTACACTACAGAATTATAATTAAGCATTGAATTATTGCACAACATATTTAGATTGTTTGATTATATTTAAAGAGCCTTTTCTATTAAATTGTAGCTCTTGCAAGACATATAGATTGTTTAATATTATCTTAGAAAAGGATCTCTTAATCTAAATATGTGACCTAAAAAGATTGGTTTACATGAGAAGAGGAGCATGTGAGAATAGGTATTAAATAACATATGTATCTAATTTTAGTTGCGTTATTGAATTGTTTGTATCCAAGATAACTTCTTTGCAAGTTAAATGTGAATATAAAGCTTAATGTTTAGTTGCACTTTAAAGTTTGGAAAAAATTTTGCATTATTTTAATTACTAATAAAAAAATAAATTTAAAAATAAACTTCTATTATTGATTTCAAATCCAAAGCTCTCAAGCTAGGTCATGACACCATGTGATCGCCTTTTTTTTCTAGCATCATAAAATAAATCAAAAGAGATTCAATGATGGTAAAGAGCATCAATCACAAGTTGAGATTATAAAGCTTAACCAATTAATTTTCCATATAAATGTTGTCATGTAGCAAGGAATGCTAAACAACAATAAGATCATCAAAATGATGGTCAAACTGCATAAGGCCTTTAGACTAAATGCAAGAACTAAATGTTTTTATGGAAATTGAATAAATTGGCAAATTGAACCTCACAATTATTCGATCAATCATTTTGCTAAATGTTAGTAAATATTAGAGAAAAAAATGTGTTTGATAGAAATAACTCATTCGCTTCCAAAGAAAAAGTACTATATCACTATAAAAAAGTTAGTCTGACGCGGAGATTTGGAGAGGACTGGCTGGTCCTCAAGGGGGTAGGGTTCCTGACCCCCCTTTTCTCTTCTTCATTTCCCTCCATTCATTTTCTTTCCTCCTATTCCCTCTTTCCTTTTCCTATCTTTCCCTCATAGCACTTACCAATTTTGAATTTCTATTATGTTAATTAATCTTTGACTATTCTAAATTCTTCCTAGTATAAACATTGCCTAAGTTATGAATTCTTATTATTTTTATTCTCTTCCTTATTTTAAAACATTGCCTATTACAAATCCTTGCGTATTATATTCTATTTCTTAATTAAAAGCATTGCCTAATATAAGTCCTAATCACACTTATATATAGGGGTTGTTTTGCATAAGGGAGGAGGTCTTTTGTTGCTTAAAAATTCAGCGTTCGGTTTGGACAACTGTCGGAATCCTATTTTCCCCCATCGGGAGTTGTATCCGACGGATAGGTAGTGCTCCGATTGTATCCCTCTCCCTGGTGGTGATTATATCTTCCTTTGCTTCCCCTACACCTCTCTGTTGCAATCGTCATCAACTTCCCTGCTGCCGCCTTACAAAACAGCACTAGTTGTTTTCTGCAATCCATCACCTTCAGCCTCATGACTCCATCTCTGCAGCTATACCCCAGATCAGTGTCCATCTAACGTTCCCATCCAAAACCAAAGGCCACCGACCCACCACCTACAGTTACCACCCAACTACATAACACTTGATAGCACAACCCCTCCACTTGCAGCCTTCCATCTACAATTGCCGCTAAACACCTCCCTCCCTCCATCCTGTGGTAGCCTTGGCCTCCTCCACATTACAAATGTTGTCGTGGAACCATGCTCTGCCCACCTGCAACCTTAACATTCTCCCAACCCTTCTAGCTAATGACCTCAACCCTCCAAGGCCCCCATCACCTGCTGTCAACCATCTTTATGTCCTCTGCTTGCAACTATCAGGTCAGGACAGCCAACAGCTGCTGCCAAAGCTATGTCCAGCCATCCTGCCCTAACATACTCATCCAAAACCACCCCTTACCAGTTGTCCAGCCACCATACGTCATCCTCGTCCTCACCTTAGGGTGTCTTCCCATGTTTGGTGTTGTTATTTTCCAATTGTCAAGAGTCGTGTTTGTAAGCTATTTTTCAATTCAACAAAAATATTGTGTATTTTGTATGGCATGGGTTTCTCCACCAGTATCATAGTCACCAGTAAATTTGAAATGTGGGTAAAATTTAGAGTAGAGAAACTAGATAAATAGCATGACAAACATATGAAGTATGATGATTTTATCAACATTCTGATGATCATATTGATGATCAATATCATTATTCCAACTATTTATGACTTCATGAATAATTTTGCTACAAGTTGAATCCCTGATAATCAAATCAATGTTGGGAACATAACACGAGATTTAATAGGGCTTGGTTTGGTTGACCCAATCAGCACACCAAGAGTTTTAGTATTACATAAAAATGAATTGCCTTGTCCAAAATCAACACTACAAAGTAATTCAAAAGAGTCGCGTCAAATTAACTTGTAGTTTCAGGTAAGAAAATGTCACTAAAACCTAAATACTTGTCCAGTAGGGCAAAGCAATTCATCTAGTGTGCACAACTCATTCAAAATCATATCATTCTTTCACCTTTTCTTTCATATTAATTCCTCATTTACTTAATTTTCTCGTGTTATTTGTGCATCTTCATATCTCCCTTGTATTAGCAAAGGCCACCCAATTCAAACTTCTATAGTTTATCTTCAATGGACATTACCCTTTAGTTTAATGAATACATCAATTTTGCACTCAATCCTACCTCTAGTAAAAACAAAGACTGCAAATCAAACTCTCTAATAAAATTGTGTTTTTAAATATTTTCAAGAAAACCAAAGTAATCATTTGCTTTAAACATCACATATTGCAAATATTTTACCCATTGATAAACATGGCCAAATCGTTTTTAGTATTCTCCATTGCCTTGAAATTAAAAAGTGTTTCTCTCACAATTTATCCAACATAATAGTCTAGCTTATGGCTTAATAACTTAAAAAGGCACCCAGCTTAGCATTCTCATAATTAACACATACTCAATGAAATTAAAAAAGCACAAAACCAAGATCAACATAACATAATAGGTCTACCCAAATTTTTAAGAAGTTTGCCCTTCAATGTCTCCATGATAGTACTTCTAAGGTTTTTTGCAATCTAACACTTACTTTTAAAACTATAAACTCATTTGTATTCATATTCTTCTATGAAAATAAAAAATAAAAATTCATGCTACTAAGATTAAAAAGTCAAAGATAAGAATCACTTGATCATGTAATAATATTGACCAATAATTGCCAACTTCAAACCAAAGTAAATTACACAACATAAAAATCAATTCCTGTTTTATTACAGTACCTTTTTATTTTATTCATTCCTCCATTATTCAACTTTTCACCAATATCAATAAGGATCTCAATATTTAGAACAATATTATCAACGAATAGCATCTCCAAAAGTATGTAATTTTAAAAATCATTTGAAGGAATATCCATAACCAACCTAAAAATGATATTGATTTGATATTAACAATTGATACAATTCAACTAAGATTGGGAACATTTTTGTTCACTCATAAATCACCACTTAGACTGGTCAAAATCCATTCCAAATATATTTATAAATTCAAAAAAGATTTCGTTAATACATTCAAAAGATATTTGGCATAAGTATTTTCCTAATACGCACCATAATTCTTTAAGATACTCAATCATATTTATCTTCTCCAAATCAATAAAAATCATTTGAACATCATGTATTCACTTTTTGTACTTTTCTATCAATTTTCCTAGAACAAATAACACATCTATAGTGGATCTTCTTAGCATAAAATAGTTTGATTCTCTAATAGTAATGAAAATCTTTGTGTTCTTATCCTCTTCTATAACTTCATTATAATGACTAAAGAATTTGATTTTCTTATAATAGCCACAACCGTAATCATCATCAACCGCTTAATAATATAACAAAAAAAATTCTACGCTGATCATATGATATCCTAATAAATTTTAAAAGTCTACATGACTGCTAGCTGAATTACTCCAACTTTCATCACTCTCCAATTTTCAATAAACAACTCATATGGAACTAATGCTTTCCCTTCATACAAGTTCTCCAAAGATAACAAAACAACACTTTTATGGATACCTTTGCATGATTCTAAAGAATTTATCCCAAAATTCCTTGCTTCAACACAAGTATAGCAATTTTTGAAAATACCATTATCAACTTTTCCTACTTGGTGGGATAAAAGCTTGTTGTTGTCGTTGTACCATTACCATCTTTACTTGATTCAACATATTTAAATCATTTTAAACTTGTAACTTGATCAAAATCATTACAGCTTCTATATCTAACAAGTCTCAATTTTCTTCCTTTTTAATGTGTGTCATTAAAAAATAGAGGCTTTTGATTTCCTTTCTACACTCTTTGTAAGAATTTTAACTTCCTAATAAAAGCATACTCCATTTTCTTAATAATATTCTGTACCTCGTCACTCCAACATAATATTTATATGATTCATAGGCTCTCAATATTTATATGGGCAATATTTTTAATGAAGCTAACCACCATATCACAGGTCAAGTTTGGCTTAATTAAAGAATTTCAATTTCCCAGTCTACATAAGCTATCTTGGAGCATAAGAAAAAAAACACTACCAATTTTTCAACTTCTAACATTCTGCTTAAAAATTATTATTTCATTTATTGATTTCTTCGAACGTAAGATACAAAACTACAATCTATGAAAACTATTTTATGGTTTATGGTCAAACTTTTTCTTTAAATTAACTGGCAATCTTCACCAAAAAAAAAAAATCTTTCCATAAAAGTTCTGGTCATTTCATAGTTCTAATTTTGAAAGTAACGAAGACCTATTCTCATTTCATAAGGTATTAGTTGTTATGGGATCATATACAACTAAAAAATAAATAAAACCTCTCTTGTCACATTTGCATCCCATATTTCATAGCTAATATGACACCTCACCTAAAACCTACAAGTTCATTTAAATCTTCATTCATAAATATAAATTATTCCTCAAAGATTTTTTATAAAGGATCATCAATGTCTCCTCAAAATTAGTTTTACAAACTATCTCTTAATCCAACTTGATGAGCACAAGAACTAAATAAATTTTTTAATGTAATCATGATTTAACTTAACAGCAACCATTCTATCATTAACTCACCTCAACAACTTTATCTTTAAACTTTATCTACTTCTATCTCTAATCCACATTAACTTATGTATTCCCTAATGACCTCAGACATCTCCAAATTTCCTTTAATTTCTTGCAAAATATGTACATAAATCTCTTTTCAAACTATTGTATCCGCTAATTCTTGACTGTCCCTTTAAATTCCCAAGTTCCACATAGAAACTATTCTAATTTTAGGTTGAGTTCACTTTTCATCAAAGTTAGGTTAAATTTGTGCCACTTAAAAGTGATGTCCTAGCTAATTATTACCTAACTCTAACTATAATTTAGTTGAGGCATCTCACTTACATGTGATGTCTAAGTAAAATCAAATTCTAAAGGCACATTCTTTTGATATTTCACTACTGACAGGTGCTCAATCATTCTATATAGGAGTTCTTCTCACTCTCCACAAACACAGATGCAGCTAACTTTAGGTAATCTGACAACTTCAAGCTCTCTAAAAGTGTTGAAACCCTTTCTATTGCATAAACATTTAACCAGAAGTCAAAAAAAGTAGATTATTGCCTAAATTAGCTCCCCCTCCCCACACACACATAGAATGATAAGTATACATAACCACAACTACAAAGATAAGTAAATCGCTCTCCAGCCCCACCCCCCAATGTGGGAGCTACCCATGAGACATTTATGAGTCATCTACTACAGTACTGCAAGCCTTGCTACAGTAATGCGACCTTCAAAAAGCTGCTTGCTCACTTGAACCGAACCGGTCAAGGTTGTTTGCATGAGAGTGGAGTCAGACGGTCCTCTTAAACCACTTCTGGTTATCTTATTAACATACATTTGCTTTTGTAAGAATTTAGGGTTGGGTTTTAAGTGAGTTTATGTGAGCTTGCCGCCGGCATCTCCGGTTTCCCTTCAAGGGCTGTATCCAAGCGTTAAAGTGGTGCTTCAGCTGTATCCAAGGGTTTTCTCTCCAGAGGTAGTAATGATTACCTTCCCTATACCCTTCCATATCTTCCCCATGATGCGCTTGCCTGCCCTCTATCACTGCAGCCTCCCCCAAGCAGCACTCATTTGTTGTTTTTCACTGCAATATTTCAATTCCAGCCCTTCTTGCTCACAGCCACCACCCCAACAGCAGCGCCTTGCTATCATGTGGTGCCCTGCTTCGTGCACTTCGCTGCCGCCATCTTCCTCCACTGCTGCAGCCACCCGAGACAGTAGTCTTTGTTATTAATCCTGCGGTCCAGCCACCCGCCACCGGCTTCAATCAACCAAGCTTGCTGCCTAGTGGCCAAAACACCTTTCCCCTCGCTATCGTCATCTGAAAAACAGCAAACCTATTGTTTTCCTGCAGTTCCCTGTCTGTTCCAGCCTTTCCCACTGCATTTCACAGCTCCAATTGCCACCCTACATGCAGTCATTTCTATTCCAGTCTCCCCAATCGATACTTCCATCCCCTTTGAGTGTGTTCCGCTATTTCTCTGCAGTCCCGCACCTGCTCTACTTTGATGCCCCCTTACCAAGCTCCTAATGGTCACCAGCACCACTCGAGATCCATTCCAGCAGCAGCGTGTCGTGTTGTTATTATTTCCCATTTCAGTGAGTGGTTGTAACCGCCTATCTGGCTTTTTCAGCAATAATATTTGATTTACCTTTTGGGTTAACTCCAGTATCACCCCCTAACACACTCTCTCTCTCTCTCTCTCTATCTGATAAATATCACTATACCATATATCAGCTTCTCTTTCTATCCAAACAAAAATAAACAAGATTCATAAAAAAGGGTGAAAACAACTATATTATAATCATTTTAAATTTATATATGCAAGGCTAAGTTGAAGAATCATTGAAAACCATGATTAAAAAAGAGGAAACTTTTAATTTACTCTACAAGAAGATAAAGCACGGTTTAAGACAACTATAGGAGGAAGCAACCTCACAAAACAACAGCTAGCATACTAGATATCAGTAGTATAAAATTTTGAGAGGACCTGTGTGCTTCAAACAGTTTTTCATCCGAGTCCTCATTTATGTAGTTCATTGCAAGTAGTCGGTTCTGTCAGGACATAAGTAATTCACAGAATTGTAAAATATGAAAAAAGAAGTATTGAACAAATAGTGTAACTTAATGAAGAAGGTAATTCTCATAAATTAAATCTAAGTTAGGTCACTCCCCAAGTGAATATCAACAATTTAACAAGGCATCACTATAACAGTATAGCTGCAAATTAATTCGCCATAAATCTCACAATCAGCAGAAACATAATGACTTGAGTTGTAGTGCCATATTCTTCTAAATACTAGTACAATGAAGTTTTTATAAACTCCTCGCGATTCATAAGATTATTAAAAATACAATGACGGAACAGAAGAAAAAAACAAGTTCAGAGGAAAAAAAAGGAGAAAATACAAGGATTAAAAGGGAAAAAATTAAAAAAAAAAAGAACAAACACAAACACTTCTAAATGTATTACATGTCTGCAAACACATCGGGTCCAACACAACACGACACATGCAACATTTTCAAAGCCGTCTAAAATTCATTAAGAAGAAAAATTGGGACCAAATATTGACCAAACACAAGGAAAACATGGGTTGGAAACTAGCCAACAAGTTCTGGACAAACATCACAATCCTCTGTCGAGCAACCTATCAGTCTATTAGCACACCAAGACATCTTATCCCATGCTTTTAGTGTCCAAAGAAAGACATTGAAATCTTGGATAATTAACTCTGCAGCATCGGATCATGTGAAGGGAGAAATCAACATCTTTAAAAATAACAACCCTTGAAGCGGTCGCTCTTTAGTTCGAATAACCGATGGTTCATTCTCACCAGTAGCAAAAATTGGATCAATCAAACTGATAAAGGATCCTCACATTTGCTTTATTCTTGATGTTACAAAATTTAATTATAACCTACTCTCAATCAGCAGCATATTCGTGACCTAAAATGTGTGACTGAATTTATTCCAATCATAGTGATTTTCAGGTTGTAGATTCAAGGAAGGTGATTGGCAGTGTTGAGAGGCATGATACTTACTCAAAGAAAATAATTTCATCAATAGACAATGTCATCCATCAAGTTGTATTTCTGAGTTCAGTACAAATTAGGTGTCAGTTAAAAATTCAATTTATATTGAGCCATTGTGGTCTTGGTCATCAAAATTATGCATACAAGGAAAAGATGTTTCCACATTTATTTATCACTAAAAAATTTAATTTTTAATAATGTATATTCTAAATTACAATACAAGTCTTCACATCTTTTTTCTACAATTCACGGTGATATTTGAGGGCCATCATAAGTAAATAATATATAAATGGGGCACGATGGTTTATATCATTCATAGCAACTGTGAGTATATATATATATATATATATATATATATATATATATTTGGTGATATGATTTTCATACTTCCGAGTATATGTGAATGTAAATTATTTATAAAATAAAAATATAAAGTATGTTTGTGGGGATATAGTCAGACTAATTCATCACTCACTGTATCCTGATTCAACAAATCAAGATAAGTGTTGCATAGAATTTACTCTGATTGAATCGTATGTCTCTGTTGCACTGCAATTGACCACCCTTAAATGTGGATTAGTTGGGGTGTGAACCTGACACTAAAAATTATTCAAGATAATTCGAAACTGGATTTTTCGAGAGGGTTCAGTTTGAGTTGGTGTGTCAGATTAATTTGACACCTCAACATACAGCCTTGCCCTAATGAATTGGCTTATAGGGGCATAACTGTAAATTGAGGTGGTTAATGGAATATATAATCAATTAGTGGGCTTCAAAAATCAATTAAAGCTTTCAAATGATGTAACAAAATATTTAAAGCTTAACATGATATCAAAACCCAAAGTCACAATTTTAAGTCCCGAATATACCCAAAGTCACAATTTTAAGTCCCGAATATTTAACTTTATTACATTCCAATGTTTACTTGGGTTGTAATGAGTCTCAATTCTTGGGAATTAAATTGCAATGTTTACTTGGGTTGTGATGAGTTTCATTTTCACCATTAATCATTAATTTTGATCATGATTATTATTATTATTATAAAAAGAATATTATAACCAAGAATCCTTTTAAGTTTCCGCAGTTAAATTATTTTATGTGATAAGCATACATCAATGCCCCAAGCCTTCATAACTAAAACTAACTTCTCATCTTTAGGAAGTTGGGTTTCAAATATAGGAATATACTTTCATTCACCTTTAATCAGCACCAGCATGGTTCTGAAACCAAATTCCAATCACTTCCACACACTAGTGCTTGAGGACAATAAGAAAGCTATTAAGTATAACCTACCATCTAAGCATTCATTCATACAGTTACCAAAATTTAACAGGACGAATGAATTCAAGCACGGGCAGCTATAATGAATATAGAAAATTGACTATGGAAGTACAAAGACAATATAAATAATTTTTAGGGGCATTTACACACATACCACCTAATTCTTATGTATTTACATATCTAACACCTAAACTTTTCTTTTTTAATACTTATACCTCCCACATGTTTCATGTCACATAAAAATATCACTATTTTAACTTTTAAAAAGTGAAATACACATTTACATACATAGATAAGGTGGCATATAACTACAAATTGAAATTTAGATGTTAGATATGTAATACATAGATATTAAGTGGTATGTATGTAAATCTTCCTAATTTAAAAAAAATGATGGAGATATGATAGTAGCTAATAAAGTTTGCCAGGAATGTAAGGAGTGATACCGTTGTAAAATGAAAGATGACCAGAGAAAAAAAGGGAGGGATAAAGATTGCACGATACATTCGCTTTAAATGAAATGGCAGAAAGTGATATCAATTACAGACGAAGTGATACAATCACTTTTCAAAGAAGCTTTTAGTAAAAAGTTTACTATTACAACAACCAAAAAAGTTAGTAACACTAAATCAAGAACGCTGAATGCAACCGTGCAGTTAGTCTAAGCAATCATCAAATTGAAGAATTCAATAGCATTTAATATTGAGGCTTATAATTTTTAGGGGCATTTTACATACATAGAACACAGTTCTAATGTATTTTCATATCTCACACTTAAAGCTTTCGTATTTACACAAACAGCACTCAAATCTTTAATATCATGTTACAAATAGCACCATTATCACTTTTTCAGAGTGAATACATCTTTTCATGCATAGGTTTAAAGCACGAATGTGCTATGCATGTAAATATGAAAGTTTATACATGAGATATGCAAATACATAAAAGTTGTGCTAGGTACCTCCTGATTTTTATTGCCACATAAATGCTAGATTAAGCTAGTTTTAAACAACAAAATTGCATCATAATACAAAGCAATACAGATGGCAAGTTCTCTCATACCTGACCCGCATTCCTTGAATCTGGATCTATCTCAAGACATCTTTCATATGCTTCTATAGCTAGGTTAATAGTTCCTGCATCTCTATACAGAACCCCTGAAAGACCACCAATAAATCAGAGAAAAAAATGTGCACAAAAGGAACATAATATATTCGTTTAGAAAAAGAACAGCATGCACAGAAAAAAAAAAAACTGACGGTCAAATGAAAGATGAAAGACTGAAATGGGTTCTATCTCCCTATAGCAATAACGGAGCTCTAATAAAACTGCAGTATTAGAAAAATGCAACCATTGCATTTTGCAAGCAATTAAATTCATCGTTATCATGAGTAACCTTAATCCACTTATTAGGTCTCGGCTTTATTAATCTTCAATATTTCATTCACTCCTCTTGAATATTGCCTGAAGTGCTAACTAGACTAACCCAAAAGTTTTCAGCTTTAATCCATGTTACTTCGGTCTACGACATTTTATTCCTAAATCTTTCACAATAAATTTATCTTGCATCATTTACAATAAGCCCAACCGACCCGAAATATATTTTTCACTGCCTTAGCTTCAATACCATCCATTTAATACATAAATTACTCTTTTTTTTTTTATCATATAGGCAAGTATTTTTATCCATAAAAACATGTACATAATAATTATTCTGGTATTCAGCATGATCATCATTTGCATTATTCCAACTATTTGAAACCAGTTTTGTCAATTTACATCTTCATTCGTTCATGCTGAGCACAAAAAGTTGTTGAAAAAGTTCTGTGCAAATCGTTTATAATTCTATCCAAATAAGCTTTGATCAATTCTGCTTTCTTTCTAATCAATGCTAATAATCCCTCCATCTCATTATCTCATCTTTTCCACCGTTTGTTGTAAATTCCCAAAACAACCTAGTCAATTTTTCACTATCACATTTTCGAAAGATATTACAACCACGAACCAACAAATATAATCTTTTCTCAATCAACCTTGCCTAGTTCTTTCAAACATTCACCTAAGCATTCTTAGCTATAGCAAATCCCAATTTTGTATAAATTACTTATTTCCAAACATAAAAGCTGGCGTACCTATATATCCATAAAGTTTATCCTGTAAATCATCAAGATATTCTTTCATTGCATAATATTAGTAACATGCTTCTCCATTTTAAAATATATAATATTACTATTACAAGTTCTACAAATAAATAAGGTAAAATTCAAATAGATCTATGGATAAAATGAATAGCAACTTCAAGAATTGTCAGATGTAATGCAAATCAAAGAATGCTTTGAAATTTTATTATAATTAATTAGATAAAGTTGCACAAATCATGTTTAAATGAACAAAATGTTCATCAAGGGATGGCATCTCTTGAACAAAGCTCATTTGTGTCAAGAATTAGAACAACATAAAATAGTGCACTAAAAAAAAGAAGCTTTTGACTTGAGAAATAGACTACGTCCAAATTTAGAGGACAACCAAGTCAAACATCACTTCTAATAAAATTAGAAGGATTCAATCAATCTCTGAAGAACAACTCACATACAAAAGTTTAATTATCAAGCATATTGTAGCAATTTCAACCAACTTTTCAGATCCTTTCTTGCTGTTCATTTCAATTAAGGAGCTGTATCCCCCTCTTGCTATTCATTAAAGTTGAAGATTGTATTGAATACAAGTTCCCATTTTCATTAAAAAATCATTGAAATCCCTGCATTCAAAGTTAAATGCAGCAAAGTTTCCTCAACTCTACTCACTGCCAAACCCACTCCATCAAGTCCTGGCAACACAGCATTAAAAAAAGAAAGGTGCCACATGCAGCAATCGGAATGGAAAAGCACTATGAAGTGTGTCTGTGGGAAATCAGAGATGGGAGAAAATTATTTTGTATTTCCCTTGATTTACATTGAGAATACAGGGTATTAAATAGGAGATTACAAGACGAAAAAATAGGAAACTATTTAACTAATTCCCTCCATTAAGGAATTACTAATTAACTTTAATTCCCTTAATTTTAAGGGATTCCAAATTAATTGTAATTCCCTTAAATTAAGGGATTATAAATTGATTCTCCCAATTTATTTTCGTAGCTATGTACAACTCTGTTACATCTCGACACTCCCCCTCAAGCTGAGGAATAGATGTTTTCCATTCCCAGTTTGAATATAAGATCATGGAAGCTCGAACTGTTCAGCCTCTTTGTTAGAACATCGGCTTAGTTGTCTCTTTGATGAAACATAGGACATACATACTAACCCTTCCTCCAGTTTTTCTTTGATGAAATGTCTATCAATTTCAATATGTTTTGTCTTATCATGTTGTATAGGTTTGTGAGCGATATTAATAGCTGACTTATTGTCACAGTACAGGTTCATGGGACCCTCCCATTGGACTCTCAAATCATCCAAAATGATTCTCAGCCAAAGTAATTCACATAATCCTTGAGCAATAGCCCTGAATTCGGATTCCGCAGATGACCTTGCCACTACATTCTGCTTCTTGCTCCTTCATGTCACTAGGTTACCTCCAAGAAAAGTACAATATCCTGTAGTTGATCTTCTATCCACTAAGGAGCCAGCATAGTCAGCGTCAGTGTAGGCTTCCAGAGTAAGAGTGTCATTTCTTTTTGAACAAGATTCCTTTCCCCGGGTTGCCTTTCAGGTAATGCAGTACCCTGTAAGCAGCATGAAGATGAGGTTCTCTTGGATCATGCATGAATTGACTGATCACACTCACAGAATATGCTATGTCTGGTCGAGTGTGAGCAAGGTATATGAGTCTGTCAACCAGTCTCTGGTATATTCTTTTATCCACAGTTGGTTCTTCTTTAGCTTCTCCCAACTTAAAGTTTGGATCTATTGGAGTAGATATTGGCTTACACCCAGTCTTCCCGGTTTCTTCCAATAAATCAATCACATACTTATGTTGAGATATGAAGATCCCCTGTGTGGAATATGCCACCTCAATACCGAGGAAGTACTTCAATTTCCCCAGTTCCTTTGTTTCAAATTCTTTTACTAGCCTCAGCTTCAATTCATGCTTCTCTTTCTCATCATTTCTAGTTATTATGATGTCATCCACATAGACTAAAAGAGCAGTCACTCCCCCTTCAGCCGAATGTTTAATGAAAAGATTGTGGTCACCTTGGCTTTGTTTATACCCAGATTCCTTCATGACTTTTGCAAATCTTCTAAACCATGCTCTCGGAGATTGTTTTAACCCATAAAGGGCCTTTTCAGCTTGCACACCTTGTTACCTGTGTCCCCTTCAAATCCCGGTGGGATGTTCATGTAAATTTCCTCATTTAGGTCACCATGGAGAAATGCATTCTTAACATCATACTGTAGCAGTTGCCAATTGAAGTGAGCAGCCAGTGATAACAGGATTCTCACAGTGTTCATTTTTGCAACTGGAGCAAAAGTTTCCTGATAATCCACCCCATAAGTCTGAGTGTACCCTTTGGCTACTAACCTTGCTTTATATCTTTCAAGAGATCCGTCAGCCTTGTATTTCAATGTAAAGATCCATTTGCAATCAACAATGTTTTTTCCTTTTGGTTTATCAACGATCTACCATGTTTTGCTCTTTTCTAATGCACTCATTTCCTCTTTCATAGCATCCCTCCATTCCCTGTTTGACAAAGCCTTAGACACATTGTTAGGAATGAAAATTGTGTTCAAACTCACAATGAACCTTTTTTGGGCTGGTGATAGGTGCTTAAGAGAGACATAGTGAGATAATGGATATAGTGGGTCTGATCTTACTGTGATTTCATTTCCAGAATATGGATTGGATTCTTGAACTTGTGTCAGTTCCGGAACGGCCTTTCTCCTTGTGTACACCTGAGGAGATCTTGGGAAATTGTGAGTGACACTGGTTTGAGTAGGAGATGATACGGGTTAAGTGACAGGATCGGGTGACTCGGGTTCAGCTGGAACATAAGAAGGGTTTGGCTCTGAGGATTCAGGAGGGTTTCGCTCTGAGGATTCAGGAGGGTTTGGCTCTGAGGATTCAAGTTCAACAACACGGGCTGGCACACATGGAAGGTCAAGGGTTTTAAGTGGTTTAAATGACTCACAAGTACTATCTTCCATCATTGAAATCTCCCCCTGAAGAGAGGACATGAAAAAAAGGGTTTATTTTCTATGAAGGTGACATCTGCAGAGATGTAAGATTTTCTGGTAGAGGGGTTGTAACATTTGTATCCTTTTTGAGTGGAGTACCCAAGGAAAACACATTTGATGGCTCTGGGGTCTACCTTCCCTCTATCATGTTTGTGGACATGAACAAAGGCAGCACACCCAAATACCGTAGGTGTGAGACCATTTGAGGTTCTGAAGTGGGGGTAGAAGCTATTAAGGACCTATATGGGGCTTTTATTTTCTAACACACGAGAGAAAAGTCTATTGATTATATATGTGGCATTAAGAACGGCTTCTCCCAAATAGGATTTAGGAACATTTCCTTGAAATAATAAGGCTCGGGTGATGTTGAGTAAATGTTCATTCTTTCTTTCAGCTACTCCATTTTGTTGGGGTGTGTCTACACAAGATGACTCATGGATAATCCCTTGTGATTGAAAGTAAGGTGATAGAATCTGATTGAAGTAGTCTCTAGCATTGTCTGTCCTAAAAACTTTTATTTTGACCCCAAATTGATTTTGAACCATTGAATGGAAATTAGGTATAATAGTGCTAACATCTGATTTTTGTTTAAGAAGAAAGAGCCATGTAACCCGGGTGCAATCATCAATTAGGGATACAAACCAGCGAGCCCTAGAAATGTTAGGTATAGTGGAAGGTCCCCATATGTCACTATGAATCAAATGAAAAGGATGAGAACTTCTTTTAGTGTTAATAGGAAACAATATACGACTATGTTTTGCCAATTCACAAATGTCACAATTAAATTCAGCAATATTTAATCCTTGGAATAGGTGAGGGAACATTGTGTTTAAAACCCTAAAAGAATGATGACCAAGGCGCAGGTGATATAGCCAAATGACATCTTTGTTCGAGGAACTTAGGAAAGATGAAGACAAATTTCTCCTATTTTTCTGTGATGATTTAAGGTGGTAAAGACCGTTCCTTTCCTTAGCAAGTCCAATCCTTTTCCCCGAGTCCTGGTCTTGAAAAACACAATAAGAAGAGTAAAAAATAACATAACATTTGAGATCATGAGTCAGCTTTTGAATGGACACAAAGTTTGTTGACAGTTTGGGTACATGTAGAACGTTTTTAAGGATAAGACTCGATGTGATATGTATATCTCAAATCCCTGCAACAGTAGCTAAAAAGTGATTGGCCACGACAATTTTTCTATTACTTAGACATGGGGTATAGGAATGGAAGAGTTGAGGTGTGGGGGTCATATGGTCTGTAGCACCGGAGTCTATGACCCAAGAATTTGGATCATATAATTTGTCTAAGACATTCATGTAAACAAGTTTACCTGAAAGAGCCATCGAACCTGTACTAGAAGGTTTCTCAAGAGAACCCAACAAATTTCTCAACTTCTCAATTTCTTCACTGTTAAACATTGACATGGTGAAGAAGAGGAGTTCGCAGCAATTAAGGCTGGAACACGCAGAGAAAAACGCGGTAAAAACTCCTTTGGGAAAGTCTCCTGCGGGAAAGTCTTCTGCGGGCGGGAAAGAGACGGAGAAACTTCGCACTCAGCGAGCGGACGACGAGGACGGCGCGAACAACGCGGTTGCGAGAGGACGATGCGGACGACACAGACGGCGCGGCTGCAAGCAGACGACGCGGATGATGCGAGCGGTCGACGCGGTCGACGCGGTCGATGGAGCCTTCGAGATTCCTAGAGATTCCTTTGCCCACGCAGCGGAAGAAGCGGCGCGGAAGAAGTCGACGCGCAGCAATGAAGGCTGCTTGGGGAAAGATACGAAACCCCAGAAAAAAATTTCTAGGGCTCTGATACCATGTGGGAAATCAGAGATGGGAGAAAATTATTCTGTATTTCCCTTGATTTACATTGAGAATAAATGGTATTAAATACGAGATTACAAGACGAAAAAATAGGAAACTATTTAACTAATTCCCTCCATTAAGGAATTACTAATTAATTTTAATTCCCTTAATTTTAAGGGATTCCAAATTAATTGTAATTCCCTTAAATTAAGGGATTACAAATTGATTCTCCCAATTTATTTCCGTGGCTATGTACAGCTCCGTTACATCTCGACAGTGTCCTCCCCTTCACATTAAATTAAGAGACATTTGTTCAACATGATGAGACTCCAACAATATGGCACTTCTATCACTTGGTAGAAGGACCATAGGCCTTGTATAGATTTTTCACATAGGAAAACCTTCTGAATTCCAAAATTTTCAACAACAACAAGCCTTTATCCCTCTAAGTGAGGTCGACTACGTGAATCCTTTTTCTTCGTTGCGTCCTATTGAGTGTCATATTTTCATTTAATTCTAACAAATTAAGATCATTTTTTATACAATATGCCTCAGTCTTTTTAGGTCTACCTCAGTCTTTCTTAAAATAAGTTGAATCTAAAACATCTACACTCCTAACATTAGATAGTCAATGTTTAATGACCAAACCATCTAAGACGACTCTCTCTAACCTTGTCTGTCACTAGAGCTACACCAAACCTGTCACAAATATATTCATTTTGCATTGTCTCTAAGTTTCAAGCCACTCATCCACATAAGCATTCTCATCTCAGCAACACAGCTTTGTTTTATGCTTTTCTTTTAAAGGCCAACATTTTATGCCATAGATCACTGCAAATCTCACCACCATCTTATAAAATTTTCCTTTCAATCTAGGATGTATTTTTCTATCACACAACAGGCCCGATGCATTCCTCCGCTTCAACAAAACAACATGAATTCTACTAATAACATCCCCATCAATATCATCATTAATTTGAACAATAGACCCGATATAACTAAAGCGTTCACACTTGTTAATGATTTGATCACCCATAGTTACAACTCTGCTAGTAGAGCTACTACTACTAAATTACTTTCCATGTATTCAGTTTTAGATCTACAAGAAAAATATTGCTTAAAAGAATTAAAATTATATGCTCACTTTAAATATATAATCCTCCTTAGTTTCTCTACATATTACATAAATTCAATCCCTTCAGCCAACAAATAAAAACTCGAGGGAAGCGATGGAACTAAGGGACTTGCTTGTTTGGCTGATTATGCAAGTGAGAAATTCACTTTAATCAGAGAAGTCTATTTAAGAATAATGGTATTTTCGCCAGTCATTGAAACTCATGCTCATAATGCTAAAACGTGTCATAAATTAAAGAATCATGTTCAAAGTCTAAACAAAACAAAGTAGAGAACATCCTTAATCTGAAATTTTAAGGAAGTGTATGATGCCGCAAAATATTTAATGATACAAAAACCTGAGCTTTTATGTCAAAATACCAGAAATATTCATGAACAATATTCCCTAAACTGTAATAAAAAAAATCATAGCCAAATGTCTGGAAAATATAAATGGAAAGTTCAAAAAGATTTATCTAGATGAAAATTATGTTTGCAATATTAGGTTAATTCCATGCTGAAAAAATAAAGCACAAGTAAAAGAAAGTAGCAAAATAACAAAGAACCAATGTCTACCCAAGTTATTGTATGCCTCAGCATATGTAGGATTTGCCGCAATAGCCTTCTCAATCATGCCTGCTGCAGCATCAATTTTACCCTACAAATTATTAGTTTATGAGAAAAGGACAAAAAAATAAAATTATACAAATAAATATTAAGATATATGAACAAACCTGAACAGTATAGACAACCCCAAGATTATTTAGTGACTGTGAAAAGTTGGGTTTGATAGACAATGCCATCTGAAATGCAATTTGAAGGCAGTAAAGATGGTAAGAAAAAAAACAGCAGCACTTTAGAAGGAATGGTGCAATACAATACAGAGGCAATTACATACATATAGCACTCAAAACATTGCTATTTACAATATTAGAACACTCTTCCATTCAGTTTTCAAAATTTCATTCAAATATCCAAATTCATGATAAAATCCGTACCTATATTTTTTATTTTTATCAAATTTCCAATGGCTTGATCATGGCATGCATAACGGTCTGATAGTTCAAAAAATCACCTGGATGCCAGTTTTGTAAATAGCAATGTTTCATGTGCTATGTCTCCAAATATCACTACAATAAATTATTCTGCTTGAAGAACTTTAAGGAAACTAACCTGATAACATTCCACAGCTTTATCAAGATTATCCCTATCTTTGTATATCACTCCCAAATTGTTGCATGCCTCCGCACAATGAGGGTTGAAGTGCAATGCAAGTTCATAAAATACAATTGCCTGACATAAAAAATTTGACTAACATTATTAAGCTTCAAAACGAAATGAAAAAACAATTCGGGTAACAAGAAATTTTTTTTAAAAAAAGTACCAAAACAGTCCTTCAACTATTTACATGTGGTCATTTCAATCCCATATTCTATAAATGACTCAAATTAATCGGCAAAATTCAGCCCATATTAAAAGAGTCTAAGATTAAATTAGTACTACTAGAAATTTTGTGATTATAATGACCGTTGCAAAAAGTTGTGCGATTATTTTGACACTTTTCTAGAATAGTAATAATCCAAACAATGATATTAACTAAAATTTCACAATGAAGTAAAAGAATGAGAATTCAAATATAATTAACCATATCAAATTTCAGCATTTCTCCATATGCTACACCAAGATTATACATTGCATCTGCATAGCGCCAATTGTAGCACAAAGCCTTCTTGTATAATTCCACACCTTGGGATATATCCCCCTCAAGTTTAACCTACAAAAAATAAATAAATAAATAAATAAAATAAAAAACAACAACAACAGCAGCAGCAGATGCAAAATCAGTTGGCCTCAATGAAATCAACGAGTAGGGCTTTGAAGTTGGAAAAAAAAGTCAAGTGGAAAAACATTGATTCAACAATAGATATAGAAACAATAAATTTAAAGCGATGATTCAGAAGATTAACCAACAAAGAAATCCAAAGCATTTGTGGGAAAAAAACATTTTTCTCCAAAAAAATATGATATGTTGGTAAAATCCAAATAACTAAAAACATAATCGTTAGGGTCATTTACAAAGCACACAATTCTTATGTATTTACAGCTCACACCCAAACTTTCATATTTACACGTAGGAGTCAAATCTTTAATATCACATAAGAAATAGCAGTATTACCTCTTGTTAAAAGTGAAATACACCTTCTCATGCATAGGTTTAAAACACCAAAGTGCTATGTTTGCAAATATTGCAGTTTAGGTGTGAGATATGCAAACACATAAGAATTGTGTCCTATGTATATAAATTTCTCTATTTATTAATCAGTTAGTAAAGGTAATCGCACGTAACTTGCCAAGAATCTGAGGTGTTGTGCCTGACAAAAAGAACGTAAGCTGGAATATAATTTAGAGTGAGCAAAGGTAATGAATAAGGATAGGTGTAAAAGTCACTGAATTGCTATTAAAGCAGCGAACCATTTTACATCATTAGTACTCTAAAATAGAATAAGTACGGTGGTGAAGGATATGGGTGAAAATCACTGAACTGCTCCCACATAAAACATCTTTTGGTTGACACACTACTTGACGCGGGAGCGGATACAGGAGCGCGTGAGTGGGGTCTCCCGCAGCGGGCTCCCGCTAGTGAACCGGCCGGCCCAATTGGGGGTGGTCTAGGGTAAACCCAAGCAAAGCGGCCTGGGGGCAGGATTTTGACGAAGCGGGACTGCCGCCCGCCCCTCTCATTCCTTTTCTGCTACTTCTACATATGGAAGTATTTTAATGGCTAACTTCTGGATATTTCCTGACTCCCAACCACTTCCTTTTGTGTGGGAGTTTCCATCTTAATTTCTTTCCTTTTCTTCTGCATGTAAGAGTCTATAAATTGTTGTTTTCTGATTGTCCGATGGGAGTTTTGATGTGTTTGCTTTCAGAAATCGTATGTGGAGCCTTTTTACCCTTCGGGGGCTATATCCGAGGAAATTGTGGCGCTACTACGCCGAGGTGATGATGTATGTCCACTTGTCGTCTTCCCTAACCCTTCTCCACTCCTCATAGCCGCCAGCCATGCTGTCCAGCCTCCCTGGCCACCATCTGCACTCCGCCAATCCTCCTACAGCAGTATTCCATTGCTGTCCCACCATTCCAGCCACATACCAGCACCTGCACTGCATTCCCTTACAGCCTCCTTCTCTGTCCAGCAGTCCAGGCCCTCCTCCATCCTCCCCAACACTCCCAATCGACTGCTCCGCACCCCCACTCCTGCTACCCTTGCTGTCCAGCAACTTCAAACCACGAATCCGCTAGTCGCCGGTCACCTAAAACCTTCCAGACTTGCTGTCCCTGCAATTTTGCACCTCCCCTCGTTGTCATCAGCATTTATTTGCTGCCACCACCCCTACCAACCATCCCACTCCACCTAGCCGATCTCCACCACACTTGGAATACACCTTAGAAGTGTTTGCTTGCTTCCTTAGTGTTTGTGTTGTTATTTTCTGTTGTGTTCTGTTGTAACCCTATTTCCCTATTAACAAATGTTTGTTTTATGTGTTCCTGCTGTTTCCCCTACTAGTTCCGGTATCATTTGGTGTCAGAGCTAGCCCAACCTAGTGATATCCTAGGGTTTCCTAGCATCCACCTTACCCCTCTACCAAAATTTTTCATTCATACCCTCAACCACCTCTTACGATTTCACCAAACCCTAGCTCCACCAAAATTTATCTTTCCTTTTCCTTAAACCCTAGTCATGCCACCATTGTGATACATAACCGAGCCATCACAGGAGGAGATATGGCGAGAAATCCATCGACATCGGTGAAGGTAATCGACCCAATACATCCAGAGATCCTCAGTTAGCAATTCGTGAATTGCATCATCCACAGGTTCCACAGTAACCCTAAGGTGAGAGAAACGAAACTCTATACTATGACTACAGGTATAGCTCCAAGAGGTGGGACTTGTACATTCCGAAGTGGCAAGAATATTGCTGGAAAATAGGAGAAAGGGAAGTTCAGCTACAAAGCTGGAAATGCTCTTAATAAAAAGACTTACACTCTGTCTAAGTCGGGGAGCCTTCTAACGGCCTAAGAGCACTAGACAACAACCTAAGGAAAAATCTTTGTTGAGCCAGTCGGGTTGGAAAAGTACGGGACTCCTTCAGTCGAGGAGCCTAATAACGCTCCCAATAAAAGGCCTTGCACCAATGGAAGGATGCCCTCGACCGTGATCCGAAAGGCGAAGGGGGGAACGAGAAGATACGAAGATGTAGGAAACACAGTGTCGATTCCTACCAACTTACTACTGCCAAAAGTTGCAGATTCTAGCTTCCAAAGTAGAGGGACCGCATCACCAAGTAACTGCACTTGCTACCATCCAGCGAAACCAATCTACAAGTCCGTCAAAACCAAAAATTGTTGCAATTGTCACGGCATTGGACAACTTGAAGCGGAATGCAAAACGAGGGGAGTGATCTACTTCACTGAGCAGAGCATCATCGAAACTGAAAAAGGTGAGGACAATGTATACTTAGTCTCAACAGAGCACGAGTAAGAGACACCACTAATTCCAGCTAACCCCAACATAGAGATTCCAGCTGAGGTAACAGTCACGTCACTGGAAGGTATTGACCCGCAGGTAATGGGCAGTCCAGCAGTGTGTGAGATTATGGTGCCTCGAGCTAATATTTTGCAGACTTTGAGAGGAATATCAGTAGAACCAACCTTGGATGTCTACAAGGGTTGTGAGTTTACGGATCCGACATCAAAAACAAGGTCACCGCAGCTAACGGAAATGCAGATATTTCATATTTATAGACCCCTTTCTGAGTTGCACCTGCGAAGGGAAGTTCAGCGTGTTCGAAGAGGAAAATCAGCAGATATTTCATATTTATAGACCCCCTCCTGAGTTGCCCCTACGGAGGGAGGTCCACCATGTTCGAAGAGGATTCATTATGTGCCATGCTTGGAATATTATGAGGAGTATTTCAAATGTTAGATTCAGCTCAGCGATGTAACCATCAACAGATGTCCATACATGAGGAATGAAGATCAGCTTTAAAATGTGCCCTAGGAGCATGAGGGGGGGGGAAATTCTTCAATGGGATTCAGGTCCTGTCACTTAAGATGTCTCTCCTAAGTAGTCGCTAGTAAGAGTGACACAGCCTGCCACAGATGTCATCTCAGAATTGAGTTCTCACATACTTGTTACTCGACCATTACATGTTAGGCATGTGAAGTATGAGATATTTCATATATAAGGGCCTTAGAGTTGCATTACAGGAACCCAACTCTATATGCAACTTCCGCTCAGGGTGTGCCAAAAGAGGACGGATATTTATTCTACCAGAATGTGTTGTAGAATGACAACACTGAAATAATCGACCCACCTGGGAACTTAACGTTGTGCTATGAGAAACATAATCTTCGACAAATAAGGTTGAGCTCCCACAACTAGAGAGACTGATGCGGGAGTAGATACGGGAGCGCAGGAGCAACCACTGGAGCTCGGGACCAGGGTCTCCTGCAGCAGTAACTACCACTAGTGAGTCGGCTAGCCCAATTGGGGTTGGACTAGGTAAACCCACGCCGAGTGGTCCGGGGGCGGGATTTTGACGGGGCGGGACTGCTGCCCACCCCTCTCCTCCTTTTTTTGCTTCTTCATATGAAAGTGTTTTAATGGCTAATTTCTAGATATTTCTTGCCTCCCCACCCCCTTCCTTTTGCGTGGAAGTTTCCTTCTTTATTTCTTTCATTTTCTTCTTCATGGAAAAGTCTATAAATCGTTGTTCTTTTATTGTAAGAGGAGAGTTTTGTTGTGTTTACTTTCAAAAATCCTGTGTGAAGCTTTTTTCCCCTTTGTGGGCTATTGATGGTGTTGCTCCATCTATATCTACTCTGAGGTGTTTGTGTATCTTCCTTGTCGTCATCCCTAACCCTTCTCCTCCACTCCCCATAGCCATCGGCCTTGTTGTCCAACCTCCCAGCCATCATCTGCAATCCGCAGATCCTCCCACAGTTGTCACACCATTCCAGCCAATCCACGCACTTGTATTATGTTCCCTTACAGCTCTACGGTTGTCCAGCCGTTCAGACCCTCCCTCCTTCCCAGCACTCCCAATCGATTGCTCCTCACCCACACTCACGCTGCCCTTGTTGTCCAGCACCTTCCAACCACTAGTCTGTTTGTCGTCGGTTACCTACAACCCTCCATACTTGTTGTCCATGCAATTCTGCACCTCCCCCTCGCTGCCATCAACATTCCTTTGCTGCCACCACCTCTACAAACCATCCCGCTCCACCTAGTCGATCTCCACAGCTCTTGAAAATACACATTGGAGGTGTTTGCTTGCGTCGTTAGTGTTTGTTGTTGTAACCCTTTTCCCTATTAATAAAAGTTTGTTTTGAGTGTTCCCATTGGTTCTCCTACTAATTCCGGAATCACTAATTTTTTTACCCTAATAAATTCAATAATTAGCAAAAAATGTAACTGAAGTAAAGGAAATTATTCAACAAAATCCACCACTTTGAGATGGTAACTCGAACTCTACATAAAAACTGATTATGAGACATATAGCGGGAGATGATTAGGAACATCAGTAGAAGCACTAACCAAATCATGGCAAATAGCTATTGTATTTAACATTTAAAAAAAAAAAGCATCAAAGCGTATGGTTCTATGATACAAACGAAGTGTTTTTATTCAACCAAAAAATAATTAAGTCGGGAAGAAAAAAAAAACGTTTTATGCAATGGGCACATTGACAAGATAAAAGATTATAGACAACTATGGAAAATAAAATAAAATAAAATGTGCGGACAAAATTTTAGCTTTCTTGCAAAAAATCAAAATAATACAGAAAAAATTAAACAAAAGGACCAATGATCAGCAAAAAATTAATTTTCACCAAAAAAAATAATTTGGAGCAAAAAACATAGTTCTAGTCAAAATACAACCCACCTTTGTACCCAAATCAGTCAACGCTATTGCCATGTTATTCTTAGCTATCTCAAAATTCGGAGATACAGCCAAACACCTGAAACAGAGATATTACCAAAAAAACTCACAAATAATTGGGATAAGCCTACTGATGATACCGATGAATGCAAGACTAAACCTTCAAGGCTTCAACAACTACAACAACAATGTCTTCACTACGGGGTTGTTTGGGATCAATTTTATTTTTTTTTCTTTTATTTATTTCTTTTGTTCTTAAAAACATGTTTGCATAGTGTTTTTTTATATATTTTTATTTTATATTTTTAAAAAATATGTTATTGAAAACCACAAGATAATTTTTAGGTGTTTTGAGTTTTCTTTAAAAACAACTACGCTTTAAGGGCTATTTGGGATCACATTTGTTTTTTGTCTTCTATTTTTGTTTTTATTTTGTTTTGCTTCTGTTTATCTTTGAAAGAGAACATGTTTGATATGTTTATAAAGTTATATTTGTTTTTGAAAGCACTCAAAACACCTAAAAGTTGTTTTGAGTGTCTTAAAAAAAACGGTTATTTGGTTTTTGAAATAAAAATTAAAAACACATTAAACAAACACGTTTTTAAAAACAAAGAAAAAAAATAAAAACAAAAACAAAAAACAAAATTGATCCCAATAAAGCCCTAATCAAATAGCCAAATATGTTTTATTTCAAATCAAAACATAAATAAAATAAAATAAAAAATAAAAGTGATCCTAAATGGCCCGTAAAAAAATAGATGTTGAATAACCATCATATTATAAGATTACCTTTCATAACAAGCAATTGCAGTTTCTAGGTCTCCACGATTTTTATAGATGACCCCCATGTTGCAGTAAGCTTCTGCATACATAGGCCTCTGCAAGGCAGCCTTCTCATAACAACTAAGTGCCAAATCAAACTGCATCATCTCAGAGTAAACCACTCCGAGGTTATAATATGCAGGCTGCATCAAAAATATTCTCATAAACATAATTTCAGCTGCACAAAAAAGATATGATGGAGAGAGAGAAGGGGGGGTGGAGGGGTGCCATTAACATACATACTACAAAATTTCTTATTTATTTACAACTCCAACTCCGAAATGTTCTTAATTACGTGCATGGCACTAAACTACTTAATATCACATAAGAATATCACTTTTACTTTTAAAAGGTGAAATAGACCTTTTCATGCATAGATTATGACACCAAAGTGTTATAAATGAAAATATAAAAGATTGGATAATAGACATGTAAATACATAAGAATTGTGTTGTATGCATAAAAAATTTTCACAAAAAAAAAAAAAAGATTAGCTGTGACATTACAGCATATCTACTGTCCGCATTAAGTGCTTCACAATACTTTTGAATACCAGCCTCTGTGTTCCCAGCAAGCTTTAAGCTGGTACCTATATCTGTCAGGACAACTGCAAGACATTCTGCAGCAGGTCTGTATGAGGGATCCACCTTGAGAGCTTTCTGATATGACTGCATCCATTAATTTGGTAAGACTCATGAATTTGAATAAACATTCTACCATGAAAATGTTGATAAATTATAATAAAGTTAATCAACAAAAATACTTAGGCTAAAAGAATGGAAGAAAAAAATTTGTGCATAGCTTTAAAAAAAACTATTACTATAAGCACAAAGCAAAAGCACTGGAGAGGCTTAAAAGAAGACAGGAAAAATATATGAACTTTTTATTTGAAGCATCAAGCTAATAAGAGTAGATTACGCTTTTAAATTTTATGTAAATCATATACATGTCAAAATGAATTTTAATTCATAAAAACATAAGTTACTCAAAATATAACAAGCAATCAATTTGGCATAATTATATTGGTAAGAAACTGAAGCACCAAATCAAGATCACCAAAGTAAAGTTCCATGAATCAAATTTCTACTCATCATGAGATGCAACATGAAATTAGGTTTCATAACTCAAGCACATCACATCAAAATTATAATAGCTAACATTTAGGATCACTTTTAATTTTTTTTTCTTTTTTTTTTGTGTATGTTTTTATTGAAAATATAACATATTTGATATGTTATAATATATTGATTTTAAAAACACTCAAAATAACTTTTAGATGGATCGAGTGTTTTTAAAAACAAACTAATTTATGTGTTAAAATAAAGTATAAAAACATGCCATAAAATGCACTAAACAAACATATTTTTATATTTAAAAAAAATAAATGAATAAAAAAAGTCATCCCAATCAAGCCCTCAACAACTACTTACAAGTCACAAAGTCACCGTCAGCATTAGCCTACCCAGATAATATCTGTTACTGGCTTTATAAATCCATCTTTTCCATTCAGTCCAACTGAGTACTAAATGTTGAGTTATTTCAGCGTATTCAAGTTATTTTGGCACAGAATTCTAGCTAAGTTACCCCTTATTTACCTATTCTCCTTCTTAAAGCCTTCATATTAATTCTAATTTGTTTTTCATACCCATCTAAACCGCATGCTTATTCTCTACAATCTTATCTCCAATGGATGCTAGATTGTTATCTCCAATGGATGCTAGAATAACAATCTTTCCTCTACATCCATATCATTCTCTTTATCTAGATTTTACCACAACCATCTGATGTAAACCAAATTTAACATGGTTCTCATCTATTTCATTATAGCCCAACCCCAGAGCTCATAGAATATAAATCTTCTTATTGTATTTTATAATAGGGGCATTTACATAGCACACAATTCATATGTATTTATACATCTCACACCTAAACTCTCATATTTACACACATAGCATCCAAATCTCTAGTAACACATAAAAAATTGCACTATGACCACAATTTAAAAGTAAAATATATTTTTTCATGCATAAGTTTAAAGCACCAAAGTATTATGTACATAAATATGAAAGTTTAGGAGTGGGACATGCAATAAATAAGAATTGAGTGCTACTTATGTTAATTTCCCTTTATAATATTTATCTTTCAGATTCTAGAATGTTTTTCATTACAGTATATATGTAGAGCGCATCTCCATTTGAACCACCAAACACCCAACATAACTTTCAAGGAGTATAATATTATATATTTCCATTATTTTGTGCAATAGAGGCAATAAGCCTAAACCTACAAAGCACGGCATTGCATGATCCTCTAATACTGTGAATAATCACTATCACTCCTATTTTTGAGATACTGCTCTTCCACGAGAACAGCTTAAAAATATAAAAATAGATATGTAAAACAAAGAAAACCTTTTACGATAGAAGAAAATAAAGGAATATTTACATGCATACCACTTAATTCACATGTATTTGCATATGTAACACAAAAACTTCAAATTTTACAAATATATGTCACCTTGCCTCTGCGTTGAATGGTGTATTTTGCATTTTAAAAGTTAAAATGATGGCATTTAGATATAGTACGAAAGATTTGGTCGGTATAAACTAAAAATAAAAGTTTTGGTGATAGATATGTAAATAGATAAGAATTAGCTGGTGCGGATGTAATTGTCCGTGAGATAAAACATAAAAGATGTTAAACTCCAGTTATATGAGATTTCCAAACCAACAAGTTTAAAATAACAAAAAAGAAATCACAAATAAAAGACTTTTTTTTTTATTTTTTTGGTAAATTAGAACAAATAGAAGTTCAGAACATTAAATTGAGTAAATAACTGTAAACAACAAATATCCTTTCAACACAAGGCCAATTTTTTAGTGGTATTGCCTTTGAATTTGAAAGTAAAGGTTAGATATTTGAATCACTAGAAAACAAAAAATAATGGATATATTCTTCCAACATAGGTAAAAGAAGCAAATTTGTTAAACTAAAGAGATGGAGAAGATTCACCACACCCTCTATTTTAGTAGTCCTAAAACAGCGTATGAGATATGAGGTACCGACACGTCAAACTTTAAGCTAACTTCAAAACAACTCTACGCTAACTAAAATTTTATTAATATTTATGAATATTTACATGCATGTCACTCAATTCCTATGCATTACATGTAAACCAAATAAACTTCAATTTTTTTGCATATATGCCACTTACATATACATGAAAAAGGTGTACTTCATTTTTTTAAAGTCAAAATAGTGGTATTTTTTATGTGAAATGAAAGATTTGGGTGGTATAAATGTAAAGAGTAAATTTTAGGTGTTAGATATGTAAAGGAATGGGAATTAAGTGGTATGTATGTATATACCCTTAATAAATATCATAAGTCAAAACAAACCTTGAGTTGCAAACTAGCAAGTTGAGCTTAAAAGGTATTTGGCTATGAAAACCTAAACTAGCAGCAACATGAAAGATCACGAGCAGGAAAAAAAATAAATCAGAACAAGTTGGGTACTTCCCAACTCAAGTTCATTTACTTAACCTCGCATCAAGCTCAAGTCAAGTTTAGGAATGAACCAAGCTTTGAAATTTTATTAAGCCTTTTTATTTATACTTCCTAAATGGAATTAAAGCCAAAAGTAAACTTAACTACTTGTATAACAAATGATAAGATGTCTGCATAAAGCTTAAACTGCTCATGACCATTGATAAAGGTAAAAATTCTATTGTCAAGAAATTGGTTATGGAGATGATGGTGATCATGGGGACCAGTAAATGAGGTCAATCACTTGTACATAATGCATGAATACTTCCGAGCACTTTAAAATTATACACTGCAATTTTGTATGGACAATAAAATGTCAACATTAACAAGATCATGCCTAATGACAAATAATAATATTAGTGTGTGATTAGTAATTAAGTACAATCAATTAAAACAAAACACATGATAAATATTGAAATATGATTATAATTAAACCAATATTTTGTTTTGTTAGTGTGTTAGTTTTTATGTGATGCATATGATATTATATTTCATTTCTTAAAGCTTTTCTGATGGAAAATACAGTAATTGTAACTTTGGATTACACATATAATATCAATATTTTATATGAAAAAGCATGTTCATAGCGTCGTTCTAATTTTACGGTTATATCATTTTTCCCATGTCTATGTTATAATTGTGTCTCATGTAGTATTTGTTCTTCATAGACCTAAACGCATAGACCTCATGTCTTGGCAAACAACATTATTAATAAATGTTCACACAAGCTAATGTGAAATTCTGCTTAATTCAACATGTAAAGCTAAATGGCCTTAAAGTAAGAGGTCGTGGCTAAAAAATGAGTTTAAGAGAAAGCATAAGCATATTAGCATAAGCTTTTAGCTCCAAGTGGTACATCATCAAGATAATTACGCTTGAAATTTTGATCCAAGAGGCAAAGATAACAGGTTGGAAAGAGCTTGGATAGCATGTAAGGCTTGCACAACAAGAGACATACAAGATGAAGAGTTTCTACCATTAGGATGGAGAAAGGTTTAACCCGACTAACCTTGAAAAAAATTTCCAAGAGAGAGTCAAATGATGACAACAGATGAGGCGCCAAAAAACAAATAATGGAAAAAGAAAAAGTATCCATTCCTACTAAAACCTTCCTTATTCAATGGCTACAGTGGCATGTTTGACCACTTTAAAGGATACAATAAGTAAAAAGCATGTTCTTAAAGCATCATGCATCTTAGTCAACTAACGCATAAATTGGAGGTGAAGTTTTTCTTCTTTAAGATGGTACACATTACCCTTGCTATTATTTTTCTTAATGTGCATAATTAAAAAAAAAACAAAATTGTAAGTAGATAGGAAAGGGATTCATTAATATGAAATTAAACAGGTAGGGCTACGAACAAACCAAGCTAAGTCAAGCTAGGGGGGTTCACGCTACCAAGCTCATTTACCAAAAATTTGTTCGAATCGAGCTTCTGGAACACTATTCAAACTCAGTCCATTTAAATTCATTCTTGTTCAAGCTTCATTTAAGCTTGACTTGAGCTTGATTGATTTTATGACTACGAAGCTTTAAATGAGAACTTCAATGTGAGCTCAATAAGCATGTAGGTAAACAGTGACATAAATTTAAAAAGAAAATTAGCCTTAATTAGCCAGGATAATCCTATTGAGTTAACAAATTAATATTTTTGTCATACAAGCTTTTAAACAAAAAATAAAATTCTCACCCCTCCATGGAAAGCTGAAAATTTGACGCACTGATGTGCACGAAGAGCACAAGCAATGGCGCTTCATCTTTTCATTTACATATGAGGGATAAAATCTATCTGATATGGGACTAAATGCATACAACGGTTTAAAACTTTAAGTTTCTCGTGAAAGACATCCTGCTATTAATTTGTGTGAATGAACAAAAAGGCTGAAAGTACATAATTATTTATTTATTTTCTTAATTAGTACAAAGCTTAAATTTAAAGCCTATAATTGGTATTTTTATTTGTTTTTAATAGCTTTTTAATTATTTTTTAGTCATTAACAAAAAGAAATTAATTTCACTTTAAAGTTGGATTTAATCATATTTATTTAAATAGATTATATTTTTATATTAGGTTTTAAGTTAAAATTACGGTTTAATTGAGCTTCTTAACAAGCTTGTTCATGAGCTCTAAATGATATTGTTCGTGAGGATAGATGAATTGAGAAATAAGATGTTCAACTTTGTTTATTTAACAATCAAACAGTAGCTTTCAAATAACTAGGTTCATTTAAAGCCCTATATATATAATTTAAGAGGAACTATTCACCTAAATTTATGGAAAGTTGCTCGCCCATAACAATTCGGAATCACTCACCCTAGTGTTTTCATTCAACCATTACATTGAGGTAATACTCACCAAATAAGAAAAACATCTTGCAACCTCATCCCTAAGCTCTGTCAAAACTTTACATGTATAAGACTTATATCATCAAATAGAAACCTTTTGGCCAACTAAAGATAGTTAATGGGTGTGGTTGGTAATTGAGAAATACGATAAAAATGAGGTAACTGCATGGTGATAACTCAAACTCAAAGTATTGGTACTTCATCAAATATCAAGCTTGAGATTGATTTTTCTAGGAAGGAAAGGATGATGACCATCATAGTGCGAGCTAATTAGGCTTCCAAATTTAAGTTAAAATGCTTGATCTTCATAATCAATCTTATTCATTTTGGCAAGTGGAGGAAATGCAAAGAGAAACTAGTAGACTTACAAAAAATACCAACATAACATACGATACAAAAAAGTCTTATAAATGACATCAGCTTAAGTTGAGAAGATACACATTGCCTTCATATTCAATGATCATAAAGCTCTCTTGAGACTGGACAAATGAGATAACAATTTTAGAGATTTTAACGCCAAAAACTAACTACTGCAACAAAATATGTGTTACTAATGACAGTGCATCTTTGAACAAACAATACAGTGAATAAAGCTTCCTTGTTGAAAGTTGAAACAATGAACATTTAATCTAAAACAAAACCAAAAGCGACCAAAACAATGTTATACCAACCAAAAACATAATTAGGTTACTTGAATGAGTTAAAACATAAAAGAATATCATACACATAAACAGTATTGAGACTAGAACCTGTTAATCTAAGATCTCGTATAAATAATGAATAGTCTTCAACAGCTGCAGAATAACTTAATGAGTTTTCTTCACACTGTTTCAACTATCGATTGGATTAGCAGATCATATTGGCATAAAAAAAAAACGCATCAAGCAGAAAGTACATAAATCAATTACAAAGCAGTACTTCAGCGATTCTGACAACATGAGTAACCATACCTCAGCAGCTTCAAGAAGGCGACCTTCATCCTTGTACAGAACTCCACAATGAGTGAGAGCACAGGCATTTTGTGGATCCAACTTAATGACTTCCATAAAGCTCTCAAAAGCTTGCCGATTCAGATTCTGTGCCTGCAGGCAAATCCCTTTTCCAACTAGGGCTTCAAGATTGTCACTTTCCTTTTCAAGAACAATGTTATACAATATAAGAGCGTCTCCAAATTTGTTTCGAGAGCGAACTATATTGGCATAAGAAAGAGCATCCTTCCCTTCAAATTTATTCCCTGGAGGATTATATTGAGTTGGAGAAGCAAGTGGATCAGATAAAGACCTCATTCCTTTAATGCAGTCAGTCTCAGATACCAGACCATCTCTCACGCTCCCATTACCAACATCCATTTCTGGCCGTGCCATTTTTGTAAAAAGTCGGAACCTCAAGCACTGATGAAGGCATAAGTGAAAACAAGAAAATTTTCAATAATTTTAGCATTGAGATAATACCTAACTCAGATCAAAAATAAGCAGTGCCGAGCAAAGAGTGAGGGAATTCAGCCATGATTCCGAGTGACCCAGCCCTAATCCGCAGTTTCAAGGCACGATCAGAAAAATTAATCATAAAAGGAAAGTTAAAATAATCCAGGCTAGTAGGAAAAGAGTTAATGTCCCCTCCTAAGAAAATCAGATTACAGAACAACAGAAACCTAACAATGACTACGGTTTCCAGATAACTATCACCACTAGGTGAAAACGTTAAAAGCAGCAAATAACACCGTAAATAAAAATCGAAGACCGCGATCATTGTTAAAGCGGCCAAAACTCCGAAGGCCCCAAATTAAACACGCCAATAACGATCAAAATTAACACATTTAGTACGGCAGAAACTCCCAAAAATGGGAGAGCACAAACGTCCAGAACATAAACTCCTACAGATTTGAACAAAGCTTCCGAAAATAAAACAAAAGGACCACTACATGCGACCAAAGAGCACATGACGCATGCCAATAAAACTGAGGTTGAAGGCCCACAAGAGATCATGAATGCCAGCGCTCTGGGTACGTACAGATGAATAAGAGAAGAAGAAAGAAGAAAGAAGCATCATACCTTACTGACGACGCCACATCCGAACGAAGGAATGGAATCGACAGCGAGCAGAGATCGTATCGTGCGCGAAGAAGAATAATAGGATTGAGGTATTATAGAGGTTCGACGCTGTTGGCTGGGTGTGGGGCAACCTAGGGCTCACAATCTGTGCGAAGGAGAAGAATAGGGGAGGCGTCGAAGCCGGAGGAGACGATGCTGACTCGAGTGCGAAGCTCGCCTCGTGCGTAGAAGGGAGCAGGCCGCGCGTGCGTCCTATGTACGAAGGAAGAGGGAAGAGAAAGCCCTAGCGTGCGGGCGAGCGCTGGGAGCATTGATTGCAGGAGGGTCGCTCGCATTCAGAAGGAACGGGGGAAGAACCGAAGGAGTCCAGCACGAGATTGCTCCGACGGGAAGATGAAGATCCGACGGTGGATCGCATGCGGGAAGAGGCGGGCTTCGAGCGCCGAGTGAGCCTCGCAAGCGAAGAAGCTTTGCTTCGAAGAGATTTATGGGTTTAGACTGCAAATTGGAAACAAGAGGAAAATACAAGAAGAACCAAAATCAAAGTTAAGTTAACTATAATTTTAAGTTAATAATATTTTTTTTTAATATTTTGATTTATTATTATATTTTATATTGATGAAATTAAATCATGAGTCTTCATATCTTTATTAATGAAATATACATTTTAAATAATGTTGTCCAGATAGTTGTATGATAATTTAGTTAATGAAGTTATGAGATCGTTATATGATTATTGTACTCTGGTGGAAATATATATGTTAGTTTATTATATGATAAGATGTTTGATATGACTTTAGTCTATCGAGTCTCTATATATATACTTTCAGATGCAAGAATTTGATATCACTGCTAGAAGTTTTAATCCCCGGCAAACGGCGTCAAAAACTTGATGTTACCCGACTTTTACTTATGTAAGAATTTATGAATTTATATTTAGATTTTTATAATAATTATTGTAAAAGTCACAATTTCAAACGCAAAAATATGTATTGTATCAAGTAATACATGGCTCTAATGGAGTCCGGGTTATCGATCCCACAGAGAAGATTTTGAGCAAAATAAGAAATATTTTTAGATTTTCAAATTAAAAGTAAATATTATTTTTATTTCTTTTCAAAGTTTAGATTTTAAATTTAAT
This sequence comes from Papilionanthe hookeriana x Papilionanthe teres, assembly GCA_022702705.1. Lineage (NCBI taxonomy): Eukaryota > Viridiplantae > Streptophyta > Magnoliopsida > Asparagales > Orchidaceae > Papilionanthe > Papilionanthe hookeriana x Papilionanthe teres. The sequence goes on along the minus strand of CM040439.1, from coordinate 25,000,430 downwards.
AAAAATTTATACTAAATGCAAGTAAGCAGTAATTAAATAAAGATTAATGCAGGTATAAATAAAACAACTTTCTCCTTTTCAACTAATCCAAGATTTTTTAGAATAATTATCATTTGTGGAGAATTTAGATTACGGTATTGTGCTAAATAGAAGCATTTATATTCTTTACTCTTTGGTCAATGCATAAAGAATATTGATTAATCTATAGATCGGTTCAGTATGTTTTATTAGTAGAATGGGTTAATCAAGGCTCACACTACTAGATGTCTAATGGTGGTTATAGTCGGCCCTACTAGTGACCCGTTCTCTTTCTATAAACCAAATTATTATAATTTAGTTTGTCACTCTAAAAACTAATTAATTTTGCGCCCAATAAATCATATATTCCTATTTATTTTACACTTCACCTTGAATAACCCGCATAAACCCTTTGACTACACAAATATTCATGTGATATATACTAGTTAAGAACTCATCTCCGGATAGGTCTCAAAATTCTTCAACATGTTTTAATAATTTAAATGATCAGTTTAAAAACTAAACTAAGATCAGATATTAATATCATCACAATTTTTATAAATATTTTAAGTTAAATTATCTAACAAAATTTAATTATCTTATTATCTTTTCATAGTTGAAAGGAGAAAAAAACTAACTACTCGGAACACATTGAATTCACACAACAAAACATATTTATAAAACTTTGAACCAAGTTACAAATACTTATCTGGAATGTTCCTTCAAGTGATCCGCTGACTTCTACTGACTCCAATGCAATGATGAAAGACTTCAACAGCAACAACACTAATAATTTCACACTTAACACTCAAAATAAACTAAAAATAAACTCACTAAATGCTAAAGTAGGTGACTCCCTAAAATAATTGGATGCTAGAGGGGGGGTATAATGGTTATATGGTGCTTGGGCACTATAGCGTGCTAAAAGGGGTTAATATGGGCGATTTTATATGTAGAATTGGCTCATATTTATAGAGCTCTGAATTTGACTATGGGTTGTTTAAGACACCTCTTCAAAATTCGTCCAAATATAATGTATCTTCTAGAAAGTAACAGTCGCGCCTAGGCGCCGGGATCTGGCACCTAGGCGTCGGACTCCGTGATCAGGTCTTCGCACCTCTTCACTTTGGATAGCACCTCTTCGCGATTAAAATTGTTTTCATGTGTTCAAATGCATTGTATCACATGTCTTATATATTAGGAGTAACTTTCAGTCTTCTAGAAGCTCTGATAACCGCTCAACATCGTCAAAATAACTACGCAAAGTCGTCAAAAATCTTGTTTGCGTCTGTATCGAACTGGGGCTTAGGCGCCGGATTCTGGCACCTAGGCGTCAGGCCTGCAATTTTGACAATTTTGCTCTTTAAGCTCCATTCTTACTCCTTTTTGCTCATTTTTTCTTCTTGAACTTTTTTTTATCACTTACATCCAAAAACATAAAAATATCTTTCATTAAAGCATAATATCCTTAAGAATTGAATCATAAATAAGGCATAAAAATAGATATTTTTTTAAGTGTATCAATGTTCTTATCAGATTATTACTTGACCTTTTAAATTATAGTAAATGTGCATCTATTAGATTATCGTATGACTTAGATTCCGATAGAGTTGCGTTAATTTTAGTAGATAAATGTAAGTTTCAAATGAAAAAGTGATGTATGCATTGAAGAAGGAAATAAAAATATTGTATACATGATGCTTGTTTGTACATGAAAAAGAAAAGTTCACCCTCTTGAAGTACTGTCAAGGGTTGTTGGTGTACCCGTGCGTGTATATGTTATCATCATTTGAAACAATTATAATGTTTGGATCGATAATTGATGTACAGATGAGAGACTATCAACCAGAAAAGAGCGTGTGCATTTCCATCTCAGACAATCGTATAAATTAGATCACGAACAATTGTGCTGACGGGATAATATAAATTTGAGGTGTATTGGAGTATGTTTTGACGGTACTCATAAAACAAATATGAATAATAATAACATGAAGTAAAAAATATATATATTAAATATTATAACTTCAATAATAAGATTAAAGTTAATGCATATCAAAATATAATTTTTTTAATAAGTAAATTTAATTGACACATACATTATATTATTATAAGATTTTTATAAAAATATGAAAATCCAACATGTATATTGTTTTATTTTTCTTAGGTTACTGCAATTTAGAAGTGTGATTGCTCGTGAGTTATTTTTAGATAACACATTGTGTAGTTTTAATATTATTTTTAGGTTCAATTTTTTTAAATAAAATGAATATTATTGGATATAACATGTATAAAAGGTGACTTTAGCAACCTCAAAGGCAACAGAAAGGATCGCAACACTGTAGTAAAAGTCGCGTGAATGTCTCCTGGGTTGCTCTCGCATTAGGCTCCTATGGTTGAGGGAGCTCTAACCTCATCAGTTGAAGCTTTTGTCATCTCATAGTGGTCAGTTCAGCCCTATTGGAAGTAATGAAAATATTGCAAGCTTCTAGTTAGAACATCATGTAAGCATTATCATTCTAATGAACATTCTAGTATAATAAGCATCCATTCACTTTTGGCATAACCGGGGCCGTGGCTACAAAAATAACATAAATTCTCACGAGACAAATCCCAAGCAAGTAAATCTATAATATGTTTCTTTCACTTCACATACTCGGCTCGATATATGTGATAAACAAGTATGTCTAAAGGAAAAAACTTTGGAATGACATCGATGACGACTTGGGTTACATTGAAGTGTAAACACTCAGAAGATGCATCTTTTTTTCTTCTTATTCTATGAAATAACCTAAATCCCATTACACAATGGTTTTTTCCTAAAAAACCTAAGGTGATTTATGACAATATGGTTTATTTATCGTGTACAATCATCTGTCAGTGGTTACGCTTTTGAAATCGTTTGAATACCCAGATGACTCTATATAAACTTCTAAAAGTGACATAACGAAGTCTCAGTTATGACATGTTAAATCTCTCACAGTACGTGCAACTCAAGATGTAGCATATATATATATATAAAGTTTGGATTTCTCTTTGTGTGGGGTTGCCTTGTCTATTGTGTTGGTTCCTCAAACTCAATATCATCTTGCACCTTTTCATCATGAGTTTGAAGCTAGTGCTTTTCCTTTGTATATTCGTTGTCATCAATTTCTACCATGTCTCTGCTCATTTCTTAAAAAAATTCCCTTATCAAAGAAATTGTACTCTTTTTTTAGCAATCTATATGAAACAATTTACAAAATATCATAGGATTATTAAGAAATATGTTTACAAGATAAATACTTAGTTATTATGATTCAAATTGGTGGTGATATGATATCCTGTGTAAAATAGTGAATTAATGGGCTATTCATTAAAAAACTTTAGTAGTGTGAACTCGATAAATTTTGATAGTTATAAGAGGAGAACACGGTATGATGTGATTTTCAAGGACCTAGTTGTGATGACCCTTTTGCATTATGTTAATTAAATGTTTTGTCAATATGATATAAGGTACCCTGCATGACATACTATGATTGATATGAAGAAAATACCACATATGATTCACCAAAATGCCCGACTTACATAATCTAATCGTGATGATTAAAATTTCTTAAAATGTTGCACATGATAATGTAAAGTATATAAAATACTATTATTGTAATATGATAAGTTATTTATTTGAGATTATTTATATTTTGTACAGTGTGCCTGCTCGTCTAAGCAGCATAAAAATTCACTTGTTCAACATATGTCAATTGCTCGTGATGCAATAATACATGTTATTGTGTTTTCATGCATTGAATTTAATTCCATGTTTCGTGCAAACACTCAAAATGTTTGCTCGCTCTTATTGAATTTTAATATTTTCAAAGGAAGTTAAGGCCTCAATAGAGTAAAAATATGGTCATTGATGATAGAGGCATATTTTATAATATTGGCTATATTTGTTTTCTGATTATGAGAAGTATATTTTGTTGGAATCCTTGGAGTGACACAGTTATTGTACATAAATACTTTGGATGTAACACTTTGAATCTTATTCGTGTATTTATAAATGAGATGAATCTCAACTCCTCTTATATAATTATGAATGATTTAGTGGTTATATCTAATATGATTTAGAAGATATAAAAATTATTTTGAAGTAGTAGAGCACAAGCAAATCTTTTTCTTTTATTCTCGACTTGGTATGATCTATCATAGCATATAAGTTCCACAAAATTTTAGTGATACCAACATAAATGATCCCTTATATATCACAAAATTTTAATATCATGACAATATAATATTAAGAACAAAATATAAAATAATTCATCTTCATAAATTATGCAAACAAAATGCAAAATGAATTCACACATAATAATGAAAAATATAAGAAAAAAAAAACATAGCTATAATGACAGAGAGATGTAAAATATATTCAAAATCCTCACAACTTCATGTAAAATAATTCATCTATCAAGATTTGGTACTGAAATTCAACGTTATAGACACGTATGCAATGAGTATGCGGAAGTCATACGTCAATTTTAGCTTATCACATTATTATAGAAATATTGATCATATTCCTTTCAATATTTATTCCAACAATTCTTATATTAGAGACGCATGTTATGATTATTTTCATCCGCACAAATGGGATGACTTAACACCTACTCTCGCACTTACGACTCTTTTAAAGCCTATAATAATCATTAAAATTGAGTTCAATTTATTATCATAACCAATAGTTTCATTAGCTTGGTAGGCTTCCTTATTGAGGTCAATTCTATTTAACAAAAGATACATTTGAATAATGCTCTCATCGCTGGTAGCCATCTCCACGGTTAGCTTTGTAGTCTCATTAGATTCTCTCCTCTATAATTGGTTAACTTGAAGAGCTCCTCTTTAGTTTTTATTGAAATCATGCCTAGTGTCAAGAAACTTCTCTCCATCTATCTTTGTAGGGTAGAACCTAACATAGAGATTATCATCATAATAATTGAATTATTACTACTCATTTATTTTGGAAGTACTTTTGACATTATATTGCCAGATATTGTTGGATATAAACATTTCATCAGATCCAAGTACATAATGCTTTAAAGATATGTTCTTAAAGTTTTCTTTATTTTAACGTGTTTTATTTTTTATTTTTTTTATATTTTAAGAGAAGAATGAATAGACCTTTCAACTATTTTTGTATACCCATCTATTGTACTCCATGCAGAGCTTGTTGGGTTTGACCATATAATGTGAAAAATAATATCCGAAACAAGCATATGATAAGCAAGGATGTTGAAACACATAAATAATCTCGTTGGCGTGGAAGTTAATTGGAAATACATAGTTTGCATACCCCAAAGAGAGGCCATTGACCTTATTGGATGGGGCTAGAAATGAGTCAATGCTGATGCTTCAATGCAGGCAACCAACCAAATATTATTGACACAAAAAATTGGATAAGTAGTTAATGCTCCTACATGTAACCATGAATTTTAGCTTTGTGACCATCTTTGAAAAGATTTTTGAGATTATTCTCTCCCAAAGTTAACATGTTGGTTAATTTCTTCAACTATTTCCATGATAAATTTGAGCAACATTGTTCTTATGGCAAGGATAAGTAGTTATCTTTGTTTTTCTTGTTAGCTAGCCTTCTCTCATCACCTCCATAGTTTCGGTATATTAGTTACATCACCCCCATAGTTTCGATATAATAGTTACAACTCCGCCTTTAATGTTGTTTTGACCCCCAATTAGTCACTAAGGTAAGTGGCACTCTTGTAAATTTCTACTTACTTTAAGCCTCCATTGTTGACTTTTCATGGAAGACCCTAGAAGAGGACATGTGGAAGGACATGTGGAGGCCATGCGGTGGAAGGAGGACGTGTGAAAGGACACTTGGAGACCATGCGATGGAGGACTCTAAAGGGTGGACATGTGGAAGTCATGCGATCCTTGAAGGTTACACCTCATCTATTTATAGAATATTATAATGTAATCTAATCTACTATAAATAGATGAGATGAGAGAGGCTTTAGTGTGGGTTTTGTAAGAGTGAAAAGAACTCAAGGAGTGTGGGCTAGCTTGTTAAGGGTGAGGAGAGCATCTTGGAGGCCTTGGATGTGAAGGGAGGCCATGGAAGATGAGGGCTCATCTATGTAAAGCTAAGTACTCTTGCTTCTTGTTTTAGTGGATTATTTCGATTCCCTCCCGTGGACGTAGGTCAAAAAGACCGAACCACGTAAATCCTCTTGTTTGCTTGTGCTCTTGTGTTTGCATCTTATTTGTTGTGATTTGCGGTTTGTTCTCTTACCAAGATTAAGGAAAGAAAGTATTTTTCCCACAACAATTGGCGCCGTCTGTGGGAAAATCTCGACACATCTTGGTCGGAGGAATCGCACCCAAGAAATCGCAGCAAGAAGAGGTGTTCGGCGGGGACAATGGGTTCCACCAAATTCGACATCGATAAATTCACGGGAAAGAACGACTTCGGTCTGTGGAGAGTAAAGATGAGAGCCCTACTGGTTCAGCGGGGTGTCGCAGAGCCTTGCGAGGGCCGACGCGCACTGTCCGCCGAACATGACGAGAAAGAGAAGATTGGCGTGCTGAGAAAGCTCATAGTTCGATAATCTTGAGCTAGGCGACAAGGTTCCGAGGGAGGTGTCGAGGGAGACAACGGCTCGAGCGCTTTGGGCCAAACTCGAGGTACTTTACCCGACCAAGTCTCTCGGCTAATAAGTTATTTCGAAACGGCGCTTATACTCTTTCAAAATGCACGAAGACAAATTAGTCTCGGAGCAGATAGACGAGTTCAACAAGATCATAGATGATCTTGAGAACATCGACGTCAAGATGGATGACGAGGACAAGGCGCTGTTGTTGCTAAACTCTATTCCTAAGAGCTAAGAGCAGTTCAAGGATGCGATACTCTATGAAAGAGCGCAAACGATTACTCTGGAAGAGGTTCAATCATTAATCAGAGCCAAAGAACTTCAGAAGAAGCACGACATGAAGGAGGAAACCAGTGGAGACAGTCTGATGGTTAGAGGAAGATCGAGCAATAAAGGATATAAAAGTGACCGGAGCGGATCGAGGTCCGGAAGAAATGTTAGAGGTCGATCTTCTAAGAGATCCTACAAGTGCTTACCATTGCCATAAGGAAGGTCATTTTAAGAAGGATCTGTCCGGATAGAAGAAAGGCTTTCGGAGAAGCCTAAAGATTCTGGAGAAGCAAGCATAGTCTCGTGACGGCTATGATTTAGTCGAAGCTCCGGTGATCGCGGAATGCGAATCTAGCAAGGAGTGGATCCTCGACTCAGGGTGCTCCTTCCACATGTGTCCTCACAAAGACTGGTTCGAGACACTACAACTGGCAAATGGTGGATCCGTTCTACTTGGAGACAATAAAGCCTGTAAGGTGATCGGCAGCGGGACGATCAGAATAAAGATGTTCGATGGAGCTGAACGGATATTGCAGCATGTCAGGTACGTCCCAGAACTTAAAAGAAATTTGATTTCTTTAGGGACGGCTGAGTCGAATGGATACTCATTCAAGGCGAGAGAATAGCTCGTATCGAGTAGCTAAGGGCTCTCTCATAGTCATGAAAGGAGTCAGAAATAATGGGCTATACTCCCTAGTTGGAAAAACTGTGATCGGGAACTTCTCAAATGCAGTTCAATCAGAGCCTGACAGATCCAGACTATGTCACATGAGGCTGGGGCATGTAAGTGAAAGGGGCTTACAGGAATTGTCCAAGCAGAACCTATTATGCGGAGATCGGGTCAAGAACCTGGAATTCGCGAACAATGCGTACTTGGGGAAGGCCACCGGGGTGAAGTTCTCCACCTGGAATACATACATCAAAGAAACCTCTTGATTATGTACACGAGTGATCTATGGGGCCCAGCTAGAACTCAGACTCATGGAGGAGGAAGGTACTTCATGTCCATCATCGATGACTACACCGGGAAGGTATGAGTCTTTATCCTAAAAACAAAAGATGAAGCTTTTCAACGATTCGGTGGACCAGTTAACTCTCACCGAAAACAATATGGGAGCAAAGCCGAAGCACTTGAGAACCGACAATGGCTTGAGTACTTGTTCGGAGCGGTTTAGGAGCCGTGCGGGAGGAATGACATCACAAGGCACAAGACGGTCGGAACACTCCTCAACAGAATGGCCTAGCTGAGAGGATGAACAGGACTCTCCTAGAGAGAGTGCGGTGCATGCTGTTAAATGCAGGTCTACCCAAAAGTTTCTGGGGCGAAGCTGTGTCAACCGCCTGCTACCTTATCAACAGATGTCCATCGACAGCCGTTGATATGAAGACTCCTTTGGAGATGTGGTACGGAAAACCGAGTAACTATGATAATCTTAAAGTCTTTGGATGTATCGCATACGCTCACGTTAGACAGGATAGATGTCTGGAAGCGAGGGCTTTGAAGTGCATCTTCATCGGATACCCACCTGGAACCAAAGTTTACAAACTTTGGTGCCTAGATCAACAAAAATGCATCATCAGTAGGGATGTGACATTCGATGAGTCCAAAATGAGAAATATGCAAAGCTATGTTAACAGGAATAGTGTCACTAAGGAGGATTCATCAATTGAGGTGGAGCTGCAACAACGACAAACTTTGACTGATCAAAGGACAATTGTGAACGATCAAGACGAAGTGGCAGAAGACCAGCAAGTGACGCGAACCGAAAAGAAGATCCGACGACTACGACTTGGTAAGGGACGGACAAAGGAGAACTATCGGACCGCGCAGAGAGATATGGCCATGCGGATATGATCTCCTTTGCTCCGAGTGTTCGTTGAAGTGATAGAAGAAGCGAACCAAGCAGCCTACAAGGAAGCCCCGAAGAGCGAGGAAAGACACGAGTGGGAAGAGGCAATGGATGAGGAAATGGCTTCTCTGATGAAGAACAAAGCCTGAGAACTTGTGGATCGACCAACGAACAAACGCGTAGTCGGTTGCAAGTGGACCTTTAAGAAGAAGGAAGGCATGCCGAATGCCGAGAGGATCGAGTACAAAGCCGGACTCGTTGCGAAGAGATTCACACGAGTCGAAGGAATTGACTTCAACGAAATCTTCTCACCCGTGGTGAAGCACACGCTCAATTAGGATAGTCTTAGCACTAGCGGTTCAATTCGACTTAGAATTAGAACAACTAGATGTTAAGACTGCGTTCCCGCATGGAGAGCTTGAAGAAACCATCTACATGGACCAGACCGAATGGGTACAACACACCCGAGACAAAGGACAAAGTCTGCTTATTGAAGAAGGCATCAGTATGGCCGAAACAAAGCCCAAGACAATGGTACAAACGATTTGATGATTTCATGCTAAAGATCGGTTTTGTCAGAAGCAGTTACGATAGTTGTGTGTACATGAAGTGGCAAGACGGTGAAATCGGTACATACTTGCTCATTTATGTGGATGATATGTTAGTAGCCAGCAGGAGCAAGGAGGAAGTCCAGAAGATCAAAGGTATGCTCAATTCTGAATTTGACATGAAGGACCTAGGACCGACTACAAAGATCCTAGGTATGGAGATTACCGGAGACAAGAAAAAGGGTAGCTTATTCTTGTCTCAAAAGTCATATATTCGAAGGTTCTAACGAGGTTCAACATGCGCGAGGCTAAGCGAGGTTGCAACATCTATCGGCCAACACTTCGGACTATCGAACTCTCGAGCACCGAGAGGCGAAGAGGAGAAAAGGTACATGGAGGTTGTCCCCTACGCCGATGGGGTTGGTAAGCATCATGTATGGTATGGTTTGTAGCGGACTGCATTTGCCTACGCCGTCGGCATTGTAAGCGAGTTCATGGCAAGCCCGAGACGAGCTCACTGGGAAGCACTAAAATGGATCGTGAGATACTTAAGAGGCACCACCGATTCGGGGCTACTCTTCAAAAGGCGAGGAAGACAAAGAAGAAAAAGTAGTCGATTACGTAGACTCGATTACGCGAGAAGCATTGACACCGTGAAGCTCACCGACGGATTCATCTTCATTGTCTTCGATGCGCAGTTAGTTGGAAGTCTAACCTCCGATCGGCTGTGGCCCTCTCAACAACGGAGGTCGAATACATCGGCGTGATCGAAGCAATCAAAGAGGCTATGTGGCTAAAGGGCATGGCTGAAGAGCTTGGGATACATCAAAAGGTGATAACTGTGTTTTGCGACAACCAAAGCACCATCCACCTAACCAAGAATCAGGTATTTCATGAAAGATCCAAGCACATAGATGTGAAGCTTCATTTCGTAAGGGACGTCGTCGCTAAAGGCTCGATAGTGAGTAGAAGATACCAACCGAAGAGAACCCTGCTGATATGCTCACTAGGCGTCGTCGCATACGTAAGTTCAGACACTGTCTGAACTTAGTGAATTTTTCCACTGGTCGAGGGCCCCTCGGGGGCCACGTGGAGGGAATCACTACTCCAGCATAATTGAGGGTCAAGGTGGAGATTTATTGTTTTGACCCCCAATTAGTCACTAAGGTAAGTGGCACTCTTGTAAATTTCTACTTACTTTAAGCCTCCATTGTTGACTTTTCATGGAAGACCCTATAAGAGGACATGTGGAAGGACATGTGGAGGCCATGCGGTGGAAGGAGGACATGTGAAAGGACACTTGGAGACCATGCGATGGAGGACTCTAAAGGGTGGACATGTGGAAGTCATGCGATCCTTGAAGGTTACACCTCATCTATTTATAGAATATTATAATGTAATCTAATCTACTATAAATAGATGAGATGAGGGAGACTTTAGTGTGGGTTTTGTAAGAGTGAAAAAGAACTCGAGGAGTGTGGGCTAGCTTGTTAAGGGTGAGGAGAGCATCTTGGAGGCCTTGGATGTGAAGGGAGGCCATGGAAAATGAGGGCTCATCTATGTAAAGCTAAGTACTCTTGTTTCTTGTTTTAGTGGATTATTTCGATTCCCTCCCGTGGACGTAGGTCAAAAAGACCGAACCACGTAAATCCTCTTGTTTGCTTGTGCTCTTGTGTTTGCATCTTCTTTTGTTGTGATTTGCGGTTTGTTCTCTTACCAAGATTAAGGAAAAAAAGTGTTTTTCCCACAACATTTAACATTATATTCAAATCAAAATCTAAAGTTGTCTATAGTTTCCACCCGAGTGTTTGTTCCTTTGACAGCGATATCCATCACTAATACAAATTTATTCGCCTTCATAATAAATTCTCAAGAGTTAACTTAGGCCCCGTTTGGCGGGGCTTTTTTAGGCGCGGCGAGACATAGTGCCGCGAATTCGAACGAAAATTTTCGTTTGGCGTACAGCGTCGCAGCCAAAGGAAGCGGAAGCCAGCGAAAAGCTGGCCGCGGGATTAACCCCGCGGCCCCATCTTTCGCAACTCATATATGCGAAATTGCCCCTGGGTCACGCGCATTTCTTTCTTCTCGGGCCTTCTACTTCCCACTCCTTCTTCTTCTCGCCCGACGTCCAGTATTCGATCCCAACCCGCAGCCTCGCATTCCCTCCCACACGGTCTCGCCATCTCACTTGATGTTCCCAACCCCGATCGCGCTCTCCCTCTGCCCTAGACGCGATGCCGACCTGCTCCTTCCTCGACTCTTCTGCACTCCCTCGACTCTTCTGATGTGCATCCCACGAAGCCGAACGAAGCATCCCAAGCATCAGACAGGTCCTTCCTCGCCTCCCTTGATTCTTCGGCCCCCAATTGATTACTCTCTTGCGCTTCTTATACCTAGAAAGCATTTATGTTCAAACAAAGAAGGAGTACCTGCGAACCAGGAATTCATCCGCGAACATGTAAGAAGGAATCACTTGCGAACAACTTCGTGATTTCTGCTAATTAGAATGCTAAAAAACGAATTTGCTTAAAGTCATTTTAAAATATTTATTTTGTCTGAAAGACATTGCTTCCTCTCCATAAGGAAGTATATGGCTATCAAGTATCAATAATAGTTGTTTTTTAAATTTTATCGTTGTGAATGAACAATCTTTATTTATATATATATATATATATATATATATATATATATATATATATATATATCAGTTTGATTAGTTTTTGCTATTTTGGCATAGTTCAAATTCAATTTTTGTTTCTTTCTGGATTTGTGGTTGTTTTTTAAACAGTTTTACAATACATGGGCAGAACGGTCATTTTTACAAAAAAACGCTACGCTGAATTGTTTTCCACATACTGCAACCAAACAGACAATTAACTTCCACCATTAGCCATTCTGCGGTACTGCAGAGCTTAAAAGCTGCAGTCGAATCAAACAGACCCTTACTTAAACCTATAACGTATAACAAGAACCTCATCCTTCGGTGGAAGTATACCTCTTTAATCACATATGATTTATTTTGTTGATCTAATCTTCACTCTTTCTATGGAGATATCGCTGAAGGCGAAGATCCCTTATAGCTCCTGTAACCCTACACCTACCGATTCTCGAAACCTCTTTGACAGCTTGTTAGATATTTTAAAACTGAAAAGCTCATCAACTCTCCTCTTCTTAGAATAATGCTAAACAATAGCAAGAAATAGTGTCCAAATATCAATTAATAATGACAATCAAAATGTACTTTGATCATTACATTTCTAAGTCATCAATGTCAACACATTTCTTATTTTTCAAGCATCTAAGCATGTCATAGATCCTATGCATGATATGACCTAGATAACACTTGGATTTTAGTCATTATTCTAATTTTCCAATTTTATAAAAAAAAAATACATGCAATAATGAAAGTTTTTATTATATAAAAGAAATGGCAATATTTTTTATTTGTTTTACATTTTAAAAAGTGAAATACTTGTTTTAATGCAAAATGAGATGGTATAAATGCAAAAATCGAAGTTTATGTGTTAGATGTGCAAATACATAGAAATATAGTGGTGTAAATATAAATTTTCAAAAGAACAAAACAACACGGAAAAAGTTTACTCCCGCGTTGGAGTGTGAAATTACCTCTCTTTTAAATGAAAAGATGTGTAACTACAAATATTAATAAAAATAAATACATTTTAAATTAAAAACATTGGGTTGGTGGTGATGAACTCCCCTATCATTATGGAGCCCTCATACAGTTTTGCATCAGGAGTCCAATCAAGATATGCTATATGTATATGTAAACTCTCAATTTAATACACGGGTGAGTCTGTCTGTACATGTTGAGCTCTGATTTGAATCCTGATGCAGTTTTACATCAGGACTTCTGACGCAATAATGTAGTTAATCTTATTAATATTTTAAGTAGGTAAGTCTCTTGAACTTTATTAACAATATAAGAGCCTTTTTGCATGCAAGCTATGAATAATATGGTGTGTTTATACAAATAATTGTGTTTTATATATTTTTATTAATTATAATAAAAATATATATTTTTTAAAAGAGGGGCATTTTCGTACTTAAAATATTCTTATATATTTATACATCTGACGCATCGAGTTTTATATTTAAATGTATAACATTGACATCACATCAAAAATATCATTATCATTTGCTTTTCATACTTTTATATAAATATCAAACTTTAGGTGTTATATAAATAAATAAATAAAAACTGTGGGAGATATATATGAATTTTCTTTTAATAAATAAATTATAAATAATACATTATGTTCGCCCCCACCAATCTCTCAATTGTCATAACATCAAGCGAAAAGAATACATCTCAAGAAGTGATGTACAGACAAGACAACAGTGTTCATGTTGTCGTCAGCACGGCAAATTTACGGTGCGTAATATTTTCTCGAGAACGACCCCTAGCGAAAGCATGCGTGGGACCCACTCGCCAGGCATGGATTTTCCCTACACAGGACCAACGTCGAGAGGGAATCTGGACGATGTTTTTGCACGATTGGAAATTGCGTACGAATACAATCAGTTCTCACGTTCGTCTCTATAAATATCTTAATTGTCATAACATCGAGCGAAAATAACACAGAGAAGTGACGTGCAGACAACGGCGTGGATTGCATCGTACCATCATATACGATATGATGTGATTCACGTTATCGTCTGCACCTCAAATTTCTTACTTTAAATTTTCTAAAAAATGTCACCTAACAAAAGCATACATGGGACCCACTCGCCGGGCATGGATTTTCCCATACAGGACCGTCAAGGCGGAACCTGGACGCTGTTTTCGCAGGACTGGAAAATGCGTCGGAATTCACATTGGGCTTTATATATTTGCATATCTAACCTCAACATTTCAATTTTTACATACAGACATTTTATATTTGCATGAAAATGTTGTTTTAACTTTTAAAAGTTAAATGAATATGTTTTTTATAAGATATGCAATTTTGGGGGTTTATATAACAAAATACATAGGAATTGGGTGGTATGTATGTAAATCCCCCTAAATAAATTAAAAAAAAACAGAAATTAACCGAATTTAAAAGAGAAATAGAAGAAGCTTGATTCACAGGAAAGGCCATGGAATTCTATTCATAGACTGAGTAAAGCATCTCAATCAACACATTCTCGTATTATATATATATATATATATATATATATATATATTTATTTATTTATTTTCAAATCGTAGAAAACAAGCAGTGAGCCAATTTTCCCGCTGCAATTTCCTGGAGGAGCTATGCTGCAGCAAGCCCAAACAGACCCTTACATGCTTGAAAATTTAGGTCACAATTAGGACTTTGATTTTAGCTAAAAGATCTTTAATTTCTCCAAAATTGATTTGAATTTTGACTCGGATCGAAATAAACGAGCCGAGCTAATTTTGAGACGAAACTTTGGATTAAATTTTTTGCAGGATGATTTTGAGTCATATATGAGTCTGCTCGAACTGGCTATAAATCGGCTCGTAGTTGTTTTTATGTTAAAAAAGTATATATATAATGCTTGGTAAAACTGAATATGCTGAATCACCAGCCAATTTCGAGCTAATTTCAAGCTGGAACGCATGCGAAATAACTCAACTTGAGCCAGATTGTTTCAACTTCGAGCAAGATTGAGCCAATTCTAAGCTGAGACGAATCCAAATAACCCACTTTGAACTTGCTCATTTCGATTTCAAGGCATATCGAGCTCTATTCTATTTCGAGACACACAAAATCTGTTCGAGCCAAAAGCGGATCATTAACAACGCTAGTGATAATATATATTTTTTAAATTTTCCATCGCAAATAAATAAAAATTTTTTGCATTTAATATGAGATAAATGTGAAATAAATTAGTCACATATCATAATAATTTTAAAACTAAATCAAAAAACATTTTTATTCATGATCATATGGATAAAAAGGTAACATTTCTATCAAAATATTATCTCACAAATTTGTTTCTCTACATTTGATCAAGCAATCCTATACTAATTGATGATCATCATCACTCTACCCTCGGCTTCTTCCCGAATCTAGAACTCGTGCCACCTTCCGGCAATCTAACCTTGCTCGTACTCGCCTCCTCGCCGGCCGCTGCAGGCCGGCGATCGAACGATCTCAAGCTTCCAGATCCAGTATACAGCCTGCACAAACTAAATTCAGCTCGAAGCTGAAAATTCAAAAATTAATCATTCATAATAAAAATGTAATTGAAGACCAACATAAAATATTGTGTGGGTATAAGATAGGTATTATGGCGATAATACACCACAGTAGCATCACGATATCACCACAATATAATCAATCCACACCGACGAAGTCCTAACTCTATATTTACTCGAAGAACAAAGCCTCCAATCGCCTGCTAAATATACCTTCGGAGTCTCGCCGGAGACAACGGTGGCAGTGGTGGTGGGGTGGTCATCAAACAAGCGATACTGATTCATTTTCCACTTGGTCTTTTGGGCCGTTGGTGAGCGGCCGCTGTAGAAGACCATGGTCTTCTTCATCCCAAGTCTCCGCTGAGTGGAGGAATAAATTACAACCGGCGAGCCGGTGGCTTTCCAGTAACCGGAATTGGTGGTCCGGCTAGGCCGGCCGCCGGTCGTTTCTCTTTCTTGTTGGGGGCAGAAGAAGAACCATTGCTCCTTGTCTTGAAGGCACATCTCCCCCGACAGCTCTGGTTATCACCAACAAATACAAAACGAATAATGATACAGATATTACAATGAAGGTCTCATATATGAACAGCATTTGCTGATATAAAATGAAGAGAGGGAGAGGATAGAGTTAGATTACCGGGGAGCTGCCATGGCTCGAGAGAGAACACGTTAACCACAGGAATAACGCGTTCCATCTCACCGCGTAGGTTGTTGAGCTTGTTGTGGAGATAGAAGGAGAGGAGCTCTTCTTCAGTAGGGTAGAAACGGAAGCCTGGAAGGCTGTTCATGCTGATCAATACGTCTCTGTAAAGGGCTTATGCGTTCTTCTCTGATTAGGGTTTTGGAGGGAGGAGAAGAGGTGGGGTGGAGCGTATATAATGGCGGAGAGAGAGAAGACGCGTGTCGGGGGCTGCTTTCAGAGAGCGAGAGGTGCTGACGGTGAAGAATCTGCGGTGAACTTGCAGACCGAGGTGGGCCCCTCGTTGACAATTTTTTCCAGTCAATTGATTGCAAGTACAGAAGCACGGTAGAAGAGTAAATATTACACCACGACTCCGCACGTAGAGCTACGTGCGGAGCTTGATCTTAACCGCACATCAATCCCACATGAATCGTTTTAAAAAAATAATAATAATAAAATTAAAATAGGGCCCACTCCCATACATTATTTGGTGAGTGTAGAGTTGATGTGCGACTGAGATCAGGCTCCGCGCGTAGCTCTACGTGCGGAGTCCTGATGTAATATTAACGTAGAAGCATTAATATTTCGTTATTGGAGGAGAAAATATTACATCCGGATAATATATGTAGTATTGATGATATTGTAGATAAACTAAGTTTGAAAACTACTACAAATGCCGGCTGAGAAATCATGATTTTGCGGCTGATTTTTCGATCAATATCTATGGAGGGGTTGAGTTTTTAGTTGATGAAGTTAGTGGTCGAAGTTGTAGTTGATCGTCCGCCAACGACTATAGAGTCGAGTATTTAGCCAATCAATAATTATCGAGTGAAAAATTAGCCGCAAATTAGTTGGTAACATGTAGGAAAAAAAAATTAGAGCCAAGCAAATTTTACACACTCGCAATCATAAAGAAAATTAAATAACTTACATATTAACGAGATCTCACAAAACGGTGTATGAGAGTAGTTGAGGCGAAAAAGAAGAATGCAATCATAAGAAATATAATAATAAATATGAACTAATGATCCCACACGAGAATGGCCACGCCTGATATCCGATGTAATTACACCTGGCGTTCGATTTGGCGGCCTGGCTAGCTGCCTTCAACTGTGGTCACGATATCTGAGGAATTTGAGCACCTCTTTAGATTTGGGCGTGGCTACGCCGCCTTCAACAATGGTCCCGCACGAGTATATCTCAGATATCGAGTCTCACAACCGAGCTTTATTTTTCATGATTGTTTATTTTTATTTTAAAAAATTGTAATATAATTAATTATTTAGTATGACAAGTAATTAAAATTTTGAAATATATGTCTAACACCTAAAGTTTGATTTTTACAGTTACAATACTTTGGTGTCATAAACATATGCATAAAAATAGATATATCAGTTTTAAGAAGTTAATACTAGTGGTATTTTTCGACGAGCTGTTAAAGATTTGAGTTTCGTGTACGTAAAAACGAAAGTTCACGTGTTAGATATGTAAATACATATGAATTGTGTCTAAAAAAATAAAGATTTTTTATGGGTCTGTTATATGCATGATATATACATACACTTAACCAAATAGACCCTAACTTCATATAATATATGTTAATTTATCGGGGCATTTACAAACATACCACTTAATTACTATCTATTTACATATCTTTACAATTAAATAATGTTTTTTACATTCATACCCCCGAAGTCTTTCCTACCAAATAAAAAAAATTATTACTATAACCTTCAAGAAGTGAAAAACGTCGTTTCATGCAAAGGTAGCGTCGCATGTTGTAAATAAATATTTGTATGTGAAACCTCTAAATTTAAGTATTTAAAAAATGGCGTCGCATGTATGTGAATACAAGAGCTAAGCATAGTTAACTAAGGTTAAAAAACGCAATACTTTAACCAAACAAGAAATACAAAAGGAAGTTGGGAGAGACCGAAATAGGAGGGTTTACATTCTTCAATTATTTGGATTCATCGCAAGGGCCAAAAGATCGTCGAGAGCCTTGAATCGTAGTCCGAGCTGAAGGTTTGTCGAACATCGTTAAGAGCCTAAACAAAATGGAGAAGAAAGAAAAGTGCGGGTTTCGAAGGGCTCGAGTTAGATTTAATACGACTTTTTGGTTTATTATCGGTTGAAATTTTAACTCTTAAACAATTTTGTCAATACTATCATGCTATATGCATTACTCTAATATAGTGTAAAAACGAATCCAACGAGCCCAAGAACACTCAATTCTGATATCATTATGGTCATCAAATACCTCTTAAACGTCGTCTGATCAGGGGAGAGCATTCTGGACAGTCCGATCAAACTTGTTGTATTAATTGCATCCAAAACACTATAAATAGACCCCCAACCCTCACATGAGGGGGGTGGAAGTCTAGATAGAGAGTCTGAAGCCTCGAGGAGAAGCTGCTGCTTAGCATCACCACTGACCGCCGTCGACTACCACCAACCTTCGTCACCGTCGTCCTCTGTCACCGTCTACCTCCATCGACCACCGCCGACCTTCGTTCACCTCCGTCTTTGTCGAGCTCTGTCACCGTCGACCTCCGTTGCCGTCGACCTCCGTCGACGTCGATCTCTATCATCGCCGACCTCTGTCACCGTGAAACTCCTCCAATCATCGTCAATCACCACCAACCAAATACCGTCAGTTGACATTGTAGTCTGAAACAAATAATTACTCTCTCCCGTCTGTGAGACAGAGAATTTATGTAAACATCAATGAATAGTAGATTCTCGCAACTGAGTCAGGCCCCATGATTTTTCCTTTACACGTTTTCCACGTAAAAGTTTTTGGAGTCGTCACCACTTATTTTTCATCTGTGTGTGTGCTAAATTTTCGTATAACACTAAGACAATAATCCGCTACTTTACCGCCGCGAAATTTCCAGCACCCATCAATATATGTAAATGAAAATCTACAAAATAGTGACTATGAAAAAATTTAAAGTCATTCAAGCCTCATGAAGCAGCTGCAAAAAAAATAAGGGGAAAATAGAGAACAGGAAGCAAATGAATATATTTTTGTAATTAATATCAAGTCAAAAGTACACAAAAATATCATCAAAATATACCACACAAAAATTTACATGGAAAGATTCGAGTACATCACAGATTAGTCTCATGAATGTGCTTGGGGCGTTTCATAGGCCAAAGGGCGTTACTCGCCATTTCTATCGTCCTTCTCGAGACCTGAACGTTGTTTCCATTCATCTTCTTCATCAATTCTAATTTGATGATAGTCGTTGCGATGATCTAGTTTTGAAAAACAGTCGGCTACACCCAATCTATTGAGAAGTTTGTCTATGCATAACATTGGTAAGCGAAACTTAACAGTAATTTTGTTAATTGTTGGGATGTCAATACACATTCATCACGAGCCATTTTTTTTAGAACGATAAATGTCGAAACAATGCACGGAGTAGGGCTATGCCAAATGAGTTGTTTCCACACTAAATCTTCAACAATTTTTTTGTAGGATTTGATGTTCATTGGGATTCATCTTATAGTGAGGTTGGTTTGGTATTGTAAAAACCGGGAATGACATCTATTTATTGTTAAATGGAGCGTAGAGGATGAAGTTGATTAGGTAAGTTAGTTGGGCAAACATTTGTGAATTGGCATAACAATTTTCCACTTCAACATATATTTTAGGCTTGTGATTATTCGATTCAACCGCCGAGACCGCATGCTTGTAATGCTCGCTTTTATAAGCTCCTAGTAATTGTGAACAAGTTACACTAGTGTAAGCATCTTTCTTTTGGATGGTCATGTTGTAAGCATCTAAAGCACTTAGATGGGCTCGATTTATGATAAATGTTGGCACGATTGTTGGTTTGTTTAATAGCAGTTTTGGTATCATTGGAACTCGTGAGATTGCTATTGTTTTGGGACTGAAGGCTGCTCGGCCTCACAATGTTAGATCTACTCTTCGTTGCTCGTTAAAATTTCTTCTCAATGTTGGAGTTCCGTTTGACCGATTGAGCTATAATTCAATAAGCTCCTCCCCATATTTTGAATTTGAGAAGTGACTTTGTTGATGAGATCTTCGCTCCTCCTCAAATTCGAGAAACTCATAGAGTATCGGTTCGGGGTCACCCTAGAACTTGATTAACGACAGTAGAGTCATACATCAATGACATGGTTGCCGGCACGACTGGTATGGTTGCAGGTGGGATGAATCCGCTGTTCCCGAGAGATCGAAACTCTTGCCTGACCTAACCCAACAAATTGTTGAAAATCACTAGTAGGCTGATAAATCCGCTGAGTGAGGGAAGCTTGAGCCTCGTGTAGAATTTCCCAGCGCTGATCGTCATCGGTCGCTATTCATTTTCCTCCGTCGCATTCCTGCCGCTCTTGTGCCAATTGGCGCAGCTGCATAATAAATAAGACGAAAAACAAAGAATAAGAAGCGACTGAATATATTTATGTAATCAATATCAAGTAAAAGATGCCCTCTCACAATTACAACAATAGATATATATGTCTCCACTACATCACAACCATATACACATGTAAAAGGAAAAAGGCTAAACCGAATATGATATTTGATTCGACAGTAAGTATTACTTGATAATAATATATAATTATTAGATATAAAAATAGCTATTTATAAGAGGATATAACTACATCACCTTCTATGAAAAATATTATGTCTGTCATTCAGACGTGCAGATGATGGTGCGGATCGCAACACCATGTGTCTGACAGTATCTCGTCGATCGCACGTCCGCTTTACCCAACGTAAGATTTTCTCCGACATACGAGCTCAAGCCACATTGAATCATCATCACAATTTTGAACGTTGCAACAATATAAGGATATGAAAAATCTTCTCTGTAAACATTTTCTATCTCATTCTCCATTCTTTCTAATAAAATTCGTCTAACTTTCGAGAATAAGTTTAGATCCAACGAATTCGGACCAAATTTTTTTTATAAAATATGAAAAATATAAGTGTTATAATTCTATGCAAAACTATAATAATACTTATTAAATAAATATTTTCATACATAAGTAAGTTATCATATACATAAATCAGCACGAAAAATATGTTAGCATGAATTTTGAGGCAACCCAACTGCCAAGTATGATAATGACAAACGAAATGATCTGTCAACAGACTGTCAACCCGCAAGCAACAACAAATGAATCCATACAATCAAACATACGACTGATCGACTTGAGGCAGGACGATCGACCTTAGACCGACTGATCAAGCCAAAGACAAGACGATCCACCCAAGGCACACCGATCGACAACAGTCTACCAACTAGAACAATCCCCACTAACCAATATGTGTAATATACTAAAATAACCCTCACAAAACAGATAATTAGAGGACATAAATGTAATCTTAAATCCCTAAACAGGGTCATTTTTTTGAAATAAAGGTTATATGTTAGATATCTAAATATATAAAAAATGAGTGATATTTATGTAAATTTTCGTAAAATAAAATATTTATTTAAAGAATTCATTACATCATTCATTACTTCATTGATTACCCACTCTACAAGACGACTCTACCAAGTCTGCACTTTCACACGCTGTTCCTTGGTAGGAAGCTTTATATATATATATATATATATATATATATATATATATATATATATATATATATATAGTATTTTAATATTTTTTTGGATTTTCATCAACCTTGAATTTCTCAAAATGGCTTAAAACAATTTACATCTAAATGATAATTTTAAATAAAAATGAATAAAATAATGAATTAATTTTATTTAAATAAAGTTTTAAATAGTTGTTTTATTTTCTTAAAAAAACTTTTATTGGTATGTTTTGCTCGTTTCATTTTCGGGCGAACTACGACTAATGTTTCTTAGATTATAGTATCGTTCGTTTAAACACTCTTAAATGAACGAGTTTTAGAATTTCTAAATATTAATCGTACCCACAATGTGTGAGACAGGAAAAACTTGTGTATGTCAATCGTACGCAGCAGTTGCGTACGGTTGAGATTACACAGGGGTTACAAGGAGGATGCAATAGGGGGTATATCTCACAACTTGTAACCCCCGTGTAGCTCCCGTGTAACCCCCGTGTAACCTTGTACCCCCCATGTAACCTATCAGTGAATGAAACGAAAGCGCGTAGACTTATTTGTAGGTTATAGGGGGTTACATGGGAGTTACAAGAGAGATATACCCCATTGTAACATCCTTGTAACCCCCGCGTAACTTCAACCGTACGCAGTTGTTGCGTACGGTTGACGTAAGCAAGTTTTTCCCATGGGAGGACTTTTGATAAAATAATGACAACTCGACACGAAACTTCTGAAAATCAAAATCAACTTCGTCCTGGTTTTAATGATTGTGTTTGAACGAATCTTTTGTGAGAACCCGTCAACTCTGATGGGGAGCAGCAATATATGAGATTGGTGGGTGACATCTTTTTATGAATGATGGATAAAATATCCGATTAAAGTAATCACGAGCATTATGAATCAAAAACATTTTGATATTTCGCATTCGATACCATCAATTTCTTATGTATTTACACATCTAACCGCCGAACATTAATATTATTATTATTATTTTGCCTTTATATTATTCAAAGTTTTCATATGATATCGAAAATACATCATTTTAATTTTTAAAATATGAAATATGTATTTTTATAAATATATATACGTAAAGTGGTATACATATAAAATATTAAAATATAGGTGGTAGATATGTAAATAAATAAAAATTGAATGGTATGCATGCGAATTTTTCTAAATAAATTATATGATATTATGCTCAGACCCATCACCGAGATGACACACCACCTACCAACTATCAATTGCCAAACAATTTTTTCCTCATTTATATATATATATATATATATATATATATATATATATATATATATATATATATATATATATAGTTGAATCAAGATTTATCATTGGACCAAATTACTAGGGAAAAATATGCGTAAATAAGAGAAAAAATTTGCGCGCGTCAACCATACGCAGAGCTGCGTACGTAAAAAGGTACACGAGAGTTAAAAGGGGTTCTAACCCCTTGTACCTCCCGTGTACCTCCCGTGTAACTCTTGTGCAACTCTCCTGTAATCTATATAGAAGCGCGGGTTACAAGTGAGTTAGATGGGAGGTACAAGGAGGTTATAATACTCTTGTAACCCTATTGTAACCCCCCGTGTACCTTTTTATGTACGCAACTCTGCGAACGGTTGACACACGCAATTTTTTTCCGTACATAAGACACATGTAGAATTGTGTACCTGATAGGTTACGATGAGGTTACAATGAAGTATT
Organism: Papilionanthe hookeriana x Papilionanthe teres; assembly: GCA_022702705.1. NCBI lineage: Eukaryota > Viridiplantae > Streptophyta > Magnoliopsida > Asparagales > Orchidaceae > Papilionanthe > Papilionanthe hookeriana x Papilionanthe teres. Next base: position 24,976,964 of record CM040439.1, on the reverse strand, counting down.
GGGAGATTATTTTTCAATAATCTCAGTGTAATGCGAAAGGTTATTGAAAAAAAATCTCCTAACAACTTCACTGTACCCTCCCATAACCTCACTGTAACCTATTGCGTACCTAATTCTTCATACGTCTTACGTACACAAATTTTTGTCAGACATTAAAGAGAAGTATAAAGTAATGAACATCAATCAATCCTCTCTCATAAAATGGAACTCTTATATATGAAGAATGATCAATAATATGTGAAGTTATATGTTTGACCCTATTTCGATGAGAAGTTACAGGCTATTCAATTATTTTATGCAAGTGAGACTGTGGCTCGGCTATATTTATAGTTTGATCGGCTGAGAATGGTAGGCTTCTGTTCGACGCTTGTTTGGTCGGCTGTGATGAGTTGATGTAGCCGGATGGTTAATCTTATATAATTTTGGGTCGGCAGGACTGCTTCAAATAGTTAGATGTTGTCGACCGGTTGAGTTCAAAAAATTACGAGCATTTCCACTATCCATGTAAAAAGTTTGGTTTAATATTAAAATGATAATATATTTGATATGAAATAAAAAAAAATTGGCAAAATTAGGCATTCTATATGATTACAATGCAATTTGATTTTTTTATTTTTTTTTGAAAGAGTGGGTCAACTTAATTTATTAGGATAAATTTCAAACTCAATTATATGGACGTACATAAAAAATATGTCAAATTTAATCCCATAGACGATTAACCTAAAAGAATGACCGACTCAGCTTGGACGACCCAGCCCTGAGGTCAACCCAGCTGAGACGACCTGCAGTATGGACAACTCGTTGCTTGGACTACCCAATATGACTAATATCCAAGAGCCCACATAGATAAAATGCTAAATTAACCTACACAACCCTTATTAAAGTAGACTGATTCACTTTCTGCAAAATAACCTAACATCACTCTGTCACCAAAGAGCTCCTCGATAAGGATCTAGGGTCAACTATAAGCTGGTCGACAAAATCAAATTAATCAAGAATAGACTATTCTGTAGATAAAAGTCAATCGACTATCTCGACACAATATGGTTGAACGAGCAGGTCTTACTGAACTATGATCCACTGAGTTTAAGTAACCGAGCCATAAGTTAGTCGAGCCACAAGGATACATGTAAAATTTATAAAAATATGATGTAACACCCTCATTAAAATAAGGACAAATATGTAACATTACATATTGTACTTATTTACCTATAAATTAATGATCATTTATAGGAAATAAGTGGTAGGCATGTAAATCTCCCATCGTTTAGGGGCAATTAAGACAATTCACAACCAAAACCTTAACCTAACTTTTAGGCGGCGAGCCCATATAAATTGTTGGATGCGGCTCGGGGTTGTAGGATTTGTTCGTTAGGGTTTGCTGTTTCGGCGCGGTGAAGATGCAGATCTTCGTGAAAACCCTAACTGGGAAGACCATTACTCTCGAGGTTGAGAGCAGCGACACGATAGACAATGTGAAGGCGAAGATCCAGGACAAGGAAGGTAATCCATCTCTGTCATTGGTCAAATTTGAAAAACTGCTGCTAACCCTAAGATTATTCTGTGCCGATGGATTACTTATGATTGGTTAAAACTTTGATTCGTTTGATGAGGAGGCTGAGATGTATGATATTTTGTAGGAATTCCACCGGATCAGCAGCGGCTGATCTTTGCCGGGAAGCAGCTTGAAGATGGACGAACGCTGGCGGATTATAACATACAGAAAGGTAGGTGTTGTATATATGTTGTGTTTTTATGATTTTTTATAGTTTGGAATCTTATTCACTGTATGCTGTTTAACAGAGTCGACTCTGCATTTGGTGCTGAGGCTCAGGGGTGGTATTATCGAGCCCTCTCTGATGGCTCTTGCTAGGAAGTACAACCAGGATAAGATGATATGCCGCAAGTACGTTTCATTTCTATTTAACTCTTTCATTTGTCTCCCTTTAAAGGATTTGACCCTTTATCTTTTTTTTTAAAAATAAATTTGCTCTGTAATTGAGTTTGCTTTTTGATGTTATCTTGAGCTTGTAGCCTTGCTAAAGGCGCTTCCATCTGTTCTGTCATCTACTTCTGTTCAGTTGCGTATGAATTATGGAGTTTCCTATGACTGAATTTAATTATTAGAGTATTGCAGAAAAGTTTAAATAGTAAACTATGTTAATGTTTTTTTCGTTAATTTAACTTTTTACTCTTGGATTGCCTTTATAACTAATACTTGTTTATCTTTATATTGAAGTACCATTGTTTAAGTACTGAAATTTTTGGTTCTTTTTTGAATTTACTCGATTTTTCTTTCAAGTACTGAATTTTTAAATGCCCGTGGAAGCATAAAATATGTTATTTTAAGTGTTTTATCGTTAACCATTGAAGTGCCATTGTTTGATTGTGTTTTTTGCCTTTATTATTTTTTAATTATTTTTGCATCATTCTTTAAACTTAGCAAATTAGACAACTCGTAAGAGTTAAATATGTTAAGCTCTATTTACTTTAACATTGTGGTTTGATGTTGATGTGATTTCTAATTTATATTGGTATAAATGTATCAGTACTCTACAAATTTAAAGGAGATTTTATCTTGCATTTGTTGGCATTTATTGTCTGATCTTCAATCACTTTTTAGCTTTTGAAAGAAAATGGAGGAATTTTTAAACATATTCTGTTTCATATTGCTTCCCAGTTCTTTATAAATTATTTAAAGCTAGCATTGATATAATGTTTCACATGAAAGCATTATCATTTGATAAGATTATAGAATCAATAAGTTGTTTTTGGAGGAAGTTTTCGTGCAAATTCAATTTTTCAGTGATATCAATGCTATTATGGCATATCCATTCCCCTTTTATAGACTGGTTTGTGTGAGTTTGGGAAGATCATAATATGTAATAATATTGATGGAGATGTTTTTAACGAATTGTACTATTATTTTATGATTTTGGCTAGGATGATGAATCAATTAGATGTGTGATGTAAAAAAATCCACATGAACAAATCTACCGAGGCATATCAATACTGACCTGCCATATTTTTTCTTTCAATCTAATGAATCAAATGTTTATATATTATGATTTTGGCTGGGATGATGAATCGATTAGATGTGTGATGGAAAAAAATCCAGATGAACAAATCTACCGAGGCATATCAATGCTGACCTGCCATATTTTTTCTTTCAATCTAATGAATCAAATGTTTATTTAATGGTTTCAGTTTGAAATAGTAAAGGAATTTCTATTCCAGTATACTTTGGTTTGCTGTGTTGTAGACTCAGTTGTTTTTTCGGGTAGTTCCTGTTAGACTTATGATTCTAGTGCCTGCTTTTTAAAGTGTGCGGTGCAAATTTTATTAGTTCGATGTTATGTTTGTGTATTTTAAAATGTTAATACATTTTAGCGGGGATGATGAATCAATTAGATGTGTGATAGAAAAGAAATCTTATGAGCACAGCTATTGAGGCATATTTATTCTGACCTGCCATATTTATTCTCTTCCATGCTGAATTAGCCTAATTCCCATTAAATGGATTCAATTTGAATAAGCTAACGAGTGTATCTTACAGTATTATTGTGTGCTGTGTTTTTTATTGTGGTATTTTTTGTTACTATCGGTAATTGTTATAATGCTAGTGCTTGCTTGCTAAATTTATGGTTTTTGGTGTAGATTTTATAGTTTGATACTGTGGTTGTCTTTATTTTTTGGGTTCTACTTTAAAATTTATTTATTTATTTATTTCATTAAAGATGCAATTTATTGTTGTTTTTTTCTTAAATTATTAGCATGTATTTGATAATGCTATCCATACTGAATTTTAAATCAATTTGGATTTTAAACTTCAATTTTGATTCTTGTAGATGTTATGCAAGGCTGCATCCACGGGCTGTTAATTGCAGGAAGAAAAAGTGTGGACACAGCAACCAGGTAACGCTTGCAACTTGTAAATCAATTTCAACTTTCTTGGTGTTTTGTCCTCCAAACAATGTGATGTAGAAGCATTTACTTGAGTAATATTTACCTTTCTTGAGTAACACTAGTAAATAACCACTACAACCAAGTATAAGGTGGCAGAGTCATTGTACAAATAGCAGTAGTTGATTTATGTGCAAAATCATAATATCAGAGTGAAAAAACAAGAGACTTTAGCTTGCGGAAGACCTTCTACTATATTTAGCAGGTTTATGATGTTTTTTTTCCTTGAGAAATGTTTTTGAATAATTTTCACATCAAAACACAATTTTTGGCACAAATTTCTTTCTAGAATGAGATATAAAGCGTATGTGTGTTTATATATATATATATATCTATGAACCATCTAGAAACAATGAGCATTATTTTGAAGCTGATTTTGAGGACTAATTTTATAAATTTTAACCAAACTGGATATGGTATGACCTTCTTAGGCTTACTTTAAATTTTCTTTTCCTCTTCTTTTTCTACTTGTCATCATCTCCTTTCTCATTTTATCTTTTTCATTGGTTAAAAGCTACTCTTTTTATGAAAGGTTCAATCTTCACACACCTTGTTTTCATCATTGATATTGCGTAAATACTCTTTCATTGAATTTGAGTGTAAATCCCTGAAAACTCTAATTGTTTCGACTATATCTAGCATTGTACATACGAGTATTTATTGCTGCTGACGTTCATGGAGCATTACTAATTGCACTTTCTGAAATTTTCAGAACTCTTTAGAACTTAGAGTTGGAGTAGCCTACATGTGGCAAAGAGGTTGATTTTGCTTTGTTCATCTTCACTATTTCATTAACTTTATTATGATCACTAAAGCTATCATTCTTCTCAAGGGGGGCATCATAAGGCTTGTGCCAAACAGTTCATATCAAAGGGCTTATTTAAGTCTATTCTGTGTATGTTGTTCTCAATAGTGTATCATGCTCGGACGTTAGCATATCGTTAACATAGAAGTAATGGGATGATGAAGTTGTCAATATGGAATTCTTTCGTAACCATGGAGTAGTCAAAATTTTGTGCCATTATTTTGGGGCTTACCTTAGTCCATCGAAGCTTATCCTCATCTTGTGTTCAAAGTAATTTTTAGACTTTTATTTTGAACCCCTTGGATTTTTCCATTAAAATTTCTCCTTCCAACTTGTTATTAGGATGGCGGTTTTCATATCAAGCAAGCAGCTCAATCTCTGAATTTAAACATAGATACTAAACCAAGAACTACTTATAATGATTGGTGAGAATTTTTCATGAATGAATTCTTTGCTTTAGACTGAGGAGTTATTTGGTTTGAAGTTCTATGACTGCATTTCTGATTTAAAAGGAAAGAAAATGGAAAGTAAAATTTTTGTAGAATTCAATACTCACCCCGATCCCTGGAATTCAAATCTCGCATTAGTACACTCTTTCTAACGTCACGATCTCCTCGCAATGCCCTTTTGCGGTTTCCTATTCTAATGGAGAGCTTTGATATTCGATCTTGATCACTTGAAAGCGTCTGTTGTGAGCCTTTTCACAACGCGGCATCAAATCTGGTGATCAAGTGCACCCTCTGCAACGTCACTAAGCCATAATGTGCCTTGATAAACGATGACTTCTGTAACCAAACGCAAAATTCAACTTTTGGGTTTATTTGTATCAACTATTAAAACCACAAAGTATTTCAAATAGATTCATTATACTTTACATTTAGAATACATTTGATTTCCAAATACAAGAAACCAAGTGGCTCCTAAATCATCCTCTCCCTATCAATGTTGTTATAACTTATGTATATGTATGTACTTTTTTTTTTTCTTATTTGTTTAGTAATTTTATGTCTTTTTATTTGTGACCTTTGCAGCTGAGGCCCAAGAAGAAGATCAAGTAAACAATGTTTCAATTCTAAAACTATTACTCATTTGCTACTTTCAACTGGATGTTGTTAATTAAATTTTTATGTTCCGGCTGTTTCTTTGGGGAGACTGGCCTTGTTGCCATACACACTATTGACAATTTTAGTTCTTTGATGATCCACTTTCTGATACCATTTTGAGCACTTATTTTTTAATATATATTCTCGTGCCTCTCTCCACGACTCTTTGGTTAGCTGCTGCGTTATCAGCCTCTGGGTCCTGTGTTGGAGCCCCGCCTGAGTGCATTTGTTTGCAGTACTGGATCGAGTAGACATGAGATTAGTTAGAAGCTCTTATCATAGCCTCCGGCTTAACTATTAAATAATCTTAGTGGTATATCTATTTTTCTAAATTCTGAAAATGGATGAACTAGATTCTTGAAAGGGGAATTTTTGAAAGAGATAATACTATCGATTACTATTTGTAAAATCTAGCGCTCGTGCTACAGTACGACCTATGAATGGGAATTTGATAAAAATGAAAAATATGGGTTGGGGTTTTATCATGAAATATTGATATTTGAGTTAGACTTTGAAAAAGTGGATGAAAGATGTTACAAGATTTGTAAATAGCAATGTAATTGATCAAAACAATATTTTCTATTATATGATATAGTTGTGTTTTAAAGATGTAAAATTTTAATTGAATATAGGTTAAATATATAAATTTACTTTTTTATGTGAAGTCGAGTTTGAAATAGAGGCTTTTGTAAAATATATATAAATGTTCCTATGCATATATCTACCTGTTGAGAAAATCACTAAAATAAGAAGCGGTAAATTTTTATCACTTCACATTTCTCCTTGAAGCAAGGATGTTCTAAATATTTGTTTTATAGAACATCTTACCCTTAATTTTTTCTTTGCCCGTTAAACACAAATAAAATGTTTGAATCTTTAATCTTGAAGAAATTATTAACATTATTCTTAATTTATGCCCATGGATTCAAAGCATGTATCCTAGCACAAATGTTCAATTATTTGAATGATACCATCATTATAATTTTTTTTTTATGTATTAACATTAATCACAATAAATTCAATGTTATAACTAGAAGATTATCTTTTAGCTACGGTGTCTTTATTTACAAATTTCTAAATTTAAATTTAAAAGATAAAATTTATGACGCATTTAAAGCTATAATTTCTAAAATCATACAATAAGAAATTTTTGCATCCAAGTCCCCTTGGAAACTTGTCTTATAAAACAACAAAAAAATATCATGAATTTCATACGAAGAAGAACCAAAACCTTCTTGCATCCCAATACATATTATTGATTCTCTATCAAATTCAAAATAATTTGACCGTGACAATGAATAAATTGCTCCAATTCAATAGTTCTATGCATATAATCAGCCCTAAAAATAATAAAATGACTACAAAAATATATATATCAAGCTCAAAACATCCACAAAGCTATTAATAACACCAACTATCACCACCCTTGCAAAGTTTGACGATCAAATATGCTTACAAATATAGGGGCAATTCAAGCCTCCATAACACAGTATAATCAATCATTTATGACAACTTACACCACCTCACAACAAATCATGCTCAGTTAATTAATCAAGAATTTGGAATTTGTCCTCACAACACAAATTTTTCCACATTGCTCTGCCATCAAGGGAGCTGAGTGAGCTCCTAACATTCAGAATTCATCATAAAAGATGTAACCAAGAACACCGTTATATATGCATAAAAAGGCATACATGAATACCTTGCCTAGTTCAGCTGCATGAGGGGAGAGCGGGGTATGAGAGAAGGTTTGGGCTCCTTTGTGGATTCATATGGGTTATTTTCCCTGAATTCCTCAAGAAGAGCATCCATTGGCATTGTTCTAAGCGATTCGATCGTCCCTTTACTCGGCAAGTCAGGTTCCGACCTCAATGGAGTTTCGCCACTAGGCACATAATCCTGTGTTTTGGTTAATAAAACATTACAATCAAAATTCATTCCAGTTATAAGGCCACCCATCTAACATTTACATACATATCTACCACCCAATTCTTACGTGTTTACATATCAAATACATAAACTTTCATTACATTTATATAACCCAAATCTTTCATATCACATCAAAAAAACCACCATTTTAATTTTTTTTTTTTTTTAAAAAAGTGAAATACACCTTTTCATGCATGGATAAGGTGGTATATGTAAGTAAAAATTACAAGTTTAGGTGTAAGATGTGTAAATACATAAGAATTGAGTGGCATGCATGTCAATATTCCAATTTTGTAATCATTTAGCATACCATATAGTCGTGCTCAAAAGTAGTTCTAGTGCAGGAGTTGATGCTGGAAGCCATGCTATTATGATCTTTGCTAAGCTCTTGCAGGCATGAAGAGTGGGCTTCCACTGCTTCCATCACCCCTGATACTGATTCTCTCTCGTAATCCAACACGGCTGAAACACAAAAAATGTAGGGTTTATGTTAGATCATGTTAGGCTCAAAAATAGGTAAATTATGTTTTCATATGCTTAAAAAAACAAGTAGAAATAAGTGTGTGTTGAAATTGAGAATGACGAGGAATAAATCAGAATATTATTATTGAAATAAAAAAGGGTATGAATAACCCTTACATGAATACTAGAATAAGAAAGAAAATAAAAAAAAAAGCAAAAATATAACTCCTAAATCATCAATTAATCAATTCATATTAATTATTTGGAGATCAAAGAAACAACATAAAATATGAAAGCCTAAAATAAAAAAAGAAATAGCTTCTAATCTATGAAAATAATTTACTCCACATAACTTATCATAGGAATAAATTATTTTTTAACATAACTTCTAACACTACCCGCAAGTTGAAATATGGTTGAAAATCATGTTCAACTTGGATTGTAAAGCATCAAACAATGGACGAGGAAGAAATAGTGAGGTAGAACTTAAAGTCTTCATATTGTACTGTTGTTGTCTTTGACTACAATTCTTGCAGTGTTTGTAGGTAGACGAAAGACTCCTACAAATAATGTTATAGGGGAGTTTACAGGGCCTAATGCAGAAAAAGTTGACTTCTAGTTGACAGTTGTTGTATTTGACTACAATTTCTATAGTGTTTGTAATTAGGTAGAAGGCTCGTATAGGTAATATTGTAGGAGAGTTTGTAGGAAAATAGACAACCTGTAGAAAATACTATAAGGTATGACTTTTAGGGGGGGAAAAAAACTCCGGAGGAGGGTCTGCTACAAGAAAAATTCGAGTGGCCCTACTGTAGGAGTAGTTTCGGAGGATGGCGTGATACAGAAAAAGGCTCCGGATGAGAACCTATAAAAAATCAGAGAAGTCAGACTGCAGGAAGCCGAACTGTTGGAAATATGGACAACTGGAGAAAATGAGGGAAGTCAGGTTGCTAGAAACCAGGAACTCAAACTATTGCAAGGAACAGACACCAAAAGACAATGGCAAAGCTGCACCTGCAACGACAAGGACCTGCAGAAATTAGAGAAACCTGATTGCTACAGGAAACAGGTTTATAAAATCAGTGGGAAGGACCTCTCCAAAAGATGGTCAGCCATTGCTTCTCTCTTCTAATTGCCAAGTCCATCACCTCAGCAACTCGACCAGAAACAGACATTGCAGGCACTCTGAGAGGTTGCATTCAAGCGACCATCAGACGTTTCTCCAAGAATTCCTCTTCCAAAACAAATTGAGGAACCTACGTGACTCCCAGTTTCCCCGACAAGAATAAGGGTTTGGTTGTCATGAAGAACTCGAAGGAACTCATTTTTTTGCTTCCACACGGCTAGTGTCTTCCATTTTTCAAGGATTTTGAGGTACCCTTGTGAGTAGGCCCATCTATTCCATCATTTATCGTCATCGACAGAAGGGTCGTCACACTCCACCAACTAACAAACTATTGATCTGATACATCAACGCCACCATTGAAGGATTCCGACTGAAGAAAGAGCTTATGACGAGAAATCCTATAGGGAAAGATTAGGCTTCAAGTGGGCTTTTCAAAGGTGAATATATCAATAAAGACTCTCTGGATGTAGAGTATTCAGAGATTATCATATTGATCTCCTTCCGTGGGTGCTCTAATGAAACAACAGATATCCTTTACAGGATTGATTTACCATTCTCGTCCATCAGACATAGCAATATTGCAACATTGAGATCTCTCAAACAAGATCCAAATTCTCTGCTTGTGCGCAACTCTATTATGTAGAAAGAACTTAGCTGATCCAATTCTAGAGAAGAAATAATCTCTTGGGAAACATGCATGGGATATATGGTGACCTCAGTTGCTAGCACAAGATGTGAAGGCTTTACAAATTCCTGAAGACCTTGAAGCATGGATTTTCTCAAACACGAGATGATATGATAATAGCGACTTTGCTTCTTGGTTTTCTCTGGGAACAAAGCATCTCCTGAAAAATCCTCTAATGCTTGTAGACAGGAGAAGGGGTCGAGGCAGCAGACTGAAGCAATGCACTGCAGGAAGGAGCAGTGACATAACCTAGAAAGGGAAGCAGCGGACTAAAGCAATGTATAACCTAGAAAGGGAAGCAGCGGACTGAAGCAATGTACTTCAGGAAGGAGCAGTGACATAACCTAGAAAGGGAAACAGCGGACTGAACAATCATCGAAGCAGCGGCAGAAACTTAGAGAGGGGAGCAGCGGACTGAAGCAATTCTTGGAGCAGCAACAGAAACCTAGAAAGGGGAGCAGCGGCAGAAACTTAGAAAGGGGCAGCGGCAGAAACCTAGAAAGGGGAGCTGCGGAATAACCTAGAAAGGGAAGCAACAGACTGAAGCAATCCTTGGAACAGAGACAAAAACCTAGAAATTTACTGTGGTAAGGAGCTGGGACAAAACCTTTAGGCAAATTCTAGGAAATCGGCTTTGAAATTCCAGAAAGCTGGTTGGCGACAGATCAAGAGGAAGTAGTAGAAATTTACTGTAAGAAATAAACTGCAAAAAAATAACTGTAAGAAATCAGGAAGGGTTGGGCTGACGATGCAGAGCAGGCCAGTGACTGGGAAAAAACAGCCAGAGGGGATAGCTGTTAGAAAAACTGTGAGAGGCCCTGCAGGGAGAGAAGAAGAAAATAGTTGTTTCAAATATCAAGATGAGTGTCCCTTCCTGCACGAAGGATGACAGAAGGAGTCCAGCAGCTCCTGAAGCGAGAACTCGCGACTAGTGGCACGAAACTAGCTCTGATACAATGTTGAAATTCATAATAATGAAGAATAAAACATAATGTTTTTTTATATGAAAATGATTATAAATAATCCTTACACGAACCATATAATAAGAAAGAAAATAACATGAAAGAAAAAATATAACTCTTTAATCTCCAATTAATCAATTCATATTAAGAAAACCTAAAATTGGACAGGGAATAACTTATAATCCAAAGAACTAAATATAAAATCGGAAAATAAATAACTTCTAATATAAGGAAATAATTTATTCCTCATATCTTCTCACAGGAATAAATTATTTCCTATTATAATTGCTGAGAGAATGCAAATATATGTTTAAATTGTATATACTCGTACAATTATGTTCATTTCTATTAATATATGTTCTATAATTTATATATGACTTTCAAGAAGCTAAAGGCCGGAATATAAACGAAAAATTTCAATTCATTTGCTTAAAAAATGAGGCTGGAGAATTAGAAGCGAGCATTCAGTCGGTTTGAATGGATCGGTATTTAAATTGGTCAAATTTTTGATAAAGTTGAATTGAGCATTCTGAAAGTTAATTTGATTTAAACGGTTCAATTATGAACAAATACAAAATTAGTTAGAGAGAATTTAACTATGAATAAAAATCAAGAATTATATATGTTGTAAGTATAACATTAATTTTAATTTTATGAATCCTTCAATTAGTTTCAAATGTTTGGTTTTTCAGTGTTCACTGGATGAATTAAAATAGAACCAATAACCACAAACCAGACATTAAGATTTAAAAAATAAAAAAACCAACCTTATTTTGCTTAGTTCGATTTTTCAGTTTTTGACCAAATAAAACACTCTACTACGACTAACATTTGAGCTCGAATTTAAGCCCCCACCAATACTATACTGCCGCCAGATTATAAAATCAACTAATTCACAAATTCTAACACAAATAGTTGCATTAAACAACATACCGTCGAAGTGATTAATGACTTCCATGCTATGCTTCTTAGCATCTTCATCCACTAACAAACGCAAGGTATCAATTTCAGTATCATGTTGGTCATTGCTCTCCATAGTGTTCCTATAGATGGATCCAGCGGTGGTTTAATAGTGTAAAGAAGTAAATTTAAATTACAAAATGATGAATATATTACCTAACAAGGGCCTCCATGTCTTTAACATTCTTGGCGCTCATTTCGCCAGCAGATTCATGGACCTTCTCCCATTGTTTGGATGCAGTATCAGCAGTATTAACACTGTAAAAATTAAGAAAAGAAGGTCATGGAGAAGAAGGCGTGAGTTTAGGGACAAGCTGGAGAGGAGAACGAGTCAAGAAGTTCACCATTGTTGAAGAATGTCTTCCAATCTACAGTGCTTCACACTAGAGAAGTCGGAACCATCCCTCGAATCATTCTGCATATGCACGTAAAATTCCTCCCATTTTCTCTTCGCGTCGCTCGTTACGAAGGCCACCGACGATGTGTGGTTGTCAAGGAAAGTTTTGTTTTCCAAAGCAGCATCTCTCATACTGTTGAGCTTCGCATCAACCTGTAGGGTGCGGAGATCATTTAGTTTACCGATTTTGGACAAGTATGGTGAGTTTAACTAATGTAAAAAGAGTCTACACCAGTGCTTTCCGTCGATTCATTTGAGTGGAAACTAAGGTTGTGACTTGAGTAATAAGCTTCTCTGTGTCGGATCTTATCTGCTCCTGCTTGAAAGTATTGAAATGTTAGTGTTATCTGGATGAGTTAAAGTGCCAAAATAGTCCCCTCAGTGAAGCCATTTTAGTCCCAGAGTCTATAGAAGTGACAAATTAGTCTCTATATTTTTTAAATTGCGGCTCCATGAGAACAATTTGAGCCAAACATTAAAAAGTCTTGGGATTAATTTGTCACTTTTATAAACTCAAGAGATTAAAATGGCCTTATATAAATCAGTTACGGGACAATTTTGGCACTTTTATCTGGATTAAAAAGAGGGGCTTAAATGAATGAAAGAATGTACCTCATAGGCCTTCTGGAATTCAGTGATGCTCTGGGTTTCAACTTCATGAACCCGAATTGAATGGCATTGAAGCTTATTAGATTTTTCTCTTAATTCATCGAGAAGTTCATAAACAAAGCTGGAAATTTCACTTGTATGATCTGAACTAGCATTGAATCTCTGCATATAAACAGTTTTATTTATGTAATTACATGTCTATCTCCAGTTTTCAATATGTAAAGTAAGCATCCTAAATAATATAAACTGGAATGAAAGATGCAATGAACTAGCAGACCTCACGAAGTTCCCTTGTAAACTGTGCAATTTCTCCTCTGAGATTAGATAAAGTGCCTTGTAGATCAGTGAAAATCAAGTTTGCATCGGCTCCACCGAGGGCAAGTAGCTGTAACCCCAATAAGTGAGAGAATAAAGAGAGAGACGGAGAGTGTATAAAAGAGGTAAACATAAATACTGAGTAGATGGCAAAATTTTATTCTCTAAGGGCTTATTTGGGATCAATTTTAAATTTTGTTTCTACTTTCACCTTTTTGTTTTTAAAAAATATTTATTTAGAGTGTTTTTATATGTTTTAATTGTGTTTCTAAAAACAAATTAACATATTTTTGAAAACCCTCAAAACAACTTTTGTGTTCAATGTGTTTTAAAGACAACAATCCTTTAGTCAAATAGCCACAAATGTCTCCATTTAAATCAACATACGAAATAAAACAATAAAATATAAAATACAAAATATAAAACAAAACTGATCTGCAAAATGATATACTCACATGATCAAGAGAACAGCTATTTTCTGAAGCCATATTTGACAACTCCTCCAAGCTTGCGTTATTTGTTGCTTTGTGCAAGCGAACTGTATTTTGTATTCCTTCTACGTGAGACGAGTACGACAGAGTTGATGCAGAAACTTTCTTTTTCAACTCAATTAGAGCCTGAGTTCAATTTAGCTTGCACAAATCAATATTTTATCAATTCGTGCTAAAATACAAAAGGGAAATTTACATACATACCATATAATTCTTATGTATTTACATATCTAACATCTAAAGTTTCAGACTTACGTACACAACACTCTAATATTCAAATCACATGAAGTATACCTATGAATGCATAGGTTCAGGACACACAAGTGGTATAAGTGTAAATATCAAACAAAAGGTGTTAGGTATGTAAATACAAAGGGATTATGTGGTATGTATGTAAATTTTTCAAAATAAAAACCACATACCAGAGAAAGAAGTTTCTTCATTTACCTTATCATGAAAATCTAGGCATGACTTGCTAAGATTCTCAACTGACTTTAGGTGTTTATTCTGTCTTTTAATGGATGAAACAAGAAGGCTACAAATAGTACTGATTCTCTCTGCCAAATCAGCTTGAAATTGGTCAACCAATGACCTATTTGCAGAATTCAGTTGGTCTTCTCTAGCTGTACCACAAGCACATAGTTAGAAAGAAAATTAGGGGAATTTACATACATACCACCAAATTCCTATGTATTTACATATCTAACACCCAAACTTTGCTCTTTTACATTCATACCACCAAAGTTTTTCATTCCACATCAAAAATTACCACCATTTTAACTTTGGAAAAAATGAAATACACCTTCTCATGCATAGGTAAGGTGGTATGTATGTACAAAATGAAACTTTGGCTATAGATATGTAAATACTTAAGAACTGAGTTGTATGTATGTAAATCTTCCAAAAATTTAGTATTGCAGTCGATGCTATATAACAACAACAAATAGCTTTTATCCCACTAAGTGGAGTCGGCTATATGATGTTATCAGAAAGAAAAATAATGAAGCACCTAGAGCCATTCAACGTTAAGTAATACCTATTTTAGAAAATAGTAAGGCATTGTCCTGTATAGATTTCTCTAAGTCAGCTCTCAAAACACAGGCTTGATGTGCCAAAGCATTCTCTACGACAAACAATCAAACAATTAGAAAATTCAGCTTCTCATATTCTGGAAAAATGAGATAATTTTACAGCTACAGACCTGCCTTCCGTTGCTCTGCAATAACAAAATCTTTCTCCTTCAATTTATAATTGGCATGTTGCAGATCTTCCTTTGCTGTGCCTAGTAGTTTGCTAGTGTGATCCAAGCTTCTCTGCATAAGAACAAAAAAAGGGGCATTTACACACATAGCACACAATCATAATGTATTTACATATCACCAAAATTTTCATATTAACACTTTTAACACTCAAATCTTTAATAACCCTTCAAGAATGGCAGTATTACCACTTTTTAAAAGTGAAATACACCTTTTCATTGATTAGATTTAATCGTCTAAAACACAAAGTATTACTGGTGTACATATCTAAACTTAGGTGTGAGGTATGTTAATACATAATAATTGTGTGTTAGTTATGTAAATTTCCTGGGGGAAAAAACATACAGGAGTTTCATATGATGCACTCTTCTTCAAATGTTAAAAAAAAAAAA
Organism: Papilionanthe hookeriana x Papilionanthe teres; assembly: GCA_022702705.1. Lineage (NCBI taxonomy): Eukaryota > Viridiplantae > Streptophyta > Magnoliopsida > Asparagales > Orchidaceae > Papilionanthe > Papilionanthe hookeriana x Papilionanthe teres. The sequence goes on along the minus strand of CM040439.1, from coordinate 24,961,506 downwards.
TCAAACTAAATTTACCTCTGTAGCTTCAAGCTTTTTACTCAGATCAATAGTCTTCTGCAGTTGACAATCATACTTTCCTTGAAGGTCATCTATTTGCTGTAATAAAATAAAAGAATTAGTTGAAAACAACCAACACAATAGAATATTAAAAATTGGGTTGAAATCTTGTTCAAAATAAAAAGAACTGACCTTCTGATTGTTTTCAAGCAACACGCCCATTTGTTCAATTTGATCTATCATTGCCTAGATGGGGAAAAATCATAAAATGCGAAAAAGAAAAATGTTACATGCATTCTCGAAAAGGCAAAATCAAAACTGAAACAGACAAGATTGGATGTAACAATATAACTAAGATTTACATTAACCACTCAATTCTTATGTATTGACATATCCAACACCCATACTTCAATTTTTACACACATGCCACAATGATTACACATGAAAAGGTGTATTTCACTTTTTAAAGGTAAAATGGGGGTATTTTTTATGTGATATGGACGATTTTCATTGTATTAATGTAAAAAGTAAAAAATAGGTGTTAGATATATAAATACATAGGAATAGGATGGTATGTATGTAAATGCCCCAATAACTAAATTGTAGAAATGAGGAAGTACACTGCACATCTCATGAGAAAAAAAACACGAACAAAGTCAATACAAATAACAATAATAATGACATTGTGATAACTAAAATTTAACAGAACAAAACATGCCAATACCTTTCTTTCAGCCTCCTCTTGGTAGTACCTCTCTTTTGGTATGTAAACTCCAACTTTTTCGCGAGTTGCATAAACCTCTGTAAAAATAATAAAGGACTTTTGCTAGTGGCAGTAAACATGAATGAGAAAAAGAACCTAAAAGATCATGACCCACCTGCTTTAAGGCGATCTATTTCACCATATAAATCCTTAATTAGTGTTGATTTCATCATTTTTTGGTTTACCTGAAATTCAGAGATATAATAATTACACTTGTTCAACTCAAATGATTTAACGAAAACTAGTAATTGAAAGGGAAGCACTTAATCATATATAATATGAATATATAACATTTAACACAACTACATACAGAGTTAACACTCTCTTACATTCAATTTTTAAATCATCACGAAAATATTTATATCGACCATATATGAGGTCATTTTAGTCCATATATCCAATTTTTAAATCATCCCTTGACTATTTATATGGGGTCATTTTAGTCCAAGAATTTATAAATGTGATAAATTAGTCTCCAAGCTAAAATAATCCATTGTCTGAACCATTTCAGCTAATACTAAAAGAATATAGAGACTAAATTAGCACTTTAATAGACTCTTAAATCTAAGTGATCCCTTGCAAAGTACCAATGGACTATTTTGACACCTCTCTCTCTCTCTCTCTCTCTCTCTCTCTCTCTCTCTCTCTCCCCCCCCCCCAACAAGAAAATATTAATATGAATGTGTTCCAAAAAAGAACAGGAAAGGGGATTGAAAATTACCTCTGGTCTATTTTTTATGTTCTTTGCTCTGTGAGCATAATCTAAAGTGCTGAGTGTCTCCTCAAGGCAATGTACAGATGGTGAGACTGTAGCAATTATACATGTCTTAGTCCTCCCGCCCAAGGAATCGCGAAGTAAACGTGTCAGCTTACTATCTCTAAAAATTCAAACATAAAATAAAAGAAATCATTTCAGAATGTGGAAAGCGGCCAAGTAAAGCTAAAGCAAAGTCTCAAGTGAACCTGTATGGAATGTGACCGAGGTGCTCTACAAGTGCTGTAATAACACGGCCTAATGTGAGTAAACTTTTATTTATCTCCCCAGCTTCCCTTGCACGACCCTACAACAAGGGCACATGCAAAAAATAATAAAGTTAAAATTTTAAAAAAAAAGGCTCTTACATAGATAGCACAAAATTCTTATCCGCATGTCTCACAGCTACTAAAGTTTCATATTTTACGCTGTAGCACTCAAATCTTTAATATCACATCATAAGTAGCACAAATACCACTTATTAAAATTGAAATACACCTATTCATGCATAGGTTTAAAGTGCCAAATTACTGTGAATGTAAATATGAAATTTTAGGTGTGAGGTATGTAAATACATAAGAATTGTGTGCTATGTAAGTAACTTTCCCAAATAAAAAATACGAGCAATTTAGACGATTTAGACAGATAGACCAAAAAATACCAAACATGCCAAGAAGTAGTTATGATAGTCAGTCTTACATCCCTAGCACCCGATCGAGAAATATTTTCAGAGCCAGCAAGGTCCACAAGATTTAACTTCCCGCATTTAATAAGCTCTTCACCCTCAGGAGTTGCCTCTTTAATATGAATGGTGATTGAAAACAATGAATGTGATCGACTGAAATAGGCAATAAGTTCTGAATGAGTACAAAATGAAATCAAAATAATTAAAACAACAAAAATTTGCATACATACACTCCTTTCCAATGAATTTACAAATCTAACAACTATATTTCAATTTTTAAATACATGTGCATGAGAAGGTGCATTTTACTTTTAAAAGTCTAAATGGTCATATTTTTATATGATAATGAAGACTTTAATGGTAAAAATTTTAAAAAGTAAAATTTAGGTGTTAGATATGTAAACATATAAGAATTGGGTGTACATAAATTCCCCTTAAAAAAAATGCATGCAGAAGCATTACCTGGATTGTTTGTTTAACAATGTCTCGGCAGTTCGGCGTTTTGAAGACCCTCTCTCTAAAAGAGAGAATATTTCATCAGCGTTGGTTACTATTTCTTCCTCCAGGCCTCTCACCAGAACTCCTCCTTTCCCATCTTCCATGAGTGGTAATTGCTTTTTCTGTTTTTCCTCCAAAACAATTTTAGATAACTCCTCTGGAGCCAGTAGATCAGTGATTTCTTCATTATACAACTCAAGGAAAGTAACCTTCACACTGTATTCGGTGTGTTGACACTCTAATGCGTCAAAAATCTGTTTTACGGCTCTAGGAATGACACCTGCATCTAACGGTAACTGGCCTTTGGGGCCATTCTGCAATAAAAAAGTTTGCATTACTTGAACAAATAAGCATTTGGAAGGTCAACGTATGTAGGTTAGCTTAAGTTGAATTTCATTTATGGATTGAATCACCTTAGCTCTTCTACATTCTCCTTCCATGGTATATGTCTTACCGGTGCCTGTTTGACCATAGGCGAAAATTGTGCAATTAAAACCCTCTAAGACTTCATTTACGATGGGTGTTATGGCTTGTTCATACAAGTCCTTTTGTTTCGCTGACGGACCAAAGACCTGTGTAGGAAACAGAAGAATGAGCAAATGGAAGATAGATGTAGAGAAAGTACACTATCATTTGCACGTCGGAGTCTCTGTAAATAGAGAAACCATGGTTATCTATGTTGAACAATGCACCATAACACTAATGTATTACTAGAGCCAACAATTAATCGCAAATGTCGCAACATGCACTGTTTTAAATGTGGCGCAAAGTGTTAAAAACGTATAAATAAAAAATGCATATAAACATAAAATAATAATAATTGAAAAATAAATCCTAATAATGATGAAAAAAACACTAGTGACGAAACTCAGTGCTAAATACCTCAAACATTTAAATTCAGAATATTGCAATTTTTCGCAAGTGTGATAAATTTTATAAGAAATCAAACTAATTACCTAAGAAAACATCATCATCATTACCGGTCACAAAAATCTCATTTTCTTCATTAACCATCAACATTATCGCCTAAATCATAATTTTCTTTAGCACTTGCATCACCTTCACATTCGGTTGCAACTATAATATTAAACCTCAATGAAGATTCCTTCTCTTGCCTTTAAATCACCCTCAAATATTTTAGCTTCTACCCTTGAATGCGACTTGGGGTTGTGGATGGGATTAGGACAGCATGTGTGCCCTAGTAAAATTTATTTATAATAAAATAAAAGGAATAAATATGTACAAGATAATTTAAGATAATAAACCCAAAAAAATAACTAAATATGAAATGTGCCATGGCCGATGAATGGCATGAAGGGTACACCTCATTTCAACGTGCAAGTAAAACATTAAAGACCTATTTGCTTAATTTTGCAAGTGTCCAAATGTAACTGGTCGAACTTTCATAATTAAGTTCAAGCACTAGTTTGCTAGCGAATAGAAGGAACAATATCTCATTCTCCAAACTCAGTTTAAAAAACATGAGATGTGAGTTTCAATACGAGGGGCTAGGAAGTCAACACTAGTATTTCCTTTCTTTTTTTTACTTGTAATAATGACAATTATAGAACGATGCGAAATCGATAAAATGATGAATTAGAATATTAGTTTTATTACCAATAATAATGAACGATTACAAAATTAAAGATTAGGTGATTATTCAATGACATATAATGATTGTTATAAAAATTTAGGAGTGAAGATCTCGAATTAAATAAGATTAGTCAATGTCATAAAAATATTAAAAAATAAGGATCATTATTCTTGACAACAATGATAAGACCATGAAGATGAATGAAGCTTGGCTTGCATGAGGTGATAATAACTCAAATGAGAAATGATTGATTGAAGCGGATAGAAAATCAAACCAAAACTTTCCAATTTCATAAAAAAAAATATATATGACATCTAGTTTTTGATTGGTCAGCATTCACGATAAAGGAATACATACCACACAATTCTTACATATTTACATAACTAAAACCTAACTTTATATTCACTTCAAAAGCACTCAAATCTATAACATCACATCAAAATACAACCATTAATAACTTCTTAAAAGTAAAACTCCATTTCAAGCATAGGTTTATAACACCAAAGTGTTGTAAATGTAAATATAAAACTTTTGAAGTTAGATATGTAAACACACAAGAATTGTGTGGTATGCATGTAAAATTCTCAATAATAGAATGAATAAATGTTTTTTTTTTTTTTTTTTATTTTTATTTTATGGGTTGTTATATGGAGATCATGAAGTTGAACCACAAAATTTCCTCCCAACAAAACAAGGGTGAGGATGCGTGCATAATAACTCTCATTGAACCCTAAATTGATAAAAAAGCTATCGTCATTGTGAATATGAAGGGTGAAAATGAGCTCACGACCTGGCAACCTCAAGGGTTAATAACCTACACGCAATCTTCCAATAAAAACCCCAAAAAATGCAATGTCAACCATTTCCAAACTGACAAAAAAAAGGAATTTCAATTTTAATCTCCGTGACTAACAAGGTTGAAGCTCACTCTGTATTTTAAAAACGACAGGATCCACCATTCCTATAAACATTTAAAAGAACAAATTTCTTCCACACTCAACAGACAAAATCCAAATAAACACTTTAAAACTAAAACAAATAAAACCCACCTTATCGAACGTAAACACCCTATCAATCTGCTTCCCAGCGATAGTCTGCGAAACAGCCACCTCCTTCTGGAATTCATTGCACGTTATCACTTGCGGCGCATTATTCCGAAGCTCATCCTCGCTGAAAGGCCTATAAGCAAAACAATCGATCCATGATCTAACATCAAAATAATCCGAACCTCCCAATGAACCACAATCAAACAACACAACTCAAAACCCTAACCCTAAAAACCGACTATTAACCCTACTTACCTGCAACGGAGAAGAACCTGCACGTTCACAGCCTTCTCCTTCTCCGAGCGCGCTGAAGCCAGCATTCTGACAGGATATCTCGGCGTGCGACGGGGTAAGCTTCGGAGTTGCTCTAATGGCAGTGCAGTGCAGGACGGGCTCGCTCGAAGTTTTTCCGAAAGCCACTTGCGATGTATTTATTTTAATTCAGAGCGGGATCTGAAGTGCAGTTCAAATTTTGGGGCATTGCTGAGCTCCTCTTTTGTCTGCAGCGAATAATAGCCGTTGGATCTGGACGGCTCGGATGTGATTTCTTATGGCCATTTACATAGAACCACTACAATTTTTATGAATTTACATTGTTGTTTAAATATTTTATATTAACATGCATATCACTTTGACTTTATAACATCAAATAACACATTTGTAAAAAGGGATGATTATGGTTTTAGGTTTTAGGATCCGCTTTGGGGCGGCATTGTAATGAAGATATTGCACTTTACTGTAATTTTATCTATTTGGGTAAACTGCATTTTGACAGTTTTTTCAAATAATTGCTTCTTAAATTTGTTTTTTTCACACCAGTCATGACTAGGTGAGGTGACAGTATTCTAGTTACAAATTGATCTTTAAAAAAAAAAAGTTTAATAGCCACCATGACTTTTTAAATATCATATTATTTGTCATCAGCTCCATAATTTTTTTTAATTAGCTGTAGATGCCCCAAACATACCATTAATTATTTCAATGCTTAATTTTTATATTCAAATTTAGCATTAAAATTCATTAATAGTTAAAAAGGAGCTAAATATTTGTTATGAAAAATGTGGGTAGGGATTGAATTTTTGAGGAATTTGAAGAATAAGGGTTCGTTTGGGACGCTTATTTGGTGCGGTGGCGTTTTAAAAAAACACCTAACCTGTTTGGGTAAACTGCGTTTTGACAGCTTGCGCGTTTTCAAAACGCAGAAAACAGTTTTTTCACACCGCAACTTATCTAGTGCATGTAGCAGTTTTCTCAGCAATGATCCAGCTTTTAAAAAATCGTAATAACTGCATCGCACCTAGCTTTATCGTCAGATAATTCAATAAACTGCAGCTGCCCTAAACAGACCATAAATAAATTATATAATGTGTAGAAATTTTGATGACATAACCTTAAGTATGTAAAAAAATACCTAAGTAGTGTTAGGCTTATAGCATCATAACTAAAAAATTAAGCTCAGTCTTTATAATTATTGATGAACTAATTTGATCATAGAAAAATAGAAAAATATATATTGATAATTTTACAAATCAACACATATATTAGGGTTTAATGAATAAAATTATAAAATATTTTATAAATTCTTTTATAGTTTAATTATTTTTTTATTCAACCTTTTTTTTTTGTGATATTTTTTTTATTATTTACTTTTTGTACATTTAATTCTAAGTTTGAACACTACTTTTCTCTCATTCTTCTTACGATAAGACGGCTTTCCGATACGCACATTAACTTACGTTTTACCTATATAAAAAACTATTGGATTTTAGTAAAAATTTCTTTTGACGACTTATAAATAGTAACCAACGGATTAGTTAGTATGTTCTTGACATTTATAAAACAACGGGCTTTTGTTATCTGAAATTTTACTTGTCGTATTTCCCATCATAAAAATCCGACGAGTATTTTAGCTTACAATTGGCCTGTCGGATATTAAGCTATTAGTAACCGATGATTGCTTATTGTTGGAAAGCCGTTTGAACTTTAAGAAAATTTTAAAAACACTTGTATTTAAAAAATAATTGAATATAAATCACTATAATTTTAATACCAACAAAAAAAATTCAATGTCAATGTGTTTTAGAGAGGTTAAGCGGAGCGTCAGAGCGAGACTGAGCAGAGTGAGTCTTAAGCAATCGTGCTTGAGATGCGAGAGAGGCAAAGCAAGGTCGAGCAAAATGAGCCCTATGCTCAATATCACAATCATTTCATTGGATATTATAACATGAAAATTAATTAGTCTTTTTTAAACCCAATATATTTGATTTATGATTTTTTTTAATGCCCATGCTACCAAAAAAAAAAAAAACTTTGAGTTAGTCATTTTCTTATTTTGTATATTGTTTAGAATGATTTAGGGTCCGTTTGAGACAGTTTATTTTGTGTGTTAGCGTTTTGAAAACGCACCAGACCTGTTTTGGGTAAAGTGCGTTTTGACAGCTTATGCGTTTTCAAAACCCCGGAAACATTCACACCGCACCAACCTAGGTGCGGCGGGAGCTTTCTGGCTGCGGTATTGATTTTCCAAAAAAATAAAAATTTGTAATAACAACCGCACCTAGCTTATCAGCAGATTATTTTTAATCAGCTTATCAGCAGATTATTCAATAAGTTGCTGCTGACCCAAACAGACCCTTAAGTACAAAATATTCAATTCCTTTCTATTTACATATTTAACGCTCATACATGTCACTTACCAGTGTGTAAAAATATATTTTATTTTTTCTAAATTAAAATGGTGATAATTTTGATAATGAATTTGGGTGGTAGAAATGTAAAAATAGAATTTAGGTGTCAATATGTGTAAATACATAGAAATTGAGTGACATGTGATCTAATACTTTGGTGGGGAAGAACATTTTGTCCCACATCTTAAACTTGTAATTATTGGTGTTGTTTAAATGGAAAAGTACGGACAAGATTAAAGAAATGATTGGGTGGAATTTTTTTGAAATAATTATTATTTTATATAATAAAATTAATATTTTTTTTTATAAATTTTACGTGAGCGTGACCCATTTAGCTAATAATCCCTAAAAAAATAAAGTTGAGTGGGTCCGTCAACATACATATCAATCATGCTTTGATATTTTCATTTATAATTTTTTGGTGTAATGGGCCATATATACTTTTTAAAGTTGGTAGTAATAATAATTTTGATATGATATGAAAGATTAGACTGTTATGTATCTAAATATAAAAATTTAGGTGTTATAACTTTAAACATATAAATCAGTGTCATGTGTGTCATTAATAGACCTCAGTGTCATGTGTGTGATTAATAAACCTCATGTAAGGTCCATGATGCAATAATCTCTCATCAAGTTTGAATCATGCTTATATGGGAGAATAATTTAGTCATATGACTCTTTTAAAATATTATTTTGACATTTGTTGCTCTAGACTCTTTTAAGTTGGGTTTAGAGGGGCGCAATCTATCTTCCCCTAAACAAAAAGTAGGTTATGTTGTTAGCGCAGCAAAAATGACTCGTTGTTCGTGGATAGTTTGTGTTCGCTCATTAAGAAGCTTGTGATCGATTTGTTTGTTAAGTTAGCGAGATGAACACGAATAGAATTTTTGTGCTTGATGTATAAACAAGATGAGTGTTGGTGTAAAATTTGATGTCACATGTGTAGGATGTCCATATGACTGGTTCGGGTCGATCACTGCTCAATAGTAGCATGATGAAAATCGAGACACCCATCCGATTATGGTAAGTTTTCAAGCACAAAATATGGGTTAGCCATGATTTTACCCCATACGGGAGAACCCGCAGTTTGACTGACACAACCAGGACATTAGACATGTTTTGATGTCCATTATGGTGTTAGGGGTTCCTCTATATCCATTTAGAGCCTCCCCGAGATCAAGGGAAGTCGTGTAGTCTTCTTATGCGCTTTATGGGAAACTTGGTGTTCAAAATGCATTACCCGCTACGGGAAAATTAGAGTTTGTAATGCACTGCCCACGCATGCTTCAAAATACTCATTGGCTGCAGATTCTTTAATAAATGAAAGAGAAAATTACTAATTTTTGAAATTGGGGGAGCATAATTTACTCATATGTGGTTTCCCATGGTTTTTGGATAGATATATCTCTCTGTCAAATGTTTTCGATGAAAACAACACTTTCGGGCTAAACCAAGGCCTAGGCCCCAACCCCGAGTATCTAGGCACCCAAAACAACCTTAAAGGGATTTAAATCTGAGGGCGGGGAAGTCTGATGCAAGTTTCTAGCACTTGGGTGCTAATCCCGAGCGTTTGAAATCATAATGTACTTCCCTAGGTGCTAAATCGGCGGAGGGTTTTCTCAATTTGAAAGCTAAACCATGACCCAAGAAAGTAGACCCACCTGGGTGTCACCTAGGCTTCAGAGCCTAGTTGTCAGGGTGCTTGACTAAGCACTTAGGTGCTTGGGTCCCAACGTCTAAGCGTTGGTCCATCCAATTTTCTCCCACAATTTTCATCATTTCAAGCCCGAAACTCTTCCATAGGCATCCACAATAGCAATGATTTATTGGTTATGTGAAGATTTTCTTAGGGGGAAGATTACAAGATGATTAAATCCTTTTTGGAGGGGTCGCATGAGAGGTGGCAGGCCACTTTTGGCAAAAACAGGGGCAAATTCTAAAGCGTTGAAGATATATTTGGCTTGGGTTCATTTTCCACCGCATCTTCTCCTCACTTCAGCATTTATAAATTTTTCTACAAAATCCTAATAAAATTTTATAGATTATTTAATATTTAGGATTAAAAGAACCAGAACTTTTAAAAATCTACACTTTTATTTTGTTGCATGGTGTCGAGGCCATATTTTAAACGTGTTGTACAACATGGCCTTAACCTAGGGCATCCTAATAGACCACTGTGTTTGTGATTTAAATAAATAATTGTTTCATTTGCATGTCCCGAGGAGAATCCCTTTGTGTTTCTCCAAATTGATGGACCCAGCATAGATTTCTACTTAGGTGGTTGTCTCTCACGCATAGGTCGTTATAAGACTCCCCGACCCAGACAGGGTGTAAGTCTTTTGTCGGAAGTGTTTCCAACTTTGAAGATGGACTTCTCTTTCTCCTATTTTTTAGCAACATCATTGTCATTTCGACGGGTATAAGTCTTACCTCTTTGAGCTCCACCTGATATTCATAGCATAGAATTCGTTCCTTTGACCTTAGGGCTACTGAGGTTCCCACATACGAAATTCATAGGTTATTGACCGAAGATCTCTTAACGTGTTGGGTTGACTATCTTTATGATCATGTAGACTTAGGGTCTTAGTGGCTTGGAATGATAGGTCTGCAGCGTCCTGACTTAGCAACATCTACTTGTTAGGGATTATTCCTCTCTTCCATTAACTATCCACTTTGAGATTTGTCGCTCCTCTTACTATCATTGATATTGTCTTTACGGTCCAATTATGAATGAGCTGTCGCTCATTTGGGATACAACTTGTTCGCCCTTATAACATGTAAGTGCTTTGACATATCAGGATACCCCGTTAGAATGATCATGTTATTTCGTAGACTCCATGTGCCGATGACTCTCTGCCCTGTAACTTAGCAGAAGCTTTGAGAACATTAAATTATTCCTCTGTGAAATAACTGTCATTTGATAGCCCTATGTTAGTTGTCACTTTAAGTGTAAGCAAAACTCCATTGATCAAGTGTATTTTTGTGCAACCTCCAAGATGTAATTAAGAAAGTGTGATATGTCTCATTGGGCGTACTCTGGAATCTTGAACATGCAAACACACCTGAATCTCTGGTTGTGGGCATCCCAAATTTATTTGAGTGTATATGCTTGATCAATCATTGTGAGGTTTGCCACATAAAAATGCTTTATGTTATTTCTCTTGTTTGTCTGCCTTTGCTGTATGTTATATTTTTTATGTTATTATATTCCACAACCAGTACAACATGTATCGTTCCTTTCGGTACAACCGTGTTGTATCAGTCGTACTGAGATAAATCAGTACAATAAATATAACTTTATTATACAATTAGTGATAAATTAATCAATCATAGCCTCAAGGAAAAAAAACAAAATTATCATTTCTATATACATTTGACATGCCATCAACAAATTTTCATCATTTGACACGAATCTCGGTGCAATATTTTGAACAATAAACGTTCAAATCTTGATAAAAAGTCATCGAGAGCCCGATTTTAGCAAAATTATAGTTAAACTGACCGGATCGATGGGACGGACATAATGGTATAAATACCAGTCAAATCCGAATCAAATCAAGTCGAGATATAGTCATTAAACCAATCTTATAAGATTTCTAGAAACATTTAAAAGGTCAAACAAATGCCAACATTAGCAAGTCTATACTCGAATTGAGTGTCTCGATAAGATGAATCAAACAAGCCCAAAATCACTCAATTTCGACTTCATTAAGGTCATGAAGTACCTCTTAAACGTCGTCTGGTCAAGGGAAGCCATCTGGACCGCCCAATCAAAATGACTGCATTAATTGCACCTAAAACATTATAAATAGGCCCGCACCATCATGGGGGGGGGAGTGTGAAGCCTTGAGGAGAAGCTGCAGTTTAGCATCACCGCCGACCGCTGCAGACCACCGCCGACCGCCGTCGACCATCACCTACAGTCCTCAACCGTAGTCGATCTCTGTCGTTGTCCATCATCGATTTATGTCGATCTCTACCAACCGTTGTCAACCACTGCTAACCACCACTGTTAATCACCACAAACTAGACGCCGTCAATCGACGTTGTAATATGAAATATATGACCACCCTTTCTCATATGTGGGACAAGAGATTGCTGTAATCATCAATCAATAGTAGATTTTCGCAATTGGGTCAGACCCCATAGTTTTTCCCTTACGGGTTTTCCACGTAAAATTTTCTGAAGTCTTCACCGCTTATTTATTTTTCACCTGTATGTGTGTTGAATTCTTGTACAACGCTAAGATGATAATCAATTACTCTACCGCCACAAATTTTCTAGCATGCATCAACAAAATATATATTATATTATCATTTTAGTAACAAATACAACATTGCATTGTTTCATTCCATACAACTGTGTTGTATTTGTTGTAACGACTTATCTCACTATAAATCATTGTAACTAATACAACATATTTATATAAGTAGTGATAAATCAGTCAATTATAGTGATGAAAAAAAGAAAAAAATTAAAAACTCATTTATCAGCACACAATCAAATAGTATCATTTAAACAAAGAACATTAAATATTACATACATCAAATCGTTTCAATTAATAAAAAAACTTACAAATTAACAATATAAAATAAAATTTATTTCAAACTTATCAAACTAATGAGTTCAAATTTATAATTTCATAACCAAAAAGAGAATTATATATGACCTCAGGATTGTTTAAGTTACCACTCTTAGTTGATCACTATCCTCAATATTTTTCCTCGAGATTCAATAACGACAACAATTTCTTTCTGATGTTTCACGACGAAAAATCTTTTATACATAAACCTTAAAAGTTGTAAAACTTTTCTGATTTTACTTTCAAATTTATGATGACAGAGACGGACCACACATTACTTAAATATTTTATTATGAATTTCTTTACAATAAAATAATAATAATAAATAATGACTTTTGCGCCCTAATGACATTTAAAAAACGAATTATGTGAAGTACTTCAATTATCCGAACCTGATACCTTCATTATTGTCTCCGACGCCCCTTTGTCCGCTCGCTCCATTACAGTCACTTGGCCAACCTACCGCCACGCTCGCTCTCTCCGTCGTTATCTCATGGATAGTTCATCCACCGCCGGCGAACTAACAACCGGCCGTCCGGCCGGCGGCACGGAGCTGAGCTGGTGTCGCGCGGTCCCCGGCGGCACTGGTGTAACAGTCCTCGCCCTCCTCCTCTCTCGCACTCCTTCTCTCACCCTACTCTGCTCGTCCCTCCGCTGTCTTCAGCTTTCCCACCCCATACTACGTGCCCGCCTCCCCTCCGCCGCTGCCGCCAACTCCAGCAAACCTCCTCGCATCCTCATCTCCCCCACTCCTTCCGAAGATATCGAGCTCATTCCCTCAGACCAACTCCCGCCCATCGCCGTTAACAGTGGTACTCCGCCGGTATCCTTCCTCGATGCGATCCTAGAGCACGAGATGAGCCGAAACCCTTGGGCTGAACCCGAGGAGGGTAAGTCCGTCGGGTCCTTCTTCGTTTCTGTCTATGAGCTCCAGGAATCTGGTCGGTCTGTTGTCGCGCTGCGCTTCCATACCGCAGTCTGTGATCGGATCGCCGGGATAGCGATTTTGAAGGCACTCATGGGTTATATAAGCAGGGGAGGAGGGGCCGCTCGGGGAGGCACAGAGGACTCCGATGAGGAGAAAGAAGGGGAGGTTGGTCTGGCGATAGAGGATTTGATAAGGAAAGAGGACGCTTGGAAGCCATTCTGGGCTCGTGGGAAGGACTTGATCGGTTACTCGCTGAACGGAATAAGGTCGTCGGTGTTGCGGTTCGAGGACGCCGGTTCTGCACGCAAGTCTGAATTCGTGAGGTTTGTGATGGATGCGGCGCCGACTCGGAGGTTGCTCACCGTGAGTATACCGCCAGCTTCACCTAATTTTTACTTTAATGTTTTTATATATCCATGTGATATATTTAATTGCACACCCGACTGCCTTTTGAGCCGCCATGCAGATGGACTTATTGCCCATTATCCATAGAGTATATAATAGATGATTGCATTAAAGGCACCTACCGCATGCTCATGCAGATAGCTACAGTCCTCATTACTTTAGTATTTCCCTGTTGACTCTGCTTTGCTCAACCTAGAAGTGTGCCTTCCTCTTAAATTGGCCTTAGCTTTTAATTTTTGTTAATCCAACCTTTTTTTTCAGTCACACCTGGTCTTCCAGGCCTTGGAGGAAATCACAGAAAACCAGTAGGAGGTTGCGGGGGAAAAAATTAGGAAATAATTTCAATAAGCATAAGCATGATTTCAATAATATTTCTGACTTCCAACAAGACCATGCGAGCACTAAATGAAATAACATCTCCTAAGATTTTCTATAATATAAATAAGGCATGACTAGTAGGGCTGTTAACAATCTGATTTCGAGTTGAGCTCGGGTCGACTTGTGGCTCGTTATATTCAATTTTGAGTCGAGCCAACTCGAAATTGAATTAAGCTCGATCTGACTCGAAATTGAAACGAGCTGGCTTGCTCAAATTGTGTTATTTCGATGCGTTTCAACTTGGAATTGGCTTGATTTGACTCGCGACTTATCATATTCAATTGTACTTAGCATCATACATATACATGCATATATATTTATTATAAATAAAAAATACTACAAGCTGATTTTGAGTCAATTAAAGCCGATCCATGTATGGCTTGAAATCAGCTCAAAAGAAATTTGATTCAAAGTTTTTGCTCATACCTCGTCTTGTTTATTTCGATCCAATCTCGATCCGATCTAAAATTTGAATCTATTTTCAAGCGATTAACAATGTTTGAGGTAAATTCTCAGCTTTATTAACTAGGCTAATGAAGCAATTAAACAATTGTAACCTTAAAAACTTTTAATGATATACTTGAAGTATGGGCCTATAAATTCTCGTATAGTGTTGCACAACTAGTAATATGAAAATTATAAATCAGCAGGTGTGGGTTTGCAATAAACAAATTCAGTTGGTGAAACTCTACTGAATAAATTATAAACGACATGACAAATAGCATGAAGATGAGTACCATAATGGATATGAATATAAATAAATATTATACTATGGCAATTATAAAATATATAAAAGGTGAGATTTTTAAATATGAGAATAGTTTAACAGTGCTTATCATACAACTAAGTTTATAAAGAATAATCTGTAGTTCTGTACCAACCATTGACAATAATGTCAGAGTGCAAACATATTCACTTTCACGAATACTACATTCATTTTCCATGAAGGACTCGTGTCAGGCTATTAATGAACCGTCACAGTAGAATGGTATTTCCTCCATTTGAATTTTGACTGGTTGTGTGAAGGGGCATCATGTTGCCATGGATTGTTTAGTCCTTTAAAAATCTTGAATTGAGGGATGATAGAACCTTTTATATACTCCCAGGGTATGATAGTTCTCTTTTAGCTTTCTCAGAAGTGATTGCTGCTTTGATTGTTTGGTCAACTTGACTTTTTAATTGATCATATGTAACAACCCTTAGTGTTGCTCCTTCATGACAATGGCTTGCTTGTTGATTTTGAGAACCTTTATGTTGAACTATACTTGCGGCTGACACCTCTACGTGATTGTTGGACGACTGTAGGGGTGAGTTTGGATTTGTGGTGGTGTTGCTACACAAATGACAGGTTTTTGACTCTGTCCTAAACTTCCTCTTGTCCCTTTGAAAGTTTAGGCACTTAAGTAGCCATCACATTCATTGTTTTCATAATATCTGCAATCTTCTACTCTAGGAGGGCAACATGACTCTCTTTATTTTCAGTTTGTGTAAGGTTTGCAATTTTACGAAGGCTTGGCTCATTTTCTTCTTTTTCTTCCATATCTTCTGTCCTTCTGATGTACTGGCCTCGTTGCATCTTTGAAGCTGCCAAAAATCATCAATACCTTGGTTCTTATCATCGGAGACCTCACCTTTATTGACAAATATGAGCCTGCCAGCTTTTATTTCATTATCTCTTTTTGGTTGTTTCAGCAGATGATTAAAGGCTGCCATCATAAACAAGCAAAATACCACGTGTAGAAGAAGCAAGTAAAGAAGATGTGCTGGGAGGCACGCTTCTTATAGACTTGTTCCTACCCCTGTGTTTTTTTTTTCCTTGCTTGAGCTTGAGCACTAGTGTTTCTTATTTGTTGCAAGATATTATCAGACTTTAATCTTCATAATTGGTTTTTGTGAAGGAAAACTTACTTTTTCTCTTTTTTCACCCATTGAAAACATATGTTACATATTTATAGACACTCGAATCAATAGATTATGGATATTTCTAATAGAGGAAAGATCTTGCCATTAGTTATCCTCTAATTAGGTTACCAATTCATTAGATTTTTTGTTATCAAGAGTCCTAATATACAAGATTCATATCTATTACTTTCCATAATATTCTCCCTCAATCTGAAACATAGATATTTATTATGTCCAAACTTGTTACAAATATAAGTGACATTATCTTCATTAAACACTTTTGTGAAGATGTCCCCAAGTTATTTCTCAGTCTTTACGCGAGCTATAAAAATTAAATTTTATTGAATCTTTTTAAACTCTGTTAGAAAATCAATGGGTGAATTAACCTAAATTTTTGGAATAAAAGTCCCCAGTATGGATGTCCATGATTTTCTGTCGTCCCAGACACATTGATATCCGTTAATTATAACCAACCTCATAATAAAAAAATCATTCTTAACACCATGATCATGACAGGTAAGAGTGTTTCTTAGATTCGAGGAGGTTTGTAATACCTTATCAGTAACCATGGGTTACATCTTACTAAGGCTTTCCCTCTAGTCTCTGGGGGTAGACTGTTTGTTTTATACGTTCGAGTCCTTAGCACTAACTAGAACATCTATTAAACTAATTTAGGTTTTTATAATTGGACTAACCTAGGGTAGGTGTATGATCTTCCGTTACAGTGTCTAAGTTGGCTAACCCTAGGGTTCTTGTCGGATCTGCCTAATTTTGATTTTCTTTTTTTATGTTGGTGTGTTTTATATGTTATTTGAGATTCAATATTTAATTCATATTTTGTTTCAGCTCATAAGTTTGTTAGTAGTGGTGAAAAATTAAGGTTTTCCTTTGGATTTGTTTTTGAATTTCAGGTCTTTACTCATATATTTGTGGGGAAACCATCTTGTGAGAGGTTATTCTCTTTTTTTTTTTTTTATACATATTATTAGTATTATTTTTTTGTTTTTGAACCTACACATGGAATAAGAAATAGAAAACTAAACATGAACGATATAACATGCATTTAACCTAGATTAGACTTGCGTTGTGAGTGATCTGAGGTCAGTTTAGGCCAACTAAGGTCAGCTCAAAATTAGACTTGGATTGGACCAGGTTTGATTTGGGTTGGACCTGGGTTGGATCTTTGTTGGGCCTGGGTTGAATTGGTTGGGTCTGGGTTGAACTGGGTTGGGTCTAGGTTGAACTTGGGTTATACTGGGTTGACCTGGGTTGGATTCGAGTCAAGTCTAGTTAGGGTTTGGGTCAGGTCGGGTTAGGGTTTGGCTGGGTTCAGGTCTACTATAGTTTGGGTTAGGGTTAGGTTGGGTTTAGGTCGACTCGGGCTGAACCCAAACCCAAGCTTAATCCAAGCATATTGACTTGAGTTAACTTAAACCAATTAGCCTGAAACCTATCATAATATTAAAATGAGGAGGAGGAGACTTACCGGAGAGGAAGCAGACCGCAACGGCTTGTCAAAGGAGGCTCAAACTCTTCTTATGTGCTCTTTTCTGCGTCGAAAGCCGAAGTCAACGTGTCGAAGGCAGTGCCGAGAGGGCCTATTTACAGGTTGAAGAAGCAATGACAGAGGCCTCCATAATGGTCAATTAGGGTGGTGGATCGACTGTTGAGATCATTCTGATGGTTGGAGCTCCCACGGATTGCCACCGGCGAACCGACACGTCGATTTACCGTTGTATCCAAGGAAGAGACTAAATATTGCTGACGTGGCCTTGGGGCATGGCCATGCCATCATTAGGCATGACCATGCCCGGGAACTTCTGAGCGTGGCTATGCCTGAACTAGGATTGACAACATCGGTCCAAAGAGGTGTGCTCCCGCGGGTGCGCGTGTGCTTGTCTAAGAGTGTGCTTGCATAAGCAGGTGTTTGTGTGCACATGGGTGTGTGCACGTGATCTCTGAAGGAACTCTTGTAATTGATTATAAAAGATTATAAGGACAAAGCCACAACACTTTTAATTGATTTGGCTTACTCGATTATTCTATCTATATTCGTCTTTCGTAGACCAACCCTTGGAATATCGTAAAGGCGTCATTCCTCCGGTAAGAGAAGCATGCTCTTTCCTTTTTTATGTGGCTCTTGCCCTCGCTCTCTGCCTATTCTCTGATCTTGCTCCCTTCTCCTATTTGAACAAGACTATGCTACTAGTCTCTAAACAGTGAAATCCTCTCGACTGTTTGTTCTTCTTCGAATTGTCTTACCAAAATTAAATTTTAGTTATTATTTTTTCATTACGGCTATTACAATCTCCTCTTCTTATAATTTTTTTTCCCTTCAACTTTAAAAAATTATAGTGAAAACACAATTCAATCTCTAGGGATATTTTTTCAATATATCTAAACTTTCTCCTTGGTAGTATCTTTTCTAATTCATGTTTTAATAAAATTTTTACGAATGAAACATCTCTATTATGAAACTTCTACATATTATCGATATCTTATCGGGCTCTTTTGTATATGTCAATAGGATGAATATCAATGGAATCTATAACCACTATTTGATTAATCAACAATATACTTACTAAATGAAAAAAATATGTAAAATATTACGTATTTCTTGCATGTGAGCTGGCTTAGCCAATATATAAGTTATTTTTTCAATCCTCTCCAAAATTTTATATAGACCAACATATCTTGGACTTAACTTATCTCTTTTTCCAAGTGTTGCACACCCTTCGCTGGACTGACTCTATTAAAAATAATTCTCCTACTTTAAACTCAACCAGTACATGTTTGGCATCATAATATTTCTTTTGCATATCCTGCATAACCTTTAGTCTATCTTTGATAAATTGAATCTTCTCAAAAGCATCATCTATTAAGTCAGCTCCAATGACTTTTCTTTCACCGATTTCAACACAACACGGTGGTTTCCTACATTTTTTTCCACACAAAATTTCATATGAAGCCATTCTAATGCTTCCCCGGTAACTGCGATTATAGAAAAATTCTATTAGAGGTACGTGTGAGTCTCATCATTCACCAAAATCAAGTACACGTAAATGGAGTAGATTCTCAAAAAATGGAGTAGTCTTCTCTGATTGATCATCTATCCAAGTGTAAAATGTTGTAACTAAAAGTCAATCACGTACCTAAAGCCTCTTGAATTTTTCTCTATAATTTGGATGGGAATTTGTCATCTTCATCTTAGACTATGGATTTTAGTACCCATGCAACTGTACAATCTCAACCATATATAACCTTGATAACTCTCCATATGATATGTATGTCTGATGGGTAGACGTAGTCAAGTTATCTATAATAACACAAATACTATCATGTCGTTGCCTTGACTTAGGCAAATCAACCACAAAATCCATATCAATCTCTTCTCGTTTTCATTATGGTATTGGTAATACTTATAACGGATCACCTGCATTTGATGCTTTGTCATCACTAGTTGACATGTAGGACACTTAGACACAAACTCTGCAACACTTCTTTTCAAACTTGCTCACTAAAATGTTTTATTGAGTCCTTGATATATTTTGTTACTCTCTGGATGAATAGTATAAACAAACAAATGTGCTTCATGTAGAATTTTCTTTCTCAACCCATCCACGTATGAAACATAGATCATGCCTTTATATTTCAATAAGTCATCTTCAATTATAATGTATCTCTCCATACTATATCGACTTGTTCTAACATCTTCTAAATATTACTATTTTTGGTGAACGCATCTTTGATTCTTCCTTTCAAAGTAAATTGAATTGTCAGCTAATTTAATTGAACAATATTCTAACCACGATAATTAGTCATTGACAACTCAAATATTTTCATATCCTTAATGACTACTGTTGTGTGATTGACCAGTTTGAACTACCCGAAGCCTTCCTACTCAACCCACTTGCAACCACATTTGCCTTTTATGATATTGAATATTTAATTCATAATTCTTATTAAATTTCAATTGTTTTCTTTGCCTCAAGTTCTTATTTTTTATTTTTTATTTTTTTTGCGTGAATATATACTTTAAGCTTTGATGATTTATAAACACCTCACATTTGACTTAATACAAGTAATTCCCTTAGATTTTAAGGGTAAACATAATTGGTGTTAGTGCTGGATACTTTCATAGCTTTTCAATTGTTTAGAAGCATATTCAATGACCTTTTCATGTTGCATAAACACATAACCCAATCCTTTCAATGAGGCGTCATTGTAAACTTGGAACTCATATGATCCTGAAAGAATAATCAAAACTGAGGTAGTCATCAAATAAGTTTTCAGTTTATGAGATGTGCCTCCTCTCGATGATCTGTTCATTCAAATTTCATTACTTTCTATGTTAGCCTGGGGAACTACATATCAATTTTAGAAAACACTTCCATAAATCTTTTGCAATCCTCGGCAAGATCTAAAAAACGCATGATCTTTTTAACTTGTGTTTAGTCTTGGACAATTTGCAATTGTATTTTACTTATTCTAATCCATAGATATACACTTTCGACTAAATATATGCCTAGGAAAAGATACATTTTTCAACTAGAATTCACATGTGGAAAATTTTGTATATATCTTATGTTACTTCGAAATTTGTATAATTGCATGAAGATGATCTAAGTGATTGCTTCTTCATTTAAATATATTTGAATGCCGTCTATAAAAACTATCGCAAATATATCCAAGAATTTTTTTGAAGATTCTACTCATTTAAATATTGTTGGGGCATTAGTTAATTCAAATGACAACCACAAATCCCTAGTTCACATGTCTGGCCTTGAGTACCGTTTTTGCTATATTCTCCTCTTTAATTCTCCACTAACAATATATCGATCTCAGATTAATCCTTGAAAATATAAAATCTGCTTCAAACTGATCAAATAAGTTTTCAATCCTTGACAATACATATTTATTCTTCATTATGTGTTTATTCGATTCTTTAGAATCAATGCATGCGCTAAAATTTAATTAGAGCTTCCCAAGATGACGTGTTTGGTTTGATAAACCCCTTATCTAATAATTCATGCAATTAACTTTTCAACTTTTGTAACTCTTTAACTGCCATTATATATGATGCCTTCGATACCATATTAAAATGTGGTAATAGCTCAATAGTGTAATCTATATCCCTCACTGATGATAGCCCATGTAAATCATCTAGAAGAACTTTTGTATAATTCATCACTAGAATATTATTCATTGATCCCAA
Source organism: Papilionanthe hookeriana x Papilionanthe teres (assembly GCA_022702705.1). Classification (NCBI taxonomy): domain Eukaryota; kingdom Viridiplantae; phylum Streptophyta; class Magnoliopsida; order Asparagales; family Orchidaceae; genus Papilionanthe; species Papilionanthe hookeriana x Papilionanthe teres. The sequence continues at coordinate 24,940,069 of CM040439.1, read as the reverse complement.
TATTCTTATATGTAAGGATTTATGAAGTTGACACCACAATTTGAAGATTTTAATCCACAGTAACGGCGCCTAAAACTTGATCCTGAGCAAAGTAAAATTTCAATCATATTTTTAAATAGTAAGGATTCTACGCAAGTATATGTATCGTTATTAATTAATATAGAGCTTTCTGATTAAGCCCCGAATATCGATCCCGCAGAGATCGAGGTTAATCACAGGGCTTTCAAGATAAATTTTAGTCTACAATAACACGCCCTAGCTTGGAAGTTCGATAAAAGTTTGGTTTTAATTAAATACTACAATTATCACTACAATACTACTACTTCTAAACTAAAATACTTAGTGAAAATCAGAATGTGGGGTTTGATATATTGAAAGTACCCTTCCTCATACAATGAAATTAGTGACGTGTAAAAGTAAATTAAGTAGCGAGAGATTGTGACAAATAGGAACACTTATATTCTTTACCCTTACTAGAGATGCTTTAAAAAACATTGGTTAATCTAAAGTTTAAATAGTTCTGAACACGGGTTAGGCAGAGAATATACTAGCTCTCACTCTAGAGTCCCTCTTATCCCTCCACCTGAAGACTAACACCTCGCATCAAAACCTAAAACAATAGACCAAATTAAGGGCTTTAGCCTGTCACTCTAAAGTCCTCTAATTTTACACCCATCAAAAATTATTTTCCTATTTATTTGCACTCAACCATATGAACTACATTCTCAACCATACAATCTCAGTTGATTAAGACAACACCATCACGAATCTTACATGTTCTCACAACGGATTTTAACATGCAAGTTGATCACGTTTCATGTAAATGAAGAACAAAGTAAAATCATCACAATATATTCTCACTCTACTAAATTTTATATCCTACACATGCATACTAATTCGTTATAAGAGGGAAGAGTAAAGAAAACTACGCACTACACATGGAGAAACAACAAGAACTTTTCATCGAACAAATCTTTGAAACCATCCAAACAAACTACTAGATTCAAATCAAAATACAATGTAAATACTTATCTTTGATGCAAATCAAACTCTCCTTGTATAACAAAAACAATCTCATTAAAATCCTCTCCAAGAACAAAGTGAAAGAAAAGAAGAAATCTCTCACTCTCTCTTTCTCTCTCACCTTGTCGCCCCACTCGGGGCTCTCGCCCAAGCCTTCCTCTTTTTCTCTAAGCATTCTTTTCCTCTTCCAATTAGTTCAAGAGTTCAAGAGAGTTTTAAAAAAAATTCCAAGCCTTTTTTTATAATTTCCAAGCCCTCCTCTTTGTATGGTGGCGCCTAAGCGGCATATTTGATCGCTTAAGCGCCAGGCAAAGGCACTTAAGTGCCCGATTTCAACACCCAATGCTCCAGTGTGCCCCGATTCGACCTGATTTGCTCTGGTTTGCTTCGTTTTGGTATATTTTTGTTTCTTTTGCTCCAATTACTCCAAATTCTTTAATTTGATGTAATTACAATAAAAAACACAAGAAAACAACTTTAAAGTGCAATATTATTATATAATATAGCATGAAAAATAATACATTTTTAGGCACATCACTCATTAACTTCACTTCTTTGTTAATATCCTTTACCTGAGCAAGAAAATCTAGATTTTCATAAATCAATAATTTGAAAACCTTCAAGCATTAAGGATATGATTATCATTGATGACATTCATCTATCACCACAAAATTAGATTCATGTCTCTCCACGTAATTTGATTTTAACTGCTCTCTTATTATAATATTTAGTTGACAAATTTTCAGATAGCAAATCCATCCCTATATGGTGTCTTGGATACCATATTAAAGCTCGATAATAGCTTAATATGAAAATCTATTTCCCTCACTGGTGGTAGCCTAGGTAAATCATCTAAAAAAAAATTCTTGATACTCCTTCGACTAAATTCTAAGGAATGACAATCTATCTATTATGGAAGAGCAGGTATCTATCGGATCTACGATATTGCTCAAACTACCTGTGTTGGCATCATATCCAAATGTCCTGTAAATCCTCATTAGTTGCATACAAGTCTTTTAGCATCTCAAAGCCATCTAAGACTACATAATACTGAGTAATAAGCAGCGATTGCTCAGTGTATCAGCTACTTTGTTGGCTCCTCGCTTTATGTTTGAGCACAAAGTGGAATGAAGGAAGTAATTCTACCCACGAGGCATATCTATCTTGCCGCTTACTCTGATTATTCAAGTATCTTAGGGCCTCAAGGTCAGTGTAAGGTTGAATTTATTTTTCAACAGATTATGACTCTTCATAATAGCATAAAATTCATCGTGGCAGGTAGAAGGCTTTCTCTTGGAATCCTTCAAATTTTCAGCGAATAAAATAGGGTGCCTTCCTTAACACAACACCAATTACATATTAGAGGCATCACATTCTGCCTTGAACACTTGACTAAAATCTGGAAGTGCAAGAATAGGGGCTTGAGTCACCAATTTCTTCAAAGCATAAAAAATAGTCCGAGCATCATCTGAAGACACAAATTTAGCTAAGATGAGAAGCTTCGTTAAAAGTGCTTCTATTGTGCTGAAATTCTTGATAAACCTCATGTAAAAAGAAGTCAGGCCATGAAACCGGTGAACTTGAGTAAATGATTGGGGTCTAGGCCTGGCCACTATAGCCTCGGTCTTCATTAGGTCCATCAAAATGCTAGCAATTGAAACAATGTATCCCAAAAAAACACTCATGCGGTGTAAGAAGGTTGCACTTCTTCTGATGACTATATAGTTGCTTTGTCTGGAGGACCTTAAAAACCAATCACAAGTGTTTTAAGTGTTTCTCCTCTGAACTGCTATAAAGTAGGTTGTCATCAAAATACAAAAATATAAATTTCGATGAAGGCTAGAAAAACTTGGTTCATCGACCACATGAAAGTGCTAGGGACATTGGACAGACTAGTGGGCATGATGGTCCTCTCAAATAATCTTTCCTGCATCTTGAATGCTGTCTTCCATTCTTCCATTGGTCTCATCTTGATCTAGTGATAGCCACTTTATAGATCTATCTTAGACAAGGCAATGGCTCCATGCAGCTGATGAAGCACATCGTCCAATCTAGAAATAGAAAAATGTACTTGATTGTGATTTTGTTAACAACCTTGCTTTCTATACACATGCGCCACTATCCATCCTTTCTGGGCACAATCAAAGTTGGCACAACACACGGAGTGGTGCTCTCGCGAATTAGTCCTTGAGCCATCAAATCCTCAATCTATTTCTACGGCTCATACTTTGTTGGTTGCATCCAGTAAGCTCGTCGATTGGGTAGCATTAATATGGGATAAGTTCTAGAGCATGCTAAATCTCTCGTAAGGGTAGTAGTCCAAGTGGCATCTCAGTCAGAACATTCTTAAACTCCTATAGTAATAGTCACACTGTCTCAATTATTGCTTCCTCTATCTCACTGCCTTCTACCATCACCAAGGCCAGTCCCACTATTGGCTCTCACATAAGTTGTAGAAATGTAACACGAGGTAGCATAACTCCTACCTTTGTTCAAGTATTTATCATCGCTGGCCCCTTTGATGTAAAAAATACAATATGTTTCTCATCCTTATTAAGTGCGCATGTATTTTTGTGGCCATCACGAAGTGTACCTCTATGGTTCTATCATAAATCACAGTTGGTCTTATAAAATATGTCATGCATTCATGAGAATGATATCATACTGATCACTGAAAATTTTATTAAGAAATTCATACCTATTTTTGATGAAATTGCACTTTAAAGAAAGATATTTTCTTTATTTTGTTGCATGAATGTAGAATTTAGGTGATAAAAGCAAAAATCATAAAAAAGAGCGGATTTGGAGCGAAAAGGAAGAAAATAATGCAATTTGTGCCTGAGTAATCGACGGCGAGATCGAGCCCGTCGACGGCGAGGGTACGACGAAGAAATTCGAAGGATTTATAAGCTGTCTCGCGCTGACAGCGAGACCGAGCCCGCCGACGACGAGATAGCGCGGTTCGAAGACCTTCTGTAGCTCTCGCCGACAACGATGTAGTTCGTCGCCGACGGCGAGGTAGTTCAAATGGCGCAGATACATCGAACCTGGACACTTTTTAAAGGGATGCTTACATACCTCTTGGTTCTTTGCTCACCTCTATATATAGAAGCCGAAATTCAGCTTCTAAGCGTGTCATTTGTGTGTATCTCTGGAGTCTTAAGTGAGTTTATTTAGAGAGTCTTAGTGAATCTTTAGTGAGTTAGAAGTGTGCTGTACTGTAAGGAAAAGTCGGAGGAACTCTGAAGAATTACTTGAGGAGGAAATTAAGATAAGTATCTTTGTTTATCGTTTTTAACTTTAAATGAAATCCATGCTTATTTTAGCTTCTCATGCATTCCGAGTAGTTAATTTAGTCTTTCTCCTCGTTTACGAAATTAGTCGACTAGATGAACTAAAAATAAGATTTTTAAATATTAATAAATCGTGATAATTTTTACTTAAAATTTAATTTACTTTCAACCTGGCCATTCGATTTGTTAAAATGTGTTGATTATCAACTATAGTAAAAATTACATCCGATATTCGGAATTCAAAAGCCTTTGAAGGAGTGGTGCAAATAAATATGGAAATAATATCACTAGGCGTAGAATAAAGATTTTAGTGCGACCGACTAAAATATTCAATTCGGTCCCATTGTTTGAGAGTCTGAAGTGTAGATGTTAGCCTCATGCGAGGGAACGTGGGAGCTCAAGCTAGCGGTCGGTATCCTCCCAAACTCTACCGTAGATTCGCAATCAAACATATGATTAATCAATATTCTTTACACTCGAACTAAATGGTAAAGAATAAGTAATGCTCTATTTATTACAATACCTTAAAATTATCTATTTAAATTCATCAATTACTTAAATTTCTAAACAAGTGTAAAAATACTTTTCCGAATAGCTAAGACTTATTTAAGCAATTAGCTTAATTTCCCGCACTTTCAATACGTATTAATTTTCTACTTAGCTAAGTTTACCTAATTAAAATACTTAGTTTATTTTATCGCGCTTAAATTTAAATTCCAAATTTTCGTATACTATTTTAAAATTATTATTATTATTATTTTAAAATTAGTTGTTATTTAATTTTCTATTTCCCTGTGGATCGATAACCGTGACTCCATTAGTAGCTACGTATTACTCGATACGATACGTATACTGCGTAGAAGATTCACAACATAAACAATTACAATTCTATACATATAATATAACGGTCAAGTTTTTAGCATCGTCGCAATTAAATTAAAAATATCATAATATAAAATCATGGGTCAAGTTTTAGCGTCATTGCTGTAGAAAGTAAGAAAAATTTACTGTAGAGTAATGTATCATTTTAAAATAATCATAATAAATAAATTAATATCTATTCTAAAATCGTATGCGTAAATTTGGAAACAAAAATTTAATACCTTACGATTCCGAATTAGAGCGTACAATTAAAAGAATTAGAAAACAAGTTAAAACAAATTATAAATTTAACACAAATTGCGAATATTCCCGAAATTCAAAATATGAACCAACAAAGACCATTAAGAGATTATGCCAACCCTACACTGATATTAAATTCATTTAACTATTCAAAACCCCGATGTAAGTTGTTAATTCATTCGAACTTAAACCCGCAATTATCCAAATTAGTACAAAACAATCAATTTAGCTGGTTCACCTATCAAGATCCTAACTTACATCTTCGCTAGCTTTCTGAACTTTGCGCTACTTTTAAATATCAAGAGAGTATCCGACGATCGCTATAAGACTTAAACTTTTTTCTTTTTCATTAAGGGATAAGGCTAAAATGTGGTTGAATTCGTTAACACCTGGATTTATTAAAACTTGGGAGAATTATCACAAAATTTCTATCCAAATATTTTCCACCATCTAAAACTGCTAAGTTTAGAAATGATATAACTTCTTTTTGTCGATTAGATGTGAGAATCAATATATGAAGCTTGGGAGATATTTAAGCGAACTTCTGGAAATGCCTACATCACGCGCTACCAGATTGGCCGATTATTCAAACATTTTATAATTGACAAGTAGGATCCTTAAGATCAATCATCGATCGTCATTGGATGTTCATTAACGTCTAAACCATTTGACGGTTTTATGCACTAATCGAAGAAATGACAACAAATAATTTTCAATGGCTTCATTGATAGAGTAAATCCGAAAAGATAGTCAAGCATTCATGAAAACGACGCAATATCTATGTTAACTTCTCAAATCGTCGCTATATCTAGAAATTAGATCATTTTGAATGAACTACTCTCCTACTTTAGAAGAAAACTCATCCTGACAAATCATAAAATCTCAATCTAATTATGAAACTTTAAATGCTATTAATAATGAACTAATAACCCTTATTCAAACTATTATAATCCCTACTGGAAAACTCATTCAAATTTTAATTGAATAACACATCTAATCAACAAATGGATGAATCAACCTAATCAAGCAAATCCAAACTATAAACCTAATTACCCACCCGGATTTAATAACAATAACCCTCAATTCAAAGATAAGAAATTATCTATGGATGAATTAATTTTCAATATGGTCATCAACTACAAAATCAAGGTCATCAACTACAAAATCAAGGAAATCAATTACAAATTCAAGGAACATCTATTAAAAATATCGAAACTCAACTTCGACATATTACTATCGCAGCTAAATAATAGAATACTCGAACTTTTCCTAAGAATGTGAAATAAATCCTAAAGATCGAGGAAAAGAACAAATTAAAGCAATACAACTAAGGAGTTGAAAATAATTGAACCTCAAATTCAAAAAGAACTTGAAAGCCAAAAAGAGAAGTGAAAATCGAAAAGGAAACACTTCAACAAGATTCAAACTTAGAACATCCTTTAATACCTATGAAAATTTCGTCAAAAAACCTCCACCACCATTTCCTCAACGACTAACTTCAACATAAAAAAGATAAACAATTTGCTAAATTCTCGAAATATTAAAGAAATTAACAATCAATATACCTTTGTCAGTTCTTAGATCGGATGCCAAATTACGTAAAATTTATGAAAGATATGAAAGATATTCTAAATAAGAAAAGAAAATTCATCGATAATGAAACGACAGCACTTAAATGAAGAGTGTAGTCTATTATTCAAGAAGCTTCCCGAAAAATCGAAAGATCCCGGTAGCTTCACTATACCCTCCGCTATAGTGAGAAAAATTTTATGGAAAGTCTTCATGCGACTTCAGAGCAAGATCAATCTAACGCTCTATCGATTTTTAAGAGACTAGGATTATGAAAAATTACACCTACTTCAAGAATCCTTCAATTACTCGATCGTTCTGCTACATATCCTAAGCGGAGTTATCAAGATGTGTAAGAAAAGCTGGATAAATTTATCTTCCTAAGCAGATTTTATCGTTTTAGATATTGATGAAGATAAAAAAATTCCTATCATTTTAGGAAGACCATTTTTAACTACCTGGAAAGGCTATGATTGATGTTCAAAAGGAGAATTAACTATGAGAATAAATGACCAAAAAATTACATTTAATATCGCAAAATCAATGAAATATCCCGCGCTAGAAAAAGATGATAAATGTTTTCGATGGAAATACTTGAACATTTACAACAAGAACATTTTAAGGAATATTACGAAGATAAATTAGAAAAAGAAAACACCGAATTAATCAAGATAATAACGAAGAACTAGTATTATATTCGTGAAAAATTCGAATTTTTGGATAATACCGAAAACACCGATGAGAATATAGCCCATCAATTATTAAACATTCCGAACTCGAGCTAAAAATATTACCCGATCATTCGAAATATGCTTATTTAGGTAATTCTTCAACTTTACTCAGCTATTATTTCATCCGCATTAAACGAATCTCAAGAACAAAAACTTTTGAAACTTTAAAAAAATATAAGAAAATTTTTGTCGGACTTTAGCTAGATATTAAAAGAATTAATCCTTCAATCGTATGTATGTAATTATTTTAGATGTACGAACATAAACCTAAAGCGATCCCCAAAGCGAGATTAAACCCGATAATGAAAGAAGTAGCTAAGAAAGAAATTTTTAAATTGCTAGATAATCGTATTATATATCCTATTTCCGATAGCTGTCGGTAGTTCCAATTCACCGTGCTCCTAGCATGAAGGAGTGACCGTCATCGCCAATGAAAATAACGATCTTATTCCTATAAGACAAGCTTACCTATCGGCGTATATGTATTGATTATGTGAAATTAAATACCGCCACTGTGAAAGATCACTTCCCTTTACCATTTCTGAATCGAGATGTTAGATAGATTAATTGTGACATAAGTATTTTGTTTTCAGATGGATACACCTGTTATCATCAAATACAAATTGTTCCCGAGGATCAAGAGAAAACTACATTTACTAAATCTTATGGAACTTTCGCTTTCGAAGAATACCTTTGAATTATGTAATGCACCAAAGAAATTCCGGAGATGTATGATGTCTATATTTAGTAAGTTAATCGACAATGGAATGTAAATATTTATGGATGATTTCTCCGTATTCGAACATCATTCGACACACGCTTAACTCCATCTCGAAAAATATTAGAAGTATGCGAGAAACAAATTTAGCTCTAAATCGTAGAAATGTCAATTTATGATTATGGCGGCATTGTATTAGGGCATAAAATTTCGGAAAAGACATGGAAGTGGACTCGTAAAAATTCAAGTTATAACTAAATTACCACCTCCAACTACTGGTAAAGTGGTAGAAGTTTTCTCGATACGCCTGGATTCTACGACGCTATATAAAAGATTTTTTAAAAATTACTAAACCTCTATGCCAACTTCTCGAAAAGGACAAGAAATTTGAATTTACAATCGAACGCTCGAATGCTTGAACTCTTAAAAGAAAAATTAATTACAACACCTATAATAGTTTTACCTAACCTGGAGAAACCATTCGAAGCTTATGTGTGATGCTAGCTGATTATACTAGTAGAGCAAGCTTAGGCAAAGATATGAAAAAATTTTTAAAGTTATATACTATGCTAAGTAAAACTCTAAATGACGCCGAAATAAATTATACAGCTAACGAGAAAAGAATTATTAGCGGTAGATATATGGTTTTAATAAATTTAGATCTTATCCGATTGGAACAAAATGTATCGTGCATACCGATCATTTCGTTTATCAAATATTTAATGCAAAAGAAAGATTCCAAACCAAGATTAATTAGATGGATGCTATTAATGCAAGAATTCGATTTCGAGATCGTTAATAAGAAAGAACCGATAATCAAATCACGGATCATTTATCAAGATTAAAAATCATGAATTATCCGATATTGAAAATGAAATTATAGACAGTTTTACGATGAACAACTATATAATATCAATGAGTGGAAAATACTACTAGATATCTTGATATAAGAACTATATAGTTAGTAATATTTTACCACCTATGCTTAACTTTGCAAAAACGAAAAAATTCATCCATGATACGAAAATCTATTTTTGGGATTGAACCATATTTATATAAGCAATGTAAGGATTTAATTATTGAAGTTGTCGTACCTTATGAAGAAACTAAACCAATTATTCAAAACGTCACGATTCGATTTTGGATGACATTTTGGATCGATAAAGCGCTTATAAGATTCTACAATTTGGATTTTACTTGGCCTACTCTATTTAGTAGATGTATAAAGATATATTAAAACTTGCGATAAATGTCAAAGAGTAGAGAAATATATCTGAAAAAACGAAAATGTCTCGAATTTTATATTAGAAGTCAAATTTTTGATGTTTGGGGATTAGATTTTATGAGACCTTTTATTCCTTCGTTTGGAAACTCATATATATTAAGTAATTGCTGATTATGTTTCCAAATGGATTGAGACATAAGCTTTACTTAGGTGTGATGCTAAGAGATGTTTCAAAATTTCGATGAAAAATATTTTTACTAGATTTGGAATGCCGAGAGTGATTATCACCGACTTGAGGAACTCATTTTGAAATAAATACATTCACAAACTAGTAGAAAAATACAATATTACTCATAAGATATCCACTCGCTTATCATCCACGTACTAATGGATTAGTAAGTATCTAATCGTGAGATTAAACGTATTTTAGAAAAATCAGTAAACCCAAATAGGTTAGATTGGTCTATTAGATTAGATAATCGCATTATAGGCTTATATGATCGCTTATAAAACTCCGATCGGAATGACTCCTTACGAACTTATATATTGAAAAACATGTCACTTACTAAATTCAATTGTAACATAAAACATATCGGCGATTAAAGAATTTAATTATAATATGAAGGAAGCTGATAAGAAAAGATTGCTGCAATTAAATGAATTGGAAGAATTAAGAAATGAATCATATGATAATGATCGGATTTATAAAGAAAAGATGAAATTATGGCATGATTAGAAGATTAATCAAAGAAATTTTGAACTGTGATAGGAAGTTTTCTTATATAATATTAGATTGAAATTATTTCCGGAAAATCGAAGTCTCGATGGTTATGACCTTTCACCATAACTCAAATATTTTCATACGTAACTATGTAAATCGAAGATCCAAAACCTGACATAAATTTAAAGTTAATTGACATAGATTAAAACCATATTTCGAAGGTATAAGATCTAACTATAAAGAGGTTTTAATGCTTAATCGACTCGATTAATAATCGAAATTAGGTCTGGCCGACGACGTTAAACCAAGCGCTTTATGAGAGGCGAACCCATATTAGTTATCTATTTTTATCGTATCTTAATATTTACCATATTATTGAAACTTTACTACTCAATTATTATTAAGAATCATCACATATTCGAACCATTATGATGAGAAAATAAATTATTCGATTTAAGAGCGAAATCGGACATTATTTTGGAATCTCGCCGACGGCGAGGTCGATACTCGCCGACAAGTGAGGTTCGCGCCTAAATTAAATTCGGTTATTTATCGAGCTCAGCGACAGCGAGAACGTCCCGCCGACAGTGAGAACATGGGAGGCGTTTTATAACCGAGTCGCCGACGGCGAGAAACTTCTCGCCGACGACGAGGAAGTTATAAAGATGAGTTATTTATAATTTGAATGCCGATTTGGACGGTTTCAACACCAATTCCTTTGTGAAAACTCATTCTTAAATCATTCTAGATCTGTCTTCTTCACTAGAATTCATTTCATTCACCATAATGGCCTCCAAATTCTTAGATTCCTCTAATTCTGGAGTGTTTAACCGGAAGAAATTTGTGAGTGCGGAAGCGCAGCGGATCTTCAACAAGGTTTTGGTTAAGAAAAGAGTTATTAAGGAACATGGATTTGTCAATCGAAGATTAGAGAATTCCACTACGAAGATAAAAGAAATGATCGCGCAGCGGCACTGGGAGGTATTTTGTTACACTACGTCTGCTGTTGTTATTCTAGTTGTGAAAGAGTTCTACTCTAACTTACATGCGATCAACAATGGGAATGTCTACGTCCGAGGAAGATGGGTGACATTTACTCCATCAAGAGTAAATGAATTATTCTCTATAGAAAACACCCCGAAATGTCACTATTCAAATTTTGTGCCTTCTCGATATAATATGAATGAGATATTTCGATATCCGATCGATGAACCGAAGATTGGGAAATGCGTGAAGACGAGTATGTTAGTTTCTCTCGCATCACTTTTGAATCTTGTCTCAAAGATCGACACTTTTTCATCTCATCTAAATTGTTACCTACTATGAGGTAAACAAGGTTTCGAGAGAATGCGCTATATCGAATTATCTGTATTCAAAATGGATTGCCTATTGATGTTGGATCAATAATTGTTAAGTCCGCATCGGGTTTAATCGTGCATGAGTCGGTTCACGGACTAGGACACCCATCTACTTATTTTTGCATTATGCGATCAGTACCATGTTTCTTATGAAACTTGGGAAAAGGTTCTGTTACCTCGAAGCCGCTCGATCCTACGGATATGTTCCCTACTTTGGATAATAATGATGAAATTACATTTATCTCCGATAGAGCTTCACGGAATAATCCTATAGCAAGCGCCTATTTCGGATAAAACAGAGTTACTTATGAAGAAAATTAAAGGAATGGAGAAAGAACTCGCAGAAAGTGAGAGATTCAATCGACAATATATCCGATTTATTCGATCACATCGATCTGGAGGATGAAGGAACACTTCGATCATTCCGAACACCCGGAAGCTAAGCTTTCTTCATTTACCGAGACGAAGGGTTGGATCATCGAAGAATCCGTCTCGGAGTTTCCCTTCGAGCCTTTCTATAACTTATTTGTGCATCATCGTCATATCGGAAATATCGGAGAAGATGAAGATTCGACATCGAAGAGTAGTAGTAAAGATTTCCATAAGTATGTTTGTATTTATGTTATTCGATTTGATTTAGATTTTATTATGTGTGGAGTGATGATTTGAATATCTCAAACTTAATCGAGATATGCGTCATAGTTTTGTATCGAGCATTTAGTGTGTCGTGGATTGGTTTGCGATGCTTGATTAGTAGTAAGGATTGGAGAATCGAAGTTTGATTATCGAGTTTAAAATTATATTAGTTTGTACATCTCATGGATTTCAATATTAAAGTTAATTTGTTATGTTGTGTGAATTTGTTTGTGATATAAGTAATTAATCTTCATATTAAATTAATAAATGATGTGATCGGAAATATAATATAAGCGCAAATCGAGGACGAAAATGAGTGACGAATTTCGGAAATTAAATTTTTTGGAATCCGCCGACGACATGAAAAATCCTGCCGACAGCTGAGATCGATCTCGCTGACAATGAGGTTAGAGCAAAAATTTCTCGCCGACAGCGGATTTTTCCCGAGTTTTTGGTTCCGAAAAATATTAGCTCGCCGACGGCGAGAAAAATCTCGCTGACAACGAGGTCGCGCAAAACACTTTAATTGACCGGTCAAAAATACTATTCATCATCCCCAACCTCTCATTTTCGCAAAAACTACCTTAGGGCTCACGAAATTTCGGATTTAGAGGCGATTTCATCACTCAAAAATACCGGATTTCATTTTCTCTTGGTAAGTGCTTCACTCCTATGCAAAATTTTTTTATTTTCACTATGGATTTTCTCCACATTGAAAATTTTGAAAAATCCTAAATGTGGAAGAATTACTCGGTAGAAATCCATAAAATTTGTTTTAATTTGATCTTAGATGTTGTAGGAAGCCTCCTTAGTAATATTAGGAAGTTTAGTGACGATTTTCGTGAATTTCATAGATCGATCGAAAAATGGCTCCGCGACGTGAAAATATGAGTAGATTACGATATCGACCAATTTGTCAATGCACGAGCACAAAATCGGTATTTTCAAAACATTCAAGCAAGAAAGTGCATTGCGAATCGAGTTTTTAAGAATCCGGAGGCGAAGTTGAGCGGATCATTAAAGAACGAGGTTGGGAGAATCTCGCTACATCACCACGTAAGTCGTGTGCGAAGTAGTAAAGGAATTTTATTCTAACTCGATCGTCGTAGAGGACGCACCAGTAAAAGTACGTGGATTTATGGTTGATTTCAGCGCTTTAGAATTAACGCCTTCTATGAAGTTCGGGACGGTCCAAATGAGTACGAAACATTTGGAACTATGCCTGAACCTCTAGAAGATGTGATAAATTTTCTTACTCGACGGAATCTGGAGTTTGGAAGATAAAGCAGCGGAAAGAGTGAATTTTCCTCTTTCTAAGTTAAATGCAAATTCTAAAGCATGACACTATTTTATTTGTTCTACTTTGTTACCTACATATCACCACGCAGTGAGGTAATAAGTGATAGAAGCAGCTTCCGAATTTCGTATTCGGAACAATAGAAGTATAAACATTGGAAGTGTCATCTATGAAATATCTTAGCCACTACTCGGAAATGAAAGTGGAGGGGATTGGGACATCCTGGTTGATTTATGTAATCCGTCAACTCTCCGAGTTGAGGCAGCGGATGATGAGGAGTGGATAGAACCCATGAACCCACTCACAACGGCCAATATTAAGAAATATGAGTCTCATGAAGGGTGGAGATCGGGAGTGAGAAGTTATTTCACTCGGTCAGTAGAGATATACCCTCTACTAGCTATGAACCTCCGGAGCCTACCACCCCTACCCTACAAGATTCGATGAATGAGCCGACACCGCATAGGAGTTTTGAGCGAGTTGGAGAGACAATGTGGAGAAGATTTGATCATTTTGATCAAAAGATTGATAATCCTGGAGAGGAGACATGATTATGATAGTGAGTACTGCAGAGACATTCGAAGTACGAGATAGCATATCATGAAGTTCGAACGTCACTACGAGAGTGGAGATTTAGATGTCATCTTTCCAGAATGCCCCAGGTATACTCAGTATCATCCTGCTCAGTCTTCTTAGCTTGCAGATCAAGGAATGGATGACAATATAGTTTGAGACTTCAATATAGAAGATTAGGACTTTATTTGTTTTGTTTGTTTGATGTAAGTTATTTTGGAAACTTTTATATGTTTGTAATATTCAAGATCTTTATGTTGTGAGACATTGGATGTTTGTTAGATTATTTGCTTGAATTGTTATAGTAGTTTAGTTTTTGTTTTTGTGTTAGTTAATTGCATTTGTTTTTATGTTAAATAGGATGTTAGTTTTATTTAGTATGTTTTTATTTTATTTTGTATTGTTTTAAGTTGTAAAATTGTTAATGTGTTAGTTAAATTGTTTTAATATGTTAGTAATTCATATGTGTAGTGTAGAGTTAATTTTAATTGTTGTATTTAATACTTTATCTCGGATTTTATCCTCGCATTTTCTTTAAGTTGTTATATATATATGGAGAATACTAACAAGATACAGTGTTCAATGAAAAATGAAAAAACCCGTAAAAATTTGAAAGGAAAAGAAATACCTAAACTTCAAAGGTATGATTTATTTACTTTCTTTTTTTCATTATTTAGAGTAGATATAAAAATTTAAGTTTGGGGAGTAAAATACAAATTTAGTTATTAACTCGTTCTCAATTTCTATTTTCAAATTATTATAAATTGATTTTTATAAGCAAATTTTTCAATTTAATTAATATGAATTATTTTATTTAATTATTATAAAAGGTTAAATGAAATATTTCTAGTGCTTTAATTAATTAAATAGAATAAAATATTTAGTTAAAGAGAATAAGAATATAATGAAACTATTTTTAGTAAGGAAACTATATTCTAAAATTAAAATTCTTAAGTATTCAAGTGAAAAAGAAAAGATTGAAAATCAATGAAGTAAAAACTACGAAGTATATATAAAGCTAAGAAATATTCCTAAGCTTTCAAATTTAGGAAGATGAAAATGAAGTTCAAAATTATTAACGAGCTCTCAGGATACGGTAATCCTCATTAGCTTTTTTTTTAAAAAAGGAGAAGCTTGAGGAGATGCGCTTATCAAAAATCGGCTTCATTTGAATTAACTCTAAAAGAAAAAACTTAGATATTTCCAAACTTATGTTTATGGATCGAATTTTACCTAATAGTGTTTTCTTGAATTTCTTATCATACGAATATCTTAAGTAATTATTCTTTTAAATATAGTCATTCTCGAAATGAATAGTAAGTTTGAAATCTTAGACTCGATAACTAAATAATTTATTTCTATAAGATTAATTAAATTACATGAATTATTTTTATTTAACTTTATTATGATTCATAGTTTATTTGAATTGAAAAATCTTACTATATAAATCATTATTTTTATGTAAGTATTAAAAATTACTTGAGGACAAGTAATAAGTAAGTTTGGTGATTTTGATCATCGAAAAATTTTATTAAGAAATTCATACCTATTTTTGATGAAATTGCACTTTAAAGAAAGTTATTTCTTTATTTTGTTGCAGAATGTAGAATTTAGTGTGATAAAAGCAAAAATCATAAAAAGGAGCGGATTTGGAGCAAAAATGAAGAAAATAATGCAATTTGTGCTGAGTCGCCGACGGCGAGATTGAGCCTGCCGACGGCGAGGGTACGAGGAAGAAATTCTGAAGGATTTATAACTGTCTCGCTGACATCGAGACCGAGCCCGCCGACAGCGAGATAACGCGGTTCGAAGACCTTCTAGAAGCCTCGCCGTCAGCGAGGTAGTTCGTCGCCGACGACAAGGTAGTTCAAATGGCGCAGATACATTGAACCTGGACACTTTTTGAAGGGATGCTTACACACCTCTTGGTCCTTTGCTCACCTTCTATATATAGAGCCGAAATTCGGCTTCTAAATGTGTCATTCGTGTGTATCTCTCGAGTCTTAAATGAGTTTATTTAGAGAGTCTTAGTGAATCTTTAGTGAGTTAGAAGTGTCTGTATCTTAGAAGGAAAAGTCGAAGAACTTCAAATAGTCATTGAGGAGGAAATTAAGATAAAGTATCTTTGTTTATCGTTTTTAACTTTAAATGAAATTACATGCTTAGTTTAGTTCCCATGCATTCTGAAGTAGTTAATTTAGTTTTTCTCCTCGTTTATGAAATTAAGTCGATTAGATTAACTAAAAATAGAAGTACTTTTAAATATTAATAAATTGTGATAATTTTTACTTAAAATTTAATTTACTTTCAACCTGGCCATTTGATTTGTTAAAATGTGTTGATTATCAACTATAGTAAAAATTACATCTGATATTCGGGGAATTCAAAAGCCTTGGAAGGAGGGTGCAAATAAATAGGAAAATAATATCACTGGGCGTAGAATAAAACATTTTAGTGTGACAGACTAAAATATTCATTTCGTTCCTATTGTTTGAGAGTTGAAGTGTAGATGTTAGCCCACAGGCGAGGGAACGTGGAGCTCGAAGTAGCGATCAGATCCTCCTAAACTACAGCGCGATTCGATAATCAAACATAGGATTAGTCAATATTCTTTACACTTGACCAAAGGGTAAAGAATAGTGAATGCTCCTATTTGTCACAATACCTTAAAATTATCTATTTAAATTCATCAATCACTTAAATTTCTAAACAAGGGAAAGATACTTTTTCCGAATAGTTAAGACTTATTTAAGAATTAGTTTAATTTTCTCGTACTTTCAATATGCATTAATTTTCTACTTAGTTAAGTTTACCTAATTAAAATACTTAGTTTACTTTATTGCGCTTAAATTTAGAATTCCAAATTTTCGTATACTATTTTAAAATTATTATTATTATTATTTTAAAATTAGTTGTTATTTAATTTTTATTTCCTCCTGGATCGATAACCGTGACTCACTGTAGAGCTATGTATTACTTAATATGATAGGTATACTTGCGTAGCATCCACAACATAAACAATTACAATTCTATACATATAATATAGCGGGGTCAAATTTTTGGCGTCGTTGCAATTAAATTAAAAATATCATAATATAAAATTGTGGGTCACATACCAATCCTGATCCTGAAGCTTGTATCCAATTGAAAATTTCATTTGGCATTTATTTTCAACTTAAATCTCATTTCCCTTCTTCAACCATGTTAGGGAGTATGGCCGAGAATGCTTCCGTATGGTGAGGCTCAATTGATACCACATGTTCACAACTACCTCCATCTATGATGGGTTGCACACCGTTCCATTATAATACAACAAATATGGAAGATGTAATGTTCGAGTCACTGCTAATCCCTCTTAGGCTTGGTCTGGAGAACTCGTCGACCATAAGCATCTCATTGCATCTGCGGGTAGCCGGTACTCGTCTCCATTCATCACCTATGGGCCTTCAATCTCTGCCTTTTCCATTGCACCATATGTTGTAAAGGAAATCACCCTCTCATTTGGCAAGTTGGATGCAATGCGTAAGTTTTCATGACATTTAAAATTTTCTTGGTTAGGAATGTCTTGGGAGTGCTGATCTGGTTAGTGCTTTTTTTCTCTTATGCTGGCTTCTTCTCACGAGGGGTAGATCTGGGTATGATGGTCGGTGTGCGCTTGCTGTGTGATTGGAAGTTTGAATCCAATTTAGAAGGTAGTGTAGACTCGATGTTGCGGTGTCATCTCTCTACCTTCAAGGCTAAGGTTTAGACGTCCTGTAGGTTTCAATAAAGTTGTAACTATACCAATTTGTCAATAGATGGTCTCAATCTCCCTGATATCTAGCTATGGTGCTCTCTTTGGGCTCTATTAATTTATTTTTCAACATAAGTTGTGTGAACTTAGTTGTGTATTTCTCTATTAAGAGTTCTTTCAGCTATAAGTGATGAAGTCTTAAGAACATGTCATTTTTGTGATGTATTGATAGGTACTTACGCTATATTTCATTTTTCGTCTTGGACCAATTTGTGATTATGTTTTTCCTCCCTTGTTGGCATGGAAGTTTCAAATTCTCTCACCATAAAAATGCACTCTTTTTTAACTTGTTGCGGTTAGCTTTACCATTTTGTCAGCTGGGACATTCTTGTATTCAAAGACCTGTTTCACTGTCTAGAGCCGCTCGATGACTTATTCGGATCCATGTGATCATCTAAGTATGGTAAATCGATCTTTACTCCAAAATCCCGACATCTTTGATATTCAATGCTAAATAAACGCAACATTGGTCTTTCTTCACTTGAAGCTTCTTGGTGGAAAGGTTTTTCGCCCAATTCTTCAGCTGGTGGTCATCGTTGTTGCTATAGGTGACTTCCCCATGTTGCATTCTTTCAAAATCAGCGAGTCTCGATTGCAATTGGAGAAACAAAGCCAGGGAGAAGGATCAAGTAAGTCAAATCAATTGCAGGAGTTGCAAATTAATCCTGTGAGAAGGAAGAAAGAAGAGAAAATGTTTGGTGTGGGTAACCTAGTAACAAATCGATTGGCTTTCTGCTAGAGAGGAAGAGCAAAACCAAAGCCCAAGAGAGCCTTGCTACTTCACGTGTTAGCAAATCGTGAGCAGGAGAAACAAGATTGATTGTCCTCCATAGTAATTTCTTGAGCATCTTTTCGAAAGTTCTCTTGGGAGCAGATGATCTTTGAGATTTTGGCTGGCTCTGATATCAAATGACACCATTTTAGGACCACTTGAAGATGTGATATAAAACAAAAGTTGTCAGGAAAATTGTAGGATTGATTTGTTGAGTGAGGATGATGGATGGCGGCTGAAAGTTGGCATAAACGACGATGGGACAGCTAACTAGAAGCGAAAAACAACAATTTCCTGCTTTAAATAGTAGGTTGCAATGATTTTGATGGTTGCTTGGCTGAAAGCAACCGGCAAACAACAAATCGGCGAGGGCATGTCATTAGGCAAGCTACAGAAGAACCGCTTGCAAAAGGAATAGGCTACAGTGCTCCGGAGAGCAGAAATTAGGAACAGATCTTGCAAAATTCATAAAACCAGAATATAACCTATATAAATGACCCCTAATAGAAATAATGAAATTAAAAACTAGAGAAATATGTGAGAACTAGGAAAAAAAAACAAATGAAGGAAACTTGTTGAAAAATAAAGGGGAAAAAACGAAAAATAGAAGTTTGGTGACTCCCTTGCGGGAGCCTATATCGTGGTACTGCTAGAAACTGCGTTCCGCTTCTCTACGTTCACTGCTTTTATTATTGGCTTGATTTGATAACTTCACACGAGAACGCTTCCTTCCTACGAGTTAGGGATCAATCTTGTTTCTCCTGCTCACAATTTGCTAGCACGTGAAGCAGCAAGGCTCTCTTGGGCTTTGGTTCTGCTCTTCCTCTCTCGCACAAAGCCAATCGATTCGTTACTAGGTTACCCACACCAAACATTTTCTCTTCTTTCTTCCTTCTCACAGGATTAATTTACAACTCCTGCAATTGATTTGACTTACTTGATCCTTCTCCCTGGCTTTGTCTCCCTTAGACAAATTTTTTGGAATATCGCGATTACATCATGTCATTCCTCTGGTAAGAGAAACACCTGACCCCTCTTTATTCCTTTTTTCTCCGGCCTCGTGCTCACACTTTTTATCTAATCTATAATCTTACTCAATTCTCCGATTCAAACGCTATTAGTCTCCAAACGAAGAAATCATTTCGAAGATTTGTTCTCATTTGAACCGTCCTACCAAAATTAAATTTTATTTATTAATTTATTATAGTTTAGTAGCTATATTTTTGAAGGATTGTTATTGTGGACTATTTTGGCTGTTAGATTGTTATGCTACTATCGTTCGACGGTCTGTTCTCACCTTAGTACTCTAAATCTCTAGGCCGGATCATGACAACAGTTACAACCACCAGCTCCCCCCCACCATTGCCAAAGCCCGCCCACCAGCCACTACCTGCCGACCAACAACTGCTCACCACCACCGGGCGGCCGCCGTTTAAGGACTTTACACAACATTCTTTTTCGGTCTACTGGATTTATAGTGTATTCATCCAAACAATAATATTAACTTTACAATACAGTATATTTATTTTTTACTGTATTTCTTTTACACTGTATTCATTTTTTAACAAAACGGACAACCTCTAAATATATTTTTAAGTTAAAAAAGGCTTGTAACAAGTAGATGGTAAATGTATAATTTTTCTATGCAATAGCAAGGATCAGGAGGAAAAAGGTAACACCTTGTACATTACACTATGCATTTGGTTCAATTTTGTTTTAATAATACATTAATATGTATCAATGCCATAAAAATAGAAATGTTATGTTTCAATATAGTGTGTTTTGTTTATTATCATATTACTTTAAGAATGCAATCTTATTTAATTTGATTAATGGTGATTAAGGGTATGTTTGTATGCAATTGCAACTTATTCGAACTTAGTCGGATAAGTTCACTTATTCGATAATCATGTGATAAGCTACTGATTCGAATAGTTCGTCTGTCTGTTTGGTTTGAAGCATTTGGAAAACAGTTGATTCGCGATTGTTTATGAATAAAGGACTTCTTATGCCCCTAAAATGAATAAGTTCGTTGAAATTGTTTGGTTTACGCGATTTGAAAACGAACTTATATGCGATTGTTTGTAGAAAAATAATAATTTATCGTTACTCTTTCTTTATAAAATCGTATTAAGATATAAAATTTTATTTCAAATTTAGCAATAAATATTTTTAAATATAAATTGTAGCACGAGACATGCTTTCATAGCCCAAGGCAAACTCATACATGCTTGCATTCATTTACAGGATAAAATGTAGCATGAGACATGCTTGAGTTTAATAATCAACACAGCTCGTAGGTAATTGTAGCCGAATCATCAATGTGTCAATTATTTATGCTAGACTTGCTGAATTGTTTTAAAACAATTTTTAAAGTTCTCAACAAAAAATTAAGATGAATATGAAGAAATGCATGCAAAAAATTTCTCCCAAGTCCTAAACGAGTTATCATACGCAATATTTACCGAGGATACAACAAACGAAAAGAAGAATTGCAAGGATTCCTACTGCAATAAACTGGAAACTAGCAGAAAAAAGTGATGCATTCCAACAAAGAGCATTCCAATTGCAAGGATTCCTTCTTTCAAACATACAAAAAATAAACATCAATTTTTTCCACTAGGTCTACTACTACTAAAATTACATTCCATGTATTCAGTTTTAGATCTTCTCAAATGAACACTTTTAGACTAATGTAGACATCCATAGCTCAAGCTTATACCGAACTCTTTCTCCGGTCTGATCCACAAGAAGGATATCATCTGCGAAAATCATACACCAAGGTACATACTCCTGCTAATGTCTAGTAAGCATCCATAACTAAAGCAAAATGATATGGGTTTAAAGCCAATCCTGTAAATGTCCAGCCATAACATCCCTGTTGATCATTTTGGGCATGATCAATACAAGTAATTAGTTATGACCTCTCCAAGATCTGTAAGATCTGCATACAGATCTGCCAATATTCTAGTTAAACGTTATTTCCTTCAACCCAAAATTCAGTCTTTCCTTTTTTTACAAAGAAGACCATAAATTCATGAAAGAAACGGGGAATCTAAATCAAACATTATCAAATCAATATATATATATAAATCCAACAATTAGTGCATAAAATACCCAAATTCTAACCTAGGAAGGAACCTAGGAATTCGATCTAAAATTCAGAATTCAAAACTCAAAGCAAACAAGCAAGAAAAAATAAAATGCTCTAGCAAGGCACCGCACCTCTGTCGAGCTCCCCCTGACCTCTCTTAGCACGATCTTGTCGAGTCCATTGAACCTCTTATAAAGCTCCACAAACAGCTTCTCCTCTGACATCTCAGATCTCCTGTCAAAACCCTGTTCGATTCTCCTCCAATCTCTTTCTCTCAACCCCGCTCATCTCCTCAGCCTCTGCCGCCACAGTTCCAACACCCCTACTGCTCAAACACATCAAGCGAGATGGAACGCGAGTGGATAACCGAAGCAGCGAAACTTGTACTGGAGTCTTGTCGGACACAAAGGGCATGAGGGCTGCATACCGCTAGGCATTGGAATCGCTGGTGAGTGGCATAGTCGCCCGACAAAGCAAGTTCTCACAGTAGGAAGATTCACATGAATGCCACTCAATTTCTGCGTATTTGCGTGTTGAATCTGCTGCCAACCTTGCTCTCCGCTGAGCAATTTGGTCGCTGCGATGGAGGCATTGGGTGCGATGGATATCGACAGAGGACGCCCGCTAGGGCTTCTGCTTTCCTCTTTCCGCGAACGCAGGCTCTTCACAGCTTCGCCTCTTCTTAACAAAACGAAGAAGAGCTTATGCGAGCGGCTACATTAAGCACCCGCGAACGTTTTTTTCAAACATGAAGGCTGCTTTTTCGTACCGCCACCGCAGCCAATAAGCGGCCCCAAACGGGCCCTAAGTTACTTTTTTTCCTTTATGTTTCAATCCGTCCAGATTGAATTAATTTTGATAATCTAATTTGACCCTTAATTATTATCTCTATCTTAGCTGCTTATGCTATTCAAACGATCTTAAAGTAAGGAAAAACATCAAATCAAACCCCTTTTATATGAAACAATTTGAACCAAATCCCCTTTGTCTCTTGCCGATGCTATGGAATCCATTCTTTGCTCTTACAATACGGCGCTTTTTCAGATAGAGTTTTTTTATAAACTCAGTAAGACATACTAAACTTAGCTATTGTTCGAGGCACTTGCAATCTCTTATTTAGTCTTTAACTGTTTTCCTTAATTCCAATTACTCATTGTTAACACACAACCTGTAAAAGATTCTGAAAAGATTGAGGTTTAGTTTATCATTCTTTGCCTTTTTCAAATGTCTTATTCTTATGCAAAGATTTCTCTGTTAACAGATAATAACAGCAAAAAATCTTATATCCCTTGGTTTTTTGGCAATAGTGCAGCCATAACGTGGCTGGGGGAGGTATTCATCACCTATAGATTTTTACTAAACTCTTCAAAATCTTATATTACAATGTAAATTTTGTCCCATAAACTTAAATATTTAATGTAATTTAGTATTAATTATAATTTTGATTTAATAATAACATTTATAACAGCCTTAACTTTCTTTTTTGAAGATAAAGATTTAAACCTAAATATTCGTTACCCCTTAATTTTTAATTTTGCCACTTCTCTCTTTAAAGTTCTGGTTCCCCCACTGTGTTTAAGCGTCTCTCCCGCACCACTTTTGGGATTTCAAGCAAAGGAGAAAATATTACGTGCGGGGGACCGATCGATGCGGCTACACCACCGTTGTATCGCACGGTGATCGATCCGGAATGTGTGGTCGCCGCACGTAATATTTGCTCCATGCAAAGGACATGGCTTCCCTAGACAAAATAACTATATATTTTTCACAAGGGCATACATTGCAGAGTACATTGCAGAGTGGGAAAGGACGGACGATTAATAGTCATAACTATTCTAATTTAATAATGTAGGCTTGCAATGAGAAGGGGATCAAGCTCTGTTCAGCTCTAACAGCTGCTGGATTTCTCGCCACCTACGCCTCCAAAAATCTTCAGAACAATCAGCCTGAAACCTATTCGGTCGTCACTCTTGTTGATTGCAGACAATACTTGAATCCCCCTCTGACGGAAAACCATGTTGGTGAGTGGAAACCCTTCATTTTCTTTCCAATGGGGCATTTACCTATATAGCACACAATTCTTATGAATTTACATATCTCACACCTAAACTTTTATATTTACACGTATAGAACTTAATTCTTTATATCACATCAAAAATAGCACCATTACTACGTTAAAAGCCAATTACACTTTTTCATGCAAAGATTTGAAGCTCCGAAGTGCTATATATCTAAACATGGATGTTCAAATGTGAGCTATATAAATACAAATGGATTATGTGGGTATTTACATACATAGCACACAACTCTTTCGTATTTACATAACTCACCTAAACTTTTATATCTGCCCCCATATCACTCAATTCCTTAATATCACATCAACACTATTACCTCTTTTTAAAAGTAGAATACATCTTTTTCATGCATAACTTTAAAGTGCGATTTATCTGAATATGGAAATTCAAGTATGAGATGTGTAAATACATATGAATTGTGTACTTCTCTTTCATCTTTGGCAACTACAGTGACTTTCTATGAGCACAGGATTCTATCATTCTGGCATCTTAAACACACACACTGTTCATGGAGAAGGATTCTGGGAAATGGCCATTAGATGCCACAATGCTTACTCTAATGCTAAGAAGAACAAGAAGCACCTTTCAGACATTGGGGAACTGAACTATCTGATGTGCAAGGCGATTGAAAACCCCCACCTCACACCTTCGTCATCCCTGCGAACTGCGCTCATCTCTGTGTTCGAGGAACCAGTTGACTATGCTCCGATGGAGGAGTTGAAGGTGCTCGGGGTCGAGGATTTCTTGGGATGCTCGTCCGTGCATGGAGTCGGCGCATCCGTAGGTTTTTTCGATACAATCAGGAATGGAGAGCTCGACTGTGTCTGTGTTTATCCTTCTCCCCTGCATTCCAGAAAGCAGATTGAGGAGTTGGTGGGGAGCATAAAGAGGTTTCTAATGGAGAGTTGCTAATCTCCTATTATATAACATTATGGACAGTTTTCCAACCTTGAGTGTAGGTGGATTTCATTCAAGGGTGATTCAAAATTATGCTATATATAAAGGAAGTTTTACATACATGCCACTCAGTTCCTATGGAATTACATATCCAACACCTAAACATCAATTTGTCAGTTATATATGCTGCCTCACATATGCATAAAAAGGTGTGTTTCAGTTTCTAAGAGTTAAAACATTGATATTTTTGACGTGATATGAAAGACGAAAAGTTTCGGTGTTAGATATGTAAATACATGTTTTAGATATTTTCTTATGTATTTACATTTCTCACACCTAATCTTTTCATATTTACACTATATAGAATTGATGTATTTATGCGTGTCCCGATCAAATTATCGAAAATTTGATAAAAATGAAAAATGTCTTGGGCTTCTATAATGAATTTTGATATTTGAGTGAGAGTTTGAAAAATGGACGAAAGAGGGTGATAGATTTATAAATAGTAATGTTTGGGGTGTTATGTGTGTGAACAACCCTTTCATTAAGTCTATATGACAAGTTAAAATCTGCAAGTCCAACTCACATAGTCTGATTCTCGTGTTCAACACGATTAGAGTTGATGAGGTTAATATTTTAATCATCTTATGCACGTAAAATTCTAATAAATTACGTCTTATTAGAGTTTTTAAATAATCAAAACTTCGATAATGATCATGTTGACTAAAAGTATTAATCGAAGGGGTTGACTTTAAATTATGCTTTCTAAATTAAAATTTCAAAATAGATAAATCAAAGTAATCTGCCTTCGGCAATAATTTGTCGAGGTGATGCATGATTTGTTGAATTCAGCTAAAAAAAAAATGAATGTCATATCAAGTGTATCATTAAAATTACACTCAAAGTGATCTCGTGTTAGTAGGCATATGGTCTGAGTTCTCTCTGCACATGGTTTGGCTCTACGCTTCATAAAAAATAGCGGTTATGATCAGAGGCATCTGATTAGGTGATGTATTGTTAAATGACACAATTATATTATGATAATGGCTGCAACTTGTATGTTCTCCAACGTCTTTCTATTATTTAAGTAGTGAACCACAAGGGTATGTTTGATTGACACAATCTACTGTAAGCTAAGATTGACTTAAATTTATACGTTTAGATAAACATTCACCACAGATTTATAAGGGTACTTTAGACGAAACAACCCATATTTGCTGAGAAGGATCATCTGATTTGGTTGCGTTGATTACCTCATATGACTAAGTAGATAAAATACCACAACTACTTTAAGCTTAATGGTGATCAATTTTATAATATAAACTCCAAGTCTGCTGTTACTATATGTTGAATATTCAGTATTTAATTACTGGCCTTAATCGAAAGTGTTATCCTATCATGAGTTATAATTAACTATAAGGGTTTGCGTCTATGAGCAATCTCGATCTCCCGATAAAAAAGACCTAAAAAAATGAGAGCGAAATTATGAAGAATCGCGTCTTATCTACAATATCATTTGCCTTCAGAAAATTCGATCCAGAATGTCAAACATAAATGCTCTTCTCGACTCTTATAAGGATGTCGTCTTCTAGAATTTTACGAGTCATTTACATATATACCATCCAATTCCTAAATATTTCCATATCTAACACTAAAATTTTATTTTTTTACACTTCTGCCACCCAAATATTTTATATCACACCTTCATTCATAGGTAAGGTGACATATGAAAAAGTTTAAAATTTAGTTGGTAGATATGCGAATGCAACGGAATTAAGGGGTATTTATGTAAAACGAACTATTTTTAGGAACATAATTTAATGATAAGAATGGGTCAAATTTACGCGTAAAATCCTTTGACTTTGACTGAGTAAGATTTAAAGAGAAATATTAAATGCTGTCTCTTTGTTTAAACTTAATGAATAATTTTCAGTTGAAAAATGAAGAAAATTTGATGGTATATTTGTAAATCTTCTAAAATAGTGGGCGAAATCTTTGCAGTTTAGTCCGTCTTAATATCAAATATACATAATAGCTCTCAATTTATACGTATTTACATATCTAACACTTAAAATTTTATTTTCTATACATGTTATATGGAATTTGTTTTGATATGAATGTTATATATATATATATATATATATATATTATGTGTGTGTGGAAAAAACTTTACAGATGGAGTTCAGACGTAGCTCTGCATCTGGATTCCAATACCACCGTGACAAGTGTATTTTAGTGGTTCTTTCTTAAAAAAAAAATTACAAATTTATGAGTCAAAATAAAAGCAATATTTTAAATTTTGTACATGTGACATTATCGTATTGGATTCAGGACGTTCTACTGCATCTGGACTCCGTATGTAAGATTTTTCCGTGTGTGTGTGTCGCGTACCCGGCTTGTTGGTTGGCATCTGCGATGTTAGTTCTAAGTTCCCTGATGTCGGGCATTCGAGTACTTCTTCGGCGACAGTCGCCTTATGGATGGAAAATACAACAAGAGTTTTTATTTTATTTTATTTTTTTGTGGAAATCCTCAAGGAGCAAAATCCACAAGGCCTTGAACAGAGAAGATTCCACAATGTAGACATAAATTGCAAAATTTCACCAACCCTTGAATATCCGCAAGTAATAGTGCATGAGTGGGATGCGACGTTTGAGAGGGTTGTGGCCAAAAACTTTGAGGAAGTAGCGGTGCCTCAATTGTGATAAAGAAAAGACGATAGAGGTCAAAGTGTCAGAAAGTCTAATGTCAGCATTGATAGAGTGACAACGACAGTGATGGTCGGGTAGCAAAAGCACGGTGATAGCGACGGTGGTAGTTTGACGTCAATAGCAGTGAAGGCCATATAGAGGTGGTCCGACTGTGGTGGTAGTTTGGTGGGGCGATGATTATCCGCTAGTGGCGGCTACCAAAAAGTGATGGTCGGACAGCAGTGATCTGGGTGTGGTGGCAGCTTGATGGTGGTGTTAAGCATCTTTAGTCCGGTGTCAGCAATGATGCCCAAGCATTTGTGATCCAGAGTTGAGATAGTCAGACAAAGGTGGTTCAATGGCGACGACAGTGGTCTAACAATGGAGGCGGCTAGATGGTAATGGTCTAGTGGCAAAAAAGCGGTTCTGCAGCGGCGGCAACGGTTAGACTGTGGTGGTTAGACAACAATGACATCCTCCATAAATACTACATGTATCCAAACCACTCCACTGGACGACCCAAAGTGATTCTCTTAAGGGGATGACATATTATGAATATTTAAGTGCCTTCAGATTCAATAATTGAGTGATTTTGGACTCGTTAGATTTGTCTCGTCCAAACACTCGATTTGACTATGATATTATTACATTTGAAACGCATTTGACCATTCAATCGACCATCCAAGATCTACAGTCACACTTAAACAACTTGAACTGAGCTTGGTTAGACCTAGCCTGTACCCAAGTTTAGTGTCGTGGGATTTTTCTTGTCGAGACGCTCAATTCGATCATAAGTTCAAAATCAGAGCTAAGATGATCACAGATTCATATTCATAATTATTTCTTGCTCAAAATACTCTTAAGGACGCACGCTTTTATTCTTTATTTTTTATTGGGTTTATTTATGTTAATTTAAAATAAAACAAATTTTGCTACATTAATAAGACGTTGGTTATATCACTATTGAATATTCAATAATATTATTTTTGGTAATTAAAAATAAAAGATTTTTTCCCCCTTAAAATATCAAGTCTATTACATGCACTTTTCATAAATTATAATTTATTTGGATAAGAATAGCAATGCTGATTATCATTATATGGTTCACATCGCCACGCGTTTAAGTTATATATACGAGATAATTATATGCAGATCATCCAAAATATTGATATTTATAAATTAATCACACAAGTAATGTTTTTTAAGTCGTAGAATTGGAATAAAATTTGTATTCGTAAGGCGCACGCAGTGCTAATGAAACTTACAAAACTTCGCTCCGACTTCGTCTCGATCCCTCTAGAGAAACGTGCAAAACCTTATGCAAATTCCATAAAATGGCTCTCACCAGAAATCCCCACAAGAGCAAGACCCACCCTTAAAGTGATGAAACCTGTTTGAATCTCTCACAACAATCTCCCTCCCTTCAATTTCAGATACTAATTTGATCACTGTATGGCAATCACCACAGACCCGCAGGTTCTTCACTATCTGCAAAGGACTTCCTTCAGGAGTTGATATCAATCCAAAAGCCATAGCCAGTCTCTCACTATGCTGAGCCAGCAGGGCTTCTTTATGCTCATCTTCCAGATCATGAAGCACAAAATTTGTATCAGGAACATAGCCTTTCTCCCTCAGTCTCAGCCTCATCTCTTCAAGCTTTTGATATATATGATCAGATAAAGGATGAGATGTATCAGAAGCCATGAAAGCATGAACCTTGTTCTTCACCTGAATCCAGCTGAGTCCAGCCTCCTTTCTAACCTTTCTTTCCTCCATCATCCTCCTTATTCTACCCCTCTTCTCCCATTCTCCTTCTGCAGCATAGATATTGGACAAGAGGACATAGGCAGCAGAATCTTGTGGTTCTAGTTTGATCAAGTTCTCTGCTGCAATTTCTCCAAGCTCCATATTCCTGTGAACTCTACAAACCCCCAACAAAACTCGCCAAACCATTGCGTCCGCTTCGAAGGGCATGCCTTTAATGAGCTTCATGGCTTCCTCAAGCTCGCCAGCACGGCCGTAAAGATCGACCATGCAGGCGTAGACCTCCATCGTCGGCTGAATTCCATGTTCTTTAACCATTAAATTGAAATACCTCTTACCTGATGGAAATAATAGAAGATGAAAAATAGAATTCATCAAATACTCCGATCTCATGTCAAATCATTGAAGAAATTTAATGATAAGTATGCATGAATCCATTGAATAGCAAGTAGGGGGTTATCGACTTTCACGTGTAAAGTGGTGTTCCTGATAAAGAAGTAGAGCCTAATTTCATTCAAGATGAGATGTGAGTAAAACAAATGAGAACTAATCTCTTAGATTGAGGATCATGATCCTATTTATACTTTAGTGTATAGATTTCATTTTAACCCATCAAGAAAATAAGATAAATATCTACTAACTATACAATATTAATTTCATATAAATATTAAGATACCTCATAAACCAAATAATTAGTCTTTGTTTTGATAGGCTTAAGAAAATGAAGATAACACATAATACAATTGGTATTATATATGATCCCACATAAAATTTTCTAACATTACCTTCTTCAACAAAACCTGTGTGTGTGCAAGCCATGATTACTCCTATCAAGGTTATGTCATCCATTTCCAGCCCTTGAGCTTCCATATCTGTGAAGATATCAAGAGCTCTTTTTCCATAACCATGGCGGGCAAAACCAGAAATCATTGAATTCCATGACACCAAATCTCTTGTAGATTGCCTCTCAAACACTTTATAAGCATTTTCAATGCTCCCTTTCTTTGCATACATGGTGAGTAGAGCGCTGCTCACACAAATATCATCCTGCAGCCTTAACTTGATTGATTCAGCATGGAATTGTCTCCCTTGATCCACCCCCGCCGCAGCGCTCGCACATACATTAATGATGCTAGATATGGTGAACTGATTGGGCACAACTCCTTCTCTAGCCATCTCCATGAACAACCCGATAGAAGCTTCAGTGTCCCCAGCTTGGGAATAAGAAGCCACCATGGCTGACCATGCCACAACATCCTTCTCTTCTATCTTCTCAAACACCATTAATGCATCATCAAGATTTCCAACCTTTGTATAAGCATCAAGGAGGGCAGTGCCTACTGAAGGAAAACATTCATATCTTGTTTTTATAAGGAGGCAATGAATGAGAAATGGAGAAACCATGGGAGCAGCAGTTAGTACAGTGGAGTAAGTGAAGTCATTGGGCTCAACTCCATCCTTCCTCATTTCAGAAAAAATAGCAGTAGCTCTATCATTGCTACCATTCTGTATACACCCACCAATCAAAGCAGTGAAAGAGATCACATTGCGAGTTTCTGGTGTCAAATAGAAGAATTTCAGGGCTTCTTCCATCTCAACACACTTAATATAAGCCACTAAGAGAGCAGTCAAGCTATTCCCATCAAACCCATAGCCTTCTTTCACCACGCAGCCATGAAGCTGCCTGGCAAAAATCAGGTTTCTAAGATTAGCACATATGTTTATCGCAGTGACGAAGCTCGATTGGGTTGGCTTTATGCCTTCAACCCTCATCTGGAAGTAAAATTCGAGTGCTTCAGTGTAGGAACCGTTGGAAACAAGACCTGCCATCATTGAATTCCAAGAAATGGAATTTCGGTGCTCCATGGCTTCAAAAACTGATTTTGAATTCTGAATAAGCTTGCACTTTGAGTACATGTTCATCAGCGAGTTGCAGACAAAGACTGTGGATTCATGTCCAGATTTGATCAGTTGGCCGTGCACTATCGTCCCTTTCTGCAACTCGCCTCCAGCGGCAGCTGAAGCGAGAGCAGAAGCAAAGGTGAACGTGTTGGGTCTGATTCCTTTGCTTTGAATTTGGAAGAAGAGATCCAAGATTTGAGCTTGGAGCCCATTCTGCATGTATTCGGTGAACAGTGAGGTCCAACTGAATACATTTCTTTGAAGCATTTCATCAAACAGTTCGCGTACATGTTAACCTGAGAAGCCCCGATGACTGCAAGCTCCTCTAATGCTTGTAGACAGAAGAAGGGGTCGAGGCAGCGGACTGAAGCAATGCACTGCACGAAGGAGCAGTGACATAACCTAGAAAGGGAAGCAGCGGATCGAAGCAATGTATAACCTAGAAAGGGAAGCAGCGGACTGAAGCAATGTACTGCTCTTTCATCTTTAGCAACTACACTGACTTGATATGAGCACAGGATTCTATCATTCTGGCATCTTAAACACACACACTGTTCATGGAGAAGGATTCTGGGAAATGGCCATTAGATGCCACAATGCTTACTCTAATGCTAAGAAGAACAAGAAGCACCTTTCAGACATTGGGGAACTGAACTATCTGATGTGCAAGGCGATTGAAAACCTCCACCTCACACCTTCGTCATCCCTGCGAACTGCGCTCATCTCTGTGTTCGAGGAACCAGTTGACTATGCTCCGATGGAGGAGTTGAAGGTGCTCGGCGTCGAGGATTTCTTGGGATGCTCGTCCGTGCATGGAGTCGGCGCATCCGTAGGTTTCTTCGATACAATCAGGAATGGAGAGCTCGACTGTCTCTGTGTTTATCCTTCTCCCCTGCATTCCAGAAAGCAGATTGAGGAGTTGGTGGGGAGCATAAAGAGGTTCCTAATGGACAGTTGCTAATCTTCTATTATAAATAGGGGTGTAAACGAATCAAACACGAACAAATAAAGCTAATGTTCGAACATATCACTGTTCGTGTTTGGTTCGTTTAACAAACCGAACGAAAAATAATTATTCGTGTTCGTCTCGTTTGCTTATCGAACGAATCGAACACGAACTTCCTGACGAACCGGACACGAACTGTTCGCAAACAACGAGTTTTTTTGACAGCCCTAATTATTAAGCAGGTGGATTTCATTCGAGGGTAATACAAACTTATGCTATATATATAAAGGAAGTTTTACATACATACCACGCAATTATTTTTAGGGATAATATCATGCATTACCCCAAAAATATTGCTATTTATAAAATATAACACTCAAGTGATATTTTTTAACTGCCGAATTGATGTATTCACACTTGTCAAGATCAAACCATTGAGAATTTGATAAGAGCGAAAAGTAGGATGGGTTGATTACCTCTTATGACTAAGTAGATAAAAGATCACAAGGACCCAAGCAAATAGAATCGTGAAATCTTGATCGGTTTTATCATCATTTCCCTCGTCATCTACTTTAAGCTCAATGTGATAAATTTTTTATTGTAGCTCATAAGCCCGCTACAATCACATGTTGATTATTCGTTATTTAATAACTAGCCTTAATCGAAATTGTTGTCATGTCGGGAGAGGTAATTAACCATAAGGGTTTGCTTCTATGAACAACCTTGAACCCCTGATAAAAAAGACCTTACAAAAGGATGGTGAAATCTTTAAGAGTTGTATCTTATCTACAAGAATGTCAAACATAAAGACTCTCAATAGCATAATGTTTATGAAATAGACGTACGCAGAGATGCGTATGTAGAAGGGTATGAGGTTACAAGGGGGTTATATCCATGTTAGAGCCCTCCTGTAACCTACTTATAACTCCCTTATAACCCACCTGTAACCTACCAATAAGTTTGCAGGCGCGGACTTATTGGTAGGTTACAGGGGTTTTAAGTAGATTATAGGGGGTACAAAGAGGTTACAATGTGGTTATAAATATGTTAAAGGGGGGTTGTAACATGGATATAACCCCTGTGTAACCTCCGTGTACTCTGTGTTTACGTACGCAACTTTTTGAAAGTCTTACGTACGCAATTTTTTTCCCTATGAATAGACTATTCAAATATGACATTCTCGACACGTACAAGAAGTTTTCTTTACCATATAAAGACATACCAATTAGAATTCAATTGGTGGTTAATTGTAAGCAATTAATTGGTATTATTTTGTAATTCATATTTGAAGAGGCCAAGGAATTGACTTCTTCAAGTGGTGGAATATTTTTACGGGTCATTTACATATATACCATCCATTTCTTATATATATTTTCATATCTAACCCTATAGATCGGAATTAAGGGTATGCATGTAAATATAACTATTTTTAGGGACCTTAGAGCTCTTCACTGACCAAGCAACATGATTTAATGATAAATAGTGGGTCAAATTTACACGTAATACCCTTTGACTTTGACTGAGAAAGATTGAAAGAGAAAATATTAAATGCTATCGCGTTTGATTAATTAAATGCTATTCATTAAGGTTTTGTTTGGCGCAGCTGCAGTTGTATTGTTTTAAAGCTCATTGCAGGAAAGCAACCGTCTGTTTCTAGGCAAATTACGTTGAAACAATTGCTCATCGCTCATTTTTGTATAACTTTTTAAAAGAAGACTGTAACAGCTGCATTTTAAAAACTTCAGAAGCAAAAATTATTCTCATTTATGTTCACAAATTATTTATATATCTTTCATTAATGAATTTACATATTATTTAAATATATAATAATGAATTAAATCGTGAAACTCGTTAAAATAAAGCAATGATGAACTCATTAATCATTAATAACAATTTTATTGAACCAATTATTATTTGTACATCCATTAATTACTATTTACTTAGTTATTTCTTAATATTTGTACATCCAAAATCTGGCCGGAATACCAAGCAACCAAGCCAGAATACTGAGCAATCAAGCGAGAAACTTGAGCAACCGAGAAATGCTATCCAATAACCAAACAAAAGTATTGAGCAAACAAGCAAAACTATAGATCAACCAAGCAAAAATATAAAGCAACTGGACGAGAAAATCGAGCAGTTGAGCCAACGCCGAAACCTGTCATTGCCTTCCTAGACGGCTCTCTCGCGAGATGAAGAGGCAGGAAAACTCACAGGTGGCAGCCGGCATGGGAGAGGCGTGAGGAGTTAGATGGGTAAGGAGGCGATCACGAGGGACAAAAAATGGGTTTTTGCCTTAGGGCCAGTGAGTTGTGTGAGGAGTTAGATGGTTGGTGTCGGCATGGGAGAGGTCGTCAGCGAGAAAAGGAGGCCCGCAAGGCACTGCCGGCGGCAAGGAGGCGATCTCGAGAGTATGGGGAGCGTTTGCTCCGCGTAGATGGAGGCTAGGAGATGGCGAGATCGTTCGGGAAGGGCAGAAACGACGGGGCAATTTTGGATATCAGCGACGCGAAAGCTGGGGCCGCAGAGTCGATCCCGCGGCAGTTTTTGGCCCACTTTGTGGTCGTGCGGCCGCGAAGTTGAGAGCCAAACGGAAGAACTTTGTGGTTCTTGGGCCGCGCCGCTCCAAAAAAGCGGCCCCAAAGCCTCTTTGTTTAAACTTTTATATATATATATATATATATATATATATATATATATATATATATATATATATATATATATATATATATATATATATGTAGTCTAGACGTAGTCTCCGCATCCGGATTTCAATACCACTAGTGGGTCTTTTTTATAAAAAAAAATACAAATTTATGAGTTAAAATAAAAGCAATATTTTAAATTTTGTACATGTGGCGTTATCGTATTGGTGTCCGGACGCTCTGCTGCATCCGGACTCCGTATGTAAGATTACCCATTGTGTGTGTGTGTGTTGCGTACCCCGACTTGTTGGTTGGCATCTGCAATGTTGGTTCTAAGTTCCCTGAGGTCGGGCGTTCGAATACTCCTCTAGCGACAGTCGCCTTATCAATGGAAAAGACAACAAAAGTTTTTATGTTTTTTTTGTGGAAATCTTGAAGGAGCAAAATCCACAAGGCCTTGATCAGTCGAGAAGATTCCACTGTGTAGATATAGGTTGAAAATTTTCACCAACCCTTAATATCCGCAAGTAATAGTGCATGAGTGAGATGCGACTTTCGAGAGGGTTGTGACTAAAAACTTGCGATAAAGAAATGACGATAGAGGTCAAGTGTCAGAAAGTCTAATGTCAGCATTGATAGAGTGACAACGATAGTGATGGTCGGGTAGCAAAAACACGGTGATAGCGACGATGGTAGTTTGACGTAAATAGCAGTGGAGGCCAGATGGAGATGGTCCGACTGTGGTGGTAGTTTAGTGGGGTGATCGTTATCCGCCAGTGGCGGCTACCAAAAAGTGATGGTCGGATAATAGTGATCTGGGTGTGGTGGCAGCTAGACAGTGGCGTTAAGCAACTTTTGTCTGGCGGCAGCGGTGATGGCCAAGCATTTGTGGTTCACAGCTGAGATAATCAAAAAACGGTGGTTCAGTGGCAACAATGGTAGTCTGGCAATGGAGGCGGCTAGATGGCGATGGTCTGGTGGCAAAAAGGTGGTTTTGCAGTGGCAGCAACGGCTAGTCCGTGGTGGTCAGGCAATGGTGGTCTAGCGATGGTGGAGCTCACAGGCATAGAGTTCTTTCAACTGTCTCTTACAGGTCTAATCCCCCATACGAAGATAGAGAGACTTTATTTATAGATTTTGAGAGCGACATCCTCCGTAAATACTGTACGTATCCAAATCACTCCACTTGACTACCCAAAGTGATTCTCTAAAGGGGACGACATATTATGAATATTTAAGTGCTTTAAGACTCAATAATTGAGTGATTTCGGACTCATTAGATTTGTCTCATCCAAAGACTCGATTTGACTATGGTATTATTAGATTCGAAACCCATTTGACCATTCAATAGACCATTCAAGATCTACAATCACACGTAAACAACATGAACTAGGCTTGATTAGTCCTGACTTGTACCCAAGTTTATTGTCGTGGGATTTTTCTTCCCGAGTCGCTCAATTCGATCATAAGTTCAATAAAATCAGAGCTAAGATGATCGCATATTCATATTCATAATTATTTCTTGCTCAAAATACTTTTAAGGACGCACGCTTTTATTCTTTATTTTTTATTGGGTTTATTTATGTTAATTTAAAATAAAACAAAATTTGCTACATCAATAAGACGTTGGTTTTATCACTATTGAATATTCAATAATATTATTTTTTGTAATTAAAAATAAAAGATTTTTTTTCCCCTTAAAATATCACCTCTATTACATGCACTTTTCATAAATTATTATTTATTTGGATAAGAATAGCAATGCTGATTATGATTATATGGTTCACATCGCCACGCGCATTAAGTTATTTATAAGGGATAATTATTTACAGACCACTCAAAATATTGATATTTATAAATTAATCACAGAAATACTTTTTATGCTGTAGAATTGGAAATAAATTTGTGTATGTAAAGCGTACGTAATGTTGTGTACGTTATTCAATAGGAGGATGCCACGTACGTATAACTTCCATGTAACATATCTGTAACCTGTAAAAATAAAGACATTAAAGGAAGATTACGAAGATGTTAGAAGAGATAAAACACCGAAATACCTTCCATGTAACCTGTTGGACATACATAGCGCTGCGTACGTAAATTTTTTTCGTAGAATTGATGTTTTTATGTGTGACATCAATTTATTGACGACTTGATTTAAAAAAAAAAAAGGAAAAATATGGGTTGCAGTTTTACCATGAATTTGGAGATTCGGGTGAGAATTTGAAAAAATGGATTAAAAAGGGTGGTTGGTTTTGTAAATAGCAAGTTTTAGAAGGTCTATAATATAATTATGATTTGTTAGGTCAAGCATCAGCCTCTATAGCTAATTCCTGTATACAAAATATGAATTGAATGTGACGTTCCAGCCTCTATATATATGCGCGCCTTGGCTCATTGGTTGTGGCCTTTGGTGTAAGTCTCTCAGGTCAGGGGTTCGAATACCACCCATGACGGGTGGATTTGAATAGCACACAAGTCTGTAAGGGAGGTCCGCTCCTCTGTCAGCTCAAAAAATATTGGGATTGATCGGCGGTCTCCGACTGTCGATCAATCCTAAATATATATATATATATATATATATATATATATATATATAAAGTGGGGCGAGATAATTCGAGTACCACATGGCTTAAGGCGACACTGCATCACCATGAAATTTAAACCCTTGATCTGAGGGGACTTACGACACTCAAAGAGGCTGCTCGACGAACAGATCATGAAACGCGCACATGCACACGCACGTGTGATATTAAAGATTTAAATAATATATAACAATTAAAATATTGCAAATGCCCCAAATTGGATGAATTATAAAAATATTAAATTTAAATTTAAGATGAGTAAATATTTATATAAATTATTTTATCTTAGAAATAAATTTAATAATTTTGAA
This sequence comes from Papilionanthe hookeriana x Papilionanthe teres, assembly GCA_022702705.1. NCBI lineage: Eukaryota > Viridiplantae > Streptophyta > Magnoliopsida > Asparagales > Orchidaceae > Papilionanthe > Papilionanthe hookeriana x Papilionanthe teres. The sequence continues at coordinate 24,902,329 of CM040439.1, read as the reverse complement.
ATTTAACTTAAATAAAATTTATTCATAATATATATATTTTTCTTAGCAATAAATAAGGCAATTTACTCTTCATAGCTTGTGGTTATGGTGAATTTATTTATTATTAATCCATGAATAGCCCTTCTAATTTATATATTATAATTAATAACGATAAATAATTAATAAAAAATTATTTTTTATTTTTAATTATTATAATATTTAAATAAATTAAAAATTAAAAGTCAAAGGCAAATGCTGTGTGTGAATTGAGAAATAACAATATAAAGTTCATAATTTTTTAATAAGATTAATATATTTATATAATTTAAATATTATATTTAACTCGAATTTAAAGTTTTTATTTTATGTAATTTTATAATTTTTTATTTAGAAGTAAAAAATGAGCAAGCTTTTTTAAAACTCGGGCGGTTCAATGAGCGGACGAGTTGAGTCACCCAATAATTGAACTTGAGCTCGATTATGAATCAAATTAAGCATATCGGTCGAGCTTGAAGCTCTATAAGTGTCTCGTGAGCCTGCTATCGAGTAAAATTTGAGTCGACTCACGAGCCAGCTTGACTCGTTTGCTCCCCTAATTAGCAATAGGGCCAATTAAAATACTTGATTGAGGTGATTGCAAATATACAATTTGAAATAGAGGGTTATATTTATTAGGAAGATTTACTAACATACCACTCAATTAAATTTTGATAGAAAAGAAAAAAGTCCCAATTAAGTTTAAAAAATTGACATTAGAAATTACAGAAATGTTTTTTTTTAATATATTGCATTTTAATTATATTTTCGCAATTTTCTTATTTCACATCAAAATCTTTTTAAAATTATTTTGTAAATTAATTTTACAAAATGAACTAATGAATACTATATGAATATTTTTAGTAAATAAATAATTTAAATTTAAAGGCAATATATTCACGCCTTAAAAATAAAAAATAATATCTTTCGTTAGTGATTATTACACAGGTTATATATTATTAATAAATATATGTAAAATAAATAAAAAAAACCGATTCTTGTTTCTTGATATAGTTATTTTATATAATATTATGACTAAATTAAATTTTAATATATATATATATATATATATATATATATATATATATATATATATATATATAATAGACGTGTAGAACAGCCGATCAACCCTTAACGCCCTAATTCCCATTAGGTTTGAGAATAACATGGTGTGCAAATAAATTTTAGTTATCATTACCTGTTTTAAGGAGATACTGCACGAGCAAGAGATTCAAACCTAGGACCTAAGGAGATTTACGACCTTTAAACAAGCTACTCTACCAAAAAGTCACAAAATGTTGTGGGCGCACACACAGAGATATATATATATATATATATAACATACAATTTTTACATATTTCCGTATCATAACATCTAAAATTGCATGAAAAAATGCATTTCATAAAATATTTGAATTTTAAAAATAAAATAATTTAAAATATTAGAAATGTAAATTCAAAAGAATTTTGCAGTATGCATGTAAATGTCATGCATTAATCCAAATTAAGAAAAAAATTTTGTGTTCGGAGTCCGGACAGAGACGGAAAAAATTTGCATACGGCACATGAGAGTTTCATGTGTTATCTCATGTAACATCTGTGTAAATAGTACATGAAGGATATATGCATATGTGACCGCTCCTACTGGATGGCGTATGTGAGCTGTGTACGCCCTACCTATGCAAATTTATTTCGAGCTCCACACATTTATTTAGATGAGAGCTAAAATTCAAATCAACTTTAAAAAAATTAATGATATTTGAACTAAATTCACTAAATACATAGCACAAACAACAATAAATTCGGATCAATTTTATAGGGATTAAAGATCTTCTTCGAGCTAAATTCACAACCCTAATTCAAACTATGTTTTTTACTTGTTTCATCAACAAAGGGAAATAAACCGTCGCATTTTTACAACAAACTGCAAAAAAAAAAAGGGATTTAAGTGCAAAGAAAAAAAGAGAAGTGTGCAGAGCAGAATTCTAGATGTAGAAGAACACAGTCGATGACAAACCGTAGCTGGAGGCCGCAAAAGCTGACCAAATCGACGTCGAGCTCGCGAATTGAGGACGACTGTAGTCCCGGAGTTCCGACAATAAGTCAACCACCCTCAGATCATATGGAGCTTGGCGGCCTTGACGATAGGGTTAGCACGTGCGATTGCCTCGCGACCGGCGGCTTTATAATCGAAGGAGCAGCCATGTTTCTCCGGGTAACGGTGAGGTCCGCAGAACGTCAGCCCACAGCGGCAGCGGAAGCCTGTCAACCCGACCCTTTTCCGGCACTCGGTACACCGGCCTGGGGTTGCGGATGAACGATCCACCACCGAGTCGCCGGATGACTCGGGAAGGGAAGACAGGGGGGAGTCGGGAACGTCCGCGGTGGCGATGAGAGAGGAGGTTAGGGATGGGGAAGTGGATATGAGGGATTTCTCGACTGCTATTTTGGCAGAGGCGGCTTGCTCCTCCTTGAGGCGTAGGTCGCGATAGCACTTGGAGCACAGATCCATGGTCGCTGGTGAACCTATGAGCCCACAGTTGTTGGTGCAGAGACGGTGTCCTTCCTGGCATCGCTGCTCCTCGGCCATCTTCCTCCTTTTCCTGATTCCACTCCCTTCGTATGATTCTGTTTCAGAGATCTTCAACCTTACGATCTGCAATAGATTTCGAGTAATTCTCTGTTATCATCCAGTAACAGCAGATCTACTTGAATCCATCATGAATAAGACGAAGCACTAAAAAAAAAAAAAAAAAAAAAACAAGATCTCCACTATAAAATAAGAAATAAAACACAAATCGGCCAATTCAAGCAAAGCATATCACAGATCCCTTAAAATTGAGAAGACTTGCGTGCGACGCAAGTAATCTCCATCACCTCTGTTTCAACCTTAGAGCTCTGTACATCCAGTTTCAAAACTCCTATTACACTTCGATTTCACAGAACCCACCTACCATCCAACTCAAAACTTCACAAACCCCTCAAAATACACAACACGAAGCTCAATCAATCCTCAATCCAACAACTACAACAAAACCAGAGAAGAAGAAGAAGAAGAACAACAACAAATAATTGGGTAATTACCACTTAATCAAAAGAAATCGCTGCAGAGCTCTTCGATCGGATGAAAGAACAGATGGAAGAACTGGCACGACTCCGAAGAATCGTGACGGAGCAGCTCAACGTAACAAAGCTTCGCTGTAGCGCGGGTTTCCCCATTTCCTCTTCCCCACGGCCTTATATAGCGATTGAAGAAAAGAATTACGAGAATGCCATTACTGTTGATGGGAAGGAGAGCGGAAGTTCAAGCGGCCGCGGAAGGGGACAAGAAGCGGCAATCGAACGCGACGTTACGACGTAGCTGCTTTTTCTACCGCGCGTGATTAGCGTGCCATCGTGCGTTCTCCGCCGTCAGTTTGAAGGTTTCATTAGAGATAAGATTGAGGGATGGTAGATTTGTAAATATAAATTGACAGATGTCAGGATCTTGTGAGCTGACGGCGGTCAGCGTTGGGTGGCCATTTTATCTTAAGTTTGGTGTAAGTGGAAGCGGGGTAAATGAGTAAAGCGTGTTTTTACGAATTGAACACATTTAGGGTCTGTATGGGGTAGCTGTAGCTTATTCAGCTTCTGCTGATAAGCATCTTATTCTGATAATTTATCGATGAAGAGATTGATCCGGATAAGTTCGTCTAACTCGTTTGGTTCGCTCTGAAAACAGACTGATCCTCGAAAAATTGATCATTCTACCTACGTTATGAATAAACTCGTTTACTGTTTTATTAGCAGCATTTTAGTAAATGACTTTATTTGCGTTAAAAAATTTAATTCGTAACAAATGCGTCACTTTTTATTCAAAGAATAATTCTTTATATATATATATATATATATATATATATATATATATAGATAAAGGAGGAATTACATGTGAAGTTACATTCATGACTATATTTTAGTATGGGGATATATATTCAATTATGTGGGCTAAGAGCGTGGTTGCTTTTTGACTCGAGCAGTTAGATTGTGGAGATCTTGGTAGGTGTTGTTGGTCAACTAAGCTTAGAAATTGATGTAAGTTGCCTAGGCTAATGAATCTTAATAGACGTCGTCAGTTACCCAAGTTTGGTTGACGCAAGCGGTCGACCGATCTTTTACTAGCAAGGGGTCAACAAGATTGACCCGGCTCACTAAGCTTTGTCGATCGGTTACTTTAGTCCAACCACCTTGATCTTTGATGATGAACTCATATTGGCAGAGCAAAGATATGCTATCATGTAGATGATGAATCACTGGAATCCGATAGCCAGTCACCCTTAGAAGAGATCCCGACGGATGGCTACTACTTGTTCCATTGAATCTTGATGATATTTTGGTGGATTGTTGGATGTCTCCGGTAGAACTGCAAGACTCGAGGAGTAAGCTCCTCCCTTTGGTTAGTTTCTTCATGGAGAAGGGCTTGGATTAGATTGAATTTCGCTTTTGGTTGAACTGCTCGGATTTGAGTCGTTCAACTATCCTTCGTGAGGAAACGGTTGCACTTCGTGTTGAACTGCAAACCCTCCAAGTGGCATAATTCATGTCTAGGGTTCAAGCAAATATAGACCGAGTAGACCGATTTAAGTTAGGGGTAGAGGTCTTATATAAGATGCTTTATCAGCGAGGGTATGATCAAGCTAAAGCGGCGAGTGACACCCTTGTAAAGTATTTCATCTCAGAGCATGAGATGAAATAAATTTTTTTTTCAAGCGACGAGTGACGCCCTTGTAAAGTATCTTAATGACACTTGTAATTTTTTATTTTCAAAAATAAATTTAATTTTATATCTCGACCCACGTGTCAATCTGACTTTTTTTGTCAGCTCAGGATTGAAATCAAGTAATTACGCTCTTACCCCTATGATAGTTCCAACTTCTCCTCTCTCCCTATAAATAGGGGTGAGCGGCTTATGCTTTGCACGACGATTCCTTCTTGGTTTCCTTGGCTTCCTTTTGCTCTTTCAAACTTGTTATCTTTGCGCTTCTTTCAAATGGCTCCAAAATTTCTCTATAGCTCTTTGGTTCAATTATGGCGAGCAAGAGATTCACTTTGACTCTCACATAGATGGGCCTTCATCTGCGATTACCATTCAGTCGTGCATCTCTTTATCTTTCGCTTTTCTTACACTTTATTTCTTGGATGTGATTCATGGACAAATCAAAATTCAACAAAATACATCATTAATATTTTATTCATAATTATTTATATTAAGTAAAAATTTTTTATGTTATTTTCAATTAAATTTATTATTTATTTTTTCTAAGATGGCACAGCCACCATGAGTAGCCCAAAACAAGCCTCCGAGAAAAATGATTAAGCAAGGTTCTATGTCGACCTCAGTCCTGCAAATTATAAGCAAATTGAACTGTTTGTTCTTATCTTTAGCCTTGCATTCCATTTCTTAGTTATATTTATCTTATCGTTTGCCTCAGTTCTTATCTTTTGCATTCCATCTAATTAGAACCAAAATCACACTCCACACCGCCAACAAATTTTCATTATGAAATTCAGAAAATTACAGAGAATTCACTTGAATCTCCTCTCTACAATCAATGAAACTTACAAAACATCGCTCCAACTTCGTCTAGATCCATCTAGAGAAACGTGCAAAACCTTATGCAAATTCCATAAAATGGCTCTCACCAGAAATCCCCACAAGAGCAAGACCCACCCTTAAAGTGACGAAACCTGTTTGAATCCCTCACAACAATCTCCCTCCCTTCAATTTCAGACACTAATTTGATCACCGTATGGCAATCACCACAAACCCGCAGTGTTCTTCACTCGTCCGCAAAGGACTTCCTTCGTGGGTTGATATCAATCCAAAAGCCATAGCCGTCTCTCACTATGCCGAGCCGTAAGGGCTTCTTTATGCTCATCTTCTATATTATGAAGCACAAAATTTGTATCGGAACATAGCCTTTCTCCTTCGCCTCGCCTTCATCTCTTCAAGCTTTTGATATATCCGATCGGATAAAGCATGAGATGTATCGAAGCCATGAAAGCATGAATCTTGTTCTTCACTCGAATCCAATTCGAGTCCAGACCTCCTTTCTAACCTTTCTTTCCTCATCATCCTCCTTATTCTACCCCTCTTCTCCTATTCTCCTTCTGCAACATAGATATTGGACCAAAGGACATAGGCAACAAAATCTTGTTTCTCCAGTTTGATCAAGTTCTCTGCTGCAATTTCTCCAATCTCCATATTCCTATGAACTCTACAAACCCCCAACAGAACTCGCCACACCATTGTGTCCGCTTCGAAGGGCATGCCTTTAATGAGCTTCATGGCTTCCTCAAGCTCGCCAGCACGGCCGTAAAGATCAACCATGCAGGCGTAGACCTCCATCGTCGGCTGAATTCCATGTTTCTTAACCATCAAATTGAAATACCTCTTACCTGATGGAAATAATAGAAGATGAAAAATAAAATTCATCAAATACTCGGATCTCATGTCAAATCATTGAAGAAATCTAACGGTAAGTATGCATGAATCAATTGAATAACAAATAGGGTGTTATCGACTTTCCACGTGTAAAGTGGTGTTCCTGATAAAGAAGTAGAGCCTAATTTCATTCAAGATGGAATGTAGTAAAAAAAATGAGGACTAATCTCTTAGACTGAGGATCATGATCCTATTTATACTTTAGTGTTGTTGACCTCATTTTTGATGAGGTCTTCTCTTCTTCTTTTTAGTACTTAGGATCTAGCCTTAGGCTTTCCCTTTGACTATCTTAGAGGATTAGAATTGAGACCCACCACCTAGAAATTCAAACCACTTCTTAACTCCCCGCAAACTCCACAAACTTGACCGTAGGCCCCTAATCACCTGGAGGGTCGAAATCAAATGTGGAAGTTTAAAGGATGAGTTCCTATGGGACTCTTTGGCCTTAGGACCGCTCTCGGTGGCCTCGGTCTGCGAAGGGGCCGACTTACACACACACTACACTTATACACTACACTTTCACACACCTCCTAAAACCACACCCATACCTAACTCGACCTCCCGACTCATGTAGGTGATTCACATGGATGGTCCTTAACCCCTAAGCCTCTGCTAAGAGGTTAGAACAACATAATGGAAGCCTCAAACGAGTCCCTTCATGGCTCATGTGGGCTTGATGTGGCTTCATGGCTCAACCAAAATGATTTCATTCCACTCAAGTTTACCCAATCTTCAATTTTCCAAATTTTCAATTTTCGACCCCGGACTCTACACCCGCCTAACCTACCCAAAGCCCTTGAAATTACCCAAATTTTTCAAAATCACCTAAATTACCCAAAATTCCCCAAAATCAATCCCAAACATTTCCACATCACTCAAATTGATCATCCATACCCAAAAATACCAAAAATTCTAAAAATACCTCCAAATACCCAAAATACCCCTCTTGACCCAAAAATCCAAAAATTCAGAAAAATCCCAGAAAATTCCAGAAAATCCCAAATATTCCCAATTTCATTTTGTTCAACTACACCATGGGCCAATTTTGTCAATTTACCCCACTTTTGTCAAAACCCCAAATTTGACCCATTTTAACCCTAAGTGAACCCAAGGTCAAACCAAACTTACCCAATTGACCCAAATTCTGGTCCAATTCAATTATAAACTTCAATTCAACATTCCCAACACCAATCTAGACCAAATCCAAGTCCAATTTGATTGACATTTGGATCCAATTTCACTTTGGCCTTAAAGCCCAATTTGGACCCATGACCCAAACCTAACCCAAACTCACCCAATTCAACTCCAATTAACCCCAAATCTTTTCTAAATCTTCCTTAGCATCCCCACAAGCAAAACACTAACATAATTTGCCCAAAATTTAGACCCAAACCCCACTCAAATTCAACCCAAACTTAACCCAAATGAGCCCAAACCCCAAAATCAAAGCCCAACCAAAGTCAAAACCTCTTTGAAACACCCTCATAAACATTTCTAAACATTAATTTTACATCAATTTCAACCCTAGCCCAACATTGGCCCAACTTGGCCCACTTGGACCTATATTGGCCCATTCACAAAAAGAACCCAAATTCAACCCAATTCAAACCCAAATCACCCCCAATTTGCTTCAAGTCACTCATGACACATCCATGAGCTAAACCAAACAATTATTTGGCCCAAGCCTTTACCAAAATTTCATCCCAAAATCCATTTTAAAATTCAAAAGCCCACTTTCCTAAAACCATCTTAAAAGCCCATCTAAAACCATTTCAAAAAGCCCAAAATCTACCCTAAAGCCCACATGACATCTTCACTTGCCATCCACTTAATAAAAGCCATTCCCTAAGTCCTAAATTCATCATCAAATCATTCCAAATCAAGTTTCATACAAATTCCCATCAAATTACCAAAAATTCCTAAAATCCATTTTCATGAAATTCACCAAACTTTTTGCCAAGCCAAAGTGCAAGCCATGCAAGCCATGGACAAGCCACATGAAGCCATGGAAGGCTTCGACATGTGATCAAGCCACTAATGGCAAAAGGAGGAGCCTCTTTTAAGCCCCCTTAAAAAGGTTTTAACCCTTTTAATGCTTCAACTTAATCCATGTTTAATCAAAATATTCATGGATGGTGACTTCTCCACCCTTTCCTACCGATCCATCCGATCCTCCCTCACCCAAATCAACCATGGGGAGGTAAACCAAGCCCAAAAGGTGGGTTGACCCATTTGGACCCAAAATGAGCTCATCCCCCATTCCATTTCAATTCAACTCCTTTACACATGTCCATGGCCAATTGATCGCACAAACTTCCAGCCCCGACCTCCCCGACCTCGAGGGTGACTCCGACCCCGGCCGGCCAGCCACCACGACCGCCGGAAACCACTGTGCCGAGAGCTCACATGTGAGCCAACTTTGGAATTCTCCCTCGTCGAGCCGCCCCATCCCAGCTGGCCATTATAGCTGTTCTTCTCTCGCAAGAGCAACCGATCCCAAGCCCAAACTCTCCTCGGAGGCCCTCCACCCTCTCCTATTTAAACACCACCCCTCTCGGCCATGAGAGGTGCCGAAACAAAACTTAAGGAAACTCGCCAAAATTGTTCTAGCACTCCTCCCCATACACAGAGCACTTGATCCCCACCGAAATCCCCTCGCCATTTCTTCTCTCGCGAGCTCAATTTCGTAGTCGAAATCCAAGCCTAAAACCAGGACACTTCTCCACAGATGAGCCAATCCCCAAATCGATTGGTTCTACACCTTCACCGTACCAAGGGAAGGTGTCCACCAAAGAAAAGCCCCATCTCCGTGCCACCCAATTGCTCCAGCCTCCAAGCTTTGTGATCGATTGTGGTCGAAATCATACCTGAGCAATTCACTGCACCGGAGACTTCATCTGGAGCTTGCTGGGATCCAATCGAAGGTGCAACAACTCTCAGATAGAAGTGACACTTCTCTGAGCAAAGGTATGGCCTCACTCTTCTTCTTGAGCTTCTGAACATTCTCCATTTTTATTGCGTAAATTTCATCAAACATAAACCGTATAGATGTGTTCGTCTTCCCAAGACGAATCCATAGAGCATAAGAACATGAAAATCCATCGAGTATCGAGCGAGATCTAGTGGATTTAGTGTGGACGGCTCTCGGGCGAGGACGCCGGGAACGATGAACGGATGCCGTCCATTCAATACACGCGCGGACGGACGACTCAGATGGCGTCGGACCAGGAGACGGTACGAGAACCGCGGGGCCCGGGCTGCTGACTCAGATGGCGGCAACGAATTGGAGCGCGACGCGTGTGCGTTCGGAGATGCCGAGGATGACGCGGCGCCGCGTGGATAAATAGAAAATTAGGGGTATTTTCTATTTATTTAATTCCCTAAACTTTAAAAATTCATAACTTTGTGTAGGAAAATCATAAAAATAAAATAAAAATACCCTCTCGCTCAGATGAACGTAGGAGAATAATGTGGAAAAGAAATTATTTAATTTCATCAAGTATTTTATTTTTAAAAATTTATTTACTCTCTCGCATATTTTTAATTCTCCATGCATGTATACAATTCACCATGGCATGAGACCATAGGGCTTTAAGCCTTCCGAATTTGGAAACATTCCCCGAATTTTCCAAAGTCGTAGGCCATCCCTATGAAAAGTTATCGAGTTTTCAAATTCATGTTATCGTTTTGAGTATTTTAATTCCAATAAATAAGCATGTTGTGAAATAAATTCTAGGAAAATTTGGTGATGTTCCTTATGACCGTAGGACCGAGGACCCTAGAAAAATAAGTTTTGAAGTTAGTTTATTTAAAACAACCCTAATCGGCTTAAACACCCAAAATGAATCTCTAATTAATTAGAGCTAACCATACATCAAATTGACTTGAAATCAATTCTCCACTGACCTTTAGGATCAGAGGAATCTACCAAAAAAATTTGAGGTCAATTGGACTTGGTTAGCCCTACTAAATGGGTTGATTAAACCACTTAGTCATTTTAAACTTTAAAAATTCATAACTTTCAAAATATCTTTCAAAAATTCACCAAATTGGCTTTGGAGCCTCTCTCGATATTAGGGAATTTAAGAAAATTAAAATTTTAATTTTCTAAAAAAGTTGATTTTTTTAATATTATTTTAATATTTTAATAATTAAAAAAATAATAAAAATCACAAAAATAATAAAATTCACCAAAATGTCACATTTTGAATTTTAATCACTTAGGAACAAACCCCATATTTTTCTTAGGTCTATTTAGTGAGATATTAAATTTTAAAGCTCTAGGGTAATTTTAAAATTAAAAAAAATATATTTTCTAGCATTTTCACTAAAATAATTATAATAAATCATAGAAAAATCAGAAAATTGTAAAATTTGATTCTCTGATTTTCTTGATATCAGAGAGATTTTTAAAAAATATATAATTCATTTTTCAACATTTATTTTATTTTTAAATTAATTAACACTCCAAAACTTAAAATAATTATAATAAAAATAATATAATTCAAAAATCACCAAAATTAGTCTAAGTGGTCCTCTAGTCATTAGGAATGTCCCCTAATTTTCTTAAGGACAGAAACTTTCCCTTGGTCATGTTATTAAATTTTCCTTGAAAATCTCTATTTTCTACCAAAAATAATTATATAAATAAATTAAAAACAGAAAAATCACAATTTCTCCTCTCATGTCTTGATTGACATATGAGTGAAGTCACATAAAAATTTCAAGTTCATTTGAGTTCAATTTAGTGAGTTATGAAATTATTAAGCTTAAAAGGGTAAAGTGGTAATTAAAATTTTAATCCTTAATTAAAACTTTAGGTTTAATAAAAAAATTAATAAATAAAATATTTGATCTTAATCTGATTTGGATGATTGAAATTTAAATAGTTAAAGGGTAGAAACCCATTAAGCAATTTAAAATAATTGAAATAAACCTTAATTAAATAATCGATTAAATTTGAAGAATAATAAAATCGAATTATTAAAATAGGGATATTATTAGGAAGAGATTTATTCTTTAATTTAAAATTCCCTAAATTAATCATCTCATTAATATTCAATTCTTAATTAAAATGATAACTCAAATTCAAAATATTAAAAGACTTAATTATTAAACTAAAATTAAATTATTAAACTCTTTCAAAAATTTCAATTAAAATTAAAAATAAAATTAAATTAAAAATTAAATTAAATTAAGTAAATTAAATTGGATTAAATTAAATTAAATTAAATTAAAATTAAAAGTTGAATTAAATTAAAGATTAAATTAAATTAAATTAAATAAACAAATTAAATTAAATTAAATGAATTAAATTAAATTAAATTAAATTAATAAAATCAAATTAAATTAAGTTAAAACAAATTAAAAATTAAATTAAATTAAATGAATTAAAATTAAATTAAATTAAATTAAATTAAATTAAATTAAATTAAATTAAATTAAATCAAATTAAATTAAAATTAAATCAAATCAAATTAATTTAATGTAACATCAAATCAAACTAAATTCAATTAAATAGAATTAAATAGAATTAAAACTCAATTAAATTAAATTAAATTAAATTAAGTTCAATTAAATATAACATCACCAAAGACAAAGAATTCAAAATAAATCTAAAATAACTTCAACACTATTCCAAATTTAAACCCATTAATGGAAATTAAACTAAATCACAAACCATTCAACACCAATTTACTCTCAAAAGCTTTAGTTATCATAACTCCTAAACAAAATATTAAATGAAATGTTACTTCACTTATAGTGACATTCAAACATCCTACTTCACTCGAGTAAAATAACAACAAAACTTCAAATTCTCGACGATTAATTCATTTGTATAATTAAATTCATTCTGGACTTAAAACAACTCTAAGTAATATCGAAAAGATGTTTAAAATTCTTCTTAAACACTTTCTCAATATGATAGGATGTTTATAAGAACAATCGAACTTAATTGTTCTTCGATGAAGAAAATCGTCTTCAAACCAAAACACAAAGAACCTAGACGTCATAGAAATGACTAACATAGTGATTATGAATTTGGTAGAAAACCATAACCCTCACCTTAGCTTTACCTAAGAACTTGCTTAAATATTCTAATTGTGTTTTAAGTGCAACTTGGATGACTGGAAGACCCTCCAGTACGCTTTTATTTTATTGCAATTTACTTTCTTGCAATTTACATTATCGCAATTTATTTAACTGCATTGCACTTACTTTTCCTGCATGATAAACAATTGTTGCATGAAAACCCACACCTTTAGGATAGTCCCTAAAATTGAAACCAAAACTAAGTTAAAAATTATTGCAAGATAAAATTCACCGCCACAACATTTCAAAATATAAAACAATTCAAAATTTAATCACAAACAGAACACAAAACTACAATTACAATTAAATTAAAACGTCATGTTGGATGATCGGGAATACCTCGGATGATGTAACCTACGTGTTGCTAACTGGATTTCCCACGGTCTAAATGAAAGTGTGGAACTCATTTAGTCGAGTTTAGCAAATTCATCCTGACTAAGTGAATCCGATAAAAATAATGATGCCGAAGGATGGAACCGTGGGATCTTAACCGGTGTCGTTATAATCAACTTTAAGATTTGTTTTAATTAAAACATAAAAAACACTTGGAAATTAAGATTTTCTCCAAACCAAAACACTTTTCTCATCCCCCGATTTATGACTTCTAAAACTAAACCTCCGCAACAACAAGGAGCTCTGAGCATGATGGGCAAGACGTGCCATCGTCATCAAAAAACCCGAGTCTACTTCAAGAAAACTTTCCTAGAACTAAATAACAAAGCCATAGGATTTCGAGGTAGTTTGCACTAGTGCAACATAAATCCTCAACTCTTCGTTGAGCATTTGCTTTGCAAATTAAGCCCTAACCTGGCCTTAGGATTCCGAGGTAGTCGTCCGATACGACATAAACCCTCACATCTTCGAGGCTATTTGTGTGATTTTATCATATAAATATAAGCCCTAATTAATTAAAATTGGCAAGATCAAAACATTAAATAAACATTAGGACTTTCCTAAATCTAAGCCAAACAATAGGATAGTCGGGAAATTACCGAAGTTCACTTCGAATCTGTGATTTCTCCTACTTTTCTTCCTTCGAATTCCCAAAACAAAATGTTCCAAATTCGATCCAATCCCTATCGAAATTCCAAAATTCAATCCTTTCGAAAACTTAAACTTTGAAATCCTCGAGAGCAAAATTATCGATTATTATCGAGAGTTTTCTTAGGTGATTCCCGTCACTTAAGATGTAATTAACTATAGTGGCTTGCCCTTATAGGGAATTTTAAAGAACCCGTGTAATATAAACCCTGTTTAATATTTTCATATTAAGCAGGAGAATTTGTCGGCTTATAAAATTGGTTCGCAGACCAAACGGATGTCACAAATCTTCTAGTTTATTTAATGAGCCCCACCATCAAGCAATGTGTTTATCCTTAGGGATAGATACATGGTTTGTGGTGCGGTGCTCGTTTATATAAACTATTTGGGATGTGAGATCGGTTTGATTTAATATCTTAAAACCTTCAAATTTAAAATTATTTTCAAAATCAAATACTACTTTTCAAAATTATTTACTTAAACTAAGTTAAAAATTCGCCGACAACTTCTGTTAGGCGACCCCTTTTTCAAAAAATTAATATAACACACACAACCTAAAAATAGTGCCGACAAGTGTATAGATTTCCTTTTAACCCATCAACAAAATAAGATAAATATCTACTATCTGTACAATATTAATTTCATATAAATATTAAGATACCTCATAAACCAAATAATTAGTTTTTGTTTTGATAGGCTTACAAAAATGAAGATAGCACATAATACAATTGTTATTATATATGATCCCACATAAAATTTTCTAACATTACCTTCTTCAACAAAACCCGTGTGTGTGCAAGCCATGATTACTCCTATCAAGGTTATGCCATCCATTTCCAGCCCTTGAGCTTCCATATCTGTGAAGATTTCAAGAGCTCTTTTTCCATAACTATGGCGAGCAAAGCCATAAATCATTGACTTCCATGAAACCAAATCTCTAGCAGATTGCCTCTCAAACACTTTATAAGCATTTTCAATGCTCCCTTTTTTTGCATACATGGTGAGTAGAGCGCTGCTCACACAAATATCATCCTGCAGCCTTAACTTGATTGATTCGGCATGGAATTGTCTCCCGATCCATCCCCGCCGCAGCTATCGAACATACATTAATGACGCTTGATATGGTGAACTGATTGGGCACAACTCCTTCTCTAGCCATCTCCATGAACAGCCCAATAGAAGCTTCAGTGTCCCCAACTTGGGAATAAGAAGCCACCATGGCTGACCATGCCACAACATCCTTCTCTTTTATCTTCTCAAACACCATTAATGCATCATCAAGATTTCCAACCTTTGTATAAGCATCAAGGAGGGCAAGTGCTTCATCGAAGGAAAACATTCATATATTGTTTTTATAAGGAGGCAATGAATGAGAAATGGAGAAACCATGGGAGAAGCGATTAGTACAATGGAGTAAGTGTAGTCATCGGGCTCAACTCCATCCTTCCTCATTTCAGAAAAATAGCAGTAGCTCTATCATTGCTACCATTCTGTATACACCCACCAATCAAAGCAGTGAAAGAGAACACATTGCGAGTTTTTTGTGTCAAATAGAAGAGTTTCAGGGCTTCTTCCATCTCAACACACTTAATATAAGCCACCAAGAGAGCAGTCAAGCTATTCCCATCAAGCCCATAGGCTTCTTTCACCACGCAGCCATGAAGCTGCCTGGCAAAAACCAGGTTTCTAAGATTAGCACATATGTTTATCGCAGTGACGAAGCTCGATTGGGTTGGCTTTATTCCTTCGACCCTCATCTGGAAGTAAAATTTGAGTGCTTCAGTGTAGGAACGGTTGGAAACAAGACCCGCCATCATTGAATTCCAAGAAATGGAATTTCGGTGCTCCATGGCTTCAAAAACTGATATTGAATTCTAAATAAGCCTGCACTTTGAGTACATGTTCATCAGCGAGTTGCAGACAAAGATGGCAGTTGGCCGTGCACTATCGTCCCTTTCTGCAACTCGCCTCCAGCGACAGCTGAAGCAAGAGCGAAAGCAAAGGTGAACGTGTTGGGTCTGATTCCTTTGCTTTGCATTTAGAAGAAGAGGTCCAAGAATTGATCATGGAGCCCATTATGCATGTATTTGGTGAACAGGGAGGTCCAACTGAATACATTTCGTTGAAGCATTTCATCAAATAGGTCGCATACATGTTAAACTTAATAGCGCCGATGACTGAAAGCTCTGTGGATAATTTCGGTTGCGGAGATATGGGAGGTTTGGTCTTTGGGATGAATTTATCTAAGTTTTGTATGAGCTGTTGAAATCATGAGAGTGTTCTCAGGGAAGCATTTAGGAGGCTGAGGAATAGAGCGTTTAGATAAACAACAGTGTGGATCACATCATATCGTCAGCGTAGATCACACCACCTCATCGAACACACAGCATGATGCGATCTATACATTCGTCCATACATTCTTCTGCACATCTGATTAACGAGATGTAATATTCCTGAATCTTCACTCACTCATTGAAAAAAGAATGCTAAGAATTTGAATTATAATCTTAGCCATTAAAGTAAAGAAATTTGATGGCTAGTTTTATATTTGGGTGGTACAAGAATGCCTTTAGACTAACAAAACTTTACAAAGTGAGCCTATATGATGATGGGAGACTTACAAAAATAATTAACTTTATAGAGCTAAGATGCATATGAGGGCATGACAAAATGATTTTATTTAGTTATCAATCTGTGATAATGCAATCCTCATCTTATGTAGTCTTTGTAGGCTTAAAATGATTTTCTAGTGATAAGTCATATATATATATATATATATATATATATATAGCCGCATTCTTGGCTTATTGGTAGAGCATCTGCTTGTCAGAATAAGTCCTCTTAGGTTGGTGGTTTGAATCCCTTCTAGGTGATTTGTCCGTTATATGGAGGTGATACTCGAATTGGTTGGTCCACAAGGTCCAATCCCAAACATAGCGGGATTACAAGCCAAAGGTCACATCACATAAATGGTAGTGCGACCATTTCATCCACTCTTATAAGTGCATACTTAATAAGTATGTATATTTTCTCGTAAGAGCCATGGACAAATTAGCAATTGCATGAATAGTTGATAGCGTGATTCCATTGAGAATGGTGAGTGCAATTGAACTAATGTAATCATATAACTATAGATGCATGGGGACAGTTTATAGCAATGGATAGCAAATATTGTAAATAACAGTCCAACAGGTTACATGAGGGGTATTTCTGTGTTTTATCTCATTTAACCTCCATGTAACATGCCTGTAACCTCTCTGTAACCTCCATGTAACCTCCTTATTTTTGCATGTTACAAGTAGATTACATGGAGGTTATATATATGTGACATTCTTCTATTGGATGACGTACACATCGTTGTGTACGCTTTACACACACAAATTTTTTATCAATTTATAAGAGGTACAATCGTCCATAAGAAATAGAATAGCAAAACTCATAGATAAAATAATTGTGAGAAAAATGCATATTGGATAGTGCAATAACACAAGCAAATATGTGGAAGTCCCTCTATAAAATGTGAAAATGATAGGGGTTTAATTGTAAGATGTTAGAGACTATGTGTATTTGCATTCTACATACACTTACTAAGGTCAACTATGTTGCGTACAATTTCTGAAATCAATATATCACCTAAAATATAATGCATGAAATGATGTATTTCACTTGATAAATGATAGTGTTATGTGTGAAAAGAAAGAGGGATAGATATGTAAATATATAACAATTGTGTGGTATATATGTAAATACCCCTTTCATTTTGTCAATATCACTCGTCGGGTCAGCATCACCGCCGTTTACTTTCCTAAATGCCAACCATATATCGAGCTGTCGGGTAACCTTTCACGCTCATATATATACCAGCAAAGTAGAGTCATCCATTCAGTGGGTGTTTTTAACAACAATCCCTGAACTCCTCCCTTCACTCCTACGCCGACGAACCCACCTTCTCGCCGGAGACTTCAGAGACCTCTCGGATCTAGAGAGAGATAGAGTGAATCGAATGTTGCAGGAGGCGAAGAGATCGGGGCTGCCGGTCACTAGATCTGCAGCAGGATCTCGCAGGCGGCAGATCCAGAAGACGTTCAACAACATCAAAATCACGATCCTATGCGGCTTCGTCACCATCCTTGTCCTGCGCGGGACCATAGGAGTCGGAAACCTAGGCGGAGTTTCGGACGCTGACGCCGACCAGAGGGTCGTGGAGGACATTGAGCGCATTCTGCGAGAGATCCGGTCCGATTCCGAACCAGATGAGGTTGTTGATATTCAATTCTCCATTGATGCAGCTGTTAACATCACCACCGCCGATAATTTCACACTTTCTGGAGCTGACGCTGCGGCCTATGTAGCGGGTAAGAGCTATAAATTGGGCCCTAAGGTCTCGGATTGGGATCAGCTGCGAAAGCAGTGGCTGGTCGCGAATCCTGGATTTCCTAATCGAATCGCTGGCGGGAAGCCGAAGATTTTGCTTGTTACAGGATCACCGCCCAATCCTTGCGATAACCCTATCGGTGACCATTATCTTCTCAAGGCGACCAAGAATAAGATCGACTATTGCCGTATTCATGGGATTGAGATCATCCACAACATGGCTCACCTCGATCGCGAGCTCGCCGGTTATTGGGCCAAGCTTCCTTTGATTCGTCGCTTGATGCTCTCGCACCCGGAGGTGGAGTGGATCTGGTGGATGGATAGTGACGCGCTTTTCACCGACATGGCGTTTGAGATACCGTTAAGCAAATACGAGGGTTATAATCTCGTTATACATGGCTACCCTGACCTCCTCTTCGATCAGCATTCTTGGATCGCGCTCAATACTGGAAGTTTCCTTTTCCGGAATTGTCAATGGTCGCTAGATTTGCTCGATACCTGGGCTCCTATGGGTCCGAAGGGACCAGTGAGGGATGAGGCTGGCCGGATTCTCACTGCCAGTTTGAAAGGGCGGCCAGCCTTCGAGGCTGACGACCAGTCTGCGCTTATCTATCTTCTTCTCTCTCAGCAGGACACATGGGGTGCTAAAGTTTTCATAGAAAATTCTTATTACTTACATGGATTCTGGGCTGGACTGGTGGATAAGTATGAGGAAATGATGGAAAAACATCATCCAGGCTTGGGTGATGAAAGATGGCCTTTTGTGACCCATTTTGTGGGATGCAAGCCCTGTGGTAGCTATGGGGATTATCCGGTAGAGAGATGCATCAGCAGCATGGAAAGGGCATTCAATTTTGCTGATAATCAGGTTCTTCAAATGTATGGCTTTGCACATAGCGCACTGTCAAGTCCAAAGATAAAGAGGATCAGGAATGAAACATCTACTCCTTTGAAGGTTAAGAAATAAAATAACCTTTGGGCTGAAGTAAAAAGTGGATGACCTGGAGTGGAAGGTTTGAATTATAATTTCATTGCCATTAAGAGGTCAGTTCCATGGCCTTCATTGTGTTATATGAGAATTAACTTTCTGGAATTTGTAATTTATGTTTAAGGTCTTCACTTCCTTTTTTTATTTTTCTTTTTATTTTTCTTTTTATTTTTCTTTTGATAGCATTCAGTGTTACATTTTTTTTTTTAATCTTAGTGCACAGCAAGAAAATTTAATGAAAAAGGTGGATTTTTTTTTTTCTTTGGATGCCCATTTGAAGTTCTGATTTATTCTGTGATGAACTTTTGATATGAAGGGCGTCCCACCATTGCCATGCACTTACCTTGAAAGTCAATTAACTATCATTATTACTGTGATCACACTTAGCCTTGCCTTGTACTTTTGTGGTCAGCCTTATAAGTCCTTTTGTCATTCACTCTATAAGTGATGCTCTCACAACAAATCATGAATCAATTTAGTATGTAATGTTTAAATTTTCTTGTTCCTCTATTCGGAAGTTAGTTGCCGAGTTCTCAGTTTTCTCAACAATCAATTGAATTTTATGGATTTTTTTATAATATTATCAAGATATATGTGGAAAATCTGGATTGAAAACACTGCTTGGCAAGAGAAAACACAAAAAAATGCAAACAAAAGAACACAAAGCAATTACGTGGTTCGGTCCTACAGCCACGGGAGGGAATCAATCAAATAATTCACTAAGGCAAAACAAGAAGAATACATAGCTTTTACATAGAGACGAGCCCTCATCTTCCATGGTCTCCCTCTCAAAAAACATCTTGATACAAGACCTCAAGATGCTCTCCTCACTCTCTCTAGCTATTCTTTCCTTCTTGATTCTTGGACAGATTTTTCACCACCTCTTGGTTCTTTAACATCTACTTGAGACCTTCACCCTCTCATGCCTCCTCCCTCATCTAGATGAGGCCTCCACCTTAGAGGCTTAAGACAATTCTACAAGGAATTTACAAATGTGCCCCTTTGCCTTAGTCTAGCTAACTGGGGGTCATAACAAAAATATATAATTTTAGAATTTGTTTCTGTATTCATTCTAGTGTATGATGCAAAATGTATCGAATTATTTTAACCTTTTCTAGAATTTACTAGTATTTTTAGTTTTCATGTCATTTATATCTGTTCAATTATTAGTATTATGTTTATTTTAAAGATTTAAGCTTTAAGTTTTGTTTCAAGTTTACATTACAATAATATTTATAGAAATTCGTGTTTCTTTGTTTGCAAGTTGCATTCTGATCCAACAATCAATGAAATTTGAATTCTCCATTCTCTACAAATCTTTCTGCAATTATTGAGGTAGATATATACAAAAAGAATAGTAGCAGCAAAACTTCTTCTATTTCTTGCTGTGTACAGAGTTTAAGTATATATACAAATTGGGTAAATGCAGAGAGGGCTAAGAGGCTCATTGCATTTCTATATTAGATGATTCCTTCGAGCTAGTGCAGTTAGAGATTTATAGTGTTGATTGTAGCCTGGTACAGGTTGCTAGGTTGCTATACTTTGTATTAATTGGAATTTGACAAGATGATGATCTAAAGATATGATTGTTAGCTTGTCTCTGAGATCCTTATGCTGATTGATGAAGAGTTGTTTGGTAAAGATGCCAACAGTTTGTCCCTAAGTTATAATGTGGTGAAGAGTGCTCATTAGTTTTGAAGTGATCTCTGATGAACTGCTAATAGACTTTAATTTGTTTTGTTATGTCATTAAAGATTGGATTGTGAGCAAGCGCAATAACTGAGATTTTGTCGCAATAGATATGACTGGGTTTATGGATGGATATATTAAATTCGTGAAGTAGAAGCCACTGCTATTGAAGTTCCGTGGTGGTAATAGCAATTGCTTGATACTCAACTTTAGTGGAAGAGCTGGCTACGGTTTGTTTTTTCTTTGTTGTTCAAGAGATGAGTGTGCCATCGATAAAGGAGCAATTGCCAGTGTTAGAGCTTTTTTCAATGGGGTTACCAGCCAGTCAGAGCTAACATCAAAGCAGATGGTGAGAGATCTAGCTGTGATTGGTAATTTGTGGGAGACGCTGCCTTTGAGATTGCTGAGAGTTCATTTTAGGAGTTGGAAGTGATGGAGAAGAGGTTTGTGCGTCTTTCGACTAAAAACAGTTAATTGTATAGGTGATTTTAGGGTGTGGGTGATTGTAAGAAATTGTAGGGGTCCTATAAGATGGCAAAATGAATGGGGATCTGGTAGTTGTGGAGAATGGAAATTTGTGTGATCGTGTTTGAATGTTAGTGGTGTGAGGACAAATTTGCATTGGAACATTCCTAAGGTTTAGAGGATGTCTGTGAGGTATTTGGATTGATGGATGAAGCAGCCGTATGAGATGGTTTGAATTTGAGAAAGTGAGAAATGTTGCCTGGTTGTTTCTGCATAAAGGTGATGCTAAGATATTGAAGGAGATTCTTAAGGATGTGTTGGTGATTGCCGGTGATGAGTATATCATCGACATAGATGAGAAGATGTGGTTATTGTTATGGTGGAAGAGAAACAGAGATGGTTCTGCTGAGCTCACTCTAAATCCATAGGTAAGATGTTGGGGGTAGGTGGAGTACTACTAGCGAGGTGTTTAAGGCCGTGGACCGCTTTTTGAAGATGGCACTTATGATGTGGATAGAGTGGATCATTATAGCCTGGTGGTTGACAAGTGTAGACCGAGACATCGATGGTACCACAGAGGAAATTTGGCAACCCGGTTGAAAGTTTTATGGTAGTTAATGCCTTATTGCTGTTTAAAACCTAGAGCAACAAAACAGATTTTTTGGTGGGCAATGGTGCCCTCATAGTGAATCTTTCTTTGTAGGTTCATTTGCATCCAATAATGTTTTGGCTAGTTAGTGGGGGAATGAGACGCCATGTTTCTTATTTTTGTAAAGCTTGAAATTCCTCTGACATGGCCTCATGCCAATAGGATGTTTGACTGCTTCGGAAAAGCAGTGGGATTGGGGAGAGGAACGGATGATGAGAGGCAATTATTGAGATCAAACATGATTTTGGGTTTGAGGGAGCTTGTCTTTGAATGTGTTTTGAGGGGTTGTGAGGAGTTGTTACTGGTGGGGAGTAGTTCTTGAGTTTGGTTGGGGTTGATTTGAATAAGATTGTGTGCAATTGGGTATTAGTAGTAGATGTTTGGGAGAGTTTGTTGATGAGGAGATTGTGTCAGGCAAGGAGGTTTCATAGAAGGTAATGTGATGAGAGGAGTTGTATTCAAGAACATTGGAGTGAAATGATTGGGTTGCTAGTTTATTTGTCGAGGATGATTGTTACCATGGGAAGCTGAAGCAACCGAATATTCTGAGGCTTGTATATATGAGAGTTTTTGTTTGTGCAGAAATTGTTAGGGGGGTTGCTTGTTGGTATTTTTGGATGGTTATTTATTATAGTTTGATATCATTAGTGAGTCATTTTAGAATTTTAGAGGAAGGTGAGTTGTATGAAGAAGAGCCTTGGTGGTTTCAACGTGGTGGGAATTTTTATGTTTTGCGATTCTATTTTGTTTCGGATTATAGGAAGAACTGAATTGATGCTCTATCCACGAGTATTAATGTAGTTACTCACAATATTAGAGGTATATTCATCTCCCACTTCTAAATGTAATTGTCTAATGTGTCGGTTGAATTGAGTTTTTATTATTTTGTGTAACTTTATGGACTTTCTCAGGGTTTCTGCTTTGTGAATCATGGGGTAAATCTAGCAAAAGTGTGATTAGGCGTCATTAAAACAGATGTAGTGATTGCATGCATAGAATAAGAGACTGGTCCCCAAACATGAGAATGAACTAATTCAAAAGGTTTGTATTTGTGATGGCTACGTATGAAGGGTGGTTTATGACTTTCAGTCAGTTGACACTCATTGCAGAAAGAAGGTGTAGAGGGTATGTGGAGAGCATGGTCCCCACAGCTGAGACAGCAGGCATACCAGGGGAAGAAGATCGCCTCCATCACCTTTTTTACAGAAATACCCTGTAATAGAAATTCCCACCATTTTTACTGTAGCAAAGCAAAGGATCCTCAGCAGCAAAAACTCTATAAGAAGGGGCAAAGGGAGCTCGGTTAGGGCAGACTGGTGAGAATGGAGGAATAGAAAGGAGGAATGAAATGTACCGCGTAAAGTAGAGAGAGCATTTGTACTTATCTTTTTTCGAGCCTTTTATAAAAGCCTTTCTGTTTCTTTACATAGTAACTTCGGGTCTTGTTGAGTTGAGAGAAGTTTGAAGTCTGGCTGTGAGATGGTGAATAGGAATCCATTTGATCAGGTAGTGGTTTTGATTACTGATTTTGCTCTGTAATTGCTGAGGTAGATAGATACTGATATCAGGACACGCAGAGATCAGACGATTCGTGCGAGCTAGTTACAGTTGGAGGTTAATGGTGATGATTGTCGCCTGGTACAGTTTGTTAGTCTTCTGTCATATGTGTTAACTGGAATGTAGTGGCTGTTATTCTCTCCCTCCCTCTCTCTCTTGTGGTCTATATTCTCCATCTCCATTGTGAAGATCCGTTCCTTTGTTATTCTCTCCCCCTCTCTAGTCCTAGGGGCTGTTGATGCAATAAAAGACATGCATCAAATTATTCTAGCATTTTAAAGATATTTCTAAATTAATTGTAGGATTTATTTAATTTTTTTTTTTTTGAAAGCAAAAGAGTTTTATTGATTATAACTTGATAAAATCAATTATGGAAAAAATTTGAAAAGATTCTTGTCTTGTCTCTTCTTTCTCTCGTTTCTGTATGTTCTACTCCATCCTCATCTTAAATCCAATAATTCTCAGTAGCACACTCTCCTCCATATGCTGTAGGATTGAGTTTCCCTTTTTCTTCATACAGGATTACTAGTTCTTGAGATGCCTTTTGTTTTTTTGGTTGAAGAATTTAATACCCATCACCTCCTCCCTCTCTTAAAACTGCTTTGTTCAATCCTCTCAATCTTTTGGATTGAGTTCGAGAAATGGTAGAAATTAAGAGGTTGTTTGGGATCAATTTGTCTTTTTTTTTTAAAAAACATTTTTGTTTAAGTGTGTTTTTTACACAAACACATATATATATTCTAAAAATAAATGAACTTTTAGGTGTTTTTGAGTATTTAAGAAAAAATCATATCTTAATCAAATATGTCAAACATATTTTGTCTCAAATTAAGAGATAAATAAAATAAAATAAAAAATAGGGAATAAAATATCAAAGGGATAATTGCATACAGACCACTCGAAATATTGATATTTACAAATTAACTATCAACGTGAACTTTTTTGAACCATCGAATCGATATATTTACACGTGTCATGATCACTATATTAAAATTTTGCTAAAAGTGAAAAATATGGGTTGGGGTTTTACAATGAATTTTGATATTTGAGTGAGATTTGAAAAATGAAAGAACGAGAGTGATTGATTTGCAAATAGTAGGTTTTAGGTGGTTTGCCCCAATGTAAAAGTGATCCCAATTCCGAAGTGGCCTATAAGTAATGCTAATGGCAATCAAATGTACTAGAGATCATCAACAAGTTCCACATCATTAGACTTGTAACAAATTTAGTATTCTTTCTACACTAGTGTTTCTATAGTGTTATGAGTGAAGACTGATTTGATGTGCAGTGGGACAGAGCACCCGACGCCTATGCGCCGAGTTGGGGGCGCTTAAACGCTCACTTGGGTGTTTCTCAAACAGAGAAACCGGTACCTATGTTCCTGCTTTGGGAGCATAGCACGGTTTGTTGGCGCCCCGATGTTTGCTTCTATAGAGTGTGGCGTCTTTGGGCGCCTAAGCGCTAGGAGCGGTTGGTGTCGAATTTCGGTTTTTGAATCCGATTTCAAGCAGGTTTCTCATGATTTGCTATTTTCTTCCTTCAGTATTCTTCGACGAGCTTTTCGGTGAAGGTGAAGAGTGTCGAAGAGGTGGATTTCGGTGATTCTACGTGATTTTTTCCGTCGGATCAGAGAGGGAAGATTGTGGAGCTAGTCCTGTAAGTTTTCATTATGTGTTGAGAGAATACTTGTATGAGTTATTTATAAATATTTTTGCATTTCATAGTGAAAATTTTTATTGGTGTGACTCCATGGATTTTCTCCATTTCTCAGGTTTTTCCATGTAATTTATGTGTTTTTTTTAGTTAATTTGATTGTGCTTCTTTTTTAACATTTGTTCCGGTTTATCGAATTGGTGTGATATATTATACCGCGGTGTGTTTTAGTTTCTAATTGATTCTAAGTTCATGTAAAGTTGGAAGAATCTCCTGTCATACAGGATAATGCTTCAACCATGAAGCCATGAAGTGTGTGGAGGGGTTAAGTCTATGACCTTATAAATATGACTCTATAAAAAGATTTTTCTTATAGATTCCTTTCATTCATATGAAATATAGAATCAGTCCTTAATTTGATTTAGAATATTCTGCCATCAAACTTTGGAGCAGTTTTAAACTTCATACAAGTTCTGTTTCCTTGAGCTTCAGGACTTCATTTTTTTCCATGTAAATTGAGAAAGATCTCTACCATTAACTTCTTAGAAGTGAAGCACAACTTTTCATGCATAGGTTCATGACGCCAAACTGTTATAAATGTAAATATAAACTTTAGGTGTTTGATATGTAAATACAAGGAATTCTGTGGTATATATGTAAATTTCTTCTTCTTTTCTTGGTGTTATTTTTTTTCATGATTTTATGGATTTCTGCATTGTGAAGCATTCTTTTCTTGGAAGTTTATTTACTTTATATACCACCCAATTTATATATATCTACATATCTAACACCTAAATTTTATATTTTAGATTTATACCATTCAAATCTGTCATATCACATCAAAATTATCATTTTCATGCATGGGTAAGGTGATGTGTAAGTAATATTGAAGTTTTAGGTGTCAGATATGTAAATGCATCGGAATTGAATGGTATTTATGTAAATCTTCCTTTAGGAATTATATAGTCTGAATTAAATGCAGCCTTGTTCTATAAGGGCTTTTATTACCTAAACTTTAATAATCAAACATCTTCTACTCCCTTATTCTTCCTTTGTCACACCTCTATTTGTTTTTTTCTTTTATAGCGATTCAATGGTGGATTTGAATTATGGTAATAGTGTCTAAACAATATGGTGACGAAAATCTTGTAGTAAAGAGAGGATATTCTCATTCTTTCGCTCAAGATTTTGATCTTAAACATCGAAAAAAATTGTTAATCTTCCGCTTATAATCTCATGTTTGTTGGGAGAAACTACTTCGAAAGCATCTCCTTTTACTTCATCGCATAATGGATCATAGAATCGAGAAAACCAGAACAATAAATTTAAGCATAGAACCAAAATCAAAATAATTAGAAAAGCACACAAGAATTTTAAGTTGAAAAACCCGAGAACAGGAAAAAATCACGGAACAACGCCACCACAAATTCACTATGAAAATCATATAGTTTTATAAATGACTAACACAAGTTCCTTTTCCACGCTCACACAGAGAAACTTACAAGACGCTCCACAATCTTCCTTCTTTGATCCGATGCAAAAAACACATGCTGAGATCCCAGAAATGGTCCTCTCAAACCCTTCTCTCCTTTAACATGAACTTGTTAAAGAACACCAAAGGAAGACCTACATCCAGCCCATCATTACATTGCTTTATTTAAAAACCTAGAAAAAGGAGTAATTTCACTAGGCTCTTAGGCGCCCATTTTTGGTGCCTAAGCTCTAAGCTCTCGGGATCGGCGCTTGAGCGCCCAAGGCTAGCTCCTTTGTCCGTGCCAAAAAAATAGCTTAAAGCTCCAAAGATGGGCGCTTAGGCACCCAAACTAGGTGCTTAGGCACCCAAACTAGGTGCTTAGGCGCCTGGATTTTCAGGTGCTTTAGCTCTATATACACAACAATCTCCCACTTGGAGATGATAACACTCAACACCAATCCTCTGTACCTATACCTCCATGCAAATCACCTTCATAGTTACATACCGTGGTCATGTACCATGGTGTGGCTCACCCCCGCTCTCAACCTTCATAAAACCCAACTGAACCCAGGCCTAGTTTCAATTTCTCAATAATTACTACATTCATCAATATATCTGCAAGATTTTGAGTTGTGTCTATATATTCTCCAAGAACAACTGCTCATCTTCAAGAAGAGAACAAATGGAATTATTCCTCAGCTGAATTTGTTTCACTCTAGCATGAAAAACAACATTCTTAGCAAGATAAATTACATCATAACGTTACTATAGAGTCTTCCAATCCCCTGCTACTTGCCCAATTCTGCCATGAAACTCTATAGTCTAACCATCCCTTGCTAGCATTAGTGATAGCGGCATGTTCGACCTTCTTAGTTAAAAGTATAAAAATATTTCACAACCTGGAAACCCAACTCATCTATATGTTCCCCAATGTGAAGATATATCTCGTTGTACTTCTCCCACTGCCCATATCTCCTCTCAGATCTGAATCTACAAAACCCTGTTGACTGATCCCTACACTTCCTTAGCAAAGTGCCATGTTGACTATTCTAATTCCTGAGAATCCGCTTTACCGCCTCCCAATGATGTCTTTCTGGATTGCCCATGTACTTGTTGAACACTCCAACTGCATATGCAATATATGGCATGGTACAAATCATCACATACTTCAAACTTTCAACCATTGAAGCATATAAAGTTATCTCCATTTGTGCTTGATTAACTTCAGAGTTATGCGTCAGTTCCTTAGATAATTTGAAATGACTAAGGGAGTGCTAAATGGTTTTGCCTCACTCTTGTTAAACCTCTGTAGGATCTTCTCAACATACTCTGTTTGAGGTGGTTTCAGTGTTTATAGACTCACGTCCTTGCTGATTGTCAACCCAAGGATCTTCCTGGTTGGACCTAAATTCTTCATCTCAAACTCATTTGTTAATTGCTTCTTAAAGTCCCTCATTTCTCCAAATATGCCCATGCAATCAACATA
Source organism: Papilionanthe hookeriana x Papilionanthe teres (assembly GCA_022702705.1). NCBI lineage: Eukaryota > Viridiplantae > Streptophyta > Magnoliopsida > Asparagales > Orchidaceae > Papilionanthe > Papilionanthe hookeriana x Papilionanthe teres. The sequence goes on along the minus strand of CM040439.1, from coordinate 24,874,365 downwards.
TCATTCTACATACAAAAGAAACAAAATATAAGAGTTACCAAAGTATTTAATGAAGCAACAGTGGTATTCTAGCACTTCATGTATCCATTGTCTAACATGAACATGTCGAACCTCCTATACCACTGTCTCGCGGTCTGCTTCAAGTCATAGATGCTCTCTTCAATTTGCGAACCAAACATTTTTTTTCCTGGAAACGTATAACTTTTTTTTGGACCATATATAACTCCTCCAGATTTTTATGTAAGAAAGCTGTTTTTTGCACCCATTTGTTCTAGATGTTGATCTTCTTCTACTACCAGACTCAGCACAACCCTGACAATTGTTATCTTCACCACTGGGGAGAAGATCTTTGTATAAGCCACTCATTCCTTCTGCTGGAAACCCTTCACAATAAGTCTTTCCTTATAGCGTTTGCTACCATCTGAGTCCTCTTTCAAACTGTAGACCCACTTATTATACAATGCTCTTTTTTATTTGATACTATCGTCGAATCTTAAGTCTGATTTGACTCTAATGATTGCATATCTTCATCCATGGCAAACTCCCACTCCCTTGAATCTTCAACTTGAGTGGCCTCCTCAAAGCACACTGGTTCACCACTTTCAGTTAATAACAAATAATGTAAAGAAGGAGAATACCTGTGTATGGGTCATGTCACTCTGCTGGATCTTCTGACTTCTATAGCAGGTGACTGAAGAACTTCCAGTGCACCTTCTGATTGAGCACTACTTCTTTCTTCATCTTCCTGATCACTGGTATTATTTATCTCCACATATTTGAATTCTTCAAAAGCAGCTGACAGAATATCCTGAGTTCTGACCCTATCTTTGTACATCTTCATTTTATTGAAAGTAATGTCGTTGCTGACGGATTCTCTTTTAGATTTTGAGTCATGCTTGCTTCTAGACCCTACAATTACATGCACATATGTAGAACACCTAAATACTCTTAAATGAGATATATATGCCTTTTTGTCGCTCCAGTCTTCTTCAGGCAAGCCAGCATGCAGCCCCATGCTCCTGGCAGGCTCCGTAATTGTTCTGTTCATGCGCTCAGACAAACCATTCTGCTGTAGTGTCCTTGGGACAGTGAATTCATGCCCGACACCCTCTATAATACATAAATTCTTGAACTTCTGATCACGGTACTCACCCTCATTATCTAATCTGAGATACTTCAGCTTTAAGCATGTTTTATTTTCTATCACAGCTTTCTATTTCTTAAACTCTTCAAATACATCAGATTTCTACATTAAGAAAAAAACTTATACTGAGTTGGAGTAGGACCCCATACGTCAGTATGCACTAACTACAGTTTCTTCGATTTCACCACAGACCCGCTCTTGTAGAATGAAAACTTCTTGTGCTTGTCAGATAAATAGTCTTCTTAGAAATCAAGATTAATAGATTGCAGACCCTAAATCATATTTTTCGAAGTAAGAACTTCATACATTTCTCGCTCATATGACCAAGCCTATGGTGTCACAGACATGCATCCACCCTGGTTCCAGTCACATCAATGAAATCAGTCATTTCATCGATTAGATAAATGGTGCCTTCATTGTTGCTCCGAGTCATCACCAGTGCTCCCCTGATCATCTTCAATGAATCACTTGTGAAAATAGTCACGAGTCCTGACTTTACGAGTTATCTCACAGAGATGAGATTTCTCTTCAAACCAGGAACATGTCTTATTTTAGTAAGCTTCCAGACTGTTTCATTCGTTGACTTAATATGAACATCACACTTTCCTAATATATTGTAGGCCTTATTATCTTCTAAATAAACTTTCCCTAGTTTACTCTAAGTGAAATTTTTATATACCTCTTTATTGGGGCAAGTATGAAAAGAGGCACCAGAATCCACTATCCAGGATTTAGTGTTATCTATGGATAACACCGAGAGTCGTTTGGATTTTACCTGTGGAAACATTAGTAGAGAAACTATAAATATGTCCTCTACCACCAGCTTTCCTTGGAGCTTTCCAGGCCTACTTGAAAGGCGTCTTCTTACCGCAGTTCCAACATTCTTCTCTGCTTGACTTGGGATTTCCTTTCTTCGACTTGCATCGGCCTCTGCCTATATTTATACTCAGATTTCTTCCTCTATTATCAACATTCAATGTAGAACCTGAAAATTCACCATTTGCTTGAGCGCCCAAGGTCGTTGCTTAAATGTCGACTCCATATTTTGTGCCCAAAATATGAGCGATTGAGCGCCCAAAGGGGACGCAAAGGTTTCCCCCTCTCTGTCAACTCCCAAAGGTGGTCACTCAGGCGCTCAAACCCGTTGCTTAGGCGCTTGGATTTTTGGTGCTTTGACTCCGTATACACAACAATGTCCTCGAGATATCAATTAATCTCAAGTTGTTTAGCAAAATAAGATCTTTATCACATAACAATGGGAACTTGAATCATGACTCAATAGCTTTTAGATATCGAAGCCAATGTTGATATATTTGTTGTTAACTAGTTCTCTACCTAATTCAATGGATATTATTCTCTACACTCTTAATGGTTTACCTTTAGTATATTAAGCATTTAAGACTACTATTCATATGAATCTTTAGCCTTTTCTCATTTTATTGATTTGTACTTGTTATTGTGTAGTAAGGTGATAAATATCACTCGAATAAAAGGGGAAAATTTACATATGTAGTGCACAATTCTTACGTATGTATATATCTCAGATCTAAATTTTCATATTTACATTCATAGTAATTCGATGCTTTAAATGTTCACATGAAATGTTTGTCATTTTTGAAAAGTAGTAATAGTGCTATTTTGATGTGATATTAAATATTTGAGGGCTATGTGTATAAATATAAAACTTTAGGTTCTCGAAATCTAAATACATCAAGTCCGCACATATCTGTACCTATCATGTCTACACGTAATTTCTTTCGTGACCAACAATCTCCAACCTATTCGCAAACTTGCTATTGATAATTCTTATTTCATTACCTTTGTTGCCTCCTCTCAGCATTGAGAAAATTTTGCATCCGGAGTCCGCAGGTGCGGACGACGGCCCTGATGCGGTCGATAGGAGGGGGATCTGGTCGTGATCGATCCCGCCCTCCTATCGGCCGCATCAGGGCCGTGACTCCGGATGCAAAATTTTCTCCTCAGCATTGCACTTCACATTCTCTAGTGAGAAGTCGCAGATTACTTTTTTATGTCACTCACACTTATGATTAGGGAACCAATGCACTCGATGAACAACTCAAATTTGGCTCGAATAAGACTTGATCATGTTATTCAAATGATATGATTTTGAGGGTCATTTCATTAAATGTTGTAAGAAAATTTGAAATTTCCTTTATGAGTATCTATTTCATAAGTGAAATTTCATTTTTTAAATGCAAACAAAAAAACTATGAGAATATTAGTTATAATATACAAAAAAACTAATAATTTTAAAGAGAGTTTGTATGATATATACATATATATTACATATATGTATGTATGTATGTATGTATGTATGTATGTATGTATGCATGCATGTATTTATGTATATATATATATATACATATGTATGTATGTATACATACATCCATATCTATGTATGTATACATACATCCATATGTATGTATGGATGTATGTATACATACATACATACGTACGTACGCATGTATATACATACATACGTATATATCTATATACATACATACATACATATATATATGCGTGTGTGTGTCTATATATATATGTATGTATGTATGTATGTATGTAGTATCATGAGAAATAATTTAAATTTTTTGATATCATCATAATTCTTTTTGTGCGGTATATATGTTAAAAGTAATGTAGGAATTGAATTGTATGTTGTAAATGGTCATTTAAAATATATGAAATATTAGATTATTAGGAACTTTGAGAAAAAAAATTAATTATGTATTTATAAATTTTTTAGAACTAAAGAACTCTGAAATTAAAATTCTTGCTTGTAAATAAATTAGCCACAAAATTTCATTAATAACATATGTATAATTGTTGCCCTAATTTTATACAAAAATTTAAATAAAAACTCATATAAAGTTCACATAAACTTAGCTTATTAAGCTTCGTTTGAGAAATGACTGAGCTTTCGTTGCGTTGCTGTGAACGTCGATGCTGAAACACAGCGTCTGCTGAGCGTCTCTCTAAGCAGTTGGCAAGAGGAACAATTTTTTTTGCAGTTTTGGACTGTTGAGGACCATCTTTGTTTCGCCAGTACGACTTTCAAAAGAACTTTGTTGAACGACGAAAATGCTTCGTGCTTGTATATTATAATTTTATCATAATAATTGAAATTTTAGATAAGCAATTACTTAAAATTTAATTAATTTTCTGTGGATTTTAAACATAAATTAGAATCTAAATAATAAAATTATAATTCTACATTATTACAATATTAAACCATGAGAAATGTTAACTACTAATTTTATAACAATCCGTGTTTGTAAGCATCCTTAGACCAAGCCAAATAATAATATCAAAGTTTCAATCCAATTTCAGATCATTGACAATATATATGTGTGGGTGTGTGTGTGAACGCGCGCACGTGCGCATGTTTGTATGCCACGTATTCTGATATGTTGGCTGGTATCTGCGAGTTAGTTGTATGTCTCCTCAGGTCGGGGGTTTGAATCTCTCTCTGGCCATGATCACTTTATGAAGGATGGTGCTCGAATAATTAGACTCATTATGGGTGGTTATAAGGCTCGTATAATACCCTATCATAAAATTTTCTCTTTAGTTAAGAAGTTGAGATTGTACAGAGAACTTTTTGTACTCTGCCACTCATCACCCAGCCCTCTCTGGTCGCTCCTCTCCATTAGGCATTCCCTAACGGGTCCCCTCCACTCGTCTCAGGAGAAATATGACCAGATAAGCTGGATGGATGATACATCTAAAATATATAATTTATTATTCTTTAAATATAATTATTACGAGTGTGTGATTGTAAAAATAATAATAATAAAAACATAATATATGATGCTTACTTGAAAATTCGTGGCGGTATAGTAATGGATTATTTCTTAGCATTGCACGAGAATTCATTACGCACTCACGTGAAATAAATATAACCAGTGATGTACCAGAAGTTCTTACGTGGAAAACCTGTAAAGGAAAAATCACGGGGCCGGACTCAGTTGCGAATATCCACCATTGGTTGATGATTACAAAAATCTCGTTTAACTGACAGGAAATAATAATTATATTTTCATATTATAGCCTTGATTGAAGGCGTCTGGTTGGCGGTGGACGGCTATCGGCGATGGTCGACGACGTTCGGGGGTGGTTGGCGGTGATCGACAATAGTTGGCGGTGGTTGACAGGGGTCAATGATGGTCGATGATAATTACTTTAGCTTCTTCTCAAAATCTCAAGTTCTCTTTCTCAAGGCTCAAGTTTTCCCCTCATGTGAGGGGTGAGTGTTTATTTATAACGTTCTGATGCAATTAATGCAAAAATATGAGGCATTTTGATCGGACAGTCCGGAAAGCTTCTTTCAATCAGACGGCGTTTAATGGACATTAAATGCCTTAATGATGTCAGAATTGAGCGCTCCTGGGCTCGTTAGATTTTTCTTGTCGAGATACTCTATTCTGATACGACACTAACAAATATTCATTATCTAGCACGAATCTCGAGGCATGACACGGATTTCAACGTGATATTTTAAGCAAGTACCGTTCCAAGTTTGATAAACGGTCATCCAGATCTCCGATTTCAGCAAACTTATAGTCAAACTGACCGGCTCGGTGAGGTGAACCTAATGACGTCAGAGTTATACAAATCTGAGTCAAATAAAGCTCTGATCAAGTAATTTAACCAATTTTGAAATATTCTCATACACTTTTGGAAGGTCAAACAGATGTCAAATCTGGCAAATTCATAGTTGAAGCGAGCATCTCGATAAGACGAATCCAACGAGCTTAAGATTGCTCAATTCAAACATCGTTAAGGCACTCAAATGTTCATTAAATGCTGTTTAATCAGAGAAAACTCTCCGGATCGTCCAATCAAATTGTTTCATATTCTTGCATTAATTGCGCCTAGAACACTATAAATAGAGCCTCACCCCTCACATTAGAGGGGGACTTGAAGCTTCAGAGAGTAATTGAAGTTCTGAGAAGGAGCAGAAGTCCAAAACCATTTTGACTATCGCCGATTATAACCGATCGCCGTCGACCACTGTCGACCGCCGTCGACACCCACCAATCACTGTCTGCCATTGTCAACCGCCACTAACCAGACGATCATTGTCGGTCACTGCCGACCGTCATCGAACGCCAACCGTTGTCGACACCCGTCGATCGTCGTTGACTACCGCAGACCTTCTTTGGTCACCGTCGGCCTTCATCGACCACCAACAACCATCGTTGACGCCTGCCGATCGCCACCATGGATCACCAACAACCAAAAGCCGTCAGTCGACTTTGTAACTTGGAAAATATCGTTAACCTCTATCGTCTGTGGGATAATGAATCTTTGTAATCATCTATTAATAGTGAACTTTTACAGTTGGGCTAGACCCCATGGGTTTTCCCTTTACAGGTTTTCCACGTAAAAATTTTTAATGTCACTACCGGTTATTTTTCTTTCATCTGAGTGTGTATTGAATTCTCGTACAACGTTAAGACAATAATTCATTACTCTACCGCTGCGAATTTTCTAGCATGCATCATATTCAAATATGAAATTGCTAGATTTGACATCCGTTTAATTCTTCAAATGTGTCTAGGAATCTTTCAAAATCGGTTAAATGAGTTGAATGATACTTGATTTAACTCGGATCAGACTAAATTTGGTGTCATTAGGTTCCTCTCATCGAGCTGGTCTGTTTGACTATACGTTTGTTGAAATCAGAGTTTTGAATAACTCATTATCAATATATGAATATCTATTGCTCAAAATATTATCTCGAGATCCGATCATACCTCAAATTTTGTGCTAGGTAATGAAAATTCATTGGTGAGAACCCCTTTTTCCCCTTATTCGTACTCTCTCTCTCTCTCTCTCTCTCTTTTGGATTTAATTCAAGAATAAATTTGATGAAATAAATAGACGTAAGTATTTAAAAAAAATTGCAACACAAAATAAGACTGTGATCAGCTAAAACCAACGTTGACACGGTTAGAAGACTAGGACTTCAATGTTTAGAAGACGACTCCAGAAGACCTTCGCAATTGGGATCCGAAACTCAGCCAAAAAACCGCTTTTTAGCTGAGGTAAGCCCGTAAATCCCTTCTGAATCCAGGGGTTTCTCCGGTGATTCACATCCGTAGCTCGCCGTCTGGTTCGCCGCCATGAAACTATGAAAGGGAGGCACGACAGGGGAAGCGTACTTCCAACGCTGGTCCTGTTCAAGAAGAAGCCGCTCGGCTACCGTCTTTTCTCCGGCGAGCGGCGGATGCTAGTCCGTGAGGTAGAAGAAGTGGGGGTTTCGAAAGATCTTCTGCATCGCAGTAGGTAGCTATTTTGATTCTGTGCAGCTTATTTTTCTATACAAACCCGTTACTTTGGCGATGAATTTAGTTTAGGTTTAGGGTTTGGTGCTCTAGGTCCGCTTTCTTCATTCTTCGGTGTTTGGATTGCTCTGTTTTGTTGGTGCTGTGGCGGATTTGTAGTGCTTTTTGAAGGCGTTTGTGTTTTGGTGCTTGATTTTCTGCAATTTTTCGTTGCTGATCGTTAAATTTTTGGGTTGTTTAGGCTTGATTTGTAAAATAAATTTTTTGTAAAAGTTTAATAAATGGAGTGATAGGAATTGAAGATATTGAGGAGGTTGTTTCTCTGTGTAAATGTGTTATAGTTTTGTGGTTTGTCTATCTTTTATGTTTCTTTCTCTAGACATTAGTTATGATGTCTTGATTAGTATCCATTAGGAACCATTTCATTACTTGTATTGTATTTGCATAATTGGTCTGTCATTTGCTTGAAAGTATTTGTTAGAAGTTTAAGTTTATTGATGACAATTGTAAGTTTAATGGAGAAGTAATATTGAGATATATGGAATGAGATTTTAAGAATTGTATAGATTGAAAGGTAGGGCCATATAAAATCATGCAATATATTCAAATGTATGCTTATGAGTTGGAAATTGCAGTTTGTAGCTAATATTAGTATAGCTATTATTATATTTCATTTTCTCATTCTAACTCTTTGTTGGGAATCCACATCTAATGCATAATTTGCATAAATCTTTAAAGTTTTGTATTAATTTTATATCTAAAACTATTATTATAGATAAATTTAGAATGACACATAGAAAATTAGCTTGAGGAGGAAATGCATAATTGAGAAATAGTCCAATTTTTTGTTTTCATTGCCTAATTGATTAAAATTGGAGATTAAATCATGGATATCATTGATGGAAGATACCTAAAATATATTTTCAAATGAAAAGCCATGTATGCATGTGATGATTCATTGATTTATCTTATTTACATAGACCGGGTGCAACTTTTTCCGAAGAATTGCTTGAATAATATTAGGTGAATAAATTGTTGGAGTGAATGTTTTCCCTTGTACTAGCATTTGGCCTAGAGCTCTACTTTTGTATGCTCTTTTATTTCTCATTTTCGGTTCTATATGTTTGATTTATTAGCATGCTTGCAATAGTGGATTTGATCAAAACTAATACATATTGGATTTTTTATTGCATTGTAATGTTTAATTGATGTGTAATATTTCGTAGTCTTGAGTTTCTATGCAAAATTTCTATTACTATATTGTTAAATTATTATTTTACAATTTTTAGCTTGCGCCAATAATGTTGGTTATATTTTTGAGAGGAACTAAATAAGGAAAAGTTTGTTTTGGAGGCATGGTGGAGATGAAAGAAAAATAGCTCCATAGGAGATGACATTGTACCGAAGAAATTTTATCTTGAGAAGAAATTTGTGTCTAGATGTTCTCATTTTAGTTGTTGAGTAAGATGATGAGCTCTTTTTATTTTAAAATTGCTGCCTATAAATCAATTTTTTTTTTGGATAATAATTGCTATTAACTAATACTAATTTTATTGAATCATGATAATTGAAATTTGAATGGAATTAAGTGAATCGATACTCTACTTGGTCAAGAAAGCTTTCATTTTTGAAAGAGTTATTTTGTTGGTAACTTTTGCTGAGTTAAAATGAATGATATTTATGGAAACCGTGTATTGTTTGGATGCTAGGAATTTGAGCGAAAATAATTTAGAAAAGAATTAACAAGCTTAAATCAATGGTTTGAAATTCCTTATCAATCGATAATTTGTTGGGATTTCATTCCAATTCATTCACTTTCCATCAGTACAATCATAGTCGATGCGATGTCCATTATGTTCTTATGTTGATTTGTGTTCTTTTTAACAGGCGCGTATTGAGTGGAATGTTCTCTATTGCATTTCAACAAAATAAACTTGACTCTTTCGATTTCAAGGCCAATTTGTAAAAGAAATAAAGAGCACAAGTATAAAAACATATTGTTGATGTTGATAACCTTACATAGGCTTTCTTGTTATATATATATATATATATATATATATATATATACGTGGATTATTTTTCAAAAAATAAACTCAGTTTATAATTTTTTAGCTGAGTCATTGCTGAGAATTATTTAGTATAATGAGCCATTAAGAGAAGAACAAGTATGGTCCCTAAGTTTCCTTTGGGGAAACTGTTGCTGTTTTTATAAATAGCAATGGAGGTCTTTTGACTTGTGAGGAAAATAAATTTTTTGAAAGATATTATGGGTGGTATAAGTTTTTTTCTCTTCTGAAAAAAAAAAAGAAAATGTGTTGCTCGTGCTACGTATAGTATTGAAATAAGAAGAAAATTATCTGTAAAAAAAGCCATGACAGCTTTATGAAAAAATAAAACTGTGAAAAAACTGCTCAAACGGACCAAATGCCAATGTGATTAAGTTTTTGGTTTCCTTCCATCATTTAGAAAACTAGCATTCTCTTACGTTCGAAGCATGCATTACTACAAAATCAAAATCTAAAAGGGATTTTTTACATAGCAGTCACCCAAAATATTGAATATAACATACTAACCACCCAAACCTTTCACTCAAAGCCTTCACTATTGGGTACAAGAGGGGCTGAAATAAAATAAAGTGGTTAAATTTTAATATTTAAAATTTTGGTGGTTAAAATGTTATTTTAAATATTTTGAGTTATTGGAGTGTAAAAAATCCAATCTAAATATTAAAAATTTCGAAGTTATGTTTTGAATGTAAAATGCTTATTCCTTTTTCGCATATACCTTTTTGCAAGGTTGCCTTGCCTATATGCATGATAGCACAGAAAAATTTACATATCTAACACCTGAACTTTACTTTTTTACATCTTTACCACCAATCTTTCATATCATATCATATCAAAAGTATCACAATTTCTCCTGCTGCTCAGACTGTTTGGAATAGCTCTCTTCATCAATCTTGTATAGGACCAACCTGCTGAACTTATTGTCTAATTCACATATGAAATTAGAAAAGATCATAGAAAGCTTGCAGGAATTGTGACGTCCTTTACCTTTCAGCGGCCCAACAATATGTAGGGGCATCTACATACATACCACCCAATTCCTATGTATTTACATATCTAACACTTAAATTTTACCTTTTACATTTATACCTCCCAAGGAGGTGTTTGGCTGCAAGTAGGATTTAATAAATCCGGTAAATCCAGATTTATCAAATCCAAATATTATTAAATTCAAGGTAATATTTGGTTCAATTAAGATTAAATTCAGTTAAATCTATTTGATGTGTTTGACAGAAATCTCTTTGAAGTACTTTCTTGCTAAACTAAATCCATTAAATCCAACTAATAGTTGGATTATTAAATCCGGATTTATGCTACATAATAAACAAAAAAAAAAGGGGATTTAACATGGCTTCGAATTTATCTAACTCAGAAATGGCGTTTAGCTGGATTTACATCAAAACAATTACATAAATCCTATTAAAAGTAGAATGCCAAACACAAATCTTCCATATCACGTAAAAAATATCACTATTTTAATTTCTAAAAAGTGAAGTACATCTTTTCATGCATAGGTCAGGCGGTACGTATGTAAAAGTTGAATTTTAGGTCTTCGATATGTGAATACATAGGAATTGAGCGGTATATATGTAAATCTTCCAAATATGTATTTGGATATGAGAAAACTACAGGAAACTTCGTGATGACTGCTAGTTTGACCCTGCCAATCAATGGATTACAAGAAACTTCTTCTTTCCGTTTACCTGAACATAGCAAGTATTATGTGGCAACTGGACTTTGATAATGAACAACTGGAAAGTACTCATATTTTTTTCACTGATTGCAATTTTAATTGTTATATTTGTGGCTTGCATTAGATGTAACTCTGTATTTGTTTGATCATGCAGAGGATATTAAATCAGCAAATTCTGTAAGAAAAGAATAAAGATTTGACGTTATGGACGAGAAAACAGCGATGAATGTGGAGTTTCTACGAGCAAGATTGCTTTCTGAAAGAATTGTTTCTAAAACTGCAAGACAGAGAGCTGAAATGCTTTCTCAAAGGGTATGTATGATGCATCGTATTCTTTTTGTCATTTAAATTTTTGGAGGATTTACATGCTTACCACTCAATTCCTATATGTTTACATATATCTAACATCTAAATATCAAATTTTACATACATACCACCTCACCTATGCATGAGAAGATGTATTTCGTTTTTTAAAAGTTAAAACGGCGGTATTTTTGATATGTGAATAGCATAATTATGGGTGGTATAAATATATGAAGTAAAATTTAAGTGTTAGATATGTAAATACATAGGAATTGGGTGGTATTTATGTAAATTCCCCCTTGTTCTCTTAAATCAGCATTTAAATACATAGCACACAAATCTTTTGTATTTACATATCTCACACCTAAACTTTCATATACACATATAGCTCTCAAATATTTAATACCACATCAAAAATAGCACTATCATCAACTTTTAAAAGCACAATACATCTTTACATGCATAGGTTTAACACACCAAAATTTAGGTGTGAGATATGTAAATACATAAGATTTGCGTTCTACGAATGTAGGTTTCCCTATATTATTTGTTTATATCTTATATTTTGGTTAGTAGGTTATTGAGTTAGAAGAACAGCTCAGGATGGTGAACATCCAGAGGAAGAAAGCCGAGAAGGCGGCTGAAGAAGTTCTCTCCATACTTGAAACTCAAGGAATCACTTGTGTCTCAGGCTTAACTGATTCAAGTGCCGACGAAAAAAACAATCTGTTTACTGACCAAGAGAGTAGTCAGTGTATAATTAGCGAGGATGTTAAAGATGATAAATCTCCTACTTCTTCAAGAATGGATCGAAGTGAGGTTGTCGATGGCTTGTCATGTTCAGATATCGATGGTTCTCCCTCAGTTTACCGTCGCTTATCGTGGAAAAGCCGTGTGTCTTGCTTAGATTCGCAGGAGAAGGTGAAAACAAAGCAGAACAGGTGTAGACAGAGGAGCAGCTTCGTCGGTGCTCCGAAGTCCTCCCCGAGACGCCCGGGAAAGTCATGCCGTAAGATTAAGAAGTCGGATGTAGGGTAAGCTGTAGATTTCTTTTTCTTCTTTCTAGTATTTTCCTTTTAGGAAAATTTACATTCATACCGCTCAATTCCCTATGAACTTGCATATGCATAACACCTAAAATTCATTTTTTACATATATGCCACCTTCCCTATGCATAAAAAAGTGTATGTTTCACCTTTTTTTAAGTTAAAATAGTGGCGTTTTTGATGTAATATTAAAGATTTGGGTGTTATAATTGTAAAAAGTAAAGTCTAGGTGTTAGATATGTAAATTCATAGGAATTGGGTGGTATATGTAAAAGTCCCTTCGTTTAATTTCAACATAAAAGCTAGTTTTTTTATAGTTGTAAAAGCTAGTTTTTTTATAGTTGTAAGACAGAAATAATAAATTACAAGAGTTGCATTCTATTTTGGGGCATTTACATCCATACCTCCCAAATTTTATGTATTTACATATTTAACACCCAAAATTTTGTTTTCTTACATTTATACCACCTAAATCTTTCCTATCACATCATAAATTACCACCACTTTAACTTTTAATAAGTGAAATATACCTTTCCATATTTAGGTAACATGTCATGTGTGTAAAATTTTAGGTGATGATATGTAAATACATAAGAATTGAGTGGTATGCATGTAAATATTCCTTCTAATTTCTTGAGTTTCCAACCTTGATCATTTAATTATTGGTAGGTATTGGAAAAGACTGAAAATTTCATGCATGCCACGCAATGTGTGAAACTAAGGGTTTGTTTGGGGCAGCTACAGCTTATCTAACTTATCCAGATAAGAAACAGCTCCGGATAAGCTACTGATTAGCAGCTTGTCCAGATAAGCTGATTGGCTGCTTGGTTTGTGCATTTGGAAAACAGTTGATTTGCAGTTATTTCTCAATAAATGATCATTATGCCCTTGGTCTGGATAAACTGTCTAGCTGTTTAGTTTGTGCGTTTGGAAAAAACTTATTTGTAGCTGTTTGTGAATAAATGACCATTCTGATACTGTGCAGCGTTGTTTTTTTTTTTTTTTGCAACAAAACTATAACAGCTACACATTTGACAGTGTAAAACAAAAAATTCAATTTTTACATATATATGCCACCTTACCTATGCATAAAAAAGATATATTTCAATATTTTTAAAGTTCAAATAGTAGTTTTTTTGGATGTTATATTAAAGATTTGGGTGGTATAAATGTAAAAAAGTAAAAGTTTAGGTTTTAGATACGTAAATTCATAGGAATTGGGTGGTATTTACGCAAAAGGCTTCCTTTTATTTCAACATAAAAGATATTTTTTTTATAGTTGTAAGACTGAAATAATAAATTACAAGAGTTGCGTTCTATTTTGGGGCATTTACATACTTACCTCCTAAAATCCAATGTATTTACATATTTAACACCTAAAATTTGTATTTTTTACATTTATACCACCTAAATCTTTCCTATCACATCATAAATACCACCACTTTAACTTTTAATAAGTGAAATATACCTTTTCATGCTTAGGTAAGGTGGCAAGTGTGTAAGAATTTAGGTGCTAGATATGTAAATACATAAGAATTCAGTGGTATGCATGTAAATCTTCCTTCTATTTTTTTGATTTGCCCCTTGAGTTTCCAACCTTGATCAATTATTTATAGGTAGGTATTGTACAAAACTGAAAATTCCATGCATACCACACAATGTGTGAAACTAAATGACTTAAAGTGGCAACGTCTCAAACTAAAATAAAAATATGGAAGGTTTACATACATACCACAACTCATATATTTACATATCTAAGACGTAAACTTTCATATTTACATTTATAACATTTTGGTGTGATAAATCTATGCATGAAAATTTGTAATTTCACTTTTTAAAAGTACATGATAGTAATATTTTTGATGTGATATTAAGGATTTGAGTACTTTGCATGTAAATGTTAAAATTTGTATGGAAATGCCCTAAAAGTATTTATTACTAACACTTTATCTGTTTCTATTTCAGATCAGCTTCAGAGAATGAATTACAGAAACCCAGCCTTCTTCATGCTCATGGAGATGGAGTAACTGCACATTCTGATGATTTTGATGAGAAACATGAATACCCTTTAGAAGTTTCTGAAACCAAAATGAACAAATCTTCTGTCGATTCCTCATCACCATTTCGTCCTGACGGACGAAATAGAGAAAGCGAAAATGGAGGAAAAGACGAAATGGAAAGAGCTTTGGAGCAGCAGGCTCAGCTTATCACGCAGTTCCAAGCCATGGAGAATGCTCAGAAGGAATGGGAGGAGAAGTTTAATGCGACTGAGATGTCAATGCTGGTATGATTCTTCTGAAGATGATGAGCTTTAATTTTATATATTCATTTCTCATAATTAATTAGTAGTTGACAAATTTTCGCATCTATTTCATGAAGGTTGAGTGCTTCATTTCTTTCAAAAATCCATTTGCATTTAGTTTTAGAGCTTTGGTTTTTTATCGAAGGTGTAGATCCACAACGGCTGAAACCAACTTTTCTTTGGGTACATACTACTCAATTCTTATGTACTTAACATATTTAACTCCTAAACTTTAATTTTTAAGTGCACGCCACATTGCCGATGCAATGGAGGGTATATTTCACTTTTTAAAAGTTAAAGTGGTGGTATTTTTCGATGCAATATGAAAGATTTTGATGGTATAAATGTAAAACGTTAAGCATTGGTGTTGGATATGTGAATACGTAAGAATTAGGTGGTTTATATGTAATTGCCCTGTTTGACGCACAGACATTCCTTCTTGTCCTTTCTTCACTTTGTCCGCATTTTATGGGAAAATGTACGTGTGTGTGTGTGTGTGTGTGTGTGGACTTGCATCCATTCGACTATAGCTGAAATCCTTGCATTCATTCGACTATAGCTGAAATCCTTGCATTCCATGAATTTAGGGCCGTTTGACCTTCCAATCCAGTTCCAACAACGCATCTCTCAAACAAATGGGATTCAAAAATGAACTTTTGTAGGTGCTACAAATGCCAAGAAACCATATTAGGATTAATGGAGTCTTGTGCTTGAACTAGCACATTGTGTTGTGCCAAACATACTTCATATTTAGGGACATTTACATACATACCACATAATTCTTATGTATTTACATATCCAGCACCTAAAAATTCATATTTATATGCATACAACTCGAATCTTTAAGATTACAACAAATATTTCCATCATTATTTTTTCATGCATAAGTTTATGACACCAATGCGTTATAAGTGTAAATATCAAATGTTTGATGTTAGATATGTAAATACATAAGAATTGTGTGGTATGTATGTGAATTTTCCTTATATTTATAATAAAGAGCTACATGTTCTCGATAAGCCATTGCTTTTAAATCGAACAAAATTTCTTCTGTTTTATAATATTTTCATACTCTGAAAACAAATGGTATGTTTATGAACAACACAAGATTTGCATATTTGCTATTTGTAAGATGTTTAGGCATGATCATGGCAAATTTGAATTAAGAAAGGTGCTTATGGGATATCAAAGAAACATAGGCACTGACACAAGAAATAACATGTAAATGAAGACATAGCATAACCATAAGAAGTTAATTATAACACTTGGATGCAATGCTCTATTTTTTATTTACTAATATAAAATATATAATTATATCAAACAATATTTGTATTTTTTATTAATATATATCACACAACGAAGCATAATATCACATATTTTTCATAAAAGGAGCTTTACAAGGAGAAAGGAAAAAATAGTGATTTTAATTGCTATTAAATTTCATGGTTTCATTGATTGGATTAATTTCCATTTATCAATGATTTACCAATATTAACATTCTCTATGGGAATATTATAAACTAGATGCATTTGCAATTTGTCAATAATTAATTCAAAAAATTTTATCTAATTATACAATAAGAATTACTTAGATTTGTACTTTACAAATGAAAAGATTATAAATTTTATTATTAGAAATAATTAATCTTATTTTTCTAAGAAAATCTAAAATATCATAATAAATTGTTATGGTTATCATAATCTTTACTATTACAAAGAAAATTTATATGAAATTTGGATTAGGGTAATTGTTAACTTTATTTTTTACGATCTTTGCATCTCCCTTTCCAACTCATCTTAAGAGCCTAGGATCTAGTCTTAGGAAATTCTTAGTGGTTGCCCTAGAAGACTAGTTGATAGTCGGAACCCAATTTAGAATCAAAATTATATCCTTACTCCCCTTTAGCTAAAATGTGCTTGGTTTGATCTTTAACACATAACTTTTGAGTTGAGTTGATTATTGATTAGGTTATTAAAAAATTTAGGTTTGAGTTCCCTTTAGGATTCTGATAGCCTTAGGGTCGAGTTCCCTTTAGGTTTCTGATAGCCTTAGGGGACCCTTTGAACCTTTGAGGCCCAAGGGCCCATAGTTTTTTAAGCTCATCTTATGGACTAGGATGATTAGGCTAATGGAGAGCCTAAGGTACCTTTCCAACTTATGTTTCCTTTTAGCACACTCCTTTGGTTAAAGTTGAAATCAACATGTTTGAAGTTCATCTTAAACTCTAATTGGATTGAGTATAAAATCAAAATGAAAATTAATCAATCAAAGTTGAAATTAAATTAAGAAATCAATCTCAAAACTCTTTAAACCAAAATTAATTAAATAAGTTTAAACTTGAATCAAATAAAACTTAACTAAATTCAAATTAATTAACTGATTAAACCTGAACTAAAAATGAATTAAGTTTGTCACTTGATCAAATTATAAACATAAAACAACATAAATCAACTAAATTAAAATTTACTTAAACTACTCAACTCTAATTAA
Organism: Papilionanthe hookeriana x Papilionanthe teres; assembly: GCA_022702705.1. Lineage (NCBI taxonomy): Eukaryota > Viridiplantae > Streptophyta > Magnoliopsida > Asparagales > Orchidaceae > Papilionanthe > Papilionanthe hookeriana x Papilionanthe teres. The sequence continues at coordinate 24,857,010 of CM040439.1, read as the reverse complement.
ACTGAAATCAATTAAACATTTAGTCCAAACTTAAATCAAACTAGACCAATCTTAATTACAAAACCTAAATCAATTAAATCTTAAATCAACCTAAACTAGATTAACACAAACCTAAACCAAAAAAATTTAAAACTAAACAATTGAATAACAAAATTAAACAAAATGTAGATAGACTCTTAATCAAAACTTGAGCTCTTAATTAAAATTAAATAAAACAAATTCAATTATTTAGTAGTAAGGCTTACTTAGTAGCTTTTAAGTTGATGATTCAAAACCACTTAGTTAGTAGCTTTTAATTTGATGATTGAAAACCACTAAAATAAAACAATACACCTCATAGCAATAGGAAGGTTTTCGATTTGGCGAGATCAAGAAAGGGTTAAGTTATTTATTCTTTCAGCAGAAACAGACAAGAGGGTTTGATCTTTTGTTCTGTTCACAAGCCCCGTCGTCCCCCTATCGATCGCACATCAAAATGCAACTTCTCCCTTCTTTTGTTTTGTTACAGTGGTGTCCCTCTCCATATATGTGAAATCAGAAGCCAAATAGGATCTCTACCTCTTCTCTCTCGCACTTTTCTAGACTCACAACCCATAATCGAAACGACAACTCCATCTCCCATCTTTGATTTACGAAACCTAGAGGAAACGACAGTCACCTCCAACCGAGTAGCTCTCATTCTTCCTTCAGTTTATGCGAATAGCTTCTCTTTTTATTTCGCTGACACCAGTCGCTGAATCACAGCCTCTCTCTCTCCTCTTTCTCGGTTTTTGCCCGAGCATAGAAAGGTCTACTATCCCTTTCGTATGAGTCAGGCAAGCAAGGAACTAAGACGAGCAATCCCTTTAGCTTCCTCTCGATTCTGTCTTTTTCCCCAGGTTTTGCATGACACAATCGCCAAATTCTCCTGAGTTTGCACAACACATCATCAACAAACATCTTTCCAAAATATTGCTCAAACTGTGCTCCAGATCTTATCAAAAAGCATCGTTCAATTTTTCTACTAATAGCCCCTTTATTCTTGCAGTAATCCTTCTCAAATTCTGCCGCTAAAGAACCATTTAAACCCCTGTAATCTTGCATAAATTTCTCCCAAATTCTACCAGTAAACAACCCTTCAAAACTCTAATCTTGCATAAATCCTACCAAAATGATGTTACTAAACTGCCCCAAATCTCATTAAAAAAACATGCTCCAACTTTGCTACCAACCAACTCTTTAATCTTTAGATAAATCCTACCCAAATTCTGCCACTAAAGCCTTTGAAATTCTCAAGTCTTGCATAAATGCTATCCAAATTTTGCTACCAACTAGCTCTTCAAACCCCTTTAAATCTTGCTTAAAATTTGCTTGGTCCTACCATAGTAACAGCCCCGAAATCTTCTCGAAATCCTACATAACTTCTACTACTAAACACGGTATATTCAACATCAATTTCGACAATTATCCAAAAGAGATCAAATTTATTCTGGTAAGTTTCAGCTTGCACGACCGATTGTAGGCTAATCGTTGCACTCAAGCGGAGCTTAGGACACATCTAATTGTTTGGATCACCTTGATATTTTTAGGTATTTTTCAAATTACTTTATTTTTCTTCTCTATTTCAGTCCTTTTTGAAGCCAAATATAGTTTTTATAAATCTAACCGTAGGATAGGTTTAACTTGGTTTCTTGATCCTTTCCGGTGGAAAGAATTGATAGTGTTAGTAATATTTTTGATGTTACGTTAAAAGATTCAAGTGGTTTGGATATAAATATGAATGTTTTGATGTTAGATATGTAAACACATAAGAAATTGTGGTATGTATGTAAATTCTCCTATATAATTTAGCAACATAGTTATCACTTATGAAATCTGTTTTCCCTTTTGTTTGTGAACCTCAGGACCATCATGAACCTGTTAACCAGACTAATATGGTCCAAAACAGCAACTGCTCCGTCGACTCGAAAATTCCTCAACACGAGGAAGAAAAAATAAGTGTCAAAGGCATTTTTGTCACCGAGGATAAAAATGTCGCAAGATGCAAAAACTGTGAAATGGCCAGCAAAAAAGTTAATAGTGAGAATTTCTCGGAAGGTACATCACCGACTTCGCGATCAAGCCCCAGCAGAACAGGTCCAAATGGCCACGAAAACAGCTTGTCGAACCGAATGTATGGATCTTCTTCGCTTAATGTGATTGAAGCTACTTCTAAAGCATCGAAAGTGCCGCCGCTACACGGCTCTAATTCGACAAACAAAGCACGTCTCGAGCCACGCTTTATGAAATCTAAAGAGCTTTATGCTCCAAATAATCAAAAAAACCTTTGTGGATTCAAAAAACCGGAAATCCGACATGAACAAGCACATACTTCATCAATCAAGAAACTCTCCCCTATTACCGACGAAATGATACCTCGACCGATTGGCACGGGCTTGGGACGTGTGCTGCAGTCGCTTCAGCAAGCTCAGATATCAATAAAGGATGAACTTGTTAGAGGGCCTAGTTCTCCAATGAAGCCTAATCTTCCGATTGATTCTTCAGTGTTGTTCAGGTTACCATCAGATTCCTATCCCCAAGCTCTCTCTGGACCGAACCTCTATGGTTCTGGATTAAGATTAACTGCTACCCGTCTTGATCTCGGAATGGGTAACGAATATCTAAATCAATTCTCCAGTCCCTCGTATGCTCGAGCTGGATCGAAACTTTCTTCTACGAAGGATTACAATGTTCAATACCCCTCGAGTCCATTTATTCATGCTCAGAAGGTGTATGCGAACCGCAACCCTGCTGGGTTTGTTGAATCCATATCTCCAGTGTCGTCCGCCGAGCACCATTTCGATCGACGCTCGAGTTCGAGTTTCTCAGCCTCGTCTCCCGGCAGATATCCTCTTTATCTCCCGGATCTGTCTTCAGAGAGACTGACCTTCCAGCATGAACCGTTGAAGTCTTCTTCAGATTTGAGAATTAGAAAGCCTTACAGTGATGGATACAGTTATGGCAGAACAGCACCTTCTCCAATTTGAGAAGTAGACTAATGAAGGTGGCAGAAGGCTATATATATTAATGGTGAGGTTTTCTTTTGCAACTTATAAAAGAAGTCTGAATTCTTTTATGAATTTGTTCCTGGAACTATTGCTTTTGTTGCCTCTTCTGTGATTATTTTAAATTATGATGTTATCTTACCTGCACATCATTATTATTCTTATTATTATTGGATAATTACGTACAAATCACTCGAAATATTGATATTTACAAATTAGCCGCCCAGGTAATTTTTTTGAACTTTTAAACCGATGTATTTATGCGAGCCGCGATCGAACTATTGAGAATTTGATAAAAAATGAAAATATGGGTTGTAGTTTTAACATGAATTTTGATATTTGCGTGAGAATTTAAAAAATAGTACCCGAAACATTGCTATTTACAAATCTAGCCCTCTCTTTCATCCAATTTTCAAATTCTCACTCAAATATCAAATCTAGCCCCCTATTTTTGTTGATTTTTAAAGATGTGTCACTGAGAAACCTCATTTTACCTTCATGTTGGTGAGATTCTTTAAAATCCTTTTGTTTTTTGTTTTTTGTTTTATTTTTCTTAGTTAGTCATAGGAATTTTGCTAGGTGTTTGTGGCCGGTTGCCCATGCGAGGCAGGTCTGACCAGTCACCAGGTATTATTTGGCTCAATCGATCACTCATTATCGGACAATCCAATTGGCTGATCGAGACTGGTCAGCCCAGCCATATACTTTTTTATTGACCAACTTTGTTGTGTCGCAGTAGGTTTTGATCGCCCACACTATGCAAGTTGGTCGGCTGACACTGGTCGTCACGAATATATGCCTATTGATTGACTATTTATTTCCTAGAGGAAACCATGGGGTAGGAATTACATTCGTGGCCAATTCCTTTGTGACTCTGAGTGACTGAGAGCTGTAAGCCTTAGCCCCAATCCTAGCATATCAGAATCTCACTTTCACACGACTTTGTTGCTTCCAACCTTCTTTGGAGGGGTTGGAATAGTTTAATCTTGAAGAATAAGAAAAGCTTGTAGCTAGCCCATTCTACAAGATCGTTGAGGGGTTGTAGGACGAAAAAACTTTGTAGCTAGTATGTCCTAAAGACAGTGAATGATTTCTTTTATGAGAAATTGGAGGATGAAGTTATCCAAATTCCTCGCCAAAGCTCAAGGCAGCCATGTCGCATATCTAAAAGCTAAAACCATATGTGCCTATTTGAGAGTGTTACTTGAGTTTGACTCGCTATTGATTGTGACTAATCACATCTTGCACATTGCATTGTGTACTTGCATGCTCGTGGCCTGTGGGTTTATACATTAGAAATTACCCTTGCCTCGACTGGCCACCCCAGCCCGACCGACATTTTTCCTTGCCTTGACCGGCCGCCTCGGCTCGGACGACATTATCTTTTGGCTTGACCGGTCGCCCCCGCTTGGTCAACATTACACTTTGGTCCGACAGGAGGCGCCGACCCCATCGACTAATCACTTCAGTCCAACTAATAGCCCAACTCGGTCGATCAATCACTTTGGTCCAATCAGCCACCCCAACTAGGTCGACCAATCAACTTAGTCCAGTCGGCCACCTTAGCCCGATTAAGCCCGTGGGCTTTGACCACCCTGGTAAACCCAGCAGGTCGAACGATAATTTCACTTGCACGATGTATGTTTTGCATGTAGTATTGCTTGCATGATATTTTGCATAATCATCATTGCATGCATTTTTAGTGTTTGTTCATACACTCACCTCATTTTGATGATTCTCTTCAATGAGAATCATCATTCTCTTGCGTCAATGCCCCTTGTGACACATTCGCTCACTTGGGAAAATCCCTCCACGACACTCCCACACCTTTTGAGTCAATGCCTTCCTGATATGTTCACCACTTGAGTCAATGTCCTATCGGGTCACTGTCTCTATGACATACCCATCCTTTGGTTCTTTGTCTCCACGACACACCCACCCTCCGGGTCATGCCTCCATTGCACACCCATTTCTTTAGGTCGCTGCCTCCATGGCACACACTTTTTGGGTCACTACATCCACAGTACACATGTTTCTTTAGGCCACTGCCTTCATGGCACGCCCAACCTTTCAGTGTCATTGCCTCCACGGTATACCAATTTTTCGGGTTGTTGCCTCCACGGTGCGCCCACCTTTTCAGACTACTGCCTCCACGACACTCATTCTTTCGAGTTATTGCCTCCACGATACACCCACAATTTTCTAGTGGCTAACACGACACATCCATCTTTCGATCTGTTGTCTCAACGACATGCCCACCCTTTCAGGTCGCTGCCTTCATGAGACACCCATCTTCGAGTCACTGTCTCTACGACATGCCCTCCCATTTGGGTCGCTGCCTTCACTGTAACACACCCATTCTTCGGGCCACTATTTTCACGGTGCACTCACCCTTTTAGATACTGCCTCTACAACATACATATCCTTTGACCCATTGCCTCTATGACACGCCCACCTTTTCGGGTCACTGCCTCCACATCATACACATTCCTTTGGGCCGCTGCCTCCATGACACGCCCCATTCCCGAGTCACTGCCCTCCTCACCCCTTCTATCATATAATTGTTTGTAGTTGCATGCGCGCATGGATAGCGAGTCAGACTTGATAGGTGCATCATCAATCATTTGTTCATACATGTTATAATCGTGAACAATTTGTGTGTGTGGGTGTGGGTGGGTGGGTGGGTGGGGGGGGGGTACTAATAATTAGGTTTAAATCCCCCGCGCTATAATTCCAACATCACTTTGTCAGGTGTTAGGTACGCTTGATTCTTGTGTTTCTCATAGAGACATCAGAACCTACCTTCTAAGAGAAACGGGTTACTGTGATGCGGCATGCGCGAACCTTTCAGTACAAGCAATAAACTCGTCGGTTAATTCTTTTCTTCCTGGATATGATTTGTTATACATCCACGATCCAACGCTTTGAATATCCATCTGTACAATAAACGTAGTTTTATAGATTAGTGCACTAACACATTACACATCCCACTTGAAATTTTAGTCCACCTACAAATCATACTCGAAACTCGTAGCCCACAAATCCAGAGAAAATTAACACTAGCCTAACTCACCCTAAACTTGAGTATCACAAATTTCTTATGGATTTACTTATCTCACACCTAAATTTTCATATTTACATATATATAACATAAATTTCTTATGTATTTACATATCTCGCACCTAAATTTTCATATTTACATACATAGCACAATTTTCTAATGTATTTACATATCTCACTCCTATATTTTAATATTTACATACATAGCACAAAATTTCTTTTTTATTTATATATCTCACACCTAAAATTCATATTTACATACATAGCACAAATTTCTTATGCATTTACATTTCTCACACCAGAATTTCATATTTACACACATAGCACAATTTTTTTTATGGATTTACAAATCTCTCACCAAAATTTTTAAATTTACATACATAGCAAATCTCACACCTAAATTTTCATATTTACATATATACCAAAATTTTCTTATGCATTTAAATATCTCACACCAAAAGTTTATTACAATGCAAGGAAAATCATAAAATTCATATGCATTGCATACCTAGCAATGGAATATAAAAATAACTTAGTTAAATCAATGATTTTCGTATCTAACAACTATACAAGAAAAAGAAAAGATGAAAGTTATGTTAAACCAATGCTTGAAGGCGTGGATAAGATTTCTCTCGTCTAACAGAGTTGGAGCGGTGAAACGGAGCTAGGTTTGCCAGAGAAGCTAAGAAAGACAGTGGAAATGATGAACGAAGCCGAAAGAGAAAGAGCGTGTGAAGTAGAGTTGCGGTTCGCAGGAGCTATATTTTAGGGATCTTGTTGTTTTGACCCCCAATTAGTTACTAAGGTAAGTGTCACTCTTGTAAATTTCTACTTACTTTAAGCCTCCATTGTTGACTTTTCATGGAAGACCCTAGAAGAGGACATGTGGAAGGACATGTGGAGGCCATGCGGTGGAAGGAGGACATGTGAAAGGACACGTGGAGACCATGCGATGGAGGACTCTAAAGGGTGGACATGTGAAGCCATGCGATCCTCGAAGGTTACACCTCATCTATTTATAGAATATTATAACGTAATCTAATCTACTATAAATACGAGATGATGGAGGCCTTAGTGTGGGTTTTGTAAGAGTGAAAAAGAACTCGAGGAGTGTGGCTAGCTTGTTAAGGGTGAGGAGAGCATCTTGGAGGCCTCGAATGTGAAGGGAGGCCATGGAAGATGAGGGCTCATCTATGTAAAGCTAAGTACTCTTGTTTCTTGTCTTAGCGGATTATTTCGATTCCTCCCGCGGACGTAGGTCAAAAAGACCGAACCACGTAAATCCTCTTGTTTGTTTGTGCTCTTGTGTTTCGCATCTTCTTCGTTGTGATTTGCGGTTTGTTCTCTTACCAAGATTAAGGAAAGAAAGTGTTTTTCCCACAACAATTGGCGCCGTCTGTGGGAAAATCTCGACACATCTTGGTCGGAGGAATCACACCCAAGAAATCGCAGCAAGAAGAGGTGTTTGGCGGGGACAATGGGTTCCACCAAATTCGACATCGAGAAATTCACGGGAAAGAACGACTTCGGCCTGTGGAGAGTAAAGATGAGAGCCCTATTGGTTCAGCGAGGTGTCGCGAAGCCTCGCGAGGGCCGACGGCACCGCCGGCCGACATGACAGAGAAAGAGAAGATTGGCATGCCGGAGAAAGCTCATAGTTCGATAATCTCGAGCTTGGGCGACAAGGTTCTGAGGGAGGTGTTGAGGGAGACAACGGCTCAAGCTCTTTGGGTCAAACTCGAGGTACTCTACCTGACCAAGTCCCTGGCTAATAGGCTATTTCTGAAACAGCGCCTATACTCTTTCAAAATGCACGAAGACAAATTAGTCTCGGAGCAGATAGACGAGTTCAACAAGATCATAGATGATCTCGAGAACATCGACGTCAAGATGGATGACGAGGACAAGGCGCTGCCGTTGCTAAACTCTATTCCTAAGAGCTACGAGCAGCTTCAAGGATGCGATGCTCTATGGAAGGGCGCGGACGATTACTCCGGAAGAGGTTCAATCATCGATCGAGCCAAAGAACTTCGAAGAAGCACGACATGAAGGAGGAAACCGGCGGAGACGGTCGATGGTTAGAGGAAGATCGAGCAACAAAGGTTACAAAAGTGATCGGAGCGCATCAAGGTCCGGAAGAAATGTTAGAGGTCGGCCTTCTAAGAGATCCTACAAGTGCTACCACCGCCACAAGGAAGGTCATTTTAAGAAGGACTCGTCCGGATAGAAGAAAGGCTTTCGGAGAAGCCTAAAGATTCCGGAGAAGCAAGCATAGTCTCGGACGGCTATGATTCGACTCGAAGCTCCGTGATCACGAATCCGAATCCAGCAAGGAGTGGATCCTCGACTCGTGGTGCTCCTTCCACATGTGTCCTCACAAAGACCGGTTCGAGACACTACAACCGGCAAATGGTGGATCCGTTCTACTTGGAGACAATAAAGCTTGTAAGGTGATCGGCGACGGGACGATCGAATAAAGATGTTCGACGGAGCCGAACGGATACCGCAAAGATGTCGTACGTCCCGAACTTAAAAGAAATTTAATTTCTTTAGTGGACGCCGAGTCGAATGGATACTCATTCGAGTGCGAGAATAACCGTATCGTAGTAGCTAAGGGCTCTCTCATAGTCATGAAAGGAGTCGAAAGAATGGGTTATACTCCCTAATTGGAAGAACCGTGATCGGGAACTTCTTAAATGCGGTTCAATCGAGCCCGATGGATCCGGACTATGGCACATGAGGCCGGGGCATGTAAGTGAAAGGGGCTTACGAGAATTGTCCAAGCAGAACCCGTTATGCGAGATCGGGTCAAGCAACCGGAATTCCGCGAACAATGCGTACCGGGGAAGGCCACCGTGGTGAAGTTCTCCACCGGAATACATACATCAAAGAAACCTCTTGATTATGTACACAAGTGATCTATGGGGCCCAGCTAGAACTCGTACTCATGGAGGAGGAATGTACTTCATGTCCATCATCGATGACTACACCGAGAAGGTATGGGTCTTTATCCTAAAAACAAAAGATGAAGCTTTTCAACGATTCGAGGACCGGTTAACTCTCACCGAAAATAAGATGGGAGCAAAGTCGAAGCACTTCGAGAACCGACAATGGCTCGAGTATCGTTCGGAGCAGGCTGAGGAGCCGTGCAGGAGGAATGGCATCACAAGGCACAAGACGGTCCGAACACTCCTCAACGTAACGGCCTAGCCGAGAGGATGAACAGGACTCTCCTGGAGAGAGTGCGGTGCATGCTCGTTAAATGCGGGTCTACCCAAAAGTTTCTCGGGCGAAGCCGTGTCAACCGCTCGTTACCTTATCACCGTATGTCCATCGACGTACTGTTGATATGAAGACTCCTTCGGAGATGTGGTACGGAAAACCGGGTAACTATGATAATCTTAAAGTCTTTGGATGTATCGCATACGCTCACGTTAGACGAGATAAGCTGGAAGCGAGGGCTTTGAAGTGCATCTTCATCGGATACCCACCTGGAACCAAAGGTTACAAACTTTGGTGCCTAGATCAACAAAAATGCATCATCAGTAGGGATGTGACATTCGATGAGTCCAAAATGGGAAATATGCAAAGCTATGTTACCAGGAACGAGTGTCACTAAGGAGGATTCGTCAATCGAGGTGGAGCCGCAACAACGACAAACTTCGATCGATCAAAGGACAATCGTGAACGATCAAGACGAAGTGGCGAAGACCGACGAAGTGATCGAACCGAAAGAAGATCCGACGACTACGAACTGGTAAGGGACGGACAAAGGAGAACTATCGACCGCCGGAGAGATATGGCCATGCGGATATGATCTCCTTTGCTCCGAGTGTTGTCGAAGTGATGAAGAAGCGGAACCAAGCAGCTTACAAGGAAGCTCTGAAGAGCAAGGAAAGACACAAGTGGGAAGAGGCAATGGATGAGGAAATGGCTTCTCTGATGAAGAACAAAGCCTGGGAACTTGTGGATCGACCAACGAACAAACGCGTAGTCGGTTGCAAGTGGACCTTTAAGAAGAAGGAAGGCATGCCAGGTACTGAGAGGATCAGGTACAAAGCCAGACTCGTTGCAAAGGGATTCACACAGGTTGAAGGAATTGACTTCAACGAAATCTTCTCACCCATGGTGAAGCACTGCTCAATTAGGATAGTCTTAGCACTAGCAGTTCAATTCAACTTAGAATTAGAACAGCTAGATGTTAAGACTGCGTTCTCGCATGGAGAGCTTCGAAGAAACCATCTACATGGACCAGCCGGATGGGTACAACACACCCGAGACAAAGGACAAAGTTTGCTTGTCGAAGAAGGCATCGTATGGCCGAAACAAAGCCCAAGACAATGGTACAAACGATTTGATGATTTCATGCTAAAGATCGGTTTTGTCGGCAAGCACTACGACAATCGTGTGTACATGAAGTGGCAAGACGGTGAAATCGGTACGTACTTGCTCCTTTTGTGGATGATATGTTAGTAGCTGCCAGGAGCGAGGAGGAAGTCCGAAGATCAAAGGTATGCTCAATCTCGAATTTGACATGAAGGACCTAGGACCGCCTACAAAGATCCTGAGTATGGAGATTACCGCAGACAAGAAAAATGGTAGCTTATTCTTGTCTCAAAAGTCATATATTCGAAGGTTCTAACAAGGTTCAACATGCACGAGGCTAAGCAGGTCTGCAACATCTATCGCCAACATTTCGTACTATCGAACTCTCAAGCACCGTAGACCGAAGAGGAGAAAAGGTACATGGAGGGTGTCCCCTACGCCGGCTGGGGTTGGTAAGATCATGTATGGTATGGTTTGTAGCAGCACTGCATTTAGCTCTACGCCGTCGCATTGTAAGCGGTGTTCATGGCGAGCCTGGGACAAGCTCACTCGGAAGCACTAAAATGGATCCCGAGATACTTAAGAGGCACCACCGATTTGGGGCTACTCTTCAAAAGGCAGGGAAGACAAAGAAGAAAAATAGTCGGCTACGTAGATTCCGATTACGCAGGAAGCATCGACACCGTGAAGTCACTGACCGGATTCATCTTCATCGTCTTCTGCATCTACCGATCGGAAGTCTAACCTCCAATCGGCCGTGGCCCTCTCAACAACGAGGCCGAATACATCGCCGTGATCGAAGCAATCAAGGAAGCTATGCGGCTAAAGGGCATGGTCGAAGAGCTTCGGGATACATCAAAAGGTGATAACTCGTGTTTTGCGATAACCAAAGCACCATCCACCTAACCAGAATCGGGTATTTCATGAAAGATCCAAGCACGTAGATGTGAAGCTTCATTTTGTAAGGGACGTCGTCGTTAAAGGCTCAATAAGTGATGAGAAGATACCAACCGAAGAGAACCTCGCCGATATGCTCACCAAGGCGTCGCTCATGCTAAGTTCGGACACTCGTCCGAACTTAGTGAATTTTTCCACCGGCCGAGGGCCCCTCGGGGCCACGTGGAGGGAATCACTACTCCAAAGATAATCGAGGGTCAAGGTGGAGATTTGTTGTTTCGACCCCCAATTAGTTACTAAGGTAAGTGTCACTCTTGTAAATTTCTACTTACTTTAAGCCTCCATTGTTGACTTTTCATGGAAGACCCTGAAGAGGACATGCGGAAGGACATGTGGAGGCCATGCGGTGGAAGGAGGACATGTGAAAGGACACGTGGAGACCATGCGATGGAGGACTCTAAAGGGTGGACATGTGGAAGCCATGCGATCCTCGAAGGTTACACCTCATCTATTTATAGAATATTATAACGTAATCTAATCTACTATAAATAGATGAGATGAGAGGAGGCCTTAAGTGTGGGTTTTGTAAGAGTGAAAAAGAACTCGACGAGTGCGTGGCTAGCTATTAAGGGTGAGGAGAGCATCTTGGAGGCCTTGGATGTGAAGGAGGCCATGGAAGATGAGGGCTCATCTATGTAAAGCTAAGTACTTCTTGTTCTTGTCTTAGTGGATTATTTCGATTCCCTCCCGTGGACGTAGGTCAAAAAGACCGAACCACGTAAATCCTCTTGTTTGTTTGTGCTCTTGTGTTTGCATCTTCTTTGTTGTGATTTGTGGTTTGTTCTCTTACCAAGATTAAGGAAAGAAAGTGTTTTTCCCACAACAGATCTAGCGTCGGAATTAGAGTCGAACTTGATAGACGCTATTAAGTGAGTTTAGCGTCGGATTAGCGACTTCAGCTCGACGCAACTAGCTAGCATAGTTTCTTCTGATTTTGAGTCGACAATACGAAGCTATAGACGCTAATCAGCCACTAATTTTGTGTCGCTAATTTGGATGCTAATTAACAGTCTTTCTACAGTGTTGATAAGATAACATGCAGCAAAGTTCAATGCTCATTTTGATCAATTTATCTCTTATTTTTTCTGCAATTACGATTTTTAATAATTATTTATAATTTCAAATTTTGTTTTGAATTTATATATTTTAATTAGCTTTTTTATTTTTTTATTTTTTTTTTCTGTAGGGATGGAAGAGATTAGTTGGATTAGGATTATGATATATTTAAAAATTGAAGGTTTGTTAGAGAATATTATAAGAAACGGTATATAAAGGAAAAAAATGGGTTCTTCGTCAAGAACTTTGTGCAGCGGCATACCCCGAATACAGTGTAACAAAGACGTCCCAAATATGGTATAACAACGCCTAAAGATAGTGCAATATGCTCTTTGCATACCGTATAACAACGTATCTCGAAGATGGTATAACAATGCACCCCCAGTACGATACCACGACGTGCCCCATATACATCGTAGCAATGCACTCTCGAAGTTGTATTAATGATGCAGCATGAATATCGTGTAACAACGCACCTGAATACGGTGCAATGTTACTCTCCGCATATGATGCAATGATGCATCTAAAAAATAGTGCAATAACACACCCTATAATAACTATTTATAATCATCGAGCTCAAGATACATTGACATTCTTTTTGAACTCCTAAATCTCTCTTATGGTAACCCTTCACTACGATCTACGTGATCTACAATTTACGCGGCTCCCAAATCCGACCTCTGTGGCCTGCTGATGTTACCACAAATTATGCAACTCCCAGCACTGGTCTCTATAACCTACGGATATTATCACAACTCATACAGCTCCCAACTCTGATCTATGTGACCTATAAATATTAGCAAAACTCATGCAAGTCCCAACTTTAACCTCTGCAGTCTACAAATAATATCACGTTCTATGCATTTCCTAACTACGGTATCTACGGCCTAAGAACATTATCACATCTTCTCATACGACCTATGTGGTCATAACTCCAATAGCTCTTTAGTACGAGCTTTGTGGTCAATCGACGCTCATGAAGCAATCATATATGACCCACATGACCAACTACTACAATGACTTTCAATTACAGCATTTACAATAAGTTGGCGATAAAACCACTGTTTACAACATTCACGACAGACTATTTTCTCCATAGCAATCACTAAGGTATTCGTGACGTCTTATTGCTATTATTGTTAAGATAATATTGTACATCAACTTTATAATTTCATATTCTCTAACTTAAGAGAAAAATGGGTCTTTGTGTTTACCATTACATAGTAATATACTTCAACTGGGGTATGCCCAATTGAGGTGTCTTCTGTTGTTTACTTCTCTTTAATTACACGTGTGCTGAATTTTTGTGCAACACTAATACACTAAATAATCACTCTATCATTGTGAATATTTCGCCACTCGTCACATCTAAATTTTAACTCTTTAGAAAGATCAAAAACCATCATTAGAATTACTTTTTTGAATAAATATATATTTTAGTACCTATAATATTTTAATATAATTAATATGCTAAGAGGCCGTTTAACATCACTTTACTTTTTTGTTTTCATTTATTATTTTATTTAAATTAAAATATATTTGATTATATTTACTTTTAAAAATAATCAAAACATTATTTAGATCTTTTGACTAATTTTAAAAATAAAAAAATAAAATTATATAAAAATTATACCTATAAATATATTTTTAAAAATAAAAGAAATAAAAGAAAGAAATAAAAAAATATTATATGTAGCCTAAATTATTATATAAATAAATGTTATATATATATATATATATATATATATATATATATATAATTAGAATAAAATTATGTGATTTAAAGTAATAAATAAATCGCTTAAAATAATAAAAAATAAATAAAATGTAATTTTAATAAAGGTTAAAAGAAAGCTAGTGCCCACAGAAGTGCTTGGCACTGTAGAATCGTCATAGCTACAGTACCTAACTACTTCATTGACACGTGGCTCTTTATTATTGGTTCAGACTTTACGTGTTGCTGCAGCTTGCAGTCGCTTTCGTGAACGACACGATCCGACTCCCCGCTTTCTGTCTCTTTCACCAATAAAAAGTCTTAAAATAGCAATATTACATAAATACCTTTCACTTTTTATGTATTTACAATTTTACATTACATCAAAACTTCAATTTTTTTTTTAATTTATTATTTTGATATTTTGATATGATATGAATGATTTTGATAATACGAATATGTTAGGCATGGCTCATATACTGCGAATGATATATACGTTAGAATCGCAACTGAAATGAAACGATCTCGTCCAATCGGTAGCTTTATTAAGATCTTGAGAGTGCGGAGCAACTTTCTCACAAGTATCGTACTAGTGTAATTTTGTAATTACAACAAAGGCTATATATATATATATATATATATTTTTTTTTTTTGGCACTATAGATTTATTACATTATTGAATAATATTTTTTTTATATAATTATCATATTTTAACAATTTAGTAAGTTATTGCTAGATAAAAGTAGAAAGGAAGGTTTATATAATGGTCACTCAATTTTTATGAATTTACATATCTAACCCTTAAAATTTCAAATTTACATATATGATACCATACTTAATAATGAAAATATGTATTCCTCTCATTAAAAGTAAATAAAAGTAGTTTTTTTATGTGATATAAAGAATTTTGATGGTATAAATATAAATAAATTAAAAGTTTAGGTGTTAGATGTATAAATACATGGGAATGGGGTGATTCATAAAATTTATCCTAATTGTTTGTTTGTGGTTACTTTTATTTTTTTCTATTTTTATTTTTATTTTAAAAATATTTTTATAATATTTTTTGCATATTTTTATTTTTTTATTTTCAAAATAAATTAATTTATTTTTAAAATTAATAGAAACTCTAAAAAATGTTTTAAACACAACTAACAATGTTATAAAATGCCAAATATATTTCATTTTAAATAAAAATATAAGTAAAATAAAATTAAATTAAATTAAAATCAAAAGTGATCTCAAATTGCTCCTAATATCTTCTAATTTTGAGCATTTATTCCATAATTCTTAATATTTAACCTATTTTTTAATATAAATTATACAAAAAAAAAATTATAGTGTAATAACAATTTTAATAATTTATATGATCATAATGCACTTAAAAACTAATTCATTGTAATTATTTTGCACTTCAATTTGTTATATAGGAGCGCTTATTCCATCAGGACACTAGAGGCACGTGCAAGTGTGTCCCACTGCAATATACTGATTAGGTAGGTTTTTTAGAATGGTGGGGTTCACTTGCCCTGTAGCAAGTGTCTACTAGACTCCGGACGTAAAATTTATGACTGGAGTCCCGCAGAATAATTTTCGCTCATATATAGAGCATTAAATTTGAAATATAAAATTTATTTTCAAAATTTTTTAACATTATAATCCATATGGCAATATTTTTCACATGAAAAATTTTCCTAATCTCTCTCTCAGCTGCCTTATTTCTTCTCTCAGTGGCCACTATTCCTCACTCACTCTCTCTCTCCCATTCCAATTCCTATGGAGTCTGAGGATCAGTACTTGCACCTCCTGCCGGAGATCCGGCAGCTCATGCTTCTAAGCTCGAAGCCACCCATCTTCTCCGGCACCGCTTCCGACCATCTCTACTCGATACTGCCTCAGCTCCGATCTCCGCAGTCGCCACAACTTCCGCCGCCAATCTCCGCGAACAACGGCGGGATTTGCTCTTCGCAGAGCCGGTGGCCGAGGCAGGAGACTCTCACTCTTCTTGAGATTAGAGCTCGGCTTGATCCTCAGTTCAGGGAGGCTGGCCAGAAAGCTCCCTTATGGGATGAGGTGGCCAGGTATATATACTACGTACTTCTTTGTTTTTTTGGTATTTACATGCATACCATATAATTTTTACGTATTTACATATCTAACACAATTATACTAAACAAATTTCAAAGGTATATGCAATAAAGTATCAAGCCATCATTGTCAATTAATTATAAACATAGCAATATGTGCCGCAAGCTGTGGTCTGTTAGTTTGTGAGGTTCTTTGTAAGTCCTCTTAGGTCACAAGTTCGATCCTCCGTGGTGCGGGGTTCTCGAATATATAGACACATGGTGTCAGACCCCCATCATAGGGCTATAGCGCGTAAGAAGATCGGTATTTGAGCTTCTACCAAATACTGATTTCTTTTTAAAAGAAAAAAAAAATATATAAACATATTAATATAGAAGAGGATTATGGTGATAACCAACTCCATCAAAATACATATATTATAAATTGAAAGATTCTAATTGACAAGCCAAGAGAAATTCATATATATATATAATTTTTCATAAATTAACCTAAGACATCAATATTATAGCTTGCTAATCAACCATCATTGTTGAAGGCTTGAGGCAACTCTTCTTCGTTGACATTTTCAATTTTGAAACATCGGATGGAGAAAACGCTAAACGGACCTAAATCAGATGCTAATTTAGCATCTGAATTGTGTCAGACACTAATTTTGGCACTAATATGTGACTTTCCTGTAGCCGGGTGAGGGCTTCATGCAGAGAAAACATGAGGTCGGGAAGATAGATTAGGGCAAGACTAAGAGGGAGGTGATTTCAAACTAAATATAGAAGATTTTGTACTATATAACTCTTGGTGAGTGAATAATCCATGCATCTCCACTAGCTCCACCATTAAAGTAGATAATTCGAATGAATCACATTCAAAGCTGTATTTCATCTCTTTATGTCATGTATTTTTCTCTCAATTTTCTCACAGATTATTAATGTGTGCGATAATATTATTTTTTTCTAGGGATCATATGAGATGTTTGAGGTAAACATGGTAAACATGAGTGTCACAAATCATCAATTCAATATTTATATATTATTATTTTAAAATAATATATACTCTATTAACTCCCTATAATACATTATGATTAATTTCACTTCTAACTCCAACTTACAGGATAATGACAGAAGAGTATGGGTATCAAAGAAGCGGGAGGAAGTGCAGAGAAAAGTTAGACAATCTTTATAAATATTACAAAAAGACTAAAGAAGGTAAAATAGGGAAACATGAAGGCAAACACTACAGATTTTTTCAGCAACTAGAAGCACTCTATAGCCCCTCCTCCACCAACATCAAAAGCTCCAATCCATCCAACACTACAAAATTGAACTTGATTGAAGACATGAATGCCTTTATCTTCTCAACTTTCTCTGAGTCATCTGATGAGGAGGAGGAAGAAGAGACATTAGTGGTTGATGGAAACAGCTGCATCAGAACAAAAACTTGGATTAAAGCGCTTGTAGAGTCTCAAATGAAAAGGTTGTTAATGATGCAGGAAGCCTGGTTTGAGAAAATGATGAGAAGTTTTGAGCGAATGGAACATGAGAGGATTCGAAGAGAAGATGAATGGAGGCAGGAAGAGGCAGCAAGGCAAGAGAGAGAGCAACGCAGACTCGCAAGTGAACGTGCATGGGTGGAAGCAAGAGAAGTTTCATTGATCATGACGCTGGAGAAGATTATTCAACAGAGAGAGAGCATGGGGCCAACTATGATTGTTGGGGGAGAAGAGAGCGAAGAGATGCAATGTGATCTAAGCCGCACTATGGGTGCATTGTGAAGGGGGTTTCATTTCTTGTTTTCTTGTTGAAGATTATAACTCGAAGCGATCTCTATGGTTATCATGATATATTAATGTACGGTTGGGCTGTAGAATCTTCGTAATTATGAAGAGACAATCACTCTGTAATTATTACAGAATCTTCATAAATATTAGGAGGAAATTAGTATATAATTATTATGAGTTATTCACGTAATAAATACTTACCAGTATTAGGTCAGATTTTATTTATTTCCCTGTTTAGAAATTATCTTATTTTGCTCCACGTTTTAGACTATAAATATAGGTTGTAATCTACTCTTTAAAGAGTGGAAGTGCTATATGATATAATAATAAGTTATACATGATAAAATCATTTTACATCTCTGCAAGCTAATTAATTAATCTAAAAAAATAATTATGGATATAATTAAGAACATTAAGCATTAATGGAAAATCTAGTGGCTATATTATTTTCATCAAAAATTTTTAAAAATGATTATTTAATAAGAGAGCAATGCTTCTATTTTTCATAAGTTTAATCCTAGATTTTATTTTTAAATTGGGTATTTTTAGGGCTATGATTTAATGGAGAATATTATATATTATTATATTAAATTAGATTTTATGAACACCACAAAAGAGAGCTAAGAAGACACATGGTCATTTAGATATGAATTGTATATATTAATAATTTGTATTTAAGTAATGTTATCTTTGATTTACATACAATTTTAAAACCTTTTTATAATAAAATTTTTATTAAAATTTTATTTAGAAAATATTAATTTCAAAACTATAAAGCATAGTCACAAATTCCAATAAAATCTATAATAATATGATTGTCTATGTAAACTAAGTAATGTAAATAGGTAAAGTTGATAATATTCAAATTATCAAAATGACTAAGTAATCGTATAAGTTTGCCATCAAAATCAAGCTCTCAAATATATGTAAACAATGTGATAAAATATGAAAATTTCAATAAAGTTATAACACTTTAAGTGAAATCAATCATCTTATGTTTAAAGCAATAATTTATTTACCTTTCATGATTATTTTGTTAGGGTGATAAATCTAAATATTTAAAGTTAAGCTCATAATAAGTTAATATCGTATAGTGCATACAAAGATGTCGGGTCCGTTTTGAGGCAACGGTGGCGGTGCGACGCTGCTCCGCAGCTTTGTCTGTTTAGTTGAACTCCGTTTTAAAAAAACTGCTGCTTAAATCCGTGTTTTCTCACTGATCCTGACTAGATGCGCGTCGCCTTTCTAATCGCGTGTTTTTTTTTTCAAATATATATATATATATATATCACTCAAATCTTTCCATCTCATCGGAAAAAAAAATCACCATTTTAATTTTTTTAACAATAAAATACGTAAAATTGAAGTGTACACATTAGATATGTAAATACGTAAATACAAGAGAATTGAGTAATATGTAAGTAAATCTTTCTATAAAATAATATCATTATTACATTATAATTGTAAAAAATGATACAATATGAATTATAGAGTTAAAGTAAAGGTCTGTTTTGAAGAAATATCGCATCGTGACTACGATATGAGCCTACGTGCAAGCCTCCATACCACCCACACATCAACAATTTAAAATATATATATATATATATATATATATATATATTACAATCGGACCCACTTCCATACACGCTTCGGATGATGTGGTACGGATGTAGCTCGCACGTAATGCATGCATGTGAGAGATCGATGCAATATTTTTTCTTATTTGAGAAAGCTTGTGCGTTTCTGGATAAGCAGCCCAAACGCGACAGACAGTGTTTTTAAAAATGCTCGAAACAAATTGTTAGGTGGCGTTTTCAAAAACACCACCACACTTATAAGCTGTCCCAAACGGGCCCTAAATTTGATATGATAAATTTAAATTATTCATTAAAAAATTATAATATAAGAACTAATCTCTTAAAAAATTTTATTTATACTTTCAAATTTCCCCTAACAAATCTATTAATTAAAAAAAAAGGGGGAAAATTACTTGAATGATTAATTTGTAAATATCAAATTTTCCAGTGATTTGTATGTAATTATTCCAAATAAAAAAAAAACTGTGTATTATGCTGGCTGTGGGGTTCGAACCCACGCGTACTTATGTACAGAAGATCTTAAGTCTTCCCCCTTAACCACTCGGGCAAACCAGCATTTTGTCTTAATAAATACTTATTTTATTAAAATATAAATATTCCACATAATTTATGTATTTACACATCTAACCCCCAAAATTTAGTATTAAAACTATACATTAAAAAATTAGAAAATTTGCGTGTACTTTTAAAAATATAATGAATGTGAAATTTTTGGCAAAATATTACATCCGGACTACGCACATAGAGTTAAGTGCAGAGATCAATTCATGCGAGACACGTGAAATCTCGCAATAACGCGCAATAACACTTGAATAACATAGTATGAATATTCTTCTATGCTATTCCGCTGGCATAGCATTGTTTGTGTAATAATACTGAGAATAACACGGAATAACACGGTAATATTCTTCGTGTTATTCCCGTGTTATTTCGCGTTATTGTGGTGGTATTGTAACACCACCACTATAACACATCATTGCTACGCGGAATAACACGGAGAATATTACCGGTGTTACAATGCTACCGCAGTAACACATGAATAACGCGAAATAATACGGGGAATATTTCCAGCGTTATTCCGCCCAAAACAACGCTAATCATGAAAGAACACGGCTAATATTCCTTCGCGTTATTCCCGTGTTATCGCGCGTTATCATGCGGATTCCACGCTGTCTCGCATGTAATCGACCTCCGCACCTAACTCTACGTGCGTAGTCCGGATGTAATATTTTGCCGAAATTTTTATGTCATATTAAATATTTAAATGATATATATGTAAATATAAATATTCAAATATTAAATATGTAAATATTTAAAATTGTGTGATGTTCAAATATTACTCTCGTTGGTCTCTTAATAAGTCATAATAAATTTTATTAAAATGGGATTAAATTTTATTAAATTTGTCATTAATATCATAATTATGTATTATGTATTTAAAGATATTAAATATAATATTTAAATTATTCAAAATTTAAATATAATATTTTAATCACCCAAAATTTTTACTCAAAATTTTAATAAGTTGGTTTAAGAGAAAATCTATAATAATAAAAAAAGCTATGTATATTGTTTTATTTAAATTTTTACCAATTATATATGGACCACATAAAACTTGCTATTTATAAATCAACCATCATCTTTCATCAACTTTTCAATTTTTATCTATCAAATATCAACATTCATGATAAAACATCAATTCATATTTAGGGCACTCGTTGTTCACGAACAGTTTATGTTCAGCTCGTTAAGAAGCTTGTGTTCAATTCATTCGCTATGTTAAGGAGTCGAACACGAACACTTTTTTTCGCTTGATATATAAGTTAGTTGAACACGAACAAATATTTGTTCGTTCATATTTGACTGTTTTGGCTCGAAGTAAACTACACAAACAAATATTTATGACACAACTGGGACTTGATAGTTCACAGTGGTTGTAAGTCCCATGTGGTGATGGTTATAACCCTTGTCTCGATTAGTCATATGTGGTTGGTTGAGGTATCAGCCCTTCGACCAATTTTTTTAAATATATATATATATAATTGATGAATTATATTTTTAAAAAATTTAATTGACCAGAGGACTACAATGATTTATAATAAATTAAAATTATTAATTAACAAAATAGAATGCAAATATACACAATTATATTTAAATGATTTTTTAATATAAATAACAACATTTAAATCTTACCACAATCATTAACTCTATAACTGTTTTATTATGATTTTCATGAGTCAAACACGAACACATTTTTTGTTTTAAAAATACAAGAGCACGAACAACAATATATTTTAGTTATTCGTACTCAAGCTGAATTTGAGCCCGCTTGTGTTGGAAATTTTTTACATAAAGAGAGTCTAAGTAACATCGTAACTACGCGCGCGTGTCGGAAAAAAAAACATGGAATATTCCCCCTGTGTTATTCATATGTTATTCATGTGTTATTGTGTGTTATGCATGTATTATTCATGTGTTATTGTATTATTATAACACCAAAAATATTATAGGAGCAGAATAACACTTGAATAACACACAATAATACATGAATAACACACAATAACACCTGAATAACACGGGGGAAATATTCCCTGTGTTATTCTGGTCGAATACTATTTTTTTATCACGCGCGCCACGTGTTGCGATTTTAGGACTGGCAATTTGGCTCGTTGTTCGCGAACAGCTCGTGTTCGGCTTGTTAAGTATCTTGTGTTCGGCTCGTTCGTTAAGCCTAACGAGCCGAACATGAACAAATTTTTAAGCCCAAAATGTTAACGAGCCGAACACGAACAACCGTTTGTTCGCTCGTGTTCGGCTCGAATCGCTCGAAATAAAGAAATAATCATATAATTATTTATATAAAAATTTATTATATATATTATTTATATATTAATATATTATATATTTATATTTAAGTTTAAATTATAATCGTCATTACAGTAATAGTCAGTTATGCTTTATCGTTTTCATTCATTCGGCTCAAATTCGAATCAGAGCTAGACATATATTTTTCCAATTAATTTTAACGAGCCAATTTCGAGCCGAATACGAACAAGAATATTTAATTCGAGCCGAACACGAACACACCTTTCACGAGCCATTTCGAACACGAGCCGATTTCAAGCCGAGCTAATTTCGAACGAGCCGAACACGAGCCAAGCCTGAGCTCGCTCAAAATCAGCTAGTTTACAACTCTACATAATTTTACAGGCCTCTGCATGTAGCTCTACATACGGAGTCTTATGTAAAAATTTTTAGCTTGGGCTCCTTTGCACTCTCATTCATATTTTTCATTTTTATCAAATTCTAAGTAGTTCAAAAAAATTATCCGGATACTCAAATACACTCGGACCTTAGGGTTTTCTCGTACTTCTCTTCGATTTCACTTTGATGATGCTGTAATTTTTCACGAATCTGTACTTGTTCCAGCTTCCCCACTACTAACGGGGATGAACATACTCTCAATCAAGTGTTCTGAATCCATTGAATGATGGCAACTATCACGGGTTCATCTGTCGTCCCGGCAACGATGGCTCCTTTACCTTTAAACAGTCGGATGGAGTTAGCACATCAGCGGCTCTACGAATTTGCAAAGAAAGCGTTGATCAAGATTTTTGTGTCACCGTATGCATCGGTTTGTGCTCCCTTCTACTCCACACAATCTTTCTTCTTCTTCTTTTTCTTCAATTGTCTATACTTGAGTACTTCTCCTATGTCTGCTGAAGGTTTGCGATTTGTACTGCGGCGGCGGAACTGACACGGATAAGTGGGACGAAGCTCAAATAGGCCACTACATTGGAGTTGGTTGTTGTCGCTTTGTTATATTTGTTTCTCTCGAACTTCTTTTTTATCTGCTTGGTTTTCGTCTGATTTTCTTAGCATGCAAACAGATACATCGTCTTCTGGTATTATCGAAGCTCGTGAGATTTGGGAGAGCCAGAGAAAGCCCTATACTGCAGAGTTCTGTGAGTTGGACCCTTCCGTTGTGAGTTTTTTGTCCATGCCATGTGATTGATGCGTGCTCATTTTAGTTATCTTATATTTGATTAGACTAACTATGGGTTTGCTGTGGTTTATTCGTCAGACTTGTTGAGTTTAATCTGAATTTGGTGATGTTTAACTATCAATGAAGCATATGAAAAAAAATTTAGATGAGTTTAAGAAGCTCTTTTAAAAATCTTGGTTTATAAGGAATTAAGGAATGTCTGGGTGATATTTATTGAAGAAGTTGATTAGAAGAGTTAGACGATTTGGGCATTATGCATATAATAGTAACATCAAAGAATTTGGAAGGATAGAAGGGTAGCCCTGGGATTATATGTATATAATATAAAATAATTTAGGAATAATGTATTTAATACCTATGGGAACAATCAATATAAGTGAATGGAAAATGAAGATTCATTGATTTGACCCAATTAATTTCGATGAAGTCGATGATGATGACGATGTGTTATGAATAAATTATGGAAGTTCAATTTTTGAATTTTCAAACTTTCTTCAATCCTTATGATTTAGCCCTGGGATTCCTTAAATCCTCTTGTGTGTGTGTGTTTGCTTTATAGATTTATGTTTTTCAAAATTAAAACCACAAATTTTGACATGATTTACCATATAAAATTATGTGGGTTGAGTTTCATGTGTTTTTGTAATGTCTTAATCATTCATCAAATATGTGAAATATACAGTTATGTAGATGATGAGATAACTGGTAGTAGTTTTGAAAGTATAGGTTTGCTCTTGTATTCTGCTATTCAAATTTATATAATACGTACAATATGCCATCAATAATTGATGTATTTAATTCAAGCTATTAATAAAACTAATAATTATCTTATCATGCAATTAGAGACAATTTATGAAAAAGGTGACTCAACTAACTGATGATCAAATAATCTTAAAGTTTTTTGAAGTCTTGCGTGCTATTATTGTTAGTGTTGTCAAATATATTGAATGATTTTGATCTGTCATTTGTAGGCGATAACAAAAGAATTCATTATAAGGACAGTGATTTTACTCTTAGGCGGGGAAAGGTTAGTCCTATAAATGCTATGTTTTTTTTTTTCATCTATTAATGAGCTATAAAATTCAATGTTTAAGAGAATTGATTTGTTGACCATCGTCAGATTCGTTGGGCAACTTGAGGGAATGTGTCCAAAATCATGAATCCCGAAACATTTTCTAGTTAGGACTGTAGTGGGTGTGCTACGCTTCTCAGGCTTCTTCTTACTTGGAGTGGCTCTGTCCTGCTCCTGACCAGCCTTCTCCACTTCTTAAGGCGCGGTCCTCCTGACCTCTTGAAATATGGATGGCTATTTGACTAGCGGTGGTTGCCCACTCTGCTTATGTTGTCTCTTCACAATGTTAAAGGCTGCATGTCCCTCATTTTTCAATAAGATTGCAGTTGGATCATATTACTAGTGGTAAGCTTTAGGCCTCCCAAATAGCTCGCTATTGTTTGCTCCCCATCTTCTTCAACTCACACTTCAACTTAAGTTGCATAAGTTTTTTTGTGTACTTCTCGACTGATAGCACCTTTTGCAGCAGGTAGTGGATCGTGGTGGTAATGAGGGGGTAGGTACTGTTGTCACATCCCCCGTTTCATATTCTCCTATGAAGTGATTATGTTCTCCTTCTCTCTGTCTCTCCCTCTTTCGATTCTCCCACCACAGAGTATAATCCACTTCAGCTTGATGGCGGTGAGCTCCACTCTCTTTTATCAAACACTTCTTTATATGCAAAGATATGCTCAACTGTATACATCTACTCAAGGAAGTCAGTTGAATCCATCCTCCCCTCAAAGTCCAGTAGATCCACTTTCATTCCTAGATCTTTGTATTCTCCAATAATCATGTCATCTCAATATCTTCCAATAGGCATGTTATTTATGTACCTTCTAACAGGCAATCCATCTCAATATCCTCTAACAACTCATCTATGTATTCTCGCACCTTATCTCGATATCCTCTAACAAGCACCTCATTTCTGTATCTTCCATAGGCACCTCATCTCTGTATCTTCCATAGGCACGTCATCTCTGTAGCTTTCAATAGACACTTCAGGTGTTTTACTTGCTATCCTTCAAGGCTTTCAATATTACAGCCGATGGTGATTTCACCTTGGGTTCTTTACTCAATAGCATCGAGCCGTTGCAACTCTTGGCGGAGTAGCTGTTGTATGTCGTCCATGGCAGTTCTTCATCAAGTTTCAACAATTTTCTCAGTGGTAGCGTGGTTGGTGTTTTGGGTATATAGATAAGTGGAAAGAGGCAGGTCATATGGGGGGATGCTAAGAACTCTATAATAGGACTATGATTAGGCCTAGCCCTGATACCAAATAATAGATGAGTTAACCCAAATCACAATAGGAAAAATAAATGTTATTACTAAAAACAAGTCGGATGTTACAACAAAACACGTTTGGAGGAGAAATTACATTAAAACAAGACACAAACTCACACCAGGGCTCTATCCGAGGGTGGTGGAGATTGGCTTTGTGGCCAGGGAGTAGTGTTAGGAGGTTGAAATGGGTTGCGGGTTGTTGGGACAGCAAAAGTAGGGTCTAGAATTGCGTTGGCGGTGAAGTGGAGGGCCTAGAACGGTAGCGATAGGCAAGGGGATGGCTGAGGCTGCGAAGGGGAAGGATTGTGAACTACAAAACAGTAAGGCAAGTGCAGTCCCAGTGCTGCGGCAAGGGAACCTATGATTTTATGGTGGAATCGTAATTCATGCTAAACAAGTTCAAAATAAGCAGTTTAAGCATAACATTTGGTTACAATACAAGCAAGATGAAACTCAGAGGTTTTGTTCAAGTTATAAAGATGCCAAGACTGAACTTCACAATTCAAGTCATAAAAGTGGGATTTGAGCCCACTTTTGAAGGAGGCATTGGATTGGTTAAAAGTGATTCCACGAATCAAGCTATGCATGGAGAAAATCAAGGCCACATTCAATCCAAATATTCTAACAGGAAGGTGAACAGTCAATGAAGAGAAATTTGAGGAAATGATTATAACTTCCAATTCACTCCACAAAAATACTCTCCTCTAGTAGCCCAATCCCAATGAGAGAATTTTTCATTGGAATATTCACATTGGTATATTCAAATGAATGTGACAAGCATTTATTATTGGATTTGTTTTATCAAGCAATTTATCTAGATAAATAGGTTTTATCTTATCTGATCTTCTCTATAGTTAGGCTAGTTTTGAATTTTTTGAATAATTTTCTAATTTTCTTAGCAGGGAATTAGATGGCTCTATATATAGCCTGTGACTAGTTTTTGAAAAGCAACTGAGGACGATGAAATTCTCTTAACACTGGTCACTGTCTCGTAGCCTATGACTAGGTTTTGAAAAGCAATTGTGTACAATGAAATTCTCTTAGCATGAGTCACGTGTCTCTTTTCTCTCTCCTCTTTATGCTTGTTTTGCACGATTAAAAAAAAATTATGTATCCTATATATATATATGCATGCATGTATGTATGTATGTATAGGCACCGCTTTGGGGCAGAAAGAAATCACTGAAGAACCTACAGGTCAAGTCAATGCCTTCGGCGCTTATCACTTGACTTTAATGCCCTCGTCTATGGTGCAATATTCTCATGAATAACTTAAAACTTAATTTAAGTTAAATGATCTTATTACTAAATTAGAACCTATGACAATTTTTTTTCTTATCCATTTAAATAAAAGTACGAATGAAATTATTATTTCTCTTTTAATCTCTGAAAATTTAAGTTGTATCAGATTGATTCCTCTCTTACAAGCTCCAAGAAGCATTAATCCTTATGTTGTTGCTCTCCATTCCTCTAATCAACATGTTGTTCATCTTCATCTTTATAATTACTCTTCATTCATCTTGTTTCATTATCACGTCTCCTTTTGTTTGGTTATAATTTTGTCTTAAATTAGACTTTGAAATTAGCATATAAATCTTATGATCATAGACTTTGAGTTTTAAAATTTACTTGAGTTTTTTCTTGCATTTTGCTTTTTTAATCAGATTCTTCTCCTATTAAATATTAAATTATAAAGTTTATGGAGTTTATGGAGTTTATGCCCTATGGGTTGAGACATTCACCCCACATTCTTATCGGTAAAATATCACTCCTAATGCTTCCTTATGAAATATTAAAAATATAGAATTAATGGAGCTCTATTATCCGTGCAGCTTTATGTATTATAAAACTATATTTTTGTTTGGCAGGAAGATTTGGGATCACTTTTGCAAGACAAAGGTATTCCAGTCGATATTGTTTGCTGTTTGCAGCATTTGCAGGTATTATGCTGCAGATGATTATCTTGCTATTTTATCCTTCAAATAATATTTGCTTGATAAGGAACATCTGTGCAGCTTTGTTTTGAAAATGAAGAGAGAGCAAGGTCCCTCCTTCATAATGTGTCATCTCTTCTTAAACCGGGGGGATATTTTTTTGGTATAACTCCAGATTCATCTACTATATGGTATGGGTATAAATATACTTGTTCTTATTATT
This sequence comes from Papilionanthe hookeriana x Papilionanthe teres, assembly GCA_022702705.1. NCBI lineage: Eukaryota > Viridiplantae > Streptophyta > Magnoliopsida > Asparagales > Orchidaceae > Papilionanthe > Papilionanthe hookeriana x Papilionanthe teres. Next base: position 24,828,916 of record CM040439.1, on the reverse strand, counting down.
TTGCTCATGGTATGGGTTTAAATATACTTGTTCTTATTATTTTGCTCATGTTTTGTCATTACCCTGACCGTCAAATTTGTTTATTATTGTCACTACGTTAATATTTTTGTATCTTATATTTTTTTTATTTTTGCTATTTAATAAAATATACTTCTAAATTTTATTTTCACTGCATCAATATTCTTGGAGGGATCGTTTCCTCGCAAATTTTTTGTGGAACAAGGCTCATTTTTTTATGCCATGGAAGTGGTATCATATGGATTCTTTCTTGAAATGTCAAGTGTTCTTTTTTCAAGGACTTACTATAATACTGCATATAAAGAAGTATTTTCCCGAGCAATTACTACAATGTTGTATAAGTTTTTAAATTTATCTCGTGTTTATTTTAATTTGCGATACGTGATTGAAATGGATGTTTGAAGATATATCTAAACTGAAGAGAGCTTTAATTGTTTATATTGTGCTCAACTATTAGTTTTTGCTGACTCCATGCAGGCACACACTGACTTTCATCAATAAATTTCTCAATTTCTTCATGGATAACAGTTTGTATCTTAGAAATAACATAGCATGTGTTGTAAACTTTGTTTTTAATTTAGTTTATCTTTCTTTTGAAAAAGAAAATATTAAGTATGAGAGTTTTGTCTCTTATGGATGCTTAACTATTTTAGTTGACTAGAGCTTCAATGACATAATGTTATTGGCGGTAATTATTGATCATTCCTTGTTCATCTCACTTTAGCCAATTGGTATTTCTATTCTTTGTAGAAAATATTTGAGATGTTAAGGCCACATTTTTGGCTGATAAGGTTTCAAATTTTCTTGAATCAACTTTTATTCTTTTCTCACTTCTTTTAAACTTAATCTATCTATTTTTTCTGTTTGAGTTGCCAATAATTATCCTTCTTTTTTTGAAGGACTAAGTATCAGAAGATCGTTGAAGCTTCCCATAATAAGGGAAGTGGCTTAAAGGGTGTTCAAAACTGCATAAGATCTGACAACTTTGTGATTACTTTTGAAATTGAGGAAGAAAAGTATGTATGAAATCATGAATAGTTTATAATTTTTAAAAGTATGTATTCAACTCACCTAAAATTTTTTTAGGTTTCCGTTCTTTGGAAAGAAGTACATGCTAAAGTTTGCTAACGATATTGCATCTGAGACTCATTGCTTGGTGCATTTTCCCAGCTTAATCAGGTTTAAGTTCATTCAAAATTGATTTTAATTTTCTAGAAATATAAAAAAGCTAGATGTCAGATATGTATTTATTGATTTGTGATGTTGAATCAGGTTAGCTAGGGAGGCGGGTCTAGAGTATGTGGAGATACAAAATCTGGCTGAGTTTTATGATGATAACAGGTGTCGATCACGTGAATTTAAGCTTGATTTGGTCTGTTTACTTTCTCCTATTAACTATATTAAAAATGTTAACTCTTATGTCATTTTGTGCACAAATTTACAGGAGAAAGATAGTAAAACTTTAAACTGAAACAAGTGTTTTTCAGTCTAATAAAAAATAAAACAAGTAATGTGCCAAAATAGTCATCTACTATCTATATGGGGCCGTTTTAGTCCCATAGTTCATAGAAGTGCCAAAATAGTCTCAAGCCTTTTTATATTAGGGCTAAAATAATCAACACAAAGGATTATTAGAGCATAATTTAAAAATAACCGGGGACTATTTTTGCACTTTTATAAACTCTTGGATTAAAACGACCCTATATAAATAGTCCTACCTTTTAGTGGGATGGTTAGAATTTTAGCTGATACTCTAACGTTAAGTTTTGCTTTTGTGGGAACATTCTTGAGATGGGTGACCTTCTGCCTTCTGAGAAGTTCCATTGATTGGACAAAACTATGAGTTTATTAGCCCAAAGTAGACAATATCTCGGTGGATAAGAGTTTGGGTTGTTTCAGTAAATCTTTTCACAAAAATGGAAAAAAAAAAGAAAGGTCCACTCAAAAACTATGTCAACCATGAGTTTGTACTTCTTTCTGCCCCATTTCAATTATTTTGGGATGTGTTTGATTTAGACTAGTTCTATGCAACATAATGAGAAAGAGAAAAAGCAGTGTAAAGCTGTTACTTTGTTGGATTGAATTGTAGAACAATTGATCTTTTAACATTCAAAAGTCTGAGTGGGTGCTTTGTCCAATTTAAAATTTTGAGTTTGTAATAATACTCTTTGTAGGATGGCGAGAAGCTTAACATAGATTGTGTTCTTGTATGAAAGTGCTATTTCATTGCAAATGAAAAGGGAATCTGTTAATTCAAAGTTTTTAACTATCGAAGGCATCATATTTATTGAGGTGTTTGGGCCTTAAAACCTCATGCTATGACAATGCACCGACTTAAAAGATTGATCAAGTGTGTGCTTGCTTCATTTGAAAATAGAGCGATTAATGAATATAATTTCTCTAATATTATATCTATGGGCTAGATTAATCACATTCAAGGAAAAATTTAATAAATATTATTCTAATGTTTTATTAGTGATTTCCTAATACCAAAAGTTAATGGTAAGATGCATTATACATTAAAATTTGCAGGTTAATGAAGCTAAAAAATATTTGCAGCTTGTAATATAAAACTTGTTTAGACACATATAAGTGAAAAAAATATTTTTGAATTGAATATGAGTCCGATTAGATGCAACTATTCATAATTGTTATTTTTAGTATTATCCCAACTACTTGGGCTTAGCTTTACTCATCTTTGTTCAATAAACATTGCTTAAGGTGTTAACTCTATTTTGTATGACTTTTTTCGTAAGTTTTGTTTGTATTACTTATTTTCACCACTATTCTACATATCTTACTAGCACATTTTTAGTCCTCTTATATACTCTTAATTGTTTCTCAATCTATTCGCTTAGTTTTTTTGTGCACATTGATCTTAGTATTCTTTTCTATACAATTCTTAAATCGACTTTCGACGTCTTATTTATTGCCACCATTAGGACCTGTGTAGCTATTCTAATTTTAGTTTCATACAATTTATATTTAAATTCTGCAATATTCTCTTATCACCTCAATTTCAACCAATCAACATTATCTGTGCTAGAAAACCAAGGCAGCGACCCGCGCCCGCCTGGTCGATTCTGTTCGCATGAAGGCCCGCCTGGCTGATCCTGTTCGCACAAGGAAGCAGAGATGTGGCAATGTGTTGCTACAAAAAAGAACAGGGGGCTTATATACATACTCAAGGAAGAGAAATTAAAGGAGGTTTGGAGGTATAGGGCAAAGTAAAATTTTGAAAAGGCTGTGAGAAGATTCTATTTAAGGGAAGAACTAGGGCTTGTTTTTTTTGTGCATATTTCGTGTGGCTGTTGTTTTTTTTCTTCTTGTGGCGTTCATAGCGACATCTAGGGTGTGGGAGAGTTGTTTTACCTCTCGAAAGTAGATCAACATTGTATCTTGTTTGTTTTCTATTGATTTTGTAAGAGCAGCCCTTGTTTGTATTTCGTTCACCTATTAATTGTCGTTTCGTTGTGGTTTACTCCCTGATTTTGGTGCTGAGCCGTATTAAATTGATATAAGAGAATAGATCTTGGTGGGATGGTGGCAAAGAAAGTTGATGTGCTAGAAAGAGAGGTGGATCAAATTTGATCCGGAATGGAAGAAATGTTTGCTACCACGGAGGACAGATTTTCTTCGTTTGAAAGTTGAATGAACGATGAATTTGAAAGCATGGGGGAGATGCGGGAGATGATGAAAAAGCTCTTGGAGATGCAATTCAAGGCTGTGCCAACCGCTGCAGTTGCAAACCGTAACCAATGATTGATCAGAGAATCCTTGGACAGGTCAAAAGGGAAGGAGATCGAGCGAGAAGACAACGAAGTATACATCATCTACCTACAAGAACATTCCCTTTGGACTGCGAGAGGAGTGGGAGAGGAGACTTATGATGGATGAGGATGGACCGAAAATTGGAGAAGAGACGGTGGAAGGGGGGGACGTAAGAGTATGATGGAGGAAGGAGAGAACCGGGAGTGGGATATGCCTTTGACTGCAGCAGGAAGTTTCACCCAAGATACGTGGGGCGAAATTCTGGAGGGAGACGAAGTTGGGGTGGAGATGCAAGGGTTAGAAAACTGAAGATGCTAATCTTCGAAGAGGAAGATGCACGTGGATGAGTGTATCGAGTTGAGCGATACTTTAGGATCAACGGGCTGACTGAGGAAGAGAAGCTCATGTCAACGGGATTATACTTGGAGGGGAAGGCATTAGTATGGTTCCAGTGGATGGGGGCAAGGTATTCGAAACACTCGTGAGAGGAGTTTAAGGATTGCTTGTTGGAACTCTTCCGAGCTATTCGAGAAGGACACTTGCACGAGCAATTCTTTGCTCTGTCTCAGGAGGGGACGGTTATGGAGTATCGAGAGAAGTTTGAGCTTTTGTTAGGGAGGTTGAGGGGGATTTCTGCAGCGGGTTTGGCAGACAACTTCTTGAAAAGTCTGAAGCCCGACATACAAGAGGCCATCCGCACCTTGAGTCCTCATGGATTAAGGGAAATGATGGAGCTCGTCCAGATGATGAAGGATAAGAAACAAGTGAAAAAGACCGGTAAAAGCGACAACACCAAGGGATTCTACAAGAGCACGATGATAGCCACACCATCGAAGATCCGGACGATGTTATTTCAAAAAGAGATACCGAAGGAGAAGAGTACCGGACTCCACCTCGGTGGTAATTTCAAGCGCCTCACAGATACAAAAGTGTAAAACAAAAGAGTCAAAGGATTGTGTTGCCCCTGTGATGAGAAACATGCCCGAGGACACTGTTACAAGGAGCATGCCCTCTAGGTTCTTTTAGTTCGAGATGAGGGTACAGAGGGCAAGGACTTAGAAGAGGAAGCAGTGGAGGAGCGTCTGCATTTGGATGTGGCGGAGCTTTCCCCCAATTTGGTGGTGGGATTTACCATAATTTACACCATGAAGGTGGGGGGGGGGGGAGGGGACAACCGATTGTCTTGTTGGTAGATAGCGGAGTCACACATAACTTTATCTCAAATCAAGTTGTGGAAAAGCTAGGGTTGAATTTGGTGACTACAGGAAGCTTTGGCGTTATGATAGGGATGGGGAAGGTAGAGAAAAGTAGGGAAATTTGACCCTAAAACTCCTTTGAAGGAGGGTAAGAAGGTGGTGTTGGGAGGAGAAGCTAGCTTATGCAAGCGGAGTCACACATAACTTTATCTCAAATCAAGTTGTGGAAAAGCTAGGGTTGAATTTGGTGACTACAGGAAGCTTTGGCGTTATGATAGGGATGGGGAAGGTAGAGAAAAGTAGAGAAATTTGACCCTAAAACTCCTTTGAAGGAGGGTAAGAAGGAGGGTAAGAAGGTGGTGTTGGGAGGAGAAGCTAGCTTATGCAAAATCGGTGTCACTTAAAACCATGGTAAAGTTGATTCGGGGAGCAGGATTGGGTTACTTAGTGGAGTTGCAGAACATTGAGGAAGTTTGTGATTTAGTTTTGGTAGTTTCCAGAAGTGGTCCAACGGCTCCTACTACAGTTTACTGATGTTTTCCAGTAGCCAAGCGAGTTACCTCCTTAGAGGGAGCATGAGCACGCTATTACATTGAAGGAGGGTGTTTCTCCCATCAACGTCAGATTGTACAGGTACCCCCAAATTCAGAATGATGAGATAGAGAAACTGATCCGAGAGATGCTCGAGGTTGGGATTATCAGGCATAGTGTGAGCATTTTTTTCTAGTCGCGTCTCGTTGGTGAAGAAAAAAGATGATAGTTGGAGATTCTGTGTGAAATACCAAGTAAACGATGTTGGACAAGTTTCATGTTCTTCTGGTTGATGAGTTACTGGATGAGCATTATGGGGTAGTTATTTTTTTCAAAAATTGAACTGAAGTTAGGGTACCACCAGATCAGGATGAATCCGACAGATGTGCACAAGACAATATTCAAAACACATGAGGGACAATATGAATTTTTAGTGATGCCGTTTGGCCTCACCAACAACCCGATGACATTTCAATTCCTCATGAATAGGGTTTTTCAACCTTAACTTCAGAAATTTCTCCTGGCTTTCTTTGATGATATGTTGATTTGCAGTCGTAGAGAGACAGAGGTGGCACATCTGAGGACAGTCTTGGAGACGTTGAGAGAGCACCAGTTGTTTGCCAACTTGAAGAAATGTTCTTTTGCACTGTTGCAGTTGGAGTACTTGGGACAGTTGGTGACCAAAATAGGCGTAGCAGTGGATCAATCCAAAATTGAGGCTATGGTTGATTGGCCCTTACCAAGGAATTTGAAGGAGTTGAGAGGATTTTTGGGTCTTACCGGCTACTACTAGAAGTTCGTGAGAGGAGATGACACATAGCGTGGCCACTAACCGAATAGTTAAAGAAAGATAATTTCAAATGGGTAGAAGCAACAACATAGGCCTTTGAACAGCTGTAGAGGGCCATGACTAGCGTACCGATATTAACATTCTCAGATTTCAGTAAACCATTCGTGGTGGAGACGGATGCATCATGGTACAGATTGGGAGCAGTGCCCATGCAGGGTTAGCGACCGATTACCTACTTCAACCTGGTTCTTACAACCGGAGCAAGGTTAAAGTTAGTATATGAGCGGGAATTAATGACAATTGCCTTGGTCATTCAGAATTGTCGACCCTAGCTATTCGAACGATATTTCTTGGTTAGGACAGATCAGAAGAGTTTAAAGTATCTTTTGGAGCAGCGACTGGTGGCCGAGGAACATTAGAGATGGCTATCCAACCTACTGAGATATGATTTCAAGATTCAATACCGGTCAAGATTGGAGAAAAAGACAGCTGCCGCGCCGTCGAAAAAGGTGGAGGAACCCTAATTGAGAACCATATTAGTACCCTTGGTCCTAGATTGGGAGGCCTTGAGGTAGAAGAGTGAAATGGATGAGGAACTGAGGAAAATATTGATTTAATTATTACAGGATCCAAATAATCATCCAAGATATTCATTGAGGGGACAGCGGCTTCTCCACTAGGGATGATTCGTGCTACCTAAGTTGTCGGAGTATATTCCTAGTTTATTACAAGAGTTTTATGCTAGTGTGATCAGGGGTAATTCAAGGGTAAAAAAGATCTACTGTCGTATGGCGGTAGAGCTTTATTGGGTGGGGATGCGTAGAGACGTGGAGGGCGTGATGACATTATGTGATGTGTGTCAGCGCCACAAGTATTTGACCACAACACCACGGGGGTTACTACAACCATTAGCATTATCGGATAAGTTTTGGGAAGTGACGATCGATTTCATCAAGAGGTTGCCATGGTCAGAAGGGTACACGGTGATTATGGTGGTCGTGGATTGCTTAAGTATGCACATTTCATTCCCTTATGACATACCTGCACTGCGGTCCTAGTAGCGGTGATGTTTATCCGAGAAGTAGTCCGTTTGCATGGGGTGTCCTAATCGATTGTATCGGATAGGGACAAGGTGTTCCTAAACCATTTCTAGAAGGAGCTATTTAGGTTGGAAGGGACAACCCTTAAAAGAAGCATTGCATACTTTCCCTAAATTTATGGGTAGACGGAGGTGGTCAATAGGAACGTGGACATATACCTGCGTTGTTTTGTATCTGATGCATTGAAGCTATGGGCTAAATGCATTGTATGGGATGAATATTGGTACAATACTTCACTCCACACCTCAGTACAGACGACCACTTTTAAGATATTGTATGGGCGGGATCCACCTCATTTGATACATTATGGGCATAGTACCACACCGGTATCTAGCGTCGATCAGTATTTGGAGGAGAGGGACAAGATACTAGCAGAGCTCAAGGTGCATTTACATAGAGCTCAATAAACCATGAAGAGGAAAGAGAATGAACACAGGAGAGAGGTGCAGTTTGAACTAGGGTACATGGTCTACTCGAAGCTGAAACCCTACCGACAAAAGACATTGGCTAGGATGAGGAGCGAGAAATTTTTATCGTGATACTTTGGACCATATGAGGTGAGGACACGCATTAGGGCAGTGGCTTATCGTCTGAGGTTACCACAATCGTCCGCACTACGCCCTGTCTTTCATGTGTAACAGCTGAGACAGGCGATTGGAGATACACACACATTCACCTACACTATCTTTGATGTTGACGGAAGACTTAGAGGTGATTTTGGAGCCATTAGAGATCGAAGGAGTGTGCCGATGAGGAGGGGAGCAAAGGATTTATTGGTTAAAGTGGAAAGGTTTGCAGACTATGAAGCAACACGGGAGTCTAATGAGGTGATCCACAAGTAGTTTCCATCTTTCCACCTTCAGGGCAACGTACTTCCTTAGCAGGGGAGTAGTGTTACGACCGCCACCACTAGAACGGTCCCTCCTAGTGTTATGCCACCACTAGTGTTACGCACCCGCTTGGCCGATCCTTTTGCACGAGTACGCAGAGGGGCAGCAGTATCTTGCGGCAAAAAAGGGCAGGTAGCTGGGGACCACGAGACTTTTAATTACATACAATAATGATAAGAAATTAAAGGAGGTTTGGATGGAAAGGGGAAAGGAAAGTTTTCAAAAGGCTGTGGGAGGATTCTATTAAAGGGGGGAATTAGGGTTTGTTTTCTTAATGCATATTTTTTGTAGCTGCTGTTTTCTTTATTCTTGTGGTGTTCCTAGCGATGTCTAGGGTGTGGGAGAGCCGATCTACCTCTCGAAAGTAGATCAACCTTGTATCTTGCTTGTTTTCCGTTGATTTTTGTAAGAGCAGCCTTTCTTTCTGTTTCTTTCACTTATTAATTGCCGTTTAGTCATGTTTGTTCGCTGATTTTGGTGCCTAGGCTTATCACTCACTTGAAAATGATTTGGAAGATTTACATACATACCACTAAATTCATATCCATTTATATGTCTAACACCTAAACTTCAATTTTTACATATATGCAAGCTTACCTATCAATGAGAAGCTGTATTTTACTTTTTTTTAAGTTAAAATAGTGGTACTCTTGATGTGATATGAAATATTTGAGGGGCAGAAATGTAAAAAATAAAATTTAGATGTTAGATATTTAAATATATAGGAATTGGGTGGTATGTCTCTAAATGCCCCAAAAGATTGTCTTCAAATTAAGAATAAGATTTAGGGGCTGTTTGGCCGCTGAATTAGGAATGCAAAGCATTCCATTTGCAGGGTTTTAAGAATTCAGATGTTTGGCATGCTGAATTACCATTTTAGCGGAAAACATGAATCAATTTAGAATTTATTTCTTAGTTCATTGTCTATGTAATTGGAATTCAATGAATTTGGCCGAATTTGAAACATAATGCCCTATGTAAATTGTTGTTGCTGCATGCCGTACGCCATAGTCTGCTGCCCGTTGCAGCTTGCCATTGCCCTCGCCGCCGCAGCCCCCGCCCGCCGCCATCACCATCACTGCAGACCTCTATTGTCAGTCACTGCCGCCCGCCCATGACCGCTAATAATTTATACAATACTTCACATATTTGAAGTACATTGTTTTTATTTTACTTCAAGCTAAACAAAAAAAAAAAAAAGAAGTCATATGTTTATTTTACGGTGAACCAAATAACTCCAAAGTATTACAAATACAATACATTACTTCTGCGTTGCTTCATTTTCACTGCATTACTTTTTCAGCAAATCAAACAGCCCTTTAATGAATAAACCATTTTATTGCTAAAGTATTTTTGACATTCATGGTACTACACGGTACTAAATTCGACGAAAAAAATTCATATGAAAAATATGAAACTCTTTATCACTGTCTTGACAAATTCATTTTGAAACTAAGTCGAGAAGCAATTGCATTAGTAACAAAACTAATGCAAAATCTTACACAATTTTCAACCTGAATGGCAAGTGTGCTACGGAAATATAATAATCCCAAGCTATGAAGCTTTTTTCTGTTCATTTCTCCAAATTTTATTTCGGAAAAAGGGTTATATGTGGAATAGAAAACAAATAATCATTTGTAATTTATATCCTTTTGTAAAATAATGACAAATGAACTCATGATGCAGATAAGCTCTCTCAAGTTGCATCCTTTGCACTCTGGCTGTACCATTATCGTCATCATTTATGTAGCCATATATTTCTTGCAATCTTTACTTGTTAGCTTCACATTTTCTGAAGTAAGGAAATTCATTGGTTAAACATCGGGGGATATGATTCCTCCACGGCAAGAGTCAATGGACCAGCTGCAGAGAAGAAATTAAGCTTCTTTTGAATAGTTCTATATAGACGCAAATTATTTGGAGGGTTTAGATTTAAATAATATTTGTTTGCTCTGAATTTATTAAGCCATTTTTTAGCATTAGAATATAGTTATTATGGCCTTTTATCCTTCAACGATTTATGAAATATTCAGATGACTGAATTTTCTTATATTTGGATATAAATGTGAATTTCTAGTAGGAATATATTAAGATTTTTTATTTATGTCGTGAATCTTTGTTCTTGATATAATACATGATGTTGGTGTTCCTTTTTTGCTTTATTCTGGTATTTTGCGTCTAGTATGTTACAAAAGTCAAATTTGAAGCCATACAGGTAAATTACTTGTTGGTTGCTTGGGTTTGTATTTAGCATTTCTATGAAAAAGGAGACTGTTCCACCTCTCGTTGAGCCAACATGTCTTTTTGGATGCTTTTACAGTGGACATATGGTTAAGCCTTCTCAATTATTTTTAATGGAGCCGATTAATTTTAACCATTGTTAATCAATGAAAGAATTTTTTTATAGTCTTATATGTTCCTTTACACGAAGATTGATTATATGATTCGTTTTACTTATATGCACTTTTTTTACTTGGAGAGGAATCTTTGAATGAGAAGATGCTAAAGCCTAGTGGTAAAGCAAGGAACACACTAATAATTTCATGATAGCCTATAAAAATTTATTAATTCATAAGAGTATTTTTTAATATATAGATAGGGGCATTTGCATGCATACCACCCAATTCCTATGTAGTTACATATCTTCTACCACCTAAACTCTTCTTTTTTACATATAGAACATCTAAATCTTTCATAGCATATAAAAAATATCACTATTTTAACTTCTAAAAGCTGAAATAAACTTTTTCATGCATAGATAAGTTGGCGTATATATATATATATATAAATTATATATATGTATATATATAGCTTTGTCTGACTTATTTATTTGAACATTCTTTTGGCTCTTGGTGAATGAACAAATTCTTAAAGCTTTCAAAAATTTCTCAGAGCTCAATTTGCTGGGATGCTTTGCAGCTTTGGGGCGAACTTTTTGGACCCCAGAGGAAAGCTTCTAGCCCGCTCATTTGATATATTAGGTGATTTATTTCTTACTTTCTTCCTCAAATAATCTGCATTTTGATTGTCACAAAACATGGCTGTTGCAACTCATCATTCTTTTTTTATTTTAGGTTTATATTCCATATTTGTCTTTCAGAAGTCTGATCCGGATGCTGCTCCCCCTATCTTGACACCAATAATACCGGATGAAGAGGTGAGTAATTTGTTGATTTTATTAACCTCATTCTCTAGTTGTGATCGCTGTCATATTTATCTTAAAAGTATATATTACTTTGTATAAATATAAAGGGAAATTTACGTGCCACACAATTTTTATGTCTTTACATATCTACACCTAAAGTTTGATATTTACACTTATAACACTTTCGTATCATAAACCTATTCATTAAAAGGTGTATTTCACATTTAAAAAATTAATAATGAGAATATTTTTGATGTAATGTTATAGTTTTAACTGTTATAAATGTCAATATGAAAGTTTAGATGTTAGATATGTAAATATATAAGAATTGTGTGGTATGTGTGTAAATGCCCCAAAAAAAGAGTCTTTTCATTTCATAGGATTTAGCTTATATGAGAAAAAAATCTCAATATTATCGAGACTTATACTTATTAGAAAGTAGTTAGAACTTTATTACAAGGATAACGAGCAAAACAAAAGCTGAACCTTCTGATGATTTAAACCATGTCTGGTTAGATATTGTAGGTTGTGAAACTAGTGTCAATAAGTTATTTTATGAAGTAATTTTAATTCTTATTTAATGCAGCTTTTCACATGACTTCTCGGGAATTAGTAGCTAGGCAAAAGGTTGGAACAAATGAGCTTTCAATGATGAATATTAGGTAGCAGAAAAGAAAATTATGTAAAGTAGTCAAGGGATAGAAGTGATCAATATTTTGATTAAATTAGATGCATTAAAAGTGATTATAATAAATATTTAGTGAAATGTGAACATATTATTAAAATTTTAAAATGTTATACACTGAGAATTTGTTAAATTGAAGTTTTAAGAAAGAATTTTTTTAAAGAGAATAATTAATAAAATAATGAGGTATTGTTTAGATGGGCACAAAATAGTGAAGTGGGTTGGCTCTAAATAAGACGGATAAAGGAAAATATTTGGGGCCATATTAGATGCCTATGAAAATTTGAAGAGTTATAGTCTATACTATAGTACCATGTTTAGTGAATCGTTTTAATGAAAGTTTGATTATTAATAACAAACGAAATGATTAGCAGAAATATTTGGATATTCATATTGTAGATAAATGAGATGTTCAACATTATGTTAATCATAAAAAATATTTATTGCATTTTGTGTTTAGCATTTTTGTTAGTATCATAGAAGTTCATTTATTGAATTTTACAATAATTGGGAATCATTCAAATGTGATATTAACACCAAAATTTTAATAGAGAAAAACGATAAAATGTTCCCCTAATTATTTGTGGGAGTGATAGAAATATTTAATTTAGTCCCTAAACTCTTAAATATTAAGCCAACATGGTACTGCCATTAAAGGTAGGGGAAACCAATGTTAAAGTAAACGAATGTTGTTAATAATGAGAGTGCACGACAAAAACAACAAACCTTTATCCTACTAAATGGGGTTTTAGCTACATGAATCCTTTTTCTCCATTGTATCTTATTGACTGTCATATTTTCATTTAAATCTAATAAATCATGATCATTTTTTATACAACATGCCCTAGTCTTTTTAGGTCTACCTCTACTTCATAAGTAGCTCCATGTTGGCGTAGAGATACACTCGAAATTATAGAAGAAGGGAGTCTGATAGAAAACGATGAAGTGTAGCCTACTATAAATGTGAACACGAATGTCCCAAATGATGACAGCCATGACTCGAACTGTTTCAGGAGTACAGATCTTAGCTTACTGGAAGTGATACAGTCATTCTTGATAAGCACTTCAAAATATTCTAAGATTTACTTCTACCATTGTTTGAGGGAGCTGAAGATTCGATTGAAGCCGAACCAATGTGAATTGAGAAGATAATAGATAGTTAAAATGATTTAAATTTAATTAAAAGATGATTTAATGATGTTTAGATGAAAATGAATTAAAAAATTATCAAGGAGAAGAGGCAGATCAACAGTAATTTTGATGGAAGAAATGGTTGAACTAACACTTTTTCGTTTATCAGACCAAAATGTTATAAATGTAAATATGAATGTTTAGGTGTTAGATGTGTAAGAAATTTTCATTTTCAATTTCCATTTTTGTATTTTCATGTCAGCATCAAGACTGGCTTGGAAATGGTTGGAGGCAGCAGGCAGCAGTTGAGGATGATAAAAATGTGCAGCCAGATCCAAATAGCAGCCATGGCTGTGTCTTGGTTCCTCAGGAGAAAGGTATACTTGGTCCAGGACCTGCTGACCTAAGGTTTTCCGAACCACTTTAGGTTTAGTTACACGAGCCATTATTCCATACGGAGAATGCACGCATCCGCACGCATCTCCTCCAATACCCTCTTAGTACCCATCCAGTACCCTCCAATACCCACCAATACTCACCTAATAACCAATACCCAACATCCAATACACATCCATACCCATCCATACCCATCCAGTACTCATCCAGTACCCAAAAAATCCGCACCCAACGCTGCGTACGTGCTCCGAATGGAATAATTCGCCTAGTTACACACCTACACTTGCTTAATTATTAGAAAGGGACATTTGCATATATATCACTCAATTCTTATATATTTACATGCCTAACACTTAAAAGCTTCGATCTTTTACATTTATACCACCTTACCATATGTTATGCATTTAAATTAGTAAGTATTGAGTGGTATATATGTAAATCTTCCTATTAGCTAGGATGTTTTGTATAAATGTAAACAAATGTTATGTTTCTTTATGGTATATTATGAGGGTCCGAATAATTGTGATGCTCTGTATGTAATTTTTATTTTAGAGTTATTTAAAATTGTTTATTTATGTGTAAAATGAATATAAGAGAGTATTATTTTTATTTATTTGAAAAAAAGCAATGTAATATTTGATGGTGAAGGTATCAAACATCATTGTGGTGGTGGTGGATGGCAGTGGTGGCGAGCGTTAGCAGTAGTGGTAGTTTGTGCAGTGGTGGTGAGTGATAACTATAATGGCGGTCTCTTAGGGTCTGTTTGGGGCAGCTTGTGCGTTTCAGTTTATCCTAAAACATGGCCGGCAGGTCCACCGCGGGGGTTGACCTGCGGCCTATGTTTAGTGTAAAAAATTCAAACGCTTTTTGAAAAACGTCGCCGCACTTATAAACCGTCCCAAATGAGCCCTTAATCTTAATAAATTGTTGGTGCAATAATTCATGATTGACTATTATATTATATAAGTAATAAATATCATGAATTAATCTAAAGTCCTCTCATTTATCATAATTTTTTTTTATTCTATTCATATGTCTTATTTTAGTCCAACATATAAATCAAGTTATTAATATTTTGAAAGTAATTACTAAAATAATAAATGTAATTATTCTTCTTTTAATATTCAATACTATAGTAATTTTATTCAAAATAATAGTAAAATTATTTATAATTCTATTAAAAAAAAACAATGCTTTAAATAATAGTAAAACAAGCCACATTTACATGTGTTGCACAATTCTTATCTATTTATATATCTAACCCTTAAATTTTCATACTTAGATATTTCTTAAATCTTTAATATTACATCAAAAATATCACCATTAAAACAATACTTAAGAATTATGAGGTATGCATGTAAGGTTCCTTAAAATAATAATAATATCAAATGGGTCGACGGTCAACATAACAGGTTAACATAACAGCTATAGCTCTTCAGCTCATATTTGGTTCGTTTATTATCCTCTTCGATGAGAAATTATTTCATACAAAAAATATACGTAACTCTGCGTGCTTACTTCAATAATTTTACGATATCTTCATAATAATCTATGAATAGCATCGAAATATAACTTGAAAAAATTATGGGTGAACAAATTATTGAGAGTTATTATGGGTCTGTTTTGGGGCAGTTGTAGCTTATTGAATAATCTGCTAATAAGTTGATTAAAATAATCTGATGATAAGTTAGGTGCGGTGGCTATTACAAAATTTTATTTTCTTAGAAAGCAAGATCGTATCCAGAAAGTCTGCAGATCGTTACCCAAACAGATCATGTGCGTTTTCAAAAGGACACGGTGCCAAATAATATGCCCCAAACCGACCTAAGTTAAGTTATTGGGAGGAATTTACATTGACGTGTCATAAGCAGCGCTGCTTACTTTGCTTAGGATTCCGTATGGAATAATTTCTCCTCTCCGAGGGCTCCACCGGCGGCGCTCCCGTTCTCTCGCCGAAGCTTGCAGACGCCTGATGGTGGCGATGGCCGCAGTTCCAAGCTCAAAGTCTCCAATTATCCGGTTAGTTCTCTCTCTCTCTCTCTCTCTCTCTCTCTCTCTCTCTCTCTCTTTTCTTCGCTTCCACTCTTCGCCAATTTTCTTCCTCGAACAGCCCGCAATCAGCACGGTATTCGGCACCATTTCTGTCTAAATTTTGAGTGATAAATCGCTGAACTTGGAGCTTCTCTTCCAAACCGTTAATTATTAGTGTGTTAGGCCGAGGATTTTTTTCACCCTCTCTCTCTCTCTTTTCTTCCCCCTTCTTTCTGTATCCCTCTCTTTGAATTTAAACAGAAGTCTGTAAATTTTGTCTGTAGGTTACGGAAATGGTTCTGATTTGTTTCTTGAGAATGTGAAAGTGCTCGAGCTTCTGGAGGAAGTCTCTGCATATATATTGCCCAATGCAGTCTTTTTATAAGATTGTGTAGTGAATTTTCTCTTAAAATTAACATTAGATTGATTTTTAACATTGAAGATAGTTTATGTTTTAGAGACACTATTAGGGATTTGTTTGGTGGGCAGATTTTAAACAGGATTTGGACTAAATCCATGGCTGCTTTGTTTATTACAACCACAACAACAACAAAGCCTTTATTAAGAAAACGAAATTTGTATTTCTTCACTTGATATTTAATAGTACAAAAAATGGTGATATTTATATAAGTAATTTAAGATTTAGAATAGGAAAGAAAGTAAATTAAGAGCAGAACTCAGGCCTATACATCAACATATGGAATCGGTGTTAATTACACCGTATCTGGGCAATTACACCATATTATGACAATTAATATCATTGATTTATTTCCGCTAATTATGTTAACACTCCTCTCAAACTCATGATGGTATAGTGAATGTCATCTTCAGTTTGCTCGGCAGATCTTAAAAATGTATAAGAGAGAGTTTTTGTGAAGATATCAACTGTTTAGTTAGCAAATGAGACGAGAATTAGGGAAAGGTAACCGAAATCGAAGCAAAAAAAAAATAAATAAATAAAATCCTCTAGCCTTGAGTGTCAAAGTCGAGAGTGTCTAAACCGAGGGTGCCGAAACCGTGAGTGCCGAGGCCGTGAGTGTCGAGTCGAGTGCCGGCAGTGAGCGCCGGCTCGAGATCTTCGGCCGTGAGTGCTGAGGCGAGAATGCCCAAGCATAGAGTGCCGAAGCCATGAGTGTCGAGCCGAGTGAGTCTTGGCTCGAGTGAGCTGCTGGCTCGAGAGTGCCGAATCCGAGAGTGTCGAAGCCGTGAGTGTCGAAGTCGTGAGTGTCGAAGTCGTGAGTGCCGAAGTCTAGAGTGTCGAATCCGAGAGTGTCGAAGCCAAGAGTGCCGAAGCGGAGAACATCGAAGCCATGATTTCGCCGGAGAAACACAACTGAAGCCAAGATCTCACCGAAGTCAAGATCTTGCCGGAGAAGCACCGTTGAAGCCAAGATCTCACTGAAGAAACACAACAGAAGCTAAGATCTCACCGGAGAGGGAAGAAACTTGAACCGAGTTAAGGAATTCAGATGAGGCGAGAAGATCAGAAGAATAGCTATGATACCATATCAAAGACATTAATCACTGCGGCTCTGTCTAGACTGGCCAAGTCGAAGAGGAAAATGAGGTAGAACGAAAACGACGCAGGCGAAGAAATAATGAGACTACAAGCAGACGAGCGAGAATCAATGAAAGGAAATAGTTCCTCCCTCTCCTTCCGGCAAGAAGTCCGACTAGAAGGGAGTCTTGACGGTCTTCCAATGATTATCAGTTGTTAGGGCAAAAATTTGGCTCTGATATCATATTAAGAAAACGAAATTTATATTTCTTCCATTGATATTCAATAGTACAAAAAAGTGTGGTATTTATATAAGTAATCTAAGATTTAGAATAAGAAAGAAAGTAAATTAAGAGCAGAAATTAAGTCTAGGCACCAGCATATGAAATCGGTGTTAATTACACCATATCTGGGCAATTACACCATTATGACAATTAATGTCATTGATTTATTTATGGTAATCATGTTAATAACCTTAATCCCACTAAGTGAGGTCAGCTACATGAATCTTTTTCCTCCATTGGGTCCTATTTAATGTCATATTTTCATTTAATTCTAATAAATTAAGATCATTCTTTATATAATAAGCCCAAGTCTTCCTAGGTCTACCTCTGCCTTTCTTAACATAAGTAGAAATTTAACATCTACTCTCCTAATCGAATCGTCAGATGGTCGGCGTTTAATGTGACCAAACCACTTAAGGCGACTCTCTCTAATTTTGTCTAGAGCTGTACCAACTCTATCACAGATATATTCATTTCGCAAAGCCACTCATCCATCTAATGATTCTCATCTTGGCAGCACTTGACTTACTATTATACTTCTCTTTTAAAAACTAACATTCAAAACCATATAGCATTGCAGGTTATAAAATTTTTCTTTCAGTCTAAGCGGTATTTTTCTATCACATAATAGGTCCAAAATATTACTCCACTTCAACCAACCAACTTGAATTCTACTATTAACATCCCCATCTAAATCACCATCGCTTCGAACAATAGACCCTAGATATCTAAATCATTCACACCTTTTAACAATTTGATCACCCAAAGTTACACTACTATCACTAGAGCTACTATTACCTTGTTTTGTTTATTGAAAGAAAAAAATGCATTATGCAAGTAATTTGTGTATACCCATAAATGGATTTTATGGGCTGATGCATATGTTAACAGACCTCTTGGGTCTTGAGGGCCCAACTTCTCCTAGATATAGATATTATTGAGCGCCTATTACCGAGGTGGTCTGCCGACCTCGTTTGCCAGTGTGTCAGCTTTCAATACCATCTGCCAAACTCAACTTTCAATACCAACTGCCAAAGTAGCTAGCTGAGGTGCATGAGCTTTTTTCCTCACTTTTTGATGTGTCGGCTCTCTATATCAGTAGTCGAAGTGATCCGCCAATGTTAAGGACATGTGTCCATGTTTATTTATGGACCTCCGGACACCCATGTCCCCATCTTTTCAATAGGGCATTGCGAGCAAGCCTTTTATTGTATGATCTAAGCTTTGTTATTCCTTTTGTTTTCCCTCGATCATTGGAGAAGAATATAGGAACAAGGGGAGAGAGTTATATAAATGGTGGCGCCCCTCGCCTTTGTGGTGGAAGGGATCGTAACCCATATGCTCCAATTGCCTGCCATTGTTCCCTCTTGGACCCTTTCTCTTTCTAAATGACTGAGACATCAAGGATTGGATGGAGGGGATTTCCACTCCATTTTTATTTTTCAACAATTTTCTCAAACAAGATTTCTCTCGGGTTTTGTGAGCTCACGAACGCTACGGAACCCTATATCCTAAATGATTAAACATTCTAGCAAGTGGGTGAGCGTGGAGCTCATATTACAGCCTAATAAGGAGAGTTTGACACACATGAAAAAGAACAAGGAATGATAGACTGTACTAGAGAGTTCATTACGCAACAAATCAACGAGTTGATGGAGCATATGAGAACGATGATACATGAAACGAGCCAGAAGACTTATAGAACTCGATCCTGAGCTCATGCTAGGATGCACTGGGGATCATCAGGATCAATAGAACGTAGGCGGAATCCACTGAGACAAGAACCATTGAGGGTAAGACCGTATCACTTTGGTACTTTAAACCACATATGAAAAGGTGTATTTGACAATTAAAAAGTGATAACAGTGCTATTTTTTGTGTGATATTAAAGATTTGAGATTATTTTTATAAATATGAAAGTTTAGCTGTGTGTGTGTCTATATATATATATATACATATTATTATTCTTATAAGCATCTACATATATATATATATATATATATATATATATATATATATATATATATATATATATATATATATATATATATATATATATATGTAGATGCTTATAAGAATAATAATATGAAGCCTATATTTTGCTCAATAGAATTTGGGTAACACAACCAAACATCCAACTTCAGCCCTAAATTTTTTAACAGGCACAAATGCTCTGCATGCTTCAAGCAATACAATAAGAAGGAACACCTCGTAGAGCATATGAAGAACTCTTACCATTCTGTTCATCAGCCCAAATGTGCGGTTTGCAAAAAATATTGCAAGACATTGGAGTCAGTGAGGGAGCATCTTACAGGTAGCCTTTTGAATAATTATGCCAATGATTGCAGTGATGACATATTGCTCTAATCCTATTTACTTTTAGGAAGATTTACATACAGACCATTTAATTATGTATTTACATGTCTTACACCTAAACTTCTATTTTTACATATATGCCACCTTTCCTATGCACATGATATGACAAATTTGGTTAGTATAAATGTAAAATTTAAAGTTTAGGTATTATATATATGAATACATAAGAATTGGGTTTTAAGTATGTAAATGCCCCTTTTATTTAATTTTTTACTTTAATTTTTTAATTTTTTATTTCTTTTGCATGTACAACAATCATAAGGTCCGCTTGCAAAGAATAGCTGCGCTCTTGTCTTTGCAAGTTTGGGTTGCGAGCTTTGTCTCAAAGTGTTTGATAGTTCAGAAGATTTAATTGCTCATAGATGCACATGCTACTTGGCTCCTTCTACTTGTCCTGTAAGTGCACCATGAAAGCAATTTAGAATTGAGAAAAGTATTAAAATGGTTCCCTGATTCTTTATATGCCCATAATCTATAAATTTGTCAAATTAATCCTTTGACTTTGTAATATAAGTTGAAATAGTTTTCATACTTTTTTTAAAAAAGTTTACTATTTTGATCTCATTGAAAGAGTTTGGAGGCTAATTTAGCACTTTTAAGATTCTGGGACTAAAATAATCACCATTGCAAATTCTCAAAGATCATTTTGGCACTTTTCTCATTTAGAAGCATATTGTTTTATAGAGCTTTGGTAATGGTGCTGCACTTGTGTTTATTCTATGCTTTTTCTAATGAATTAGTCGCCCCTAAAATTATTTTTATTGTTATAGGGACTTGAGAAAATGTATGTAGATCATGATGTACAGAATGACATGGAATTTGATAATAGAGTTCCTAAAGTGGTTGCTTTGAACTGTGAAATGGTTGGTGGGGGTAGTGATGGATCACTCCATGTTTGTGCGCGCGTTTGTCTCATTGATGTAAATGAGAATGTAATATTTCATTCATATGTGAAGCCAATAATTCCTGTTACTGATTATAGGTAATATTTTCTTTCACCAGTAAGGTTTTGATTGTTAAAATAGTCACCTGATTATTTGCATGGGATCATTTTAGTCCCTGGGTCTATAAATTGTCATATTAGTTTTTATGCATTCATAAGATGAGGTTAGGCTGCTTTTATGTTAAATAGAATTTATCAAATACAATAAATCTGGATTTATCAAACCGTGTGCGACGGAGATGGAGCTCACGAGTGACGACGAGATAAATTCCTTAAATCCACCCCACAATCGGATTTAGTAAATCTGGATTTTCATCGTAAAATAGACAGAATGCAAGAAATTTTAATGTAACAGAGGAATGGATTTAATTTTCATTTTTTTGGTGTTTGGTTAGATTTACCCTAAATTCATGCTAAAATCCTACTAAAATTGTGCTATCAAACACCCCTAATATGGGTTACAATAGTCCCTAAAGAGGACTATTTTAGCCCCCATTAAAAGGTTTGAGGACTAAATTGACAATTTTATAGATGGACTAAATCATGCAAAGAGTTAGGGATCATTTGACACTTTTTTTGTTTCTTATTTTAGGTGTTTAATTTATTTATTTATTTATTTTGCTAGATATGAAAAAACGGGTATAAGTGAAGATAATTTAGTCAATGCGTTGCCTATTGGAGAAGTTCAAGAGAAGGTTTTGGAGATATTGTACAATGGAGAAGAATCAATTGCCAGAATTCGTTGGGATGGAGGAAAAGCTTGCCTGCTTGTTGGCCATGGCTTAGAAAATGATTTGGATTGCTTGAGAATAAATTATCCTGAACATTTAATAAGGTAACTACTCCTGGTTGAAGAGGCCAATATAAAATGGAGATATCTAGAAAGGGGCATTTACATATATTCCACCCAATTCTTATGTATCTACATATCTAACACCTGAACTTTACTTTTTTTATTTATGCTACCCACACCCAAATCTTTCATATCACATTATAATATCACCATTTTAACTTGAAAGCAAAATACCCCATTTCTTGCATACCTAAGGTGGCATATATCTAAAAATGAAGTTTAGTTGTTTGATATGTAAATACGTGAGTGATGTGCATGTAAATCTTCCTCTCTAGAAATAGTGGGATTGTGTGATTTTTATTATGTTTTTGCTGTCTGATCTTTTTATTTAGCGTTTGAACTTTACTTTTAATCCTTTGGTTTCTTTACAGGGATTCAGCTAAATATGTGCCTCTATTAAAAACCAATTTTGTCAGTAATTCGCTGAAGTATTTAACAAGAACTTACCTTGGGTATGTCTATCTTCATGTTTTTTATAGTTAAGTAAGAACAAGAGATCTTTATTTTGGATAGAGGAAATCAATTACATTCGAAATTTTGACATTAGTGCAACTCTTTGGAAAAAGCAGAGAAAGGGAGGGAGGGAGGGAGGGAGAGAGAGAGAGAGAGATGCAAGTCCCAAAAGAATCTTGAAGAGAATCAAAGCTCACTTAGAAAGGATCGAAGATCCGATGATCAATCAAGAGAGTAGATGTTTTAGATTTGATTTATAGTGAGAAAGTTAGACGTGGACCTAAAATGACCCTGGCATATTGTATAAAAAATGATCTTAGTTTATTAGAACTAAATGAAAATATGACAATCAAGAGGTCACAATGGAGAAAAAGGATTCATGTAGCTGACCCCATTTAGTGGGATAAAGGCTTGTTGTTGTTGTTGTTGTTGTTGTTGTTGTTGTTGTTGTTGTATCCTCCAATTAGAACTTTTGAAGTTCAACCAAGATTTTGTTTTTGAAGTGTTTTGTTTAATTTCTATTATAACATTTTATTTTGGGCAAATATGTCAAAATGGTCCATTGACTATTTACAAGGGTCATTTTAGTCTCCCAATCTATCCAAAATATTAATTTAATCTCGAAACTCTTTTAATAGAGGCTAAAACTGTTCTCTTTTTAAAAGAATCTGGGGATTATTTCACCTCATGTTGAAAAAATCTAATGACTCATTTAACATTTTTATAAATTTTAGGAGTAAAATGACCTCCTTCAAAGAGTCAAAGGATTACTTTAACGAACGGTTTCATAACCTATTCATTTTTCTTATCAGGTATGAGATACAATCCGGAGTTCATGATCCCTATGAAAATTGTGTTGCTGCACTGAGGTTGTACAAGAGATTGTGCTCCTATGAGCATCCAAGTAATGAAATTTTGATGCAGGAAAACTATGGAGAACTCTATGAATTTGAGAAAAGAAATCATTTTGATTCTATGAGAGTGGATGAACTGTTAAAGAAAACTCCAGATGAACTCCTCCTGATCTCTACTTCAAATTATAGGTGTTGGTGTTTGGATACTGGACTACTATAAACTTCTGATTCCTTTATTTAAGTTTGTTTGATGTGTAAATATATAAAAACTGTGCTTTGTATTCAAGTCCCCTTTTCAAAAGGAAAATTTATATATATATTTCACACAATTCTTATGTATTTACATATCTCACAGCTAAACTTTCTTACTTACATAGAACTTTGGTGCTTTAAGTTTATGCATGAGAAGGTATATTTCACTTTTTAAGAAGTGATAATTGTATCATTTTTGATGTGATATTGAAGAATTGAGTGATGTATCTAAAGTTAAAAGATTAAGTGTGAGATATGTAGATAAATAAGAGTTGTGTGCTATGTATGTAAATGTCTCCCTTTATAATTACGAGTATATCAACTTATTATTATGATTATGATATGAATGGACTAAGAAGAATTGATTCATCTTTTATATGAGTTGATTTTATTTGCTTCCATTATTATTAGATATGAAATCCGTTGGCTTTGAAAATTCAATATCTCGAACTTTCATTTGTTTTTTAAAGTTTTTTCAAGCCAAATTTTTTTAAGGTAGATTGAATTGTAGATAGGATATTGTTCAGAGATTTTGCCCTCATTTTGTGAGGATATTTTGATTTGGAATTTGAGGTTTACCATAGGTGCAAGCCCATATGGTTATTACCTCTTTTGATGATAGAAAAATACTTTTTATTAAAATCATTCAATAAACATTGAATAATATATGATAACGATTTATAGAGTTTAGATTATAAAATTTATTACTTTTAGATTAAAGTGGATGATGGGAGAAATGTTGACAAATGAGTTCAAGATCACATGCTTTCATCATTTTTGGCCGTTTTTGTCCCTGATTTACTTGATTAGAGGAGATAGATAACCAACCTAAGTATTTGACCCCCATAAACAACCATGAGTCGTCCGAGAGACCCTTATAGATCTTGTGTGAATTTTTATCTAAGGAGAAATTTAAGTTGACCTCGGCTGATAGAAGACTTTATAACAATTGATTGTATCATTATGATTCACAACTCGATGTAGAAGGTGATGGGGAACATACGGGTTGTGGTTTTGATCGTACTATAATAGTGTTATTTGACGGTAATTATCCTCTCAGAGGGTTCCAGTTGTAACTGACATTTTCGTAGAATGTGCTTATTTATAGTCTTGATTTTGCCTTTCATATTTTTTGGAAGGTATTTTGTGTTGAATTGCAGATAACAGGTGGAAGGAGCAAATCAAGATTCAAAAATAGGAGAAAGGAACAATATGGAGTCAACTAGCCTCTTGTGAGTCAAAAGACGGAGCAATCAAAAACCCGTCGTTTGCTTGGAGCGTCGGTGCGCTGGACATGGAGCACTGGGACGTTGTCTGCTGCGCTTAGGCACTTCAATTGGGGAAGATTCTCGAGCGATTGGAAACCCAACGCTGGACATGAAGCGCTGGAGCGCTAGAAGAGCAGTGTCTAAGCTCCACAACACTAGTGCCTAGGCATTGTAGAAGGATCAATAGTAGCGCCCTGGTGCCACATATGGGCACCTTGGCGCCAAAACCCAAATTTTGACAATTTGAGTTGTTTAAACTTTGGGTTCGCTTGGAGAAGATATAAATTAGACGAATATGAAAATGAAGACTCATTTCCATTAGTTTACTTCTGCAATATATATGAGGGAGGAACAAGAAGGGAGAAGGACAAAAGTAGATCAACAACAGAAGTAGTTAGGTGTGAGAGAATTTGAGAGACAATTGCTTGTATTTACATCTATTCTCACTTCTAGAGAAGAGAGAAGTTCTTTTCTGAAGTTTACTTTGTGGATTGTAATATTTTACTTTCAAGACATATGTCTTTGATTTATCTTTCAATCAAATGAGTTTGTTTGTGTGTTCAAGCATGTGTAGAGAGTAATACTATTTTTCTCTATTGGAATGGAGAAGTAAGATTGATGGGTGTGAAATTTTCTGTTTGGCTTTGAATGAATTTGTTTCCGTTGATGATTAACTTTCCAATCTTCATTTACATTTCATTTTAGTCATATGATTTGTTAAATTTTTTTGTGAATTATGAGTCTCAGAACGGATAATAATGGAATCAGCTAAGTTAATCACAATAGCCTATGTGAATAGGAATATAACCTGTAGATGATGCAAATATATTGGGAGAATGTTTTGATTGGGTTAGAAGTAGGCTTTATGGAAATAAATCTAATGTCTAGCCAAACTTCTTTCTACTATCGGAAGGGGGTAAAGAAGATTATTGTTCCCATTTGTCACCGTGATTTTATGCAAGAAACATTCATATTCAAGTTTCTTATTTGAATCATTTCAGGGAGAACTTTTAAGTATTTGGACCCTTCAACTTCTCTGTTATTAACTTAGAATTGATTTTGTAGGATTTATATTAAATCAACATTCTAAGCTTAGGCTGAAAATAGTAGGCTAAAACTTTTCTTTCATTGATTTTTCCCGTCGACTACCGGATTCATACCCGGTACTATTGATACGCCAGGTATACTTTCATGAGCAGCCCTTGCTTCGCACTTGGAACATGTAGAGTTTTTGGCGTCGTTACCAGAGAACGAGAGCGAATTCAAATTAGGAAATTTTAGTTGAACTTTTAAGTCTTAAACTTGAAAACTATAGTGTTCACTGTTTCTTGTTCCTTTATTTTTCTGCCTTTACATACAAAATAGAAAAACATCTTGTTTAAAATTTATTTGATTGTATACTTGTATTGTTTCTTACTTTTAATTCTTGCATAGTACTTGTTGTTTACTTGTTCTTGATTTATTGGTTTATTTTGCTTTTATTGCTTTTAATTGATTTGTCTGTCATTCTCTTGAGGTTCCTTGCTAGTTGAATCTACTTAGTGTATTCAAAGTTCAGGATCATCAGATCTTGAACCTTACGACCCTGAATTAGAGAGAATCATTAAAAAATTCATAAAACTAAAATAACTTCAACGAACTTTAGAAGAAATGGCTTTCATGCTCGATAACAGACCTGAAACCCATAATTCGAACAACATGCCTTGAACCTTAAAACACTATTTCAATCCTCTGGTAGATGAAATTTACTTTAGTATTCACACGCCTACTGTAGAAGCCAATACATTCGAACTAAAGTCTGCTATCATCCAAATTGTGCAAAACAATTAGTTTGGGAGGATACCTTCTGAATACCCAAATATCTATTTTTAAGCATTTTAGAACTTTGTGCCACATTTTGCTACAATGGTGTCTCCAATGACACCGTGAGTCTAAGGCTTTTCCCTGACCCTTCGACGGATAAAGAAAAATTATGGTTGAATTCCTTAACTCATGGATCATCTAGGCCATAAATTCTTATCAAAGTACTTTCCACCCTAAAAAACGATCAAACTGAGGAATGAGATTACCACTCTTTGTTAGCATGACGGTGAATTTATTTATGAAGCATGAGAAAGGTTTAAGGAACTCCTAGTGTTCTTACCACGCATTACAAGACAAGACATTTTATAATGGGTGATAGGATCTCTTAGATCGATCATAGACGCAGCTGCAGGTGCTTCCCATATGTTGAACCGTTTGAAAATTTCAACACGTTCTCAAACAAAGCCTAGCTCATTTCAAATTTAACTTAATATTAATTAAGTATAATAGAAATTGCAAGAACAATTATCATTAATTGTAGCAAGTATGAAAATATCAATATAGTTACATAAATAATATATATATATATATATATATATATATATATATATATATATATATATATATATATATATATATTCATTATATTTGAAAGAAAATGAAAGAAATGAGAATATATGGTTAGAAAGAAAATTCAATTTCTTTCAGAAATTCAGGCTTCCAGTGAAGACAGATTGGCTGATGGTAGAAGGAAGGGCTGCATGAATAGCTCCAGTGCACAAAAGCTGGGTTCCACTGACCATTATAGTCAAGGTCTCTAGTGTTCTCTGCCAAAGAAAAAATAAAGACTTACATTCATACCCCTCAATATTACATATCTCACCTTCCTATGTAAGAAATAATGTATTTCACTTTTTAAAATTTGCAAATAGTTGTATTTTTTATGTAATATAATAGATAAATGCATGATAATTGGGTGTTATATATGTAAATTAGTCTTTAGGCGATTTTACACGACGATCATCCAAAATATTGAATATAACATTTCAATTTTGAATGGTTGATAGGTAAAAATCTTTAATTTTTATATGTTGTTAAGAATGGGAAATGAGGGACTTATATGTGTTGAGTTCGAGCGCGATCAAATAAGATCAACAAACTCGTCAATTTATCGATCCAAACACAAGCCAAAAAATGCTTCGTAAACTCATATGTTATCACCTTATGTGTGTGTGTGTGTGTGTGTGTGTGTGTGTGTGTGTGTGTGTGTGTAGATGCGTGCGTACGTGCATGCATGCATGTATTAAGACGAATATGTTAACGAAGTTTACCAGTCCTGCTGTCCTCCAACCAATGCTTATCTCCTTGCAAGCCAACCTTTCAACAGAGATGTGGACAGATATTTTAGTATGAACTTAGGGGGAGAAGTGAAATTATTATTTTTTTGGAAGATTTACATATATACCATTCCACTTTTATCTATTTACATTTTTAAAACTTAAAATTTGAATTTTTACATACATACCATTTTATCTTTGCATAATTTGGGTGTTACATATCTAAATACATAGGATTGGGTGGTATGTGTAAATGCCCCAAATTTTTTAGGGGCATTTACATAAGTGCCGGGTATTTATTATATATTTACATATCTAACACCAAAACTTTAATTCACTCTAGAAAATGCAAAATTTAGGTGTTAGATATGTAAATACAGAGGAATTGGATGGTATGTATGCAAATGCCCCAATTTCTTAGAAGAATATACATAAGTGCCGGGTATTTTTTATATATTTACATATATAACATCTAAACTTTAATATTCACTCTATATAAAAATGCTAAATTGAGGTGTTAAATATGTAAATACATAGGAATTGGGTGGTATATATGTAAATTTTACACAAGTGCCATGTATTTCTTATATTTTTACATATCTAGCACCTAAATTTTAACATTCCCTCTATATAAAATAGCAAAATTTAGGCGTTATATATATGTAAATATATAGGAATTAGGTGGTATGTATGTAAATGCCCCCATTTTCTTAGGGGCATTTGCATATATACCACAAAATTCTTATATATTTACATATCTAACCCCTAAGCTTTACTATTCACATGCATAACACACACAAAAAGTGTTAGATATGTAAATACATAGTAAAAATGGTAAGTATGTAAATATTTCCATGAAAATATTACAAAAATATCCTCTATTTTTATATGATTTATGAATTGATACCCCATGGCCAGAATTGTGAGGCCCCAAGCCATGACTGAGGAAGCAGCAGCAGACAGCAAGCCTGATGCGTTGCCCTGAACAACATTCTGAAGGCCTGTAAGCGACGCAGCAACGCCCACCAATCCAGCAATTAGCGAAAATATCACAAAAAATCCTGTTGCTAAGTTCCCTATGGGATAATATATTGGGAACAGTCTTGCAGGCAGACTAAGTTCTGAAACTGCAAAATTAAAATGTAAATATAGGAAATGTTAGTGCAATTCTCTCTCTCTCTCTCTCTCTCTCTCTCTCTGTATATATGTATATATATTTACCTGACTGAGGAGTCTCATCAATGCCATAGTTGAGAGCCCAACCTGCAACAACAAGAAGGATGGCATATATTATGAGGTTAATGAAGAGGAAGAAGGTAGCCAGAGCCTTTGGACCTTCTGTTGCCATTATGAATTGTTTTCAATGGAGCTTTTCATAAAATTCAGACTGGTTTATGACCCTGCATGCCTATATATACATGTATATATTCTGTTGCCCATGGTTTAACAAAGAATTTTAGTGGCCTATTATTATTATTAATGGCTTTCTTCAGCTATAGGGAAAACTGGAATACCTTTGTGCCATGGGGACTCTCCTTATTCATTGCCTTGCTAGAAAGAAAGGCATTGATTGCTTGTGAGGAGAAAGGGCAAGACATATTGAAAGTTACGGTTATGAGAAATAGGGTGAGAGTTCTCCCTACAGAAGATGAGTCTGCAGAGAAGAGCCAGTAATCCTTAATATATGGTATGGTCTCCCTTTTTATAGGAGATAGAGAGGGACAAAGTGTAAAATCACATGTTTTACAACTATTTTAGAGGCGTTGTACAGGATATTATTATCTTTTTGCCCGTTTGGGCCTTCTGGTTGGCAGATCCTTGGGTTTACTGATTGAACTGGTTTCTGTCAGCTTTCATCTGGATATCGATCGGCCTTCACACCGGCAAGCTGGTCAGTTTTTTAGTGTGGTAGCGAGTCGGCTTGCTTGATTATTGTCCCTTAGCAATCTTAGATGATATTTGGGGGACTTGTTGAGGGAACTTTACATCGTTACTTGTTAGATTATTGTGGGTATTAGTTCGCTCGTTCGCGTTGATACATATCCTTTGTTGGCATGGGTGGTGTTTTGGTCGCCCGACCTTTGGTGGATCGACGACTCTTCAATCGACCGGCAACCCTTCACTCGGTTGGCTATCAGTCGGCTGGGTGATCTTTAGCCGGTCAGATTAATAAAGTCTTGTAGCTTTTCATAGGTGTGATCCCTATCATGGGCATGTCATTTTTGATTGTACACTTAAAAAATTGAAAGATTCACATACATACCACTCAATTTCTATGTATTTACATATCTAACCTCTAAAATGTAATTTTACACATGTCACCTTAATCATGCATGAAAAGATGTATTTCATTTTTCTTAAAAGTTAAAATAGTTATATATTTATGTGTATGAAAGTTAAAAAAATAAAGTTTCTGTCTTATATGTAAATACTAGAAATTTGGTGTTATTTACGTAAATGCCCCTAAACAATTTATGTGGCTTATTAATATGTCTGGGATTGTAATTATGGAAAAGTTTCAAGTCAATAGTGAGATCTAAATTTGGTGCAATGACTATACATAAATTAAAGCTTAGATGTTGGATATGTAAATAGAAAAAAAAAAGTGGTATATATGTAAATATTTTATAATTTTAATATTAAAAAAATTGACTCAATTAAAAATAGGCTAATAATTGGGGAGCCATAATGTCCACCTGGTCATAACCTGGCTTGTATGAGATCCAATGCTGCTTCAATATCTTACATGGGCTGATTGCTTCAAATTAAAGAGACACGCCATGTGGATTCGCACGTGCTGTACAGCCTACGTGACCGACTATAACCTATATGACGCATTGCTCATGCAACCTCCAACTATAACTTTTGTGACTGACTGACAGTATTACAACTCCTGATTATGACCTACGTGTTCAACTACGAGCTTGTTGGTCAACTGAAGCTAGTGCATCTTCCAACTATGACTTATACGGCCAATTGATTTTATTACAGCTACTGTGTATGACATTTATAATGGAGTATTGCCTTTGTAGCAATCAAAGATAGTATTTGAGTCCCACTGTAACTATTATCACTTAGAACTACAGCCTGATTGCGGCTATTATGCTGAGTTATTGTTGTACATCAACTTCGTAATTTTACATTTCTTATTTTAAGAGGAGAGCGAACTTATATAGTTACAATCATATAGTCGAATATTTTGACTAGGTGAAGCCCTGTGATTTTTTTCCCTTGACATGGTTTTCTACGTAAAAAATATTGGTGTCTAACTCCTCTGACTACTTTTCTATTATCTATTTGTGTGATGGATTTTCGTATAATGTCGAGACAATAATTCTTGATAACCAACTGATACTAATATATCATCAGCCTACGTTCACTATGGTCAATTGATGTTATTGCAACCACCATATACAAATGGAAGACTACTATCTTCGCAACACTTAATTGCAGCATTTGCAGCCTGCCATCATTATTATCGCCACGAAGTGCAAGTTGATTGTAGCTATTATCGATGAACAACTATTGTACATCAGCTTCATGATTTCATCTTCCTTAATTTGAGAGAAGAGTAAACATATGTACTCACAATCATATAATGAATTACTCTGACTATATTAGACCTCGTGATTTTCTCCATTGCCAGGGTTGTCCACTTAAAAAATCTAGGCGGCCAATCCAACTACTTTTCTACTATCTGTCCGTGCTGGATTTTCGTTTAACATTGAGATATTAATTCATCACTCTGCCGTCGTGAATCTTTAACACGCAGCGAATATCATGAATAAAAAATGATAATTGCTATGTTTAAACTCGTCAGATGATCTTTTATTATAATCAATACTGCAAACATTTCAAAATAGATATAGAAGTTTCAAATTTATACCAAGAAAATTTTTTTCTATAATATAATTTTCCAATTTTTTAACTTTTCTACAATTGTATTAATTTACCAGTACTTTGCTCAATTTACATTATCCTTCCAATTGTCACAATATATGACATAAAAACAAAGAAAATTTGGTCTTTTATAGCCATCAGCTTTTGTTTATTTGCATTGATGTCCACTCCTTGAGATCATAAAAAAATATTCATTAAGCTTAAATATTTATGATAATGAAATTTAAATATGGTCCTTATTAAACTAAGAGGCATTTACATACTTGCCATTCAATTTATATGTATTTACATTTAGACCAACAAAAATTTTCATCACATCAAAAAAATCAGAGGAAAGATGGTATATATGTAAACATTTAAATTTAGCTGTTAGATATGTAAATATAAATGAATTAAATGGTATATATGTAAATCTTCCTAAACTAATTAATCTTTTGGATTTACAAGACAAGCTTTGGCCGGCCGGATAAAATCAAAATTGACCATATCTTTCTTCAATTCGTGAGAATAAATTAATTTTTTTAATTAAATTAATTCTAGATATTCTGAATTAAATTTAATTAAAAAAATAAATTTTATTTTTAAGTGCATTATTATTATTATTATTATTATTATAATGTGGGATTAGGCTCAGTTTGATTTCCTATTATTATTGAGTGATCTCGTGCTCGTTGAATTTGTCTTGTCGAGACACTCGATTCTAGTATAGGCTTGATAGTGTCGGTATCTGTTTGATCTTCCAAATATGTCTAAAAATCTTTCAAATGTGGTTTAATGACTTGATCTAGGCTTGATTTGAATCGAATTGAACTAGTTTTTATATCATTAGGTTCGTCTCATCGAGCCGGTCGGTTTGACTATAATATTGCTAAAATCAGAGTTCTAGATGATTTTTTATCAAGATTTGAATATTACTTGCTCAAAAATATTATTTTGAGATCCGTGCATTACCTCGTGCTGGATAATGAAAATTTATTATTGTTATATCATCAATAATAATTATTATTATTATTATTATAATGTGGGATTAGGTGGTGAGTGAATGATTGCACAATGGACTAATAGACTAACGAACGAGTATTTAGGTTTTAATAAAAGAGATGCTTGAACTATAATCTACGCAAAGGTATGAATGGGATTTCTTAGCTATAAATATACCAACCCCTTCTCATAACTTAATTTTAATAATAATAATAATAATATTTGATACGTGCAAGAAAATACGTTACACTAGTATGTAGAGTAGCAGATTATCCTCGTAATGTGGTACGAAGATTCAAAATATTCTTAAAAAAGAGAAAGTAACTAGTAATGACACCAGCAACTTTTATGTGGAAAACCTGAAAAGGAAAAAACTACGAGGATTGACACAGCTAAAAATTTTCATAATAAAAAGATGATTACATTTGCAATTATTTGTCCCACATTCGAAAAAAGGTTACTGGGGGGTTTCTAAGTTATAACTTCGGCTAGTGACGACCGATGGTGATCGGTGGCTTCCGGTCGGCGGTGGTCGACGGTGGTTGATAATGATAGACGGCGGTCGATGACTGCAGGAGTGGCGTTGAACTTTGGTTTCTTCTCAAAGCTGCAAATTTTTTCTAAAGCCTCAAGCTCTCCTCCCCCCCCTCATGAGAGGTGTATGGCTCTATTTATAGAGTTCTGATTGCAATTAATGTAAGATACGAACCGCTTTGATTGAACAGAACAGAGAGTTTTCTTTAATCAGTCAGTGTTTGATTGACATTTGAGTGTCTCAATGATGTTGAAATTGACCAATATGAGCTTGTTAGATTTATCTTGTCGAGACGTTCGTTTCGATTATAAGATTGCCAAATTTGACATTATTTGACCTTCTATAAATGCTCAGATAAGTTCTAAAAGTAGTTTAATGGCTTGATCTGAACTTGATTTGACTCGAATTGGACTGATTTTGTTACCATTAGGTCCGCCTCGTCGAACTTATCATTTTAAAATAAAAAACTTCGTTATTTAAGTGAAATTTACTTTTTTTCATGTGTAGATATATAAATAAATCGGAATTGAGGGGTATATATGTAAATCATTAAAATAAAAAATACATAATTAAAAGTTGAGAGGAGTTGGGTGAAATAGCAACGGGAAACCCTCCATTTGGAACGCGAAGGAGGAGAAGTCGCCTTTCATAATATTTATATATTTATATTTATTTTA
Source organism: Papilionanthe hookeriana x Papilionanthe teres (assembly GCA_022702705.1). Classification (NCBI taxonomy): domain Eukaryota; kingdom Viridiplantae; phylum Streptophyta; class Magnoliopsida; order Asparagales; family Orchidaceae; genus Papilionanthe; species Papilionanthe hookeriana x Papilionanthe teres. The sequence continues at coordinate 24,795,218 of CM040439.1, read as the reverse complement.
TTTTATTTATAATTTTATTAAATTTGGTTTTCACTCATAATGTCATAAGAAAGAAAAATTATTAAAATAAAAAAATGTTTCGATTTGGCCATGCCATCAATTTCGCCACCAAAAAATATATTTATTTTTTTGGGGTAAGTGTAAAATTAAAATTAATTACTTATTTATTTTAATTTAGAAAAAAAATATTATAAGTAATTTTTACTAATGATATGAATAGGTTGACTGAGAATAAATTAATGAATTTTTTGTTGTAAATCTTATATATGAAGTCCGGACACAGTTCTGTGTATGGACTACAATAAAATATTGTTATGTGTATACGACTGTACAGACCTAAAAAATGATGAAAAGACGTCAATAATATCTCAATAACACCGCGATGTTATTTGTGTGGTCGTCCGGACGGTTTTATTAGCATTGTTCACCGCTTTTATTTCTGCGTTATTATGGTATTATAGTTATTTTACTGTGGTTATTGCGGGGTTACCGAGATGTTATTTGCGTGGTCCTTCGGGCGGTATTATTGCCGCCTATCACCAGTGTTATTGTGGTATTATTCTAGTTGTTTGGTGTTGTTCACTGGTTGTATCGCGGTGTTATTGTGGTGTTTTGCAATAACACCACAAAAAATGCATTTCATCATTTTTTAGGTGGGCTCCATGAGATACACGTCGCAAGATTTTATTTGAGTCCGTAAGAAGTGCTGCGTCCAGACTCCGTATGTAAGATTTTTTCCATGGCTTGTGGGCATGTTTGACTACTCTCAACTTATTATGCTTTTTAAAAATAAATATATTTATTTTGAATTAATAAGTTGCAAGATATTTACATGAATTTCAATTAATTTTTTATTTATTTATAATATATATAACAACTAAATTTCAATATTCAAAGGTATATCACCTTAATTATGCATAAAAATATATTTTATTTTAAATTTTAAAATTGTAGGATTTTTTTGAGATATGAAAGAAATTAAATATAAATAATAATGTTATGGTGTTAAATTTGTTAATACATAGGAATTTGGTGATATGTAAATAACTATTTTTTTATTAATTTTTATCTTTTTATCTTACGAGATTTAAGTAGGCTCATAAAAAAAGCGACATTTACATTTCATTTAAGGGAAATTAAATGTGATGAAAAAATTATTGGTAATAGATGTGATGTGTGTTAAAAAATTTGTAACAGTAGAGTGACATATTATTATCTTGACATACATTCAAAATAGAGAAAGTAATTAATAATAACACTAGAAATTTTTACGTGAAAAACTCGTAAAGAGAAAAATCACGGGGACTGACTCTGCTGAAGAGTTCAACTATAGGAAGACGATAACAGTTGCAATCACTTGTCTCACATGCGGGAATGGGTTATTAGGTTTTCCAAGTTACAATGTCAGCTGACGGCGACCGATAGTGATTGCAACGTCTAGTCGGTGGCGGTCGACGGTGGTTGGTGGTGATCGACGGTGTCGAGGCGGTTGACAGCGACATGAATGCTAGACGACGGTCGGTGGTTGTCCAAGGTAGTTGATGGCGGTCGACGGTGGCAGGAGTGGTGCTGGATTTCAGTTTATTTTTAATGCTTCAAGTTGAAGTTGATGTTTATTGGTGATGATTGTGAGCAACACAATTGATGGATATTAATGTTGTTGTTGATGGTGCAGATTATGGCATGTTTATAGGTCATTGAGGACATATAATGAGACCAATAGGAATTAATGTTTGTGTTGAAAGTATATATTACTTTTATAGGAGATGATAAGTTGGGGTGTAAACGAGTCGAGTCAAGTTAAAACAATGCCATTATCAAGCTCAGCTCGTCTGCCAAATTGTGAGCTCGAGCTCGAGCTCGACTCTAGTGGCTCCAGTTGGCTCGTGAGTTCGAACTAAAAATTCAATTCTTTTACGGGAGCTAATCGGAGAAGGTATTGGTGGTCGGAGGAAGAGGAGCTAAGGAGGATGCAACGATAGCTCAATAGAAAATGTATGAAAATGACTAGCGGTAGGCTAATCGAGCTGAATCGTGAGTCAACGAGTCGAGTTAGGATGGTATGAGCTCGGCTCAAGCTCATAGTTTGATGAGCTCAGCTCGTGAGCTCGTTAACGAGTCGAGCTCGAGATGGCTCGTGAACCATCTTGGCTCATTTGCACTCTTAATGACAAGTATCAACATTATCGGGAATGATAAGCAATGAATTAACCAAAATGTTATTGTTGATGATATTTATCAATCTTACTATAACATGCATTAATTTTATTGACAATAACATCAGACAAAGTTCGTTGGCATCCAAATCTTTATGTTGATGAAGCATCTAAAGCCAAATAAGCAACAACAATTAGTAAAATATAGTTGAGTGATGATGGTCAAAAGAGAGTGATGCGCGATTATCACGACTCAACTCGATACAACCCGTCATTCTGAGATGAGTTGCCTCCTGTAGAGGTCATGATAATTAAATTATTTCTTAATGACTATTTGGAAATAATCTTTTTATGGAGCCACCTATATCATCAAAAAATTATAAGACAAAAATACCCAAAATTCGCTCACCACTACGGTTTACGTGACCAACTATGACATTTTGGCCCAAAACTCATGTGGCTCCCGGCTCCGGTCTATGCGTCATACAGATGTCATCACACTTCATCATTATGACCAATGCGACCAACTACCACTTATGTGGCTTACAGCTCTTGTAGATGCTAGTGCGACTTTCTAAATTTGCCAAAATTTATGAACTCAAATTTAGATATATATATATATATATATATATATATATATATATATATATATTGATTTAGTTTTATAACGAGTCACACAATTAAACACAAATATACGTATGGCTCAAGTAATACAGGGCTTTAGTGGAGTCCTGTAATATCGATCTCACAGGGAGATTTCAATTTTATGGTGTAGCACATAAATCACTTATCGAATCACAACACAATTGCAAGTAAGTTTAATTCTTAAAATAAAGAGAAACAGTTGTAGCTACTATTTCTACCAAAATACGTTTTAAACTCTAGCAAATTAACCTAACACAAGACTAAATTTATAACAAAGTTCAGTTGTAAGAAAGAGTCTTCCTCATTTCTAATCATAATGTGATGATTATTATAACATAGATCAGTGATGCAAATGTATTGTGCAAAATAAGATCATTTCTATTCTTTACCCATATTTCAGCGTATAAAGAACATTGGCTAATGCTTAAGTTTAGTCCCCAAATGCGTAGTTAAGTCGAGAGAATACTGGCTCTCACTCCAGAGCTCTCACTTCCCTTCATCTGAAGACTAACTCTCGCTTCAGTTTCTAAACATTAAGACAAAATTGAGGATTTCAGCATGTCACTCTGAAATCTCCAATTCTACGTCCATCAAAGTATATTTCCCTATTTATTTGCGCTCAATCCCCATGAACTATGTCTCTCATTCATGGACATTGAATATGACCTTCACTTTTATTGTAGAACTCATAATCATTTTGGAAAATATGCTTCCCAACAAGTTTTAACAATTCAATTGACCAGATCAAAAAGTAAATGAAATTCGAAGTGGAAAGGTTATCACAAATTATCCATAATAAATCAACACATTATTTCTATATCATAACATCAACACATCACATGAAAATAAGAAAGACAAAGAAATCTAATCGAGACTCATGAGGAAAAGATGACAAAATATGAGTAAAGTAAAAACAACTTATCTCAAACTCTTCCCCAAGCGAATCTCAAGGAATTTATTTGACTCGTCTTTTTTTTCACAACAACACACACTTCTCTCTTTAGATAAGTAAGAAAGAAGAAATATATCACTTTCTCTCTCCTCTCACACTCCTTAGAAGAGAAAACACAAAACCTAAATTCCTACACAAAATGGAAAGAAACTTTATCTAAACTCTACACTCTTCTCCCCTTTTCTTTTCTTCCCCCCTCTCTAAACTTAGCTCCAAAAGTGTTTAAATTCGGCCAAAATTTAATTCCCAAGAGTTTCCTAAAGCAACCCTTCAAAATTCGACCAAATACATTGAATCTAGTTTAAAATCAGGATAGGGCACCGTTTGGCGTATTATTCCGCAAAAATAGTCGCAACTCTCATGAAATTAACATGACTCAAGATTAGTGATAGTATTGTTCATACTAGTTCAATAAAATGTACTTTTGTCTGTTTTTGCTCTAAATTTGCTCCTTTTCGCTTCCTTTTGTTTCAAAGTCCTAAAATCATTGTACCAACATGAAATCATGAAAAATAAATTCCTTTAAAGTACAATATCATCAAAAACAAGTATGAAATGGATAGTAAAAAGCTATCAAATTTTTAGTGGATTAGTTGCCGAGACCTATCTCTGCGGCTTATGGAAGTCGTTGTAGTTCCTCACTATGACCAACGCGACCAACTTAGCCTTATGTGGCTTATAGTTCGTGTAGCTTCCAACTCCCACCTCTATGATACACGGATATCATCACAGCACACAATTGCAACCAACATGACCAACCATGGGCTACATGACCCGTAACTCTAGCCATTACGACAGATATGACCAACTACGACCTACGTGGCTAACAACTATTGCAACTTCCTACTATGCTTTTAAAGCAATCGTCTACAACCCACACGACCAACTATTACATTGAATTCTACTACGGTTTATACGATAGACATATGACACAACTACCGCCTAAAATATTTAGGGTCGTGTATTATTTGGCTTAAACCGAAAAACTGAACTGAACCGACTCAATTTAGTTGATTCAATTCAATATAAAAAAAAATTATTTATGAGTTTAAAAAGATTAAATTTTGAGCTTTTTTTTATTATTTTTGAAAATCAAAAACAGAAAAGAAGCTCAAAAATAGTGTTTGTTTGTAATTTTTTTTTATTATTTTGTTTTTAAAACACAAAAGACTTATTTTTAAAACATTAAAAACACAAAAAACTTTTTTTTTTGTTTACGAACATATTATTCGGAGCATTGCCTATGCGAGGCATTGTCGCAGGCCGCACCATGTTCGCCACTGCTGCCCTATGCCAGCCGCAATTGCCACCCGTTGCCAGCCCCCGCCAGCGACGATTGTTGCTGCCGATCGCCCACCACTGACCGTTGCTAGCAGCCGCTGTCACCCGACATCGCCACTTGCCCTGTCACAAGTAATGTTTCGTGTTGGGTGGAGCAAGGAAAACATCATATACTTCATGGGAGGCAAAGCTTAATACTGTAGCGCACATTGACCCAAACATTATATAAGAAAATATAGTTTTTTTTTAAAAAAAATTAAAAATAACCAATCAAATATCTTTTATTTTTTTTATTTTTTAAAACATATAAATCATAACAATGTCAAACACATTTTATAATAATAGAAAAGAAAACAGACTAGTAAAAAAAAAAAAAAACAAAAAACAAAAAGTGATCCCAAATAAGCGTTGGTTTTCAGTTTACGGTTCGGTTTTACGTCTTACTAAACCGACTGAATCAAAACCAAATTTTCTAAATAAATCTTTCATAAAAAGTTTAGAAATAAAATTTCTTGTGATCGGCATTATATAGTCTTCCCTTAGTAATTTTTATTTTCTCTCGTTATAAACATATATATAAGTTGAGCAGTTACTTTTTATACTGAATTAAACTTGAATTTGACTATTTTAGTTTTATTAAAAAAAAATTGGTTCGGTAGCTTGGATTTTGGATTTCGGTTGAATTGGGTTTGCCTAATTTGAAAATCAAACCATCTGAACAAACTGAATGCTCGTGTTGAGAATTTTAGAGCGAAGAAACGCAAGAATCGACACAATCTCATAAGAGAGCACAAGATTTAACGAGATTCGACAAAGAAGCATATGTCCTCGGAAGGAGAGCGGGAGCTTTCTTTTTATTTTCATAAAAAGTATACAAGATACCTACGATTACAAGAAAGACACACACACACACACACAGATATATATATATATATATATATATATATATATATATACATATATATATAACTATGACGTACAATATATAATTATAAAATTACCCATATACCGTATCACGCTGTGTGTTGCCTGCGCACACCCAACTCATATAACAAAACTCCCCCGATTGGACAGATGTTTCCGCTCTGCTAGCTCTCTCTGTTCCGCTCTAGCATATGTCCTTATCTGGTATATGAGCTATATCTAACAGCTGACACCTAACAATATTCACAACGGACTATTGCATCCACAACAATCAATCGCGACCCTTATAGTCTGCTATCGCCGAGAAGTACATTCATGACAAGTCATACTACGACTATTATTGATGAACTATTGTTTTACAATTACAATGATCAAATTTGTAACTTTATATCCTTAATTTAGGAAAAGAGATGATCTGTCGACTCATCTTTCATACTTTATTATTTCAAGTGGGCTAGTCTACATTGTGTTTTCCTCTTTCTAAGATTTTTCATGTAAAAGATGAGGTTTATCCTTCATACTTCGCTTTAATTACTTGAGTGTATTACTGGATTTTCGTTTAATACAAATAAATGGATTCATTACTCTACCACCATAGAACTTCAGTCGCTCATATATCTTTAAATAAGTAAGTGAATAATTAAAAATTCAAACAAAAATATAACATAATTTTATTTAACTTGAATTTCTAAAAAAAATCCATCTCACAAATTTTTTAAATAAATTTGTATTTAATGTATGACAATTGGCACTATTTAATTTAAATTTTTCTAATTTTTTGCTCATTAAAATACTCCTATAAGTCTAAGAAACTGTCGCGATGCATTGACTAATAAAAATTCAAGCAAAAAATACGACTTATTTATTTTAATGGAATAATCTTAACTAAACCATCTCACATTATTTTTTAATAGATTTATTTTTGGGAACAATAATAACATTTTAAAAAATTTACCTTCACTCACTCAATTTTTATTTATTTACATACCTTGTATCCAAAATTTAATATGTATATATAATATTGTGCGCATTCCATGGCCTGTTAGTAGTAGTCTTTTTTAATGTTGTAAGTCCCCTCAAGTTACGTGTTCTAATCTCTTGATGGCGTAGTGTCGCTTTAAGTCATGTGGTACTCGAATTATTTGCGTGCGTGCGCACACACACACGCATATATATATACATATATATATATATATATATATATATATATATATATATATATATATATATATATATATATATATACATATATATTGTTGTGCGTGTTCTATGACCTGTTAATAGAGTGGTCTATGTGAAGGTCATAAGTCCCCTAAAGTCACGTGTTCAAATCAACTGGTGGCACAGTGTCATCTTAAGTCAAATGCTACTCGAATTATTTGCACACCGAGTCGTCCCAAGACCTAACGGGGGTCGAGCAAATAGGGTGGGTTGGGAATCTGACTAACTTCTAGCATCCAACCTCTAGTTTTAAGCCACTCGTTTATCCCTAAAAATCCCCTCTAAACCGCCTAAACATCAGTCGCCCGGCTCTGCCTCCTCAGTCTGAGTCAGTCGGCTATAATCACTCGATCTCGGGCACTTCACTTTTTAGACTTTTGGTTACTCCAGACCAAACCGGGATGATTCTCATCGATATTGAGTCGTCTGATTCTTAATGATACAGACTGTCATCGAATTGAATATAAAAAAAATAATGCGAATATGAATCATTGCTAAAATGCTCATAAGAACTTTGATCAGAATGCTAATTAATTAATTAATTTGAAAATTTTGAATTTATTAAAAAATAACCACAATAAATAATAATTAACTATTTGGCATTATACTTATTATAGAAATAAACTATAAAAAAATAAAATTCAATTGAGCCAAAATGTGGCCGGACACTCATTCTATTTTTTCACCATTCGGTATCTGCCGTTTCGTCCTAACGGATCACGGCGCCAAAATACCATTACCCGTACTGCCCCTTCCACGGCGCAACATTTCAAAACAAGTTCAAGGGTAGTTACGACATTTCATAATTATTTTATTTCAAATAATTTTCAAATCGACCGTCCACCAACCGTCGGATCCCTCACATCGATTGCATCACCGGAACAGAAAAGAATAGATTTGGAGGGAAGCAACACCAGCCGTCCGATCCTCTGTTCGTCTATATATATCAAACGTATAGGGTTTATCCCTGACTAAAACCGTCCTACTGGTCCGTCTCTCATTCCCGCCGGTGATCGCCGGTGAGCTCGCTTGGAGTCTAACTCCGATTTTTATTCGGTTTCGCTTCTCTCTGTTTTCTAGTAACGGTGATCTCCGACCATTGGTTTTCTGATTTGCTTATCGTTGTTCTTTTTTCCATGTAGAATCTGAAGAAGGGGTGAAAAAAGAGGGGGGAATATGAGAGAAATCCTTCACGTGCAGGGCGGGCAATGTGGGAACCAGATTGGATCTAAGTTCTGGGAGGTGGTGTGCGATGAGCATGGAATAGATCCGACCGGGAGGTACACCGGGTCGATGGATCTGCAGCTGGAGAGAGTTAATGTCTACTATAACGAAGCCTCTTGTGGAAGATTTGTTCCTAGGGCTGTTCTGATGGATTTGGAGCCGGGAACCATGGATAGTGTCAGGACTGGACCTTATGGTCAGATATTCCGCCCTGACAATTTCGTGTTTGGACAGTCTGGTGCGGGAAACAACTGGGCCAAGGGGCATTACACTGAGGGCGCTGAACTTATAGATTCTGTTCTTGATGTGGTGAGGAAGGAGGCCGAAAACTGTGACTGTCTTCAAGGTATGTTTCTTACTTGTTTCAACGCTGTATTGGAATATGCGTATGACTAGATCCGAACTCAAATTCTGGGTGACTGTTGGCGTTTGTTAAGTCTGCATAATTTCTCTATCCGTAGTTGATTTGTTTTTGTTTTCCTTGTAGTGATTTGTCCTCTGTTTTTACTCTTTTGCAAGAGATCTGGACCTGTTTTGTTTTTCTATAATTTTTAATTTGCTCGCAACGATACTCCGTTGTCTTTACTAAGAAATTAGTCTGGTGTGGGATGTTTATTTAATTTCATTTTCTTCTAGTTCCTTGTTGATTAAAATCTTGATGCAATTCGCAGTTAGCATGTTTGTTGTGATGATGTTGCCTGTTTTAATCAGTCAAACTTTAGTCTTTGCTTTAAAATTAGATTCTACCCACCTTGGTGATATACCTTTAGGGTGCAAGTAGGATTTAGTTCAAGTATGATTTAATACACATCCTGTAAATCCAGATTTATCAGATTTTGAGGGGGTTGAATGCTGAAATCCTGATAAATCCCTAGAAACTGATTCTCAATTTTAGCAGGGTTTAGTAAGATTTAGGTGGATAAAAGTGTTGGAAACATCTCTATGCCAAAAATATAAATTCCTCCTTTTTTTAAGCATGCCTTCATAAACTGTTATATGTTTTCAAATATCTTTAGAAGTTAAGAGGTAAATCTAATTATTAAATCTAATTAAGTTTAATTTGATTAATTAGTAATAATAATTTTATTAAACTAATTATATTAAGTAATAATTTTGCATCCATTAATAAATAAGGAATTAGTTATTCATTAAACTAATTAATAATTATTAAAATTTGTTAAAATATTTAAATTTAATATGTAATTGATATTATTGATTAAAGATTGAATATTTTTATATAAATTTTTTTAATTATGATTATTTTGATAACACATTAATTAATTATTATTTATAGTCAATTAAATGAGTTAAAAGTTTAATATTGCATGGTAATGACTTAATTATTAAATCTAATTAAATTTAACTTCGAAATTTTCATATAATTATACCAATCAATAATTAAATATTCATTAAACTAATTAATCGCTGATAATAATTTTATTAAACTAATTATATTAAATAATAATTTCCATCCCTTAATTAATAATTAATTAGTAATTATTAAATTAATTAAGAGTAAATATTATATACAGATCTATATAATTATGATTAATTTTATAACATATTAATTAATTATTAATTATTAATTATTAATCAATCGAATTAACTGAAATTAAAGTAAATTAAAGCCATGAAACCATCTCCCCTTACCATCTCCTACCTGAAACCTTTGCCGAAGTCTCTGCCGGTTTTTCGTCCAAAACCATTGCCTTCGTGACCCAAAGCTCACCATACAAGTCGCATTTAGAACGTGGAAATGTTACAATGGGATTACAATTTACAACCTGCAAAGACCTCCAAAGCTCTCATCTTTATCCTCCTATTCCGCCCCGATTGGAAACCATTGAGAAAGGCAACCCTCATTGGTTTCTTAAACCGCCAAATCCTTAGCATAAATCATGCTTAAAACCGGCTACCAAACGAAAAAAATTTGCATACGGAGGGCGTACGCAGCGCTGCGTACGCCCTCCAATAACAGGAGGCCACATTAGCTTTATACCCTCCATGTACCATCCAAAATAACAGGGATGGTACATGGAGGTTACATGAAATAACACATGAAACCCTCCATGTACTATCCATGTACCACGGAAACCGTACGCAGCGCTGCGTACGGTCTCCGAATGCAAATTTTTTTCCTACCAAACAGCCCTTAAACCTTGCCTGACTTTGTTTCTGTGAGTTTATATTTAATCTTCTGTTTGCCTAATCTCCTAATATATAATTTTGTTTTGTTGATTCAGGTTTTCAAGTATGTCATTCACTTGGGGGAGGAACTGGATCTGGAATGGGTACTCTCTTGATTTCTAAAATCAGGGAGGAGTATCCTGATAGGATGATGCTCACCTTCTCCGTCTTCCCATCCCCTAAGGTTTCAGATACAGTTGTGGAGCCCTATAATGCAACTCTCTCCGTGCATCAGCTGGTAGAGAACGCTGATGAGTGCATGGTTCTCGACAATGAAGCCCTCTATGATATCTGCTTCCGTACTCTCAAGTTGACCACCCCTAGTTGTAAGTCTCTTAGGTTTTGCAACTTGTGCATTTCTGTCATCAAAACTTACAACTTTTCTGCTATAATGAAATGAAACATAGCATCCATTTCTTATGTATTTATATGTCTGGCACGCAAAATTTAATATTTACATTTATGACACTTAAATCTTTCACATCACATCAAAAATACCACTATTATATCTTTTAAAAAGTAAAATACACATTTTAATGCATGGGTAAGGTGACATATACATGTAAAGATTCAAGTATAGGTTTTATATATGTAAATGCGTAAGAATCTAGTGGTATGCATGTATATCTTCCTTTTTTCTTATGCAATGGGGGATTTATTTGGGCAGATTTTATATATTGTGGGTGTTATGATCCATTTAGGCAGCGTTTTCATTGCTTTGCTTCTTTTGGCTACAATATTTTTCCTTACAAAAATGTTGCAACCTCTTCAAGCAGACCCCAAGTCAATCTATAGGCCTTTCAACAAACTTGACATTGAATATTATGAGTGTTTTAAGGTTCATTTACATACATACCACCAAATTCTTATGCATTTACATAACAAACACCTAAATTTAACTTTTCACATTTATACCACCGAAATCTTTCATATCAAGTCAAAAAATAATACCACCATTTTAACTCTCAAGGAGTGAAATACACCTTTTTCATGCATATGTAAGGTGGTTTGTATCTAAAAATTGAAGTTTTAGGTGTTAGATATCTAAAATCATAGGAATTGAATGGCATCTACGTATATTTTCCAAATATAATGTAGGTTTGTTTGAAATTTTTAACTTTTTTATACTTCATAGGATTCCTGTTATGATTATTTTTAAGATTGTTATTCGATCTAGCAATCATTTCTCACACGTCTCCTTTTCTAATAACAGTTGGTGACCTGAACCACTTGATCTCTGCCACCATGAGTGGAGTTACATGCTGCCTCCGGTTCCCCGGCCAGCTGAACTCCGATCTGCGAAAACTTGCCGTAAACTTAATCCCATTCCCTCGCCTCCATTTCTTCATGGTTGGCTTCGCCCCGCTCACCTCCCGCGGATCTCAGCAGTACCGAGCCCTCACTGTTCCTGAGCTAACCCAACAATTGTGGGATGCAAAGAACATGATGTGTGCCGCCGACCCCCGCCATGGCCGATACCTCACAGCGTCCGCCATGTTCCGTGGCAAAATGAGCACGAAAGAGGTCGATGAGCAGATGATCAACATCCAGAACAAGAACTCATCCTACTTTGTTGAGTGGATCCCGAACAATGTGAAGTCCAGCGTGTGTGATATTCCACCCCGAGGTCTCTCCATGGCTTCCACATTCATTGGGAATTCGACGTCGATCCAGGAGATGTTCAGGCGGGTTAGTGAGCAGTTCACCGCCATGTTTAGGAGGAAGGCCTTCTTGCATTGGTATACGGGTGAGGGAATGGATGAGATGGAGTTCACCGAGGCGGAGAGCAACATGAATGATCTCGTGTCGGAGTATCAGCAGTACCAGGACGCCACCGCTGACGAGGAGGTGGATTATGAGGACGAAGAGGAAGGACAGCATGATCTTTAGTTCTTGGAAACTCTTCTGTGCTGTGGAGGTAATTAGGGTTTTGGGTGTGTTTGATTGTATGTTATGTTGCTATCTTATTTATTTCTTATATGCTGAGTGCATGTTCTTGATGAGTATTGTTGTCTTGAGCTTTTTGAATGTAAGAATTAATGCTTGTTTGGTGTTGAAATATTGAAGGATTTATCTCAGTGATGATCTGTGCTGTATCTTTTTTATTATTATTATTATTGGGAAGAAGCAAAGATGATGCTATATATATGAGAATTATATAAAGCTATTTATTTTTCCTTGTGTTTCCCATATGTAAATGAACTATTGCTATGGTTTATATTGTATTTGAGTGGCATGGATTATCCTTGTGGCTTAAGACTAAGGCATGAAGGCCTTTGAAAATTTAAGGTTCCTAAAACTTTGCTTGAACCTATCATAGTGAGGTTTTTCGTATGGAGGTTCTTCACGTTCATTCTCTTGTTTGTTTGTCTTTGTCGTATGTTATGTTTTTTCGGTTATTCTCTTATTCTGATCATTCATATGATCTAGAAGAGAGACTTATGTGCGGCATACTCTTACAGTATCTCACACATATTAGTGTGCCCAAGAAATCTGTGATATGGACAATACCTAGAGTGATTCTTCCTACAAACCTCTTCTGGCTTCTTTGGTTCTGGCAATCTGAATTCTGGCTTCCTAACCAGGTTTCGGAATATTGCTGCTACTGCTTCATTTCTGAAAGAGTACGTTCTGTTCGGCTGCTCATCTATAGATGGATCCTGTTCTCTATCTGCTCGGTTTTGTGGGTACGACTGCTGACTGGTTTGACTGAGCTGTTTGCCTTTGTTGTATGTTCTGTTTTTTCGGTTATTCTCTTATTCTGATCATTCATATGATCTGGAAGAGAGACTTATTAAAAAGTGGAAGTATACGATAATGGATAAATTGTTGACTCCTTTAAAAATAAAAAGAGAAAGGAATGAAAACAGTTCTTATTGCAACCAATGCTATCAAAGAGCAGAAAATTAAGGAACTTAATATGTTTACTAAAAAATGATATGCATGGATCTCGTGGCAATCTGACGATCGAGGATAAAGAGAATAAGATACCCCTTGCTCTTTTCTTTAAGAAAAAACTGAATATATAATCTTATATACTCATACTCTATCTATCTTCTATAAGTAGGAGGACTTCATGATGCAAAAGGAACCTTTAGGCCCCCACCGTTTGTAACCTCATTTTTTAATGAAATAAAATGGATCAGAGAGCCCAGAGACACTCAATTTTCCTCCGTCGAGAAGTCTTCTTCCTCCTCTCTCTCTCTCTCCCATGTTCTTCCCTCATCACACGCTCTATTCCTTGGGTATGATCTACCAGACAGATCTGAATTCAACAGGTAAAGAGATCAACATACTTGGCTCTGAAAAATTTGCAGGGGCAGAGGAAAGTCCAACCAACAACTTGTCCAAGGAAAAATAGTAATAACAAGTAATTGGGATCAATATAATCTAATATTATTTTCTTAAAGGAACCAAATGCATTTCATGATTAACTTTAGGTACAAGTCAAACATGGAGTGGGTGTGTTAATAGTGAGCTCACATGGGAGTCGTTAGCCCCCCTCTCCCACTTTTTATTTTATTTAATTTTCTAAAATTTTTCTTCCAAAATTCATACCATATGTTCTATATTGCAATGATAATGGCATTATTATTCTCTATTTTTGTGTACTAATGTGCCTTTGTCTTCACTATTAATAATGAAGCAAGATTTTTGGTACGATTGGACTCATCTTTATCTCTTCAATATGTGAAGCTCACCAACGAATACATTTTTTTAATGTGATGTTATGTTGAAAAATTTTATGAAAAAGTACACAAAAGCATAAAAATTATTATAATGTCACATCACATTAAAATATTAATGCTTAGGATATGCTCCTCATATTCGCAAGATTCATTTTGTAATGGAGTTAATGAATTATTGATGAGCATAGTAATTTCTAAAGATAAATTAAGGTTAAAAAACCACACTTTATTAATAATAATTAATAATAATAATAATACATTTTTATATTACAAAGAAAAGATTTCATTTTTTTAGATAGTTAATAAAGTAGTGAATTTAGCGTCTTAGTATTATACAAAAATACAGCACACATTCTGAGAGTTAAAAGGAAGTAAGTAGTAAGAGACGCTTTAATTTTTACTTTAAAAACCCTTGTAAGGGGAAAAAACCACGAGGCCGAGCTTAATTAAAATAATATACTATGAATGACGAGTTTACAGATCCACTTTTCTTATGAATTAGAGAAAATATAGTTACATAGTTAATCATTGTAAATTTACAACGATAGTTCATTAATAATAGTCGTAGTTTGACTGATGAATCTAGTCTCGCCGATAGCAGATTGTAGGCATTGTGGTTGATTGTAATAGATTCAGTAGTTCATCATGAATGTTGTTGATGATGGTTGTTTTAACATCTTATTGTATAGTCCGTATTTGGAATTAGTTGGTCATGTGGACCGCAAATGACTGCTTTAAAAGCATTAGGTGGTTACAAAGAGCATAATAGGAAGTTGCAGGAGTTGGGAGCTGCATGAGTTTTGGATCATATAGATCGTAGTTGATCACGTAAGTCGTAGTTGTGAGCTGTGATGACTTTCGCATGTCACATAGGCTAGATTCCAGAGTCACACAAGTTGCAAGCCATGTACGTCGTAGTTGGTCAAGTACGACATATTTGTGAGTTGTGATTATGCCCGCAAGTTATAGGGGTTGGAGCCCAGATCTGCACGAGCTTTGGACCACGTAGGCCATAATTAATCATGTAGGTCGTAGTGGTGAGCTGTGATGAAGTCCATAGGTTGTAGAGTGCAGTGAGAGCTGCAATGAGGAAAGTCACCATCATTGGGGTGCATTATTACACCGTCTTAGGGATTTGTTGTTGCACCATATGCAGAGTGTGTTGTCATGTAGAATGTTTCTTCACTTCGCAATATACACTGAGATTTTAGAGTGCCCGTTGTGGCTTCACGAGGAACTTTGCTGCATAAAAAACGTTGTGGCCAATGATGGTTGATGGTGGTCGGCCAACGATGGTCAACAGTGGTCGACAGCTTCAATAATAAGAGGTAATCATCGGATCTGTGGTGTAGAAGTGACACTGAACTTTAACTTCTTCTCCAAACATCAGTTCTCTTCTGGCTCAATGTCTCATGGTCTTAAAGATGTTATTATAGAGTGTGTGTCTGAATATGGTGTGGGAAGACTACCCCACTATAATTATGCCCAGGATATTAACGTAAACGACATTTCGAGACTAAGATGAAGGTTGCCCCCTACATCAAAGAATGCCTTAGAAATGACATTCAAGATGTGTAAAGGAGGTTCCATCACCATTTTGATGATGTACGTTATTTGGAAATAATACGCTCAGCTACCAGACTTGAAGACTGTTAAATGTGGCTTCATTTCCAATTGACGAAGACAAACTTATATGTATCAAAAGGTTCACAATAGTAATGTTTTATTATCTAAACATTAAAACAAAACCCATCACACACTCAGTAATTAACATAAAAAAGTAGGAGGAGACACTGATTATTTATGTGGAAAAATCTAAAACTACAAGGCCTAGCCCAGTTGAAATAATATACTATAATGGTGAGTACATAGGGCCACTCTTCTATTGAATTAGGGAAGATGGAGTTACAAGATAATCATTGTAAATATATAATGATAATTCATCAATAATAGCCATAGTCCACTGTAATGAATGTAGTTCTAGGTGATATTACGTTGTAAGGGCTGCAGTTGATTGTTATGGAGACAATAGTCTGTTGTAAATGTTGTAGGCGGAGGCTGCAGCGTCAGCTTTTCTTATAGGTTCATAGTTGAGAACCATAGTAATAGTTGGCCATATGGGTCGTAGGTGGTTGCTTCACGAGTGTTGGTTGGTCATAGAGGCTATAATAGGAAGCTAAAGGGAGAGAGTTTAAGGAGTCTGGAGTAAGTCACCATTTTTCAAGGTGCATTGTTAGATCATCTTCGAGAGGTGTTGTTGCAACATTATGTGGTGTGTTGTTGCATCATATTCGGTGTGCACTGTTACACTGTCTTTATGAGGCATTTAGTGGGGATTTTTTTATTCGAGCGTGTCACATATCTTGAAAGACTTATATCTAAATGATCAGATGTGTCATTTAATGAATAATATACCACTCTGATGGAAGAAAATAGTATCTTAAAAATGCATTCAATCATTCATATAATGAAAATCCTTAATATTTATAGGTCTACAAGAGCCAAAAGTTTATCATCTATCTTATGGGTAAGATAGAGTTTATTATAATATTGTATCCAATATTCCTATAAGTTCAAGCCCTCATAGTTAATTTATTTTCAGAGCAATGAGCTCCTAAGAAATTATTGATTAAAATATTGACATATTATTCATATTTCAAAGTTGGACTTCAAAATCTAGAGTTTCATTGATAACAAATGGATCCAAGTTCAAAATTTTAGAAGAATTAAACTCAAAAGAATAAGATTTACAATCCAATGATGATTTTACCTAGAAAAGGCCATAGAAATGGAATTGACCATCCCAGGGAGGATGAATTACCCAAAAGGTTATAATTTCAAGATGATTAAAGAGTTTTGAGTTTTAGGCCCTGATGATATCGAAGTGTTTATAAGGCAAATGAGTATGATTTTAAGGGTGATTACAAGTTAAGCTTGGAGGTTTAAATTGGGGGAGTTAGATTTCAAGGATTGGGCTTGAATTTTTTTAGTTGGAAGGATCCTTAAACTAAGGGGTAGAGTTGGGTAGGAAACATTTATAGATGAAGACGAAACCCAAATTTTGACATAAGCATAAATTCAACAAGATATACAAATGGATGAACTAAACTAAAATTTAGAAATAATGACTCCGATCAAGATGCCCACAACTTTTTATCATCCTGATTGCATTGGTATCCTTCAACTATAAACCAACCATATAAACACAAATCTTCACTTAATGACATATCAATGATAAATGAAGAGTTTGTTAGCTAAAGGTTTTTGGTGGTGCCTTCATTAATAACTATGAATTACTTCATCTTAGGGCACTTACATAGTTTTAAAGAGTAAGGGTGTTTGTATTATATGTCATGATCTTTAGCACTAACTAGGGTATATAATAGTCTAACTTGAACCTAGGCTTCTAGACTGTACTAATATAGACATGAGTCGCGTAGGCTGTAGTTGGTTACATATGTTGTAGCGCGTAGCTGTAGTAACGTTTGTAGGTCACATAGACTGGAGTTGGTAGTTGCATGAGTTGTGAACCACATAGGTCATGGTTGGTCACATGGGATGTAGTATTAGGTTGCAAGGATAGACCTTTAGAAGTTTGGATAAAGTTGCCATAGCTTGAGTACGACGGATGAAAGCCGTTGCGGCATATTCCGGGGTGTATTGTTGCATAGTGTTGGGGAGACGATGTTGCACTGTATGTGGGTGTGTGTTGTTGTAAAGTATTCAGGATGCATTGTTACACCATCTTTGAGGTATGTCGTTTCATCGTTTCAGTAATGTGTTGCTACACTTTATGCAAGTGCACGTTGCACTTTTTAAGGCATTGTTACACTATCTTAGGGGCGTGTTGTTATATCATCTTCATGGTGCATTGCTCTGTAGTACACTTTATTAGTTTGCAAAGCTGGTCATTACTCTGTGTGGTGCTTCATTACTCTAAAAGGACGGTCATCACTCCATATGGTGATTCTTTACTCTGCATCATATGTTGTGATTCCATAAGGGGCTTTGCTACAATGAGCCAAAGGCGGTTGATATCGACAAACGAGCAGTTGTCGACGATTGCAGAAGTGGGTGGCGTTTACTGGATCTTTGAAGAAGAAAACTAGACGTCAAATTGTTCTCATCCAAGCCTATGTTGTCATACAATTCACATCTAGATCTCCTTTCATGAAATGGGCAAGACTTTTTTTTATAAAGTCTAGAAGAGACATCTCTGAAATAAAGAGGAATCCATACCACTCTGTCAGATAGCCCAGAGAGATTCTCTCAATTAAATAACATTTGATGGACATTGAAACACCTCTATAATATCTAAATTGAATGATCTTGGGCTCGTTGTATTTATCTTGTCGAGATATTTGATCTTCTTACAAGTTTAACAGATCTGAAATTCATTTGATATTTCAATTGACCATTATAAGATTAAAAAAATGGCTCAACAGCTTGATCTTGAACTAATTTGTCTCATCGAGCCGGTCAGTTTGACAACAAATTTGACGAAATCATTATTCTACGTGAATGTATGATCTCATGCATGAAAGAATTTATTAAACTTTTTCAAAAATTAAAATAACGATAATCCGGATCCTATCCCTTCCCACGGAATAACGGCATCCCGGATAACGGATTCGACAGCGACGACCCGTTAGTGTCATGTTGGTAATTTACTGAAACTCTCTGGTCATTCCTCCACCACCCCTACTCTCAGTACAAAAGCCAGTAAAGCTCTGGGCCCAGAGCTGTCGCACCAGTTCTCCCAAAGCCGCTTTAGATGGTGGTTTGATCGGATTTGGGTCTGTTACTCAACTGGAAATCTCTCCCTCCGACTCCGCGGTCCGATCGATCGATAAGGAAAGCGAGGATATGTGAAGATTTTTTAAAGGAAGGTAGCTGAATCTCCTCCTCCTTTTCCGCTTTCTTTAATCTCCCGCATTTTTTGTTTGAATTCATGCGGTGAAGAAGTGATCTGAGGGGCGTTGGTGGAGTTTCTTTAGAGGAATCGGTATGCTGCTTTTGTGTTTGAAGCGAGGGTTTTGTGACAGGCATTTTGGATTTAGTGGAGTTGGTTGGTGTGTTTGTGTTCTGTTGAGTTGAAGTGAGGGTTTCTGGTTCTATGGTAGGGGTGTGGGTCGTGTTTGTGAAAAATTTGGAGGAATTGGAAGAATTGTTGGGTGGAGATTCAGTTTTTTTAAGTGTATGGTTGTCTGGCTTGTCGATCTTGTTTCTGAGAGAATTAGAAATTGAACACTGTTTTTTTTTTTTTTTGTTTTTTAAATTATGTTCGGCTAAAATGCTGCTGCTGGGGCGGAGTGAAAGGAATATTTGTTTTTGTTATGCTAATGATTCCCTATTTGTTTGTTCGTTTATTGGTTACTCAACTGCTTTCTTTGTTGCAGTTTTGAAATTGGATCAAATGACGAGGGCGGCTCGGTCCTTTGGAAGCGTGGTGCAGAAGGAGGCAGTTCGATCAGTCTCACCAGGCGTTAACTTTATATCGACTAGGTTTCCAAAGTATACAATTGGAGCTAATAATGTTCTTATCGAGCCCAAGGAAGATCCCAAAATGCCCTCACTTAAGGAGATTGTTGCCAAGGAGACAGCCCAGCTGCTAGAGCAGCAGCAGCGCCTCTCTGTTCGGGATCTTGCGACCAGATTTGAGAAGGGTCTGGCAACAGCTGCCAAATTATCTAATGAGGTCGTTCCTTCGGTTTTTTTTTCTTTTTTTTTTCTTTTTTTTTGTAAATTTATATGCTTACCGCAGAATTCTTATGGATTTACATATCTAACACCTAAAGTGTGATATTTGCATATAATCCTATTCATAAAAAGATGCATTTGACTACTAAAAAGTTCATAAAAATGATACTTTTGATGTCATGTTGAAAAAGTGTGTTATGGATGTAAATGTTAAAGTTTAGGTGTTAGATATGTAAATACATAAAAATTGTGTGGTATATATATAAATGATTCCTTTGTGTTTTTGCAACCTATTGTTAGTTTTATTTTTTAAGGCATTCTTCTGTAGTTTGTAGATATTTGATACACAATTCTCCTGACTTGAATTCTATGCATTGGTTAACATATTCCAAGTTGTCTAATGAGGCTTTTCCCGCAATTTCCTTTCTTATTTACTGCTTATTGTTAGTATAAGACATTCTTCTGTAGTCTGTAATTATTCAAATATAGATGCACACACACACAGTATCTTTATAATAGCTTTGATAGTTGTTCCGTATATTTATAAAAACTAATGTTAGTTCTTTCTTTGAACATGTAGACTAGTGGGTAATTAGACAGAGTAGGTGTGATTTTAAGTTAAGCATGTAAAGTGTGATCACCACATTTTAAATTCGTGAAATGTGTCAAAATGGTCCCTTAACTTTTCTCAGAGGGTTGTTTTAGTCCCAGAGTTTATAAAAGTGTCAACTTAGTCCCCAAACTTGTTTAATGTGGGTTGAATAGTTCCCAGTGAGGACTATTTTAGCCCCTATTACAATAGTATGAGGACTAATTTAACACTTTTTATAAACTCTAAGACTAAAATGGCCCCATGTAAAAAATCAAGGACTATTTTTGGCACTTTACTTTTGAATTCTTATGGATTTTCAGAAGGCATTTTCTTTTACTGGGACTGAAATCATCAAATTGCCTGTCACCAAATTGTTATTTTAATTTCAGACTCGGTTAAGAGATGTAGCATCACTTGACAAGCATGTACTTCTGAAGAAACTCAGGGATATGCTGGAAATACTAAGAGAACGTGTAGTGGGTCGAAACAAGGATGATGTGGATGAGGCTATTTCTATGGTAAATGGTTTGTTATTTATTTATTTTTAATTCTCATTCAATTCATACTTTTTTTTTTATTTGTAGTTTTAAATTGTCAATCTGGTGTTACTTTTGAAATAAGTAGTTTTTATCTCGTTCTATATGAATATTATTTTAGATGTAGTATTTTCCTTTAGTTTCTGTAGATGAACAGTTATTTTTGTGTGTGAATCATTTCTGACATATATTTGCATAAGGGAAATATTTCCTTCACTTGTTATAGGTCGAAGCTTTAGCAGTTCAGCTATCTCAGACAGAGGGAGAGTTATTTCTTGAGAAGGAAGAGGTGAAAAAACTAGCAGCTGTTCTGAAGAAGGTAATTGAAACAAGTCTCCCTATAAGCTGATATAAACTTTGCAAGAAGAAATTTTGCTTCTTAAAACATTTATTTGATATATATTGCAATAGTTAAACAATCTTTTTCCTATTATATTTTCTTTCCATTTCAAGTAATTTGTAAAATAGTCAGACCTTGTTATTTATTATTCTTTTTTATGATTAAAATGGATTCGAATGCACCTACCAAGAGTTATTCTTCATATTGCAATCGATTAGTCAGGCATCATCTTTTTCTGTTACAACGTTTTATTGTTTTACCCTTTTTAATAAATGTAAGAAAACTTTTTGTATTAAGAGTGATGTATATAAAATTAGAAAAAAAGAAAAAAACAGAGATAAAAGCGTGATTTGGTGCCGTAAAGGGCTATATTTCCTGGAACTTCGTGTAGGTCTCCTTAAATCAGCCCAAGAAATAAAACTTCTGCCCTATATGTTCTGCTGAAATTCATTCATATCACAAAAAGTACAATTCGTTATAACCCACTGGCTTCAGTTATTTTCGTAGAAGTTTTTAAATCCAAAGGAAATCATCTGATAAATCAAAATATAAAATTAACTTCCTAATTAATATAATAAGTCATGTTATTTGTTTCCCTATGGTGCAAGAAGTCTTGAAGATCTCAGCATCTCTCCATGTCAATTTGGTGGATAATGATGAACTCAATCAGGATCCCATGTTGATAATTTTTATATATTTAGATTGATCCAAATAAAAATACTTTTAAAACCAAGTTTTTGTTAAAACACTCCTCATTAATAGATATGTTAAAACTTTCATGCAATTTCACTCTTTCCATCGGCCTCTTTATGAATCTTTATGTAAACAATTAAAAAAAGAAAAAATAAAATCAATTTCAATATGACTTATGGAGATGATATCGCTAAAAAGCTTATATCAAAGTTAATTCGTCATAATCTTCAATTGGTTCATCAAATTTCAATGGACATGATTCAGGTTTATAGTTAAGATTGGACTCGATTTTTATTTGGATTTTAAGTTTATATTGAAAATTTATATTAAAATTTCAGGTTTATATTGAAGAGTAGACTCAATTTCACATAGAAGCTCAGTTTAGTAGTTAAGATGAGATCTAAGTTTGAATTATAGTTTAGGTTTAGATATGATTATAAGGTTTACTACAATTTCCAGCTCAATTTCTATTGGAGGTTGAGCTTTAGAATTTATCTAATGCTCAACTTAAAGTTCAAATTTAAATTGTAACAATTGCTTAAGTATGGGTGAAGGTTATTAAACATTTTCTAACGTAGTTGCATATTTTGTTTTGAGATCATTGGAGAACTTATAGTGCATCTAAAAATCATATTTTGTTTTATTATCTTTGAATGCTTATCATAAATTATAACTATTAATATTATCATATTTAACCATGTTTGATTCTTCTGATCTAGGCATGATAGATGAGAGAAGGTAAATATTTTCTATAGATATTTTAAATACAAATGTGGTGGTGCTAACATAATAGTTATAATAGATTTCAACAACCAAAGATATGGATAAATCTTCATTGAAGGTTTCGCCTAAGTGAAGTTTAATTCATTCATAATTTTTAGCATAAGATCTTTAATGAAACAAGTAAAAATAATAAAATAGGCTAGAGGTAAAGGGTTCTTAACTATAAAGCTCATAAACTCATCATGGCTTTATACACACCATTTTCACTTGTTTACCATCCTTAAGTTGTCTATGCATGATACCAGAGTTAACCCAAAACACAATAAAAATATAAGTATTATTGCTGGAATTCAAGGGTTACAATAACGATTCTTCAAAACAAGAATAAAACAATACAAAACACAAATAACACTCTAGGATGAGGACGAAATACGTGGGTTGTGGTTGGATAATTGATTGAGAATTTGCAAGGGTTGTGGAGGGCGTAGCAAGTGGGAAGGGGGAGGTCGATGTTTCTGGACGCGGAGGCGAGGTGAGTGGCGGGTTAGGGATAGCAGGAAGAGCGGCCATAACAGTCAGGGGGCGCATGATAGATGACAACAGACAGTTATGGGAAGCAACGAAGGGATTATGTGGTTGGACAATAGTAAAATTTGTCGATATGGTAATTTGGCAGAGTCGATAGTAGATTCAGTGGCTGATAAGGTTGGGGAAGTGGGGAAAGGGTAGATAAACGCCGCATCAGGATGAGTTATAGTTGGAGCACCTTCTCGCCTTCGGGTACAACCCTCAAAGGAAAAAATTGGACGCCAGTGACTGTGCTGATAGAAACACAACAAAAATGGGAGGCCCCTCCCCTTGGGGAGCAACCCTTGCCCATAAAACTGGACCAGCTAGCCCTGCTCCCCCTCTTGGCTGAACCGATTTAAGAGTTTTAACTAGTTCATCCCCCTAGGAAGCCCCGCATCAATCTCCCGGCCGGCCCTGCTCCCCCTCTTGGCTGAACCGATTTAAGAGTTTTAACTAGTTCATCCCCCTAGGAAGCCCCGCATCAATCTCTCGGGATTGGGGGAGTTCGACCTCATTCGTTGAGCTTATGTCTACTGTTTGTCGGTAATGGAGCTGTTGTAACCTCACGGGGCTGAAGGATCTACGGTTGCGGTGCGCAAAGCTCCTGGATCCCACTAGTGACTACACCGTCCCCCAAGACACCTGAGGATCTTTCCCTACTTGCAAGCAAACATCCACATTGGTCCAATCTTCTGGGAGCCCCCTACTAAAGTAGCTAGGTTTGTGTGTCATATTTATACTGCTGAATCCTCCCAATGTAATCCAAGTTCAGGTCAACCTGATCTGAAGTGAGGGCAACCCGAACCTTCCCGAATGGAGGTAACCATGGTGGTAAGATATCAACCATGATATCCTGAAATGCTTTCTGTCGTGATTGTTCCTTTTTTGAAGTTGGTGTCTCTGACATATCATCCATCGTCATCACTAAAACTGATCCCACCAATGTTATTCTGTTGACAAGGGCATGGGTGATCTCGGGCTCCACCCAAAGGGAGTTTGAAGATGTATTTCCCATCTTTGATGAAAAAGTAGGTGTTTCAGAATCCGTCGTATTGAGTTCTACAGTCAAACTATCACAGTCTCCACAACAACAGGTGACAATCATTTATTGGTACCACGCTACACAATACCTGATTTTGTAGGTTGCTCTCGATCGAACACTCTAATAGGCACCTCCTGTTAATGTTGACCTGTTCTTCTTCTTCAGCCACATCAGTGAATGTGGCTCCGAGTCTTGAGACCCAACTTCTCCACTATCCATGTAGATGCCACATTCTTGCTGCTCCCTCCATCGATAATGAGACTACATACCTTCTCGTTCACAATACAACGGGTGTAGAATATATTACAGCGAAGCCACTGTGGATTCCGTGCATCCTCAGTCATTAGAAACCTTCAAACTACGAGCATCTCACTCTTTTCCGGTGGGAGATGTTACACCTCAACTTGTTTCTCAATTGCCTCATCGTCGCTAACGTTCTCCATTGCGCCCTGCTCGGTAAAAGATACCTTTGCTTGTCAGGCAGCAGGAGGTGATGTGCTCAAATCCATGGCATCTGAAACATTTTATGGTGGGGACTATCGTAAGAGTGCTACTCTTCTCAGGCTTTTTCTCACTTGGGGTAGCTCTACCTATCTGAAGTAGTTTTCTCAACTTCCTGCTCCTGTTGATGTCCCCAACTGTGGATGGCTGCCTGACTGATGGTGGTTGTTTGCTCTATTTCTACCACATTTTCACTTTCAATGCTGGACATCTCCAAGTTACCATTAAGGTTGCGGTTGTACCACGTTGATAGTAGGCTTCACGCCGCCTAGATAATGGGCTATCATATGCTCCTCTGGCTCTACCAACTCGAACTTCATATGCAATTGGTCAAACTGGGTTGTGAACTCCTCCATTGATAGATCTCGTTGTTGCAGGTGAAGGATCCTCAGATACATCTCGACGGTAGTGGGGTGGCAGATATTTCCTTTATATCTCCTTCCTCATCTTCTCCCGCTTGGTGATCATGTCACCACCCTCTCTCTTTCTCTACCTCTGTAGATTTTTCCGTCACAGGGAGGCACTCTTCTTCAACTTGATGGTTGCTAATTTTATCCATTTATTTTCTGGCATGTCCTTATACTCGAAGATTTGCTTGATAGATTGCAACCAATCGTGAATGTAGTCTGGATCCATACCTCCATCAAACACTGGTAGATCCAGTAGGCTGCTACCTTACGAGGCTGGTTCCTTACACTTTGTGCCTTAGGAGGCTGGTTCCAGGTTCCAACGATGAGGTTCTCCAATGTATCAAGGAGACTACAGTAGATACCATTGAGCTTGAGTTTTTATTGTGCCCTTGTATTCTGCTATTTTGTGACATCCTATCTGTAGTTTATGCTACGTAGATTTAAGGAGCACTAGAAACATTTAGTCACTAAAATAACATAGTATAACAAGTAGAATATTACCCATTATTACATTGAACTGCATATTACTTAATCATGTATATGTAGAAGGAATTTTAATTAATTGGCATCTTTTTTGGTGGGATTGTCTACATAGCGTAGTACCTGGTAAAGTTTTTTCTAGTATATCTATAATTTACTTTTATTTTCTGCTGCTCCATAAGTTTGTAGCGAAATCACCTAGTAATAAAGTAATTAAAATTGTGTTTCTTTTTTCAAATGCTATTTTCTTGCATCCGATATTCCTTTTATTTTTGAGGCATTTACATACGGACCACTCAATTCCTATGTATTTACACCTCTAATAGCTAAAGATTACTTTTTACATTCACAGCACTCAAATCTTTCATGTCACATTTAAATACCTCCATTTTAAATTTAAAAATGGAAAATACAACTTTTCATACATAAGTAAGACCGCATGTATGTAAAAATTGAAGTTTAAAGTGTTAGATATGTAAATATATAGGCATTGAGTGGTATTTATGTAAATCTTACTTTCTTATTTTTTTTATATGAGATTTGATGATACATGTGCCTAAATGTCAATCTCATTTCAGGCTACTGAAGATGCCAAGAAAGTGGTTGAGGAAGAAAGGGCTCATGCTCAAGCAGAAATTGGCAATGCCAGAGCAGCAGTGCAAAGAATCGAGCAAGCACTTATTGAACGAGAAAAATTATCTGAAATTGCAGAGAAACAAGTTCGTATAGTACATAAAATTTTTAATCTATTTTATGCTAAAATTCTTCTGTTAATCAACAATTTATATTTAATTCATTATTAATTTGAACACCATAAATTTATTTTCACCGATGGTGTTCTCCATAGGAAAGTGCCTTACCCAGCTCACCTGCCTGCTATGATTTTCTTAATCTGTCTTATCCTATCATGTTTATTAGATTTATTTTGTAAAACGACATATGTTTTGAATGCCTTGTTTGCATCTTAGGATAATTTTCCTTCACTTATTTTCTATTTATTGAAGCTCAAGATTGACAACGTGGTGTTCTTATTGAACCCATGATTTGGTTCTATTGTTGTAATAATTGCAATTAATTGTTATTTTCTACACTTTTTTCTTTTGCCATGCATTTCAATGATTTATAATTAAAACAAAAGGTCAGCTTAGAAATGTTAGATTTTGTTGAATAACATTTTCTAACACGCTATGCGGTCTCCTACAATACTGTGACACCGCGGTATCTGTTCACGTGATCTCGGACGTCCAATGTTGAATTTTTTTTTTTTCTTTATCTTTTTAATTTTTTTAATTTTCTTTCCTTTATTTTGAGCAAAACTTCCTTTGTTTCTCATCTTTCTAGTTCTTTCCTATTTTCCTAATTTCTAATTAGGCCTTTTCCTATTAGGAGACTCTTATATGTGTAGTGGGCTGTTTGGATTTTCAGCTTGGTTTTATGTATTTTGAGAGTTATTCTCTATCATTCTTGCTTTTTGGAGTGTTGTAGCATTTTTCCTTCGTAAGTGGTGTGCATGTAGTTTACCTAGGAACAAGTGGTGGATCACCATCGCCTTTTGAACCTTGTTGATTCACCGTGTATCTGCTGTTTTCTGTCGGACAGTCATCGACTTCATTATCAACAACAACGACGACGACCACCCCGGTGAAAGAGATGAAGAAATCCCTCTCCACCAGGAAGTTTCAAGTGATGAATAGCCAATGACACGCCGATTCTGCGTTTGAGTATAGGGGAAGAGAAGGTGATTTTGGAGTAAATGTGGCTTTATCGGACTTTTAAGGTTGCATAGATCCAAACGAATTCACGAATGACTCCATTTAGTGGAATGGATCTTTGATTACAATGATGTCCCACCTGACCAATTCCTGCTGCCAACTGTGGCAGTTTTTGGTTCAGTAGGAAGACAACTGAGGGATCAGTTGTTTTTCTTATTGTGCCGCCATCATCTTGGTATCAGTGCAAGTCTTTTCTTATTGGGTTGTTCAGCTAGAGTAGGAATTCTTCTTGGAACTTGTAGACTAGTTATTGGACGTGTTCCTGGGCCCTTTCTACCATTACAAGAAGTTGCCACTGCAATCCTCCCTCTTTTCCTCAGTTCCAGCCGCAGATAGGCACTGTCGTGGCCAGATTCTCTGTTGTCTAGCCATTGATGTCTCCTCATTTTCAGCGGCAGATAGGTACTGTTGTGTTGGTCCCAAGAAGGACACACTATCAAGGGCTGAACTGCAGCCTATTCAACATCACATAGCCCTCTTCATGTAAGAATTAAAGGAGGCAGCCTTCGGTTTAGTACTTCTCATCACTGCCCTTCAAGATAAGCCACCACCACCCTCTATGAAAGTTGAAAAACTGCTGTAGCAGTTCAAAACAGTTTGCCCGATGAGATTCAAGAGGTTTGCTGCATATAAGAAATCCAACATGTCATGGACTTTATTCCAGGCTCTGCTATTCCTAACCGTCCCGCATACAGAATGCCTCCTAAGGAATATGATGAGCTACAAGAAGTGGAGAAGTTGATTCAGAAGGGTCCTTTTCAACCTAGTTCTATAGTGTTTTCGAAGGTCATAGTATTTACAACTCATAAGTATGTCATCGAAGTATATGATTACAAATTGGCCCAAGAAAGGTTGAAAATGTGGTTCATCAAGCTCATTGAGGTACTTGAGGCATTGGAAAGCCCAAACGGCATAAATGTCAATTCATACAACCCATCAATCATCTTAGACGTTTTGCATTCATCTTCGGGCCGCAGTTGTATTTGGCGGTATCCACTTCTCAAGTCCACCTTGGAAAACAATATAGACCTTTGTAATTAACCACTTTGATTTAGCACTTTAGTGGTATTTTGGACTATCAAACTGAATTTCCTACCTGTCTCCTATATAAGGCATGTTTTTTTATTGAAAAGTCGACTTTTGGGTGTTCATTTTATATCTTCCTTTGTGACGAGAGTGGGTGTTCCTCGGAAAATCTGTTGTTTGGTCTGGAACCTGTTCGCTGCTGTCCTTAACCAATTTCTTCTGCCACCTGTGGCAGTTTTTGGTTCCAAGAGAAAGACAGCTGAGTGATCAATTTTTTCTCTCTTCCGCCACTATCAGAAAGAGAATAAAATGACAGTGCAGAAATATTAGATTTTATTGAATAACATTTTCTTAGTTAAACTTGAACAAACCCTAGATGTAGTAGTTAAAAATAGTGAATGTTGATTAAGAAATGGAGAGAAAAGACAATTGCTTCTTAAACTACTTGTATAAGGTCATCACAGTTCCAAACTTTCAACATATTTAATTTAACTCCTCCACTTCTCAAATAGGATTCAAAAGTGGTTTCATTGGATTGATTTTTTTTCATATTTGAGGGCTCAAGGGGCTATTTTGGAACATATTTGAGGTGTAGAGAGATTAAATTGTACACATTAGATGGTTCAGGCTAAACAGCCCTTTATATATTAGCCAAGCATCATTTTAATTTTTTCTCTTGAGAACAAAACCAATCTGCAATTGTGGAGACAAGGTTGAGGATATTAATGATTTGTATCTTTTCAGCTCTAGGCGAAGAATATTTGTTTCTTATGTATTGCAATATATATATATATATTTCTTTTATGTCATTTCTACTTTCTAAATGTCTTATTGCATTTTATTCTTTATATTTTAAATTAAAGGATTTGGAAGAGCTTAGGAAAGAAGTTCAAGAGGCTCGACGTATCAAAATGCTTCATCAACCTAGCAGGGTACTTCTCCATAGTACATATTTTCATAGCCTCATGTGATAATTGAAAACCATGCTTTGCATTTTATGCATTCGAAAAATCCTTTCAGGTTTTGTTCCACTTGTAGTTCTTTTGTTTTTTCATATGCTTTCCTTCTGCAGTTATCCATGTCCTTCAAATAGATTCTGGAAAACGTTTTATAGGTAATGGATATGGAGCATGAACTTCAAGCACTGCGAGTTCAGCTGGCGGAGAAGTCAGTTTATGCTATTCAACTTCATAAAGAGGTTTATTTTCCCTCTAAACTAAAATTTTAGCTGGGTCCATTTTGTTTGTCTGTTAATATTGTTTGTTGGCATTAAGGTTGGTTGATAGCTTTTCACTATGTTTTTTTCCCTAGTTCTAGTATTTATACAATGATTTAAGTTATTTTGGCTTAATGTTATTGATGGGAGTTTCATCTTAATTCTATGTGGCTTATCTTTGTGAAATTTCTCAAGTAGAATGAGATTGAAATCTTACACATTAAGGCACCGTTCCATGTAACGATTGGAATTTATTCAAAAACTCCAAAGTTAAGTATGCTAGTGCGGAGCACCATTGTGATAGGTAACCTACTGGGAAGTTGCATCAATGGGAGAAAATTGTAAGGCCATAAGCTAAAGCAGACAATATCTCGATAGGTGAGTGTTTGAGCTATTACAAATGGTATCTGTCGGCCAACATTTTTTGCTTTTAAAAGAATATAAATTTTTTTGGTGATTTAGTTTAATATAAAAGGCATATGATTTTTGAAAGTAGTTTTGAAAGTAGTGTATTTTAATTTTGAAAAATGAGACCGCCTGGATCTCATTTGTCCAGTAATTTGCATAATCGTGCTCGATGTCACAAATGATACACTTTCTCGAAAGATTAGTGTATCCTGCGACGGTAGACCAATCATACGAACTAAAAGACTCGTGACATCCGTTTGATCTGCGAACGCTTATGTGTGACCGAATGAGTTCCTCTACCTAATAGAAAAAGCTAGGTAGGGTTTATTTTACTCAGGTTCCGAGTTCACTATGAAGTGAGCCCTATAGTTAATTACATCTCAAATGACTGGTGTCACTTGAGAAAACTCTCGATAATGATCGGTGGTTCTGTCTTCAAGAATTCAAGGGTTTAGGTTTTCACGGTAGGACGTGGAAAAGCAAGTGGGAGTGGCTCAAATGAGAACAGTTATTTTCGGGAGTCCAAAGAAAGAAAAGGTAGGGGATGTCACGGATCCGGGGCGAACCCGATGACTTCCCAACTATCCTCTTGTGCGTGTTGCGTTTTGGAGACGACATTATTTAATCGTTTAATCATCGCAATTTTATTATTTGGGACTTACACTGCATAATACCCAATCATGCAAATAGCATGCAGAGGTATGAGGGTTTACGTCGTACCGTACTGACAACCTCGGAACCTAAAGCGAGTTAGGACTTACTGCTGTCTGACACGGTTGCACAGAAGCCTAAAAAGGAGAATGAGGGTTTACGCTGCGCTGGACGAGACTACCTCGAAGTCCTATATGTTGTCATTTAAACTAAGAAAGAGTTTTGCTGAAGAAGGTCCTTTTGTTGCTCAATCCAAGCTCCTCATTGTATCTTGCCACGGAGTTAGCTCCAAGCTTACATGTGAGAATGCGATCACAGGTCTCAAGGTTCGAAACGGTTTTGCGAAATGTGTTTCGATGTTTCGAGTTTTGTTGTTGTTTTCGGTTTTGCGTACGGAGTAAAGTAAATTACTTGTGAAATAAAAGTGTTGGAAAGTAAAGTGCGATGAAGTAGACAAATGAAATTACGATCTTAAAATGTAAATGTGTACGCAGGCATCGCTACCAGTCGTATGATTTGTATTGCGAGCATGTATGATTTGCGATGGATTTAAATAAACTTGCGAGAGGAAGTAAGCAGAGCAAGAAAACCGACACGAAAGTCGAAAAATAAAGAAAACAAGTCGTAGAAATCGTGAGCAAAACTCGTAGTCACATATGAAAGATCGGAGCCGGGTATAAGACATCGATGAGGTGGGGGCTCGGAAGCTGGATCGTGTCTTATCCGACCTTGGATAAGAGTTACCAACCCGACGATCTAGGAGAGGTAGTCCTTAACCCGATCCAAGTGATTAACTAATGGACCTTTATATATTTTATAAGGAAAAATTCTTTTATTTTCAATGCAAAAGTTGTTTAAGATTTTATGCAGAGTTCTTTTTAACAAGCAAAAGAGATTTTTATTTTTGTTTTTGTAAATATTTTGTAAAATGATAGAGTCCACAGGCTAGTCACTCTAATCGTGCTAGGACTACTAACGACCTAAGAGCGTCGGGGGAAACGATCTCACCAAGAGTCGGCGAATAGTATCATCGGTCATTTCCTCTCCCTTATTGAAGGTCCTTGAGGTAAGAGATACTATTCTAATTATCCCTCGAATCCCTCGTATCCCTCGTATAGCACACATAAGCATTATCATCATCGCCCTCGCCACCTAGACCTCAGACTTACACCAGTCCGATGATCCATATGTGGCAAACAAATGTCCCCAATTGCCAGGAGGATTCGAGTGTAATGTTCAAGCTCAAATCCCGGTGCATTGGGTTTCAATATTGGTTAAGTCATTTTAGGGAATTCAACATTTGATTTAATTAAGGAAGGGTGAACCATGCCTCGGTGCGTCCCCGTGTCTAGTGTCTTGAACAGCTTGTGAATTAGGGTCAGGTGCCTAGTCTCACTGTGTATTCGAGGATTAGGTTAATGGGTTCTTACCATGGGGAGTGCTCCTAAGGTCTAGGAGGCCTATGCTGTGGGTTAGGTGGATGGGCTCTCTCCTAAGGTTGTGCTCCTAAAATCTAGGAAGCCTATGCTGAGGATTAGGTGGATGGGCTCTCACCTGAGGGTGTGCTCCTAAGCTACATGGAGTCTACATGCTTGAGGATTAGGTGGATGGGCTCTCACCTAAGGGTGTGCTCCTAAGTCTATGGAGCCTATGCTGAGGATTAGGTGGATGGGCTCTCACCTAGGGTGTGCTCCTAAGGTCTAGGAAGCCTATGCTGTGGGGTTAAGTAAAGGGGCTTCATATAAGATGTGCACCTAAATCCAAGGAACCTACACTTTGACTCGTGCCTGAAGTGATTAAGAGCGTTTTACCCTTCCTCAAGCTAAATCAGTAATTCCCCTTTTTGTGACTTAACCGTTTAAAACAAAAATAAATCAAGAGAACCAAAGAGACCGACCCACTTCAAAAAAACTAGTAAAGCCAAAGAGGACGAAAAAGCGGGTGAGTCGGGCTAAAAAAAAAAAAATTCAAATGGTGTGTCGAAGTATTGCCGGGCAGCAGCTAGCAAGCCTATGCAGCGACTCTATGATCTCCTACGGCTCGGGGCAATGATTAGACACTCCAAACAGCGCTTCCGAGCACTAGGCAGCTCTTCCAAACAACACTTAAATGATCCAAACAACAACTATCCTCCTCCAACATCATCCTATAGCTTTCATATGCCTCAAAACAGCTCTTAATTAGCTCCTAATAGCAACATACAGCTTCCGAACAGCAATTATGAAGTTTCCCCAGCTCTAAACAACAATTATAAAGTCCCAACAATAATTATAAGACCCCAAACAACAATTATACCCTTCTCCCAGCTCTCCTACAACGAGTATACAGCAGTTAATGACATCCTACAATGGCCCTAGGCACCCTGCAGCTTCAATAGCACCAAACAGTCATCTTAAACACAAAACAGCAATTTAAAAGCTTCCAAACAGCATTTAAAATGATTCCAAACAGCAATGAGAAGGCTCATAAATGGCTCGAACAGTGTGGAAATTAACATTTAAATGAAGCAACAAAATTCTCCAAAACAATGAACAAATAAGCATTTAAATGGAGCACAAAAATTTCCCAAAACAGTGAACACAATGGCACTTAGAATGAAGCACAAAACTTTCCAAAACAGTGAACAAAATGGAATTTAAATGGTCCAAAAACCTTTCAAAAGAGAACAGTGAAGATTCATTGTAAAACCAAAGTTTTAAGTGCTAGCCATGTGAATACATACGAGTTGAGCAGCATGCATGTAAATCTTTCAATATTTTAAAGACAAATCATCACAACAGATTATGATTTATATTTAAACACCTTATGCAGAAAATCAACTTAAATCCAAGCATCTCAATTCATTGCAAAACAAAAAGAAAGTTGATAGAATCAGATAAAATGAAGAGTTAGAAGAATACGACCTTGAGCGGCGAGTCCAAAAAAAATGCTACAGGATGGCAGCAAGGGATGCAGCGCGGTTTACGGCAAGGCGGAGGAGTCGAACGGCTATTTGGCGCGAGAAGGAGGAGCGAGCGAGTGCGGGCTTTGGTGCGGAGGCGGGCTCGAGAGAAACCTTCGTGCGGAGAGGTGAGATGACCGGGAGAAGATGAGCCGAGTCGACGAGAGATTGCGGACGAGCGACTTCTGTTCGTGAGGGGGGAAGCGAAGCAGGGGAAGCAAAGCAGCCGTGCAGCTACTTGATCGTGCGAGATAGGAGCAGGTGCGGGTTTCAGTGGAGAGCAGGTGAGGGTTCTGTCGCGCGCAGCTTCAGATCGCAGAGGGGAGGAGTCGAGCGGATCGTAAGGGAGGAGAGGAGGACGGGATCGAGCAGGCGAGCGGGCTCTGTCGCGCGCAGGAGAGGGTTCTGTCGCGCGGTTCTTCGGTGCGGATGGCGGGGGCGTTCGGTCGAGCGGGGAAGAGCAGTCGAGAGTCGGTGCAGATGGGTAGGCGCAGCAGTAGCAGGCGAGCGGATCGTGAGGGAGGGACGGGGGTTCTGCGTGAGGAGGCGAGCGGGATCGAGTAGAGGGCGGATCGGGAGGAAGATGGCGAGTGTCGAGAGCGGGGAGCAGACTTCGGTCTCGGTGCGGGGAGGTCAGACGAGGTCGAGCGGGCTTCTGTTCGGTACAGAGGCGGGATCGAGAAGGGTCTCGGTTCGCAGAGGACAAATCGCAGCAGGAGCAGGCTTCTGTGTCGAGCGTCTGGGAGAGGTGTGCGGTTTTCTGCGCGCGATCGTGAAGGAGGAGCGGGGAAGAAGGCGGCGGCTTCGGTGCAGGCAAGTGCGGGAGTCGGGCGAGCCGATTCGGTCGAAGGTGAAGCAGGCGGGAGCTGTTTGGGTCGCGCGAGAGAGGCGCAGAGAGGAGCAGGGCTTCGGTCGCGAGGAGGAAAGGGAAGAATCAGCGTGAGAGGCTTTCAGTGCAGGGAGGAGGAGAATCGAATCCGGAGCAGAAGAAGACGGGGCCAGTGAGATTGAGAGCTTTCGGTCCCCCTCCGCCTGATTTGAATGCGAGGAGAGGTTGTATAGCCGTAGAGACGTTGCGGGAGGCATTGGCGGGGAATTAAATGAATTCCATTCAGGGACAGTCTTATTAGGAAAATAATAACCCGTAATCAAATATAATTAAGATAAAATTATTGGGTTAAATTTGAAACAGCTAGCCCTGGCTCGTGTTCAACCTGTGTCAGGCTCAAATTGAACCCGGGCTGAGTCCGAACCCGTGCCCTGCTAATTAAAAAAAATGTGCATCGATTTTCGTGTTAACGGCTCGCACGCGGAACCATAGTAATATGGGTGTCCTTCCTAGCTAAAGTTGACGTCCCGAACGCATCCGTGTGGTTCGTTTCATCATCCGGGGTCGTCCAGACAAGTTCGCCGACGATCGTGTCAAAAAGTGTCAAATTATGGTGCGCGCGAATCCGAGTCATGAAGGGTTCACCTAAGGCCGTCTGTCCCTATGGGAAGTCATTTTCGAGCCCTCTACATGTTAGTCCTTAGCCCTTGCAACCAGGAGTCGAGTGCTTGGGACTACTCATGCGAGGTCTCACAAAATGGGTCAAGTAGTGGTTCGAAGCTCCATGGGAGGTGGGCTCCATGACTAGTCCGCTAGGATGGTCAGTAAGGAACTCCTATGACTAGGTCCTAGGGTCTAACGTGAAGAAAGCTAAGACCTCACTAAAAATGAGTTCAACAGTATCAGAGCACTACACTAGCATGAAGATGAGAACCTAGTGCCAGGCACAACTTGAACCCTAGATGGGACACTGTTATATGGCGGGAGCCACTGTTTGAATTTGTATAGATCACCTCTTGAATATTATCTATTTGGTGAATGATTTTGGGTCAAGAGTATTGACGAAGATGTCACTTGTTTAAGTGGGGGCCACTTTGAAACCCCTTAACTAGAATGAAGCTAAAATCTTAAATATCGAGATGCCTTCTAGTGTAAAAAGTTTTCTTTTTTTTTTTTTTTAATCAGAAATTTCTAAGTTAAGCTTGCTCGTGCAGGAGCACTCTTGGAATTGATGACCTCCTAGGAAGTTACATCGACGGGACAAAACCGTGATACTATCAAGCCAAACTGGAAAATATATCTATGAGTGGTAGTTAGGGTTGTTACAATCCAATATTTCATTGTTCACATCTATTATTATGAACTGCTGTGCCACAAATATTGTGATAAACCAAATTGAATGTTTGCCTTGTTATAGCAATATGCTGCGCCAATAATAGAGTAAATTGCCTGATAATAGTTATAAAATTTGAAGTAGTACGTGTTTAGATAAACCGCGCTATTGTTGTATACTTCTGTTTTGGACATTTTCAGAATGATTCGTTCTTCATAACCACCAATAGAAAATAATAATTACAGAGATCAGCTTATGGAAATTCATCTATATTTTATTTAGATGTATCTTGCATTTATCTACATATAGAAACGTTAGGTGTTAATATTATTACTGATTTCCCTTTTTTGCTTTTTTGGTTCTCCAGTTGGAAATCACCAAAAAAATTGAGCGAATTAAAACTAGTTTATACGAGTTGGAGGGGCTTGAAAGTTTAGGTTCCTGTTTGAGAATCATTTCTCCGAAGGAAGATAATATCGAGATTTCAAATTGTTCCGTTCAATGGTATCGTATACAGCCTGAGGATGGAAAGAAACAGTTGATTTTAGGTACTTCTATCTGGTATTTGCTTATTTTGCTTTAAGCATCCCTCGTAATTTTATTAAGACGCTTGGATTTTTCATTAAATCTGATATCTGGGTAGGTTCATTTTATAACAGAGACTTATACATTTATGAACCGAAATCTTTCATATTACATAAAAAAATACCACCATTTTAACTTGTAAAAAGTGAAATACACATTTTTCATGCATAATCAAGACAGCGTATTTGTAAAATTGAAATTTAGGTGTGAGATATGAAATATATAGGATTTGAGTGGCATGGATGTAAATCTCCCAAAAATTTAACTTGATTCAACTCATATCTGTTTTTGTCTAATCTACCCTAGAAGTTATATTTGCTATCTTCAACATTTTCTATTATTCTGAGCTGTTTGTTACCAAAACAATCTAAACAGGTGCAACAAAATCTATGTATGCTCCAGAACCATTTGATGTTGGGCGTTTCTTGCAAGCTGAGATAGCCTCAATCGGTGGAAAAGTAGCGTTAAGAACAACAAGCCCTATAGATCCTGGTTTGTTTTCTTTATCATTTAGGGAAATTTACGCACATACCACACAATTCCTTTCAATTTACATATCTAACATCTAAAGTTTGATATTTCCATTTATAACACTTTGGGCTTATGAACCTATGCATGAAAATGTGTACTTCACTTTTAAAAGGTTAGTAGTAGTGGTAGTTCTGATGTGATATTTAAGGTTAGAGTGTTATGTATGTAAATATAAAGGTTTAGGTGTTAGATATGTAAAAACATAAGAATTGTGTGATATCTATGTAAATGTTCCTATCATTTAATGATAAAATTAACTTTTCCTTTTGATAAAGTTTTGGTCACTTAGCGTAAAAAAAATCCTATTTCTTCTAGAAGGGTGTTGATCCTGTCACTATTACTCCATCTATGATAATGGTTGTTGAGCATGTTAATATTTTTTTGCAAATTCTGGATCAACTTAATTAATTTCTGCTGAAATAAATTACTTTATTAATTAATTGAAGAATAAGGGATTATATGCTTTAGTTTGTTTCTCGTATATTTATTTTCTTTCTACTCAGCAGCATTGATAAGTTTTGTTGAAAAAGTTTGTCAATATCTTCTGTTTGCTGAACAGCTGCTGGGCTAGGAAGCTATGTGGAGGCTCTCATGCGAAAGCCTGAAACTGAGTTCAATGTATGCCTTCGTTCTATTCCATTGGCTTTAGTAGTCTGTTTTGTTTAACCTTAAAATTTGCACTCAGTACCAGGTGAAATTTCATTCTTTTTACATGAAATGCGCCATTAAACCGGAGCTATATGCTTATTGAAATTAACTGTGCTTTTCCTAAGCTTTCTTCGCTATTTGAAGTTTGTTGGTTTGTCTCATCTAATTGGTCTGTTTGCTTATTTTCTACTATTTATTGTGTGAGATGGTGAGTGTACATGCTGTTATGTAGGATCTGACGTCCAATTTCTGTTTTTTTCAGGTTGTAATTCTCCAAATCAATGGGAGTGATCATCCCTCAAACTCTCTCTATGTTTTCCATGTGGGTAAGCTAAGGCTAAAACTTGCAAAGGGAAGGACAGCAAAGGCCAAGGAGTTCTATTCCTCTTCAATGCAGGTAATGAGTTCATGAAACATGTGCTGCCTCTACATAGTTCCATTTTTGAAATTGTGGTTTTTTTATTTTATGGATAAATTCTATGTCTCCATCTTTTTGCCCTCCCTCTCTTTCAGATAAAACAATCAAATAAAATACTTTTTAATTGCCACCATGTCTTCTTCTGCCTTTCCTTTGTGGGACTAAGTTTTACCTCGTTGAAGCTTTTTATTTAGTCATTTATTGACCGTTAGAAGATATTTCAAGGCATGTTTTGCATTGATGGTCCGTATTTCATTTTCTCGATCTATAAAGGAAACTCAAAATCAAATATTTTACACACAAACATAACTGTTAAAGAGCTCTGCAATCTTCAAAATAATTGCAAGCCCAGGAGTTGAAATTTAATGTTTGAACATGTTAATTTCAAATTTTTATACTGTCTAAAAGTTAACCCACCCAGCTGGCAGGCAATATTGGCAATTGGCTAGAAGCTAGATATTTTTTGAAAAAGCTGTTAAGGATTTTGCTATATAACTCAAAGTAATATGAACTGATAATGCAAATTAGAAAAAGTAGGACAAAAGTATATGCTATACTATAGAGTTTGCAATAGACAAAAGTAGTTCTAGATACTTTATAAATGGGAAACGCTTGCTATTTATGAAGTTACCCCGTGTAAAGCTTATGCATACATTTTGCCCCCGACTTTTAAAAGCTTATTTCGTAATTACAGTTCTAAATATATTTTATCGAAAACAACTTTTTAAAAATAATATTAAAAAAATGTGCGAGAAAACTATCATTCAAATGAACAATTTTTTTTTTTTTACTGTTTTTTCTATTACAAAGGCAGTCATAAAACTATTAAGTTAGCCACGTCAGTGTTTACTTTGATTTAAAAGTCTAATTAAAGAAATTTTGGGACTTGTCTCTAATTCTAAAAATATGTTGAGAAAGTTTTGAGGACCTTTCTTGAAAGATTAATTTTCATTTTATTCCTTTTAGTAATCCTAGAACATTCAGTGAACTTGAGCTATTGTCTATATTCAAAAAGTAACGTTTTAAATAAAAAAAGGTGGTAAGTGAGTTAACCATGGTTAAATTAATCATCTAAAATGTTTCTTCTTAAGTTTTTTTTTAAAAAGTTAAAACCACCAGGCGTTTGAAATAAATACGGTTCTACTACTATCATGGATATTTTAATTATTTTTTGAATTTAATCAGTGTAATATTTATTTCAAAGAGTCAAACCATTAAAGTTATGGGCTAGACCTTGTAGATGACATCCTAATCCGCATGTTGTAGTTCCGTTTATTTCATTTTATTTTATTTTACTCTGAAGGAGATTAAAATAGACTTTTGTTAAACAACGGCATAGGTGTAATTGACGCTTTACCCACCATTCATATTTTTTTGTTAATTTTACATAATTGATTAACCTGTGTTTGTAGTTGCTATCTTTTTATATTATTTGATTAATTTAGAGTCTGGTTAATTGCAACGCTTAGATCACTACTAATCATGTTTAAAAATTATTTTATTATGTCTAATTGGAATGCAGCAATTTTTTATAATCAACTAAGAGTCAACGATACCCAATATATTCTTAGATGTCGCTACTTATTAGTTGGCTGGCGGCTACTTAATTAGAATTCAATAGTTACAAATAAAAGCTGTTTTTAAGGTTTAAATGTTGTTAGTTTTTGACTTATTACATGTACATTTGTAGACCAAAAATATTCTACTAAATTAAATTCTTTAATGATCAATATTTCTACTTACTAATTTTTCTACTTAACCATTGTTTACAAATATTAGGAATGAATAAAATTAGCTAAGTGAGCGATTACGTGACTCTGTTTGTTTGGTCACAAGTTATTGTGAATATGCTGCTAACAAACTTAGTTAACCACTAATTTGATTTTAGTTATTCTTGTTTTCATTAGTTTTTTAGGAACAAACGGTCTGTTTGGAATCAATTTTGTTTTGTTTTTTTTTTGAAATATTTTTTATGTGTTCTCATCTTTTGTTTTAAAAAAAAAATAAATTTGTTTCTAACATACTCAAATTGTTTTGAGTTTTTTTAAAGATAAATTGATACAAACATGTTTTTATTTCAAATCAAAGGATAAACAAAATGAAATAAAAACATAGCATAGGAAATAAAAGGGGCGTTTACATACATACCACCCAATTCTTATGTATTTACAATTTAACACCTAAACTTTAATTTTTACATACCACTCAAATCCCTTAGATCACATAAAAAATACTGCTATTTTAGGTTTTAAAAAGTAAAATACATCTTTTCAAAAATAGGTAAGGTGGCTTGCATGTGAAAATTGAAGTTTAGGTGTTAGATATGTAAATACATAATAATTGACTATGATTGGTGTGCAGGTAGATCTTTCAAAAAACAAGAAGGATCCCAAACCTCCCCTAAATAGATAAAATGTGATTTGGAACACAATTTACATCTTTTCCAAAAAAGAAATATCCCATGTTACAATGAAAATTTCAATATCCTATTCTCATTCCATTCTGTTCATTAACACCATATAAAAAACAGAAATTACGAGTCATTTTACCTTTTGGAACTGAGAAATTTATGAAATTCTCTCTTCTATTGTCAATTTTAAGCTTTGCGGTGTTAGAGGGGGTGGCAGTACTGCAGCTCAGTCGCTCTTCTGGCAACCAAAAAATGGCCTCTCCTTCAGTTTAGCTTTTGAATCCTCAAGGGAAAGGAACGCAGCAATAATGCTTGCAAGAAGATATGCTTTTGACTGTAATGTAAGTTCATTGTACTAAAAGGCTCATTAGATTTTTAGCTAGTGATGATTTTATTTTCACACATTTAATAAATCTTCTTTATTTGGGGGATTTTGAAGGTTTTATCTAAAGTTCATAATCCATGTTGCTTTTAAATCTTATTGAACCAATTAATGGAATCTAGTGAACTCATCTTTTTTCAAAGTATGTATTCTAGATTGTATTATTGTACTTGTGGCATGTTTGGCTTGATAATTAGGTCGACTAAACGTACAAGTTTTTGTAAATTCGAACATGACATTGTATTTGTTTGATATTGTTTCGCTTGAGTAGCTCAATTTTTTTTTTGTTTATTACATATATGCATACATTCATACATACATATATACAAGCACTCAAAACATTGTGGTTTTCAAAACTAGCACCCCCTCATGAATTC
This sequence comes from Papilionanthe hookeriana x Papilionanthe teres, assembly GCA_022702705.1. NCBI lineage: Eukaryota > Viridiplantae > Streptophyta > Magnoliopsida > Asparagales > Orchidaceae > Papilionanthe > Papilionanthe hookeriana x Papilionanthe teres. The sequence goes on along the minus strand of CM040439.1, from coordinate 24,753,825 downwards.
ATTTTTCAAATTCTACCCCAAATATCGAAGTTGAGAATAAAAACCCAACGGCTATTTTTAGTTTTTCTCAAATTCCCAATACTTAATCATGGACCACATAGATACATTGTTTTGATAATTAAAAAAAAAAATGATATCAGTGCTAGCTTTGTATATACACAAGTTTTGGGTGCTATGTGTATAACACTGAAACGTCAAATAGCCTTTATTTCATGCACAGCTCGAGCTTAGCTCCACAAGTAAACGATACACATACAAATAGCAAACCTCGACTCATCTGCCTAACTCGCCTCACCGAACAACATTTAACCTGGCTCATACTATGCTCTTTTACACCCCTAGTTATCTATAATCACAGTCACACACGCACTGCAAATGCAAAACCATAAACTTGAAGATTTTTAGTTTGAATGCCTGAGCTCCAAGTCTTAACCACATTCTTAAAATGGCATGCATCCCTAACTCCTCGTTGCACTGAGAGCCATATTTCTTAGCTGTAAACTATTCCTTCCATTGCCTTCATTAATTACACACATCTTATCAGAAAAATTGTCTGAATTCTTAATACGCCTGTGAATCTTTTGTCCAGATTGTGCTGGCTGGGCCAAATGACAGGTCTTCCGGTGCAGGCTGAGTGCAAGTTGTAAGACTAATTTTGAGTTGCAAGTAAGCTTGAATTCTGTAAACTCTGTATGTATGATTGATTTGTTTGGTTTGAGGGGTGGGGTTTGATTGGTAATAGTGATAGGTTTGATTGTAATGCTGAATCTTTTGCTTGTTTTGATGGTAGAAGAATTGGGCAGGTGGGCAGGTTTTCTTTTTTTTTTCCTTCTAAATTTGCCTTCACAAGTTTGTAATAATTCTTTTTTTTCAGGTTTATGTTGAAGTATTCCTATAATTTGCCTTGTATTGAAGACTTGTCCTTGTTCTTTTAAGGGAAATTTACATGCAGACCACACATTTCTTATGTAATTACATATTCTAGCACCTAAATTTTAATATTTTTATTCATAGCACACAAAACTTTTAGTATCACATCAAAGAAAAACACTATCACCTACTGCAAAAATGTTTGATGCACATTTTGATGCATAGATTTGTCACTCCAAAGTGTTATAAATGTAAATATGGAAGTTTTTTGTGTTAGAAATTTAAATGAATAAGAATTATGTGTTATGTATGTAAAATTATTTTCTTGAAATGAATTCGAAACTTATATATATATATATACACACATCATAGACTACTTAAAAATGGGATGTGGGTTTATTAATTTATGAAATTGATTTAATTTTTTTTTAAAATAATTTTAATTGCTAATATGTATGGTGATGAGTTTTGAATTAGTGATTCTTTGGATATTGTTGGCCTTGCTCTTTATTTTGAGTTATATATTTTCTAAAAGTTTAGTTAGAGCTATATTAATTTATGTGATTAATTGTTTTTAAATGGTAAGTAAAGGTTAATTAAGCATAAGAATTCATTCAAATGTTATGTTTTTCTTCTTATTTATTTGCTTGGTCAATTTATTTTCTCAAAATTTTATTATATTTTGAGTGTATTATTCAATTAAAAACATTTACTCTTTTAACTCAAATTATTTATTTTTAAGTTTTGTAATTTGATGTGTTTCTATTTCTCATATATGTATTTTAAAACAAATAAATGACTTAATGCAGATTACACTAATGATAATGTATAGATGTTATTAATCGTTTTGAGTTGGATGTTGGTAATGGAGGTGTTTTGTCTGAACGATCAGTGAAATGTGCATGATGTTTTGCAGCGGGGATTAGTCCTAAAGCGGATTGATAGGAGGTGCTCTTTTAGATTAAATTAAATCGAGTCAATGCTTATCAGATGATCAATAACTCTTATCGATCAAATCAGTCTTGGTCTTATTATATGTGAATGACTTTGTAATTATCAAAAAAATCATTTTCAAAAGTTAATGGGGGAGGGGGCTAATATGTATTTTTGTAATTTTAGGATATATGCATATAAATAAGGGTCATGTCATGAATAAACGACACTCTCTTTCACGGTCTTTATTGTGCTCTCTCTCTCTCTCTCTCTCTCTCTCTAACACATTCGTGCTCTCTTTCTCTCATCACTTTCTAGTAGAGCATTCTATTCTTTGGTTGTGTTTCTCTGATAATTCTGGATTTAATATCTTTTAAGGTGCGATGAGCATGGAAACATGTTGTCAACAAGAATAAGAGCTCATTAACAACAACAGGAAGAGTCCAGTCAAAGGATCATAGAAGAAGAGTTCATTGACGAATTTGTTCAACAAGGCCAGTAAGATTTGAGAACTCAAATCACCAACCAAATGTTAGGACAATTAGCAGAAGTGTTAAGGGTGGTTGCTGCCCTAGCAGTGACCCCACTTTCAAGAGAGGAGCCAACATGACAAGGAATACTCAATCCCACTCAAGGGGAACCACTAACCAACAATGGAATGAGGGTGATTCACCTGCAGAAAAAGCCTGACGACGGTTCATACCAAGACAACTCCGGATTCGCCCCTGTGGAGGAGAGAAACCGATCAATGCGATCAAGATGCAAAGGCAGCTGCTAAGTGCCTTCTCCCTACAGGTCTCAAGAGTTGAATCTCCGGAGAAGATCAAGATGCCAGTCTTAGAACCCGTATAACGGACAGTTGGATCCTAACGACCACCTCACATCGTTTGAATCATCCATATAACTGTTGAAAATTTTGATGCCCCTAAAAGTAAGCTCTTCTTCATGACGTTGAAATCAACCACATTATGGTGGCTCGACAGATTGCCCGTGTGAGCAATCACCTATTTTGCGAAGTTTAGAAGACTCTTTCTATTGCAGTTTGGCAAGGCCAAGAGGCCTAAGAAAAGAGTCTAATCCCTGTGGCCACTGAACTAGGAAGCTAACGAGAGCTTGCAGTCTTTTATCGCACGCTTCCAGAGCGAAATGCTAGGCATCAAGTACTTGAAGTCTGACATGGTCCGAGTCGCATGGAGTGAGATCAGAGAGGTTTCTTTTCAACATCAAACTCGTAGAGCTGCAAAGTTTGGCTAAGCTGTTGAAGCTGTTGAAAATGGCCAACAAATATATCTTCGCTTATGAGAATGCCCTTGAGCCCGTCGAACAGAAACTCCAGAAGAGGCCGCCACAAGAGAGCAAAGGACAACCTAAGCAAATCGCACGACCGTTAAACCACCCATGTTGTGAGGGTCGACGCGCCAAGCACTCCACCTAGCGTCATGAGGATCATAGCCGACAAACCATGGCCCAGAACCACCGTTCATCATACCATCGTGAACACCCCCTGATACAATCATGGGTCCCTTGCGAAACCCCACATAGGGTGTCCATGGCAGAAATAGTAGACACCGTCCAGTATAAGGAGTCCTTCAGGAAAGCAATGTTGATGAGGGTCGTAGCTTTTCTTCAGAATAACAGAAACTATTGTAAGTAGCACAAAGACGACAGACACAATAGGGAAGAATGCAGAGACCTACAAAACATGATCGAGGAGCTGATCAATGAGCGGAAGTTAAAAGAATTTGTTGCCCCTTGAGCCGCGACCTAAACACAGAGCAAAGATCTCGTGGGAGGAACGACAGATGGGCCCATCCCACCAACTCCATTCACACTGTGGCATATGTGCACACAATCTTTGAAGAAAGCAAATCACCCAGGAGGGCGAACTGGAAGAGACAGCAAATAGGGGAACTCTGCGCTGCAACCTCTGCCTCAAAGCCCAAGGGCCATCCGTACATTTATGAACAATTTACGATCACGTAAGATTTCTTCATGGTGGCTTCACCCCTGATGTATAATGCTATATTTGACCAACCTCTCTTGAACAATTTTAGAGCGGTGGTCTCTACTTATCATTTTGTTGTCAGCTTTCCTATAGATGGTGATATTATCATGGTCAGAGGTGACCTGAAGATGTCCCTCGTCTGCTACTTGTGAGTTGTAAGAAATGTTGAGCACGATCCTCTGGACATCCAAAATGCAAGGGATGGTGGCCTCGAGACCAATGATACCACTCATGAGGTTCCGATGATCAAATGAGAACCAAGTAGATCTTTTCCGATAAGTGAAGCTTTTGTTGTAGGTCATAAGGAGCTGCTGATACAAACCCTCCGTTAAAATCGAGATGCTTTCGCGTGGACGACCGCCGAGATGCTGAGCATACTGATCGATGACGCATGCCACAAATTGAACATCGAATTCATCAACTCAACCCATGAAGCAGAAGATCATAAGCTTGATCGTGACATTGGTGGGACCCATCCGAGAGGAAGTAAGAAATGTGGAGGAGGAGGGGTACATTCGGGAATTGTAATACCCCACTTGGGTCTCTAATGTGGTGATGGTGCAGAAGGCCAACGAAAAATGGGTGATGTGTGTGGATTTTACCAACATGAAATTTGTTTGCTCAAATGACTCTTACACTCTACCGAAGATTGATGTTCTGGTGGATTCGGTGGTCGGCCACTCAGTCCTAAGTTTCCTCGACGCATTCTTTGGGTATAATCAGATCAAGATGTACCAAACTGACACGGAAAAAAAACTGCTTTTATTACTTGTGAGGTAGTTTTTTGTTACCATGTAATGCCCTTCAAGCTTGAAAATACTAGGGCGACTTACCAACGTCTCATGGATGTTATTTTTTATAATAAAAAAGGAAGAAATATTGAGGTGTATGTCGATGATATACTTGTTAATAGTCGGTCGGCTAAACAAGACATTATGGACTTGAATGAAACAGTTCAAAAGTTTAGCATTAAACTAAACCCACTGAAGCACATCTTTGGAGCCGCGACAGGAAAATTCCTGTGATATTTGCTAACTCCTAAAGGCATAAAAGCTCATCCGGAAAAGATCCAAGCACTCCTTGACATGTCCTCCCATAAAACACCATGGACATATAGAAACTAACCGGTAGGATCGCAGGTTTGAGCAAGTTCATCTCTAAGTCAGGTGATAAGTGTGTCTCATTCTTCAAATTACTTAGGGAAAGCCAAATGCATTGAATCGACACTAAAATGTGAGGAGGCCTTCAAGAACCTCAAGTTGTTCCTTGCCTCTCCCTCTCTCCTTCAGAGCTCAAAGCCGAAGGAAAAACTTTATCTTTCTCAAGGTCGGCCTTGGAGTGGTCAATTTGGTCTTGGCAAAGAAGAACTCGGAAAGCAGCACTAGGTTATCAAAGGTGCCAGCTCTGGTATCCGATAATGGAGAAATTGACATTCACCTTGGTTTTTCAGTGCGAAGACTCTGACCATATTCTCAGGTACACCATGTATAAGTATTCACAGATCACCCGTTAAAATCTGTTCTCGCGAGGACAGGATATTTCGGTTAACTACTCAAATGGGTTGTGGAACTCAACGAGTTTGACATCTCCTATATTCCTCGGATGGCAATAAAGGCACAAGTTGTTGCAAATTTCTTTGTAGATTTCCTCGAATCGAGAGGAGCAAATGAGGATTTGGTAATCGACAGATCAACTTGGACCTTGTTCACCTATGGGGCATCCGACCAATCAGATGCTAGACTTGGAGTTTTCTTGTGCAACCCGGCATGGGAGAATGCCTACCACTCAATCGATTTCTCATTGGCTAGCAACCAAGTGGGATACTAAACTTTAATAGTGGGAATTCAAATAGCCTCATAAATTGGAGTCCTCCACATATTAGTAAAAGGCTGATCCACAACTCATAATAAACCAGATCAACAAAAAATTTGAAAACCAGAGACGGGACTATGTTAAACTACCTAGGGAAGGTGAAGAAGGAGATCGATCGGTTCGCCAGCTTCAAAATTGAACATGTCCAAAGAGAGGAAAATCAAGTCATCGACCTTCAATACTAGAGCCTTCATCTAGTAGGAGGACTACGTAAAAGACTCAGGAACTGGAGATTTATCAAGATGAGAAAAAAAGCTGAATGAGCTCATACATCTAGTACCTAAGCACGGGGGACATCGACAACGAAGTCGCCGATCGCAGAAGATTCAAATATAAGGCCGCCCAATGGCTACAAGTCGAATGAAAACTCTTCAGGAAATCAACAATGTCCTTATACCTAAAGTGTATTGGGTGTATTTCTCCAACACTTTTGAATATATATATATATATATATATATATATATATATATAATTTGTTATATTTTTTATCCCAATTTATTATTACTAAAAAATACTATAAATTTTAATTTTAAAAATATCTTACAAAAAGTACTATCAGTTAAAAAAAAAAACAAAACTAAAAACCAATATTACTTTTTATAAATATATTTTTATTTACAAAAAAAAAGTAGAAATATGTAAAAGAAAAAAAAAGGCAATCTTTTTGTTGAATTTATTACGTTTTACGTACGTCTCAAAATGTTCATTCCTCGATTTCTTAATGTTCTCTTAAAGTACGTCTCAATTATTATAATATTAAATACTTTCCAAAATTAGAATCTAATATTTAAATTTTATATCTAATATTTTATTTTTACATTTATATTGTTCTAATCTTTTGTTTCAAATTACAAATATTTTCATTTTAATTTGAAAAAAAGAAAATGAAAGACAACATTTTCAAGCATTAGTAATATGACATATAAAATTTAAAATTTTGGTTTTGTTTGAGGAAGAAATATTACATACGATGTCCGAACGTAATTTTGAGGCCGGACTCTAACAAAATCTTGCCACGTGTATCTAACTACGCTCACTTAAAAAATGACGAAAAGACGCTTATTGTGGTGTTATTGTAAAACAACTCCAATAACATCATTAGGAAGACCACGCACGTGGATTCGCTTCAATAAGCCCCGCAAAACAACTCAAACAAACTCACAATAACACTAGTAATCAACACCAATAACACCACCTGGAAGACCACACAAATAACACTATGATAATACTGCAATAACCCCGGCAAAATAACTCCAATAACTCCGCAACAACACCCTTGAATATGCCAATAATACCGCTCATATGACCAAACAAATAACACTACGGTAGAATTGGGATGTTATTAGGATGGTATTAACGTCTTCTCATTTTTTTTTTTTGGTTGGGTCTAATCAGATATACGTGATAAGATTTTATTAGAGTCCGGATGCAGAGCTACATCCGTACTCCATATGTATTATTTTTTTCTGTTTGAGATAGCTGCAACTATTTAAAGAAACAATTATGAACATTTATCTAATTTAGATGAGAAGATGCGGTCTTTTATCGTAATTAAAAAAAAAAATTTAAACAAAATATATTCAAATGTCATAAAATGAGATGCGTCATTATATAAAAGCACTCTTAAATGTTAGAAATGTAAATAAATAAAAAATTTGGGGGTATGCATAAAAAAGTTTTAATTATTTAATTAATTTACAATTTTTATGCAATGAAAATTACGGGAGAATGGCAAAGATTTGAGAATAACTTCCAACTCCAAAAGATAAAATTAAAAATCACAGTTTTCCTCCAAAGATAACGCCACTTGCAGACGGAGAGGGGGAGAGAGAGAGAGAGAGAGCGTTGTCGGAGAATCCACAGTGATAGCCTCAGCAACCCAACAAAAGACAGGAAGAAAGTAAGAGATCCGCCTCGAACCCCTCTCCACCTTCTTCTCCCTCTTCTTCCTCTCTCTGCAACCACTACCCCTTCTCCAAAATCCCAGCTTTCTTCCCCCTTTCCCCCGTCCCATCTCTTTTCTCCACCACCCGCTGCGATTCATTATAGAGGGAGAGCAGAGGAGGATGAGAGAAGAAGAGGAGCCCAACTGGTTCTCCCGATGGGAGGAAGAATTACCCAGACCGGAGGAGCTGATGCCGCTCTCCCAATCTCTAATCACCTCCGACCTCGCTCTCGCTTTCGACATCCCCACTCAAAACCCTAACCCGATCACCGGCCTCCACCTCCACCACGGATCCAGCGGAAATCAGCACTCCGCATCGCCCCCCCTTCCCGCGGATCTCGAATCTCCCGACCACTCCGCCCCCGCAGGCGACGATTCAGCGCGTACCCTTAAGCGGCCGCGGTTGGTGTGGACTCCGCAGCTTCATAAGCGGTTCGTCGACGCCGTGGCTCATCTGGGGATCAAGAACGCGGTTCCTAAGACGATAATGCAGCTCATGAGTGTGGATGGCCTCACTCGCGAGAACGTCGCTAGTCACCTGCAAAAGTACCGTCTTTATCTCAAGCGCATGCAGGGACTTAGCTCCTCTGCTGGCGGCCCGCCTGTACCGCTGTCGGCAGCTGATGCTGCTACTGAGCAGTTATTCGCCAGCAATCCAATTCCACATCCTCTTCTTGGCCGTGGTGGCGCCTCTGGGCTCGGCCAAGAGTCTTTCATGCAGTTCATGGCTCCCCCGCTGCTACAGCACCATCAGCAGATGGTGGCGGCTGCAGCTGCGCAGCAGCAATACTACCATCAACGACAAATGGGGCATTTTGGATCACCGGGGACAGGTGGTGGTGGTGGTGGTGGTGGTGTGTATGATCATGGATTCATCACTAGAGGGGCTTTGCCTCCACAGGGATTGCATAGGATGGGAACTTCTGGTTTCAACATGGTTAGGCCGTCTGTACCAGCTGCGTCGAATTGTTTTGATGATGATGATGATGTGGATTCAAGGGTGGGAGGAGGGAGGAGGGTTCTGACTCTATTCCCCAACTGTGGTGAAGATTGATTCTTTTTCCACCCTTGTTTTTTTTATTTTCATGTGTAATTTATATCTTTGAGATATGGGAGATCTCGGACTTGAAGAAGTTAGAAGGATCTTAGAGAATCGGGTTGGTTGTATTAAGAAAGTTTGCTCTTTTCATTACATTTGTCAGTGCCCACACAGTCAATGCTGCCATTGTTGCTCTTGTTCATGATCATGTTAGCATAATCTGATAGTTGTTTCAGATTTTAAGGATTCAATCTAGGTGTGCTCTTTTGGTTACATTTGTCAGTGCCTACACGGTCAATGCTGCCATTGTTGCTCATGTTCATGTTCACGTTGTTAGCAATATTTTCTGCATAATCTGATAGCTGTTTCAGATTTTAAGGACTCAATCAAAGTTCAATTGCTTGTTTCTAATGCTATTTATTGGTGCAGAGTTTTTATATGATTTTTATGCAATTTATTTTCGCTTCAACCATCCTCTTGTTTTCATCTCTGGCCTCTACTTCTTTAAATGGCAGTAAATTGCATTGATGTTGTTATAGGTCCAACATAATTCAGTGTTTTTTCTTTTATGTTTTTATTTTATTTTATTTTATTTTATTTTATTTTTTTTGTCTTTGTTTTAATTGCCATTGGCAATTTTGTCATTTGTGTGTTTGGGATAACTTTGATTTTAGCTTTATATTGTAGGATTGTATGTTTTAAATATTGGCCTAAAAATCATTTCAGTGTCAAACTATGATGGTTTGAATGAAGATTTTGTGCAACATGCTTATCCTTCCTTCTATACTGCGTTTCTTATTCTTCTTCCTCCCTTTTTCTCTTTTATCTACTTCTTCAAGTTTTCTACAAATTACTCGCTATATTGATTGGTGTAATTTAGTATTAAAGCACAATTTTGTCATACAATTGCCTTCAACAATTCAACAAGATGATTGATTTTATCATGAAGATCAATATTATGGCATCTACAAACTTGCCATGGTCTGAATGTTTAGTTTTTGTTGGCCACCACAATAGATGAATCTTGTCATAAAGTTTTGATTGGCTCATAGTTAAGCCTAACTCAAATTATAAACCTAACTGACCTTGAAACATGTTAAAAATTACTTTTTTTGTAGTACATCACACACACGCGCATACGCACTTGCATGTGTGTTCTTTTGTCATAAATTATGAGTTACTTGTTTCCTTTATTGTAATATAAACACCTTATGTTTGCGCCATCTTCTTTGGCCCTACTCTTTCAATCTCCAAGAAAACAACTAATAAATTCACAATTACAAAGCTGTGTATTACTAGTTGGCTTTATTGTTGGATTTTTTCAATGAGTATTTTTGGTATACTTTTTGGTCAAAAAACATTAGATTTTGTTGCTGTTGAAATTCAATGATATCTTTTACCAATGAAAAATCTAATGTTTTAAATTTTCCTGATAATAGGTACATTTTTCTTTGAAAATTTTACTACCATTAGTTTTAATATATCAGAAATTCATCGGTAAGTAGACTAAAAATCCCAATCTAACTCAAAAGTAATTATTTTTGGATCTTCTCACTCTGGTCTCCCTCTTCTCTTTGTCGAGCGGCACTTTGCCGAGGGGCACTCACTAGCAAGAAGTCGCACATGCTTACCTGAACTGCCCAAACCAATGTCAGACAACCATCCGTCGGCCTCTCTTGCTTTAGTTGACCACCTTAATATCCCCTCTTACCTCAATGCTATTGCCATTTCCCGGCCTCTATCACTAGCTCCATTCTTATCCATAAGTCAAGCCACTAGCTCTTCAAACCCTATAGTTATAGCCCCATAGAAGGTACTTTTGATCATATGTGACCTACTTGTTACACTTTATACATGATATGATAATCGTTGTATATAACACCTAAACCTTTATATTTACATACATAACATTCTAATTTTTAATATCACATGAAATATACCGCTACGACTAAAAGTGAGCACACCTTTTTTTGCATTGTTTCATAACACCATGTAAATATCAAGCTTTAGGTGTTAGAAATGTAAATACAAAGGAATTGTGCAGTATGTATGTAAATTTCCCATTTATTTATTATGCATTGTTACCTTTGCAATTTTATGCACTGTATATAGTTATGGATGCAACCTTATATTATTGTAGATGCAATGTTTGTTTATGCATTATGCAATTTTTTCGGAAAAGAGACTAAATTATATAAACCCATATATACTTACATTGTCAATAAAGATAAAGGATTCATTTGAGAGATTCAGTTTATTCTCGTTCTAGCGAGGCAAAAAATTTGATTTAGACTATCAGATTAACCTCATCACAGATGATATATTTGTAACTTTTCTTTTAAATATCTATTATAGCAATTATACCATAAGTGATTCTTTGTTATATTTTTCGCTCTCATTTTGTTATGTCTATCACTTTTTTTTAATATTCGCCTTTGAACTGGCATTACCTCCTCCTGTTTGTGCTTGCCAATATTCTCATGTGGGAATTTGTCTTCGTAAGGTATTGTTAATTTTTTTGCTGATTCTTGCATTAAATGCTATTCTTTTGCTTTTGCAATGTTTAACCTTGCTTCAAAAGATCATCTCAGAACATTTATGCCTTTTAAAATTCCTTTATTTCAACTTGAACCCTATGTCAATATTCCTGCAAACTCTGATTAATGGTAAAGGATTTGGGGCCTTTTTATAGCCCTTTCCCAAGTAAACTTGGAAATGTTTTGCTTTGATAAGTTTATGTGGCCTTCTTTTTCATATCTTCTTTGTATTTTATCTAAACTGATAGATTTATTAAAACGTGAATTATGCTAAATTTTCTTTGCATTGTGATATTTGTCTTATGATAATTTTAGAGTTCAAAGTTGATTGTAGGCATCGAGTGTCAAACTTTTTGCTCGAGTTCTCTATGTTTCTTTATCTTGTATTTAGATATGATATTGTTTATTCAATACTTAACACACCCATATCCCTGTACGTCCTCCACAACCTTATTATAAAGAAGGGAAATTTACTTGCATACCATACAATTCTTAAGCATTTACATATCTAACACCTAAAGCTTGATTTTTACATTCCTAACACATTGGTATTAGAAACCTATGCATGAAAAAGGTGTGTTCAACTTTTAAAAAGTGCATTTTTGATGTGATTTCAAAGATTTAAGCGTAATGTATGTGAATATGAAAACTTTAGATGTTACATCTGCAAATATATAAGAATTGTGGGGGGTATGTATGTACATGCCCCTATAAGAAATTATAAAGTGTGACTCTGCACATTCCATATTTCATGCTGATTATCAGTAAATCTTAATATGGACCATATTTTTAGGATTGGACCTCCATTAAGATCCCACTCATTCTTGAACGTCTTTCTGAGTTCATATTTTATGAAATGTATGCTAATAATCTCTCTGTGATTTGGCTTAAGCTCTGTTTGCTTTTTCGCTGCTTTGTTTTTCAGACTGCCACCGCTTCCGTTTGGCTACTAATTTCTCGCCACATTCCAAATTTTTTTGGTGAAAAGCTGAATTTTACAACCAGATCTACTTATTTGATCCCGTTAAGAAAACTATAATCGATATTTTTTTCCAAAAAAAAAAAAATTATGACAGTAGCTTTCAAAAAAGCTGCTTTTCTTATAATAATTTTATATCCACCTTTACAAAACCTGCAGCCACTCTGAATGAACCATTAGTTTCAATCAGTACAATTTTTATCTTTATGGCATTACAGTCATTGTAGCACTTGCTGTGAATGATATTTTGCTTCCAATGTGTTTTTTTGACAAATTGCAGAAAGTTACTTTGCTCACATCTTCTATATGTTTGCTTGCACATACTGAGTTGTAGCCTGGCTACATTGATAGAAGCTTCTATTTTTGTTTGGAACATGTACATACATACAATTCAATTCCTACGTATTTACGTATCTAACACCTAGACTTCAGCTTTTAAATACATGCCACCTTAACTACGCATGAAAATGTGTATATCACTTTTCAAATGTTGAAAAGGTGGTATTTTTTACGTGATATGATAAATTTGGTTGGTATAAATGTAAAAACTAAAGTTTAGGTGTTATAAATTTCACCATATGGGAGTTGGTTTGCATGCATGTAAATGCCCCTTTTTGTTTTCCATGTAAGTTTCATGTCTTCATTAAACTTGGTAACATGTTGTTAACATAGAATTCAAAGCTTATTCAAATAAGCTAATTGATTTTATTTGATTCACTTTTATTTTTTTTGTAGCGATAATATCAATTAAATGATGTGCAATTTTATAATTTTCTTTGTGAATATGGCTCATAAGGCAAGTAGGGAACTGTGGGAGAAGAGGTAGAGGAGAGCTTGCTCGAGGGTAAGAAGCGATCGATAATTATGGAACTCGCCAGCCAATTCTGTCAAGGTTGTGTCGAGCAGAGTGAGATCTCATCTCTTTCTTGTTCAATAGTTTTATGTGTGTATCGAAGATTCATTATATGTTTTGGTACTCATCTTGTTATTTGTTCTTTACATTTTGATGGTGGATTATTTGCGCTTCCTCGTCTTGTTGATGTGCATCATTTTTTACCAAACCGCGTAAGTTTCTTATGTTCTTCATTCATGTAATTGTTCTATATGTTTCTTATTACTCGTTTATTTGATTTGCTTGTTCAACATTGATCTTATTTCTCTTTTGTTTGCCCTCAAAACGAGTAATTTGAACCATTTTGTTTCCGTAAATTTTAGCATCAAATATGAATTTGAGAAATTTAATGTGAATATTTACATCAACAGGCGGTTGGGGATGAAAGTTGGAACGAGAAAAGTGTCAAAATAGCTTCTTAATTCTTTGTATGGAGTTATTTTAGTCTTAGAGTCTATAAAAATATCGATTTAGTCACCATATATTTTTTATAGTCTCCCGGATTTAAGAATTTGGGGACTAATTTGATTTTTTTATAGAATCTAGGACTAAAATGACTCCATGTAATAGTCAAGGGACTGTTTTGACACTACGCAATGCATGAGAATTGTGTGGTGTGTTTGTAAATTCCCCTTGATTATATTGTCCATGTCCTTTATAAAGAATCAAAGAGAAGAAGCTTCATTGTTCATGGGAGAGATTACAATCTCTCTATTTCTAAGCTAACTCTCTTTCTAGAGGGAGCTAGCAAAGTTTGATTGCTCGAGTTTGTCTCGATTGTGTCCCCCGTTACTTTAGATATATTTCAAGCTCCAATGAGACAATGGTGGTGATGATTGTGATTTGGATGCCCTAAAATGTGAGTATTAGTGTTCCTATGCGTTGTGACACATGGAAGTAATGAACCACCATTCTCTCGAGATGTTTGATTGCTCGAGATTTTGGTTAGGGTAACGAAGGACAAAGTAATATTTCAGGAGGGGCAAAAGACCAAATTGCTCTCCCATACAAGTAAAAATCTGAATTTTAGAGAAGGGAGGGGGGGGCAACTTTCCTTCCCTTAGACCCTTCTTGGGTCTGCCTCTGTGTGGAGAGAACTCCAGAGATACCCTAGGAGGTGATAATAATGGTGTTATCATGATGGAGTTGACTCACATTAAACTGAGTGGAACTGAGTTTCAACTCATTCATTATTTTTTTAGTCTAAGAGATCGAGTTATTGCCAACCCTTTGTGTGTGTGTGTGTGTGTATTGGCCCCCTAACCCTTCCTGGGTCTGCCTCTGCGTGGAGAGAACTCGAGAGATACGCTATGAGGTGATGACAATGGTGTTATCATGATGTTGTTGACTCGCATTAAACTAGGTGGAACTGAGTTGCAACTCATTCAGTATTTTAGTTAGTCGAGGAGATCGAGTTATGGCCAACCCTTTGTGTGATGAGGGAAGCTTGGGTTGGCATGGATTAAGCCCCTCTTTTTTTTTCAACTTTCAAATGACAAATTGGTTGAACCCTAATTTCAAATGTTCCTTGTGATATTGATGGCGCCATCGAGGCATGAGAAAGAAATAAAGAGTTACACCGTTAAAAGAATTTTGTTGTGATCGAATATTTCACGGTATATTTTGTGTAGTGGAATATTTTACAACATACGAATATGGACTCGATATGTTTATTTTTGGAATATCTACATACATATCACACAATTCCTATCTTTTTACATATCCAATACCGTGATGTGAAAATTTGAATGTTATAAATGTAAAAATCAAAATTTAGGTGGTAGACATAAAAATACAAGGAATTGTGTGGTATTTATGTAAATTACCTCTTTTTTATTTGAGAGTACACTTGACTGCTAGAATATATAATATATTTTTGAAAGAGATGACTGCAATTTCTTTATTTATATATGCAAATAAAAGTTGTAAGGTATGTATGTAAATACACAAGAATTATGGTATGAATGTAAATTTACCTTTACATAAATTATGAGATCTTGAAAATTCGTACTGCTTTGCAAATAAGATTTCTAACTTAAATAGTGTTGTAGTATATAAAAAACATGCCAGCACGAATCTCGAATAGTTTTAAGAATCCAAAAGGAAAGAGTACTGATACGCCACTAATAAATTTTCATCATTTGACACGAATCTCGGTGTAACATGTTGAGCGAGAAACGTTCAAATTTTGATAAAAGTCATTCAGCTCTCCGATTTCAGCAAATTTATAGTCAAATTGACCGGCTCGATGAGACAGATCTAATGATATCAAAGTTAATCCAATCTGAGTAAAATCAAGCCCAGATCAAGTCATTAAACTATAATTGGAAGATTTCTGATATATTTGGAAGGTCAGATGGATGTCGAATCTGACTAGTTCATAGTCGAATCGAGCGTCTCGACAAGACGAATCCAACGAGCCCAAGATTGCTCAATTTTGACATCGTTAAGGCACTCAAATGTTCATTAAATGTCGTATGATAGGAGGAAGCTCTATGGACCGTTAGATCAAAATAGTTCACATTCTTGCATTAATTGCACCTAAAACACTATAAATAGACCATCAACTCTCACTTGAGGGATGAGCTTAAGCCTAGAGAGAGTCTGAGGCATTAAGGAGAAGTTGCAGCTTAGCACCACCGCCGACTGCCGCCTTCCGCCGTCAACTACCGTCTGCCATCATCAATCACCGTTGACAGACGTCGAACACCATCGACCTCCGTTGACCTCCGCCAGTTGTTGTCGACCACCGCTAACCACCATTGATCACCACCAATCAGACACTGTCAGTCGAAATTGTAGTCTGAAAAAGATAATTACTCTATCCCGTCTTTGAGACAGAGAATTTTTGTAATTATAAATTAGTAGTGGATTTTTACAACTGGGCCAGATCCCGTGATTTTTCCCTTTACTGGTTTTTCACGTCAAAACTTCTGAAATCATCACTGCTTGTTTTCTCTTTCTTATCTATGTGTGTGCTGAATTTTCGTACAACGCTAAAACGATAATCAGTTACTCTACCGCTGTAAATTTTCTAGCACGCATCAAGTACGAAAAAGGCTGGCACATATTTGTCCAAGAGAGTGAAATTGTAGAGCCAAGCTAGCAAGGCCAAAATGGACCGTGGATGCAGTAAGCTTACCTTTTAGCAAAGCCGATTCAATAGAAGTTCTGACTTCACGGTATCTTCAACCAGTCAACTGATGCCCTAGAGGTTTCTCATCATAGACTAAGGATCAACAGTCATGCTGTATCAGTCAGCCAACTCATTGAATTGATCTCACTGACCCTAGGATAACTGAACACGGTCGATCAAAAAGTAATCGGACAACGAATCTATACATATAAAATATCATAAATATCCCACTACAAATCCCTTTAAAGCAATTATAAAATTGTAATACCATAATTTTATCATTTATTCTATAAATAGGAGAATTATTTTATATGAATTACTATTCATGCTCTCTCTCTCTCTCTCTCTCTCTCTCTCTCTCTCTCTCTCTCTCTCTCTCTGCATTCATTTATGGCATCAAGGTGTTATATATGTAAATATCAAAATTTGGGTGTTAGATATGTAAATACATAAGAATTGTGTGGCATATATGTAAATTCTCCAGATAATAATTCCATATTTAGGATCATAGTATGACGAGGATCGCCAAATGGAATCAATTAAGCGTAGAAATTATTAATCAGTTAACTGCCGGCCAATTAATAAATGAAAATAAATAATTATTATATTATATTAATATTAATTTTATATTATAATAAGATTATTTTTATGACTCGTCTTCTTAATTTTATGTGTCGTGTATTATTCCTCAGTAGATTCAGCTTATGAGCTAGACAATATAATTAAATTATGGAACATTTACATATATACCACTCAATTCTTATATATTTACATATTAAGCACCTAATTAGAAAATTTAGATGTTAGATATGTAAATTCATTGGAATTGAGTGGTATGTATGTAAATTACCATTAAATTATTAAATAAATATGATCATATATTTAAATTATTAGATATTCAGACAATTTTTTTTTCTTGTGAATATCCACTAAGTAAGTCAAATTGTTTAATAATTTAGCTATATTTATCCATAAACTTAGTTATATTTTTTTGTAATTTAGGTTTACTGAGGGATATTATGTGATGCATGGAATTACATATGGTCTGTTTGGGGCAGCTGCAGCTTATTAAGGGTCTGTTTGGGGCAGCTTATTTGGTGCGGTAGCGTTTTGAAAACGCACCTGGACTGTTTGAGTAATCTGCGTATAATATTATTCAAGCCGTGCGTATCGCCAAATACTCGCCGAACACGATAACTAAACGCATCGCCCACGTTTTCAAAACGGAGAACCAGGAAAAATACTGCGCCAAACGACCCCTGAAAATTGCCATAAAATTAGGAGTTATTTTTCTTTTTCAAAAACATGGTACCTATAAAAAATTATTTAAAGATATTTATTTGAAAATTTTAATATTGATTTTAAAATAAATACAATATATAAAGTTTTTATATTACCTTTAGCTCAAATAAATATTTAAAATCTTGATTTAAATAATAATTAAATTTTGATCACAATTTTCTTAACTAATTATTACTAAAAATGTTATTATTATTATTATTTTAATACATTTGATATTTAACAAAATTGACTTAAAATTGAAAATTTGTCTGGTGTTTTGACCCAATCTGAAACTTGGTAGCCTAATGAAGTCATACAAGTGACAAAATATGACATAGAAACTATTGTCAGGATTAATTCAGACTTTATTATTGGCTTAATGTTGTTGGACTTTTTCATCGTTCTTTGCTTATTTTTTAATATTCATACATTATCTTTCGACATTCATATGTAATTATTGATACGCCACCAACAAAATTTCATCATCTGGCACGAATCTCGATGAAATCTTTTGAACAATAAATATTTAATTGTTGATGAAAAGTCATCCAGAGCTCTGATTTCAGTAAACTTATAGTCAAACTGACCGGCTCAATGAAACAGACATAATGATATCAAAACTAGTACAATCCGAGTCAATACAAGCCTGAATCAAGATATAAAACGACTTTTAGAAGATTTTCGGACACATTGGACGGTCAAATGGATGCCGACACTAGCAAGCCTATACTCGAATCAAGCGTCTCGATAAGACGAATCCAACGAGCCCTAGATCATTCAATTCTGACATCGTTAAGGTCATCAAATGTCTCGTAAACGTCATCTGATTGAGAGGAGATCAAAATGGCTGCATTAATTGCACCCAGAACCCTATAAATAGACCCCAACTCTCACATGAGAGGGGGAGGATAGAAAGAGTCTGAGGCCTTAAGAAGAAGCTGCAGCTTAGCACTATCGCTGACATCCGTCGACCAACCGCCGATTTTCGTCGACCTCCGTCATCATCGAGCTCCATTACCGTCGACCTCAGTCACCGTCGACCTCCACCAATCATCGTCAATCACCACCAACCAGACACCGTTAGTCGACATTGTATTCTGAAACATATAATTACCTGTAAACATCAATCAATAGTGGATTCTCGCAACTGGGTCAGGCTTCATGATTTTTCCCTTCACGAGTTTTCCACATAAAAAATTCTGGAGTGGTCACCGCTAATTCTTCATTTGCGTGTCAGCTGAATTTTCGTACAACACCAAGACAAAAATCCACTACTCTACCGCCGTGAATTTTCTAGCACGCATCAATTATAAATCTGTTTGTTGTTATACAAAGTTGACATATCATCATTTTTGTAGCTTATTTCTTGTATTAGTATGAGGGTTGAACATCATATGCTATATGCTGAAAAATCTCAATCCCAAACTCTTTATTTCCTTTATTTTCTTCCATTGATTGACTCTATAATTTAAAATCAAGTTGTTGGGATGATTTACTTATGATAGAGCTCGAACTTTATTAAGTATCTGCATCATATGTGCTCACAGCAAAAAAATTATAGTTCATGTCCATGCATCTTACATGAAATTGTTACTTCGTCTTTTGACTTCATTTTCTGCTCCTATTTCTTCTGATGCTGGATCTCCCCAACACGAGTAGGAGTGCCGGAGGACTAAGGAACGTATTGTTGCATTTGCACCGGCAAGTTCCCTGACAGACTGCTTCGCCTGTTACGATTTCAATTCATGAGTATGTGAGCAAGTTAAACTTCGTTTTGCAATGCGAAAATGATCAAATAGCTAATTTTAATATATTTAAATATTTTTTACATTCTATTTTTTTATTAATATCAATTTTATATACTTTTCTCTTAATTGATAAAATAGTTTAGAGTAATCTTAAATTAATATTAATTTTATTATTGATTTATTTTACATGTTATCATTTTTAAAAAGGATTATAAAATATTTAAATAATAATAAAAGTTATTATTTTTTAGTTCATATTTATGCAAATAAATAGAGTAGGATTTCTATCCACATAGGTGTATTATAAGACATATAAAATTAATTTTTTTTAATTTTATTTATTCATTTATTATCTTTATAGGGGCATTTACATACATCCCACACAATTTTGATATATTTACATAATATAACACCAAAACATTCATATTTACATACAAATCTTTACTATCATTGATGCGTGCTAGAAAATTGGCGGCGGTAGAGTAAATGATTATCGTCTTAGCGTTGTACAAGAATTCAGCACACACATAGATGAAAAACAAGTAGACGATGACGACTCTAGAAGTTTTTACGTGGAAAACCCATAAAGGGAAAAACCACGGGGTCTGGCCCAATTGCGAAAATCCACTATTGATTAATGATTACAAAAATCCTTGTCCCACAGACGGGAACTGGTAGCTATATTTTTCAGAGTACAACGTCAACTAATAGTGTTTAGTTGGTGGTGATGATTGGAGGAGTTCCACGGTGACGAAGATCAACGGTGACGGAGATCGACGGAGGTCGACGGTGACGGAGGTCGACAATGACGGAGGTCGACGAAGGTCGGCGGTGATCGACGGAGGTTGGTGGTAGTCGACGGCGGTCGGCGGTGGTGCTAAACAGCAGCTTCTCCTCAAGGCTTCAGACTCTTTATCTAGGCTTCCCACTCCTTTCTCATGTGAGGGTTGGGGGTCTATTTATAGTGTTTTTGGTGCAATTAATGCAACCATTTTGATCGGACGGTCCAGAGGGTTTCCCTCAATCATACAACATTTTTGGGGCATTTGATGGTCTTAACGATCTCAGAATTGAGCGATCTTGGGCTTGTTGGATTCTTCTTGTCGAGACGCTCGATTTGA
Source organism: Papilionanthe hookeriana x Papilionanthe teres (assembly GCA_022702705.1). Taxonomy (NCBI): domain Eukaryota; kingdom Viridiplantae; phylum Streptophyta; class Magnoliopsida; order Asparagales; family Orchidaceae; genus Papilionanthe; species Papilionanthe hookeriana x Papilionanthe teres. Next base: position 24,733,467 of record CM040439.1, on the reverse strand, counting down.
GTATAGGCTTGCTAGTGTCGTCATTTGTTTGAGCTTCCAAATGTGTCTGGGAATCCTTTAAGAATGAGTTAATGACTTGATCTGAGCTTGATTTGACTCGGATTAGACTAGTTTTTATATCATTAGGCTCGTCTCATCGAGCCGGTCAGTTTGACTATAAGTTTGCTGAAATCGAAGCTCTTGAAGTCTTTTTATCAACATTTGAATGTTTCTTATTCAAAAGATTGCATCGAAATTCGTGTCATGCCTCAAAATTTGTGTTGGACGATGAAAATTTATTAGTAGCGTATCAATCACATTATAAATAACACGATCAAAATAGCATTTTCATTCATAATTTTATGTCATAAGCATAAATATAAAACTTTTGATGGGGGGATATGTAAATACATAATAATGATATGGTATTTATGTAAATTACCCCATTTGTTTTCAACGTCAGATCCGTTTTGAGTGCAAATTTTTAATTTCAAAAACTTTTCTATTTCGCCCACATCGGTTTTCAACAGTTCCAAACCACCATTAAAAAGGTCTCGCCTTTGCTTCATGAGGACGACGGGACCAGAAGACCCCGAGGTTTCGTGGAAGGAAAACCAAAACCCCCCTGTCAAGCGCCAGTTTCCGTCTTCCTCAACACATTGGAACCCTAATCCATGGCGGAGTGCCCCAACGCTGATCCCCTTTCGCCTCTGATTGAAGACACATCTAACTCCATTCTATTCCATTCGGATCTTGTGCCGGACGATCACGGCCTCCTTCAAGGGGGATTTCAATCCAACTTCCCCCTCGAACTCGATTTTGATCTCGATGACGTCAATTGGGACCTGTCCGTCGACGATCTTCTCCTTTCAGAGTGTCATGGAGAGGTATCCCCACCTTTTCCTCCATCCTGCGATGGATCGCCGACGCAGAAGTCGGGCATATCGTCCTCCTCCCCTGTGGACGGACATGCGTCGGGTAACATGAGCGTGAGATCGCCGGAATCGGGACAGTCCGCTAATTACTCTGCGGAGTCTGTGGGGGAGGTGAAGCAGGAGGTGAAGAGCGGGTGGGGGGTCAAGAGGAAGAACGAGAGGGAGCAAGGAAGTGCTAATTCTACGCTTAACCCTAGGAGCAGTAAGTTCCGACGGGGAGAGGAGATTAACTCTTGTGTGTTTAATGCTGGGAGCGAGGAGGAGGAGAAGAGGAGCGCGAGACTTATGAGAAACAGGGAAAGCGCCCAGCTATCGAGGCAGAGGAAGAAGCATTATGTGGAGGAGCTGGAGGAGAAGGTTCGGTCCATGCACTCCACAATCATCGAATTGAACAACAAAATATCGTTTTTCATGAACGAAAATGCAAGTTTGAAGCAGAAATTGGGAGGAAATGGAAGTAGTGGTCCTCAATCTGGTGTTTGCATTCCGGCTGCTGTTCCTCCGATTCATTTCCCGTGGATCCCTTTTCCAGGCATCGCATTTAGGCCTCAGGGTTCTCCTGTTCCATTGGTCCCTATACCTAAATTAAAGCTTCAGCAGCCTGCAAATGGTGGAAAGGTGATGAAATCTGAAGGCAGGAAGGGTGGGCGTAAGACTAAGAAGGTAGCGAGCATTAGTCTTTTGGGATTTCTGTTTGTGATGCTTATTTGCAGAGTTTTAGTACCGGGATTAGAATACATTTTTGAGGGAAATAACGAACTTGTGAGATTAGAGCAAGGTAGAAGTAGGTATTTTGGAGATTCTAATGGTAGGGTTTTGAGTGTTAGTGGTATTAGTAATAGCTTGAATTATACTAATGAAGTTGGGTTCAATGACGCAAAAGCTTCGGGAGAGGAGGATTTAAACAGAATGACGAATAGAAGTTCTCATGGAAAGATGGAATCAGAAGAAAAGCCACTGCCTTTTGATGATCATTCATATTCCCAGAACTCCAGTGAGACTCTTCCTGCTTTATTGTATGTTTCGAGAAATGGCAAGCATGTGAAGATCAATGGGAATTTGATAATTAATTCTGTTCTGGCCAGCGAGAAAGCAGTTTCTCGAGCTAAGTTTAGAAATCATGGTGTGAAATCTCCTACAAAGGAGGATAAAGAGAGCACCTTTGATATTCCTGGAAATCTCGCTTATGCACTGGCTTTATCAAGGTCTGTTAATGGTGTTAATAAACATTCAAAGTCCCATGGGAGCTCAGCTGAGGAGCAGAGAGCACATTCTTCTGATTCTGAAGATCTATCCAAGGAGAAAACACAGGATGGCCCTTTGCAGCAATGGTTCCTGGAAGGATTAGCAGGTAATGATTGTGGTTGTTTGTTGTTCTGTGCCTTGTTGTCAGTAGTCTTTCCTTCATTATTTTAAAAGAGGCAATTTTGCTCTTTAGATTTAGTGAAAGTTTCCGAAGATATCTCATTGAATGATTCTAAACCTTTTTTACTTTGTGCTGTATGACGCCTAGATTAAGCTGCTAATACATGCTATAGTGGTTGCAAAAGGTAGAGGTAGACCTAAAAAGATTTGGGCATGTTGTCTAAAAATTGGCCTTAATTTATTAGAATTAAATGAAAATCTGACACTCAACAGGACACAATGGAGAAAAAGGACTCATGTAGCTGATCCCACTTACTGGGATAAGTGCTTGTTGTTGCCATTCATTTTCATCCTTTACTCGTCCCTTGAATTACAGTGCTAAATCATTTTGTTACATAACATAAAAGTTGTAAGTCTTGGATACATTGTGACATTTTCTTATGCTGTGATTTGACAAATAATTTCCAATTTGATAATGGAGCATATGATAACATGTACTGTCGAGAGTAAGGTAGGGAGCAATGGCAGTTGGCTGTTGTCATAGTGATGTCAAATCAGGTTCACTAGTTTGGTTCGCTCCTACTCAAACTTGATTCGACCAGAAACTGCTTGATTTGAACTCAACCCATCTTCAACCCAACTATCTCGAACCCGACCCACTTAACCGTTCAATATATGCATAATAGCCATTAATTTGAGTTAGTTTCGAGTCAAATTTGGGTTGGTAGGTCAATTCATACCCAAACTGACTTTTCTGTTTTTCACTACCTAGCTTTAGAGCTCAGGTATCAAAACAAGAATGAATGATCAGCAGTAGAATCTAATTCTTCTATATATTCTAGTAAGCATTTGTAATAGTTTATTAGAAAAAATTTCCAAAACTAGTTTACCAATTGCTTAAAAGAGACGATCATAAACTTATATTAAACCTGAGCAGTGCATTTACCATTTGATTAACCTTTTAATTCAAACTTGAAGATTAGAACTACTACATTACATAGTTACAATATGCATGCATGTCCCTATTCAGAAGTGCTTCATGATGACTAGTCATAAAACATTATTTATAGTTTAATTATTTTTTTTAAAAACTTTCCTGAAAATATATAACTCAAAAGTACATCATAATTCAAAATTGTAGTAACAAACTGAAAAAAGATAACAATTTGCATTATTAATCGTTGAATATTGAAATAATTTCTCTACATAAGCATGGCATTTGACATTAGCAATAACTTAAATTATATAAATTGCACTCTTAGTCAAAAGAAACTCTTATGCACATCTTCTCAAATGATGCAAAACTTTTCTAAAGTCAATTGGTAAACTCAAACCAAGGTATGATTTTGATCAGCTTTACCTAATCCAAATATTAATCTGACAGGTCCAATATTCAGTTCTGGCGCTTGCACTGAAGTCTTCCGGTTTGAAATCTCCCCTTCTGTTGAACAGAGCGGCATCATCCCATCTTCCCCATCGACTAATTCAACCAAAACCTCCGGCATCAACGCAACCGAAAACCTCCATGGATCATCTTCACGTCCCGAAAGGAAGAAGAACCGAAGGTTTCTCTATCCGAGAGCAATTCCGCTCCCCGGAACTACTCTGAACTACTCCGAACACTTGGGCAAGGAACACAGCCATTCAAATGCCTCCACTACTCCGTTGGTCGTCTCCATCTTAGCCGATCCACGGGAAGTCGGCGACAGCGATGTTGATGAGATCATGTCGGCGAAAAAATCGATATCGCGGATATTTGTGGTGGTGCTGCTGGATAGTGTTAAGTATGTCACTTACTCCTGTGTTCTTCCATTCATGAGCCCTGGTCCTCATCTTGTAAACTGACTGCTTGGAAGCAGCAGAAAAGTTGGGGGAAGAAATGAGGCTCTTTTTTGCTTGAATTGACTATTAGGTATGTTAACCCTCTTCCTTTTTGGTTTTTTTGTGATGATTTGCACACATACAACTCAGTTCTTATGTATTTACATATTAACACATGAACTTGGTGTTAGATATGTAAATACATAGGAGTTGGGTGGTATGTATGTGATTGTCCTCTTTTTTGTAGTAAGGTTTTAGCTGAAGTTTTTGGTTGAAAGTTTTCTTATTTATAATGAAGGTTTGCTTGAAAGCTTATAAGTTAATCTTATTGTTTAATTGTGCTTATTATGGGACAGCCCAAACTCTCACCCAAGGCATTGTCCGCGTTAGCCAAATGACCTATTTTTCTATTAGAATTAAACATATGATAGACTTTTAAAGATGATTGTGGTTATAAAGCATTGACGAGAATTTCATGTGCTGAGTGGGGAGATTGTGAAACCCTTTAAGCATATTGAAGCCGAACTCTTTAACATTGAAATGCTTTTTTTTGGTGTAATTGTGAAATATTTTTAGAAACTCCGAAGTTAAGTGTGCTCGTGCTGGAGCAACCTTAGGATTGGTGATCTTCTGAGAGGTTTCACCAATGGGATAAAACAGTGAGGTCATTTGGCAAGATCGGATAATGCCTCGATGGGTGACAGTTTTGGCTGTCACAAATGGTATCAAAGCATTACACAAGTTGGAAGATGGGAACCAAGTGTCATATAGACCAAAGTGCTACGCAATGGGAGACATCTCTTGAACCTGAGATGGGGCAAAGTGCTGCATGCTAGGAGTCACATCTTGAATCTTTAAGGGTCACCTATATATATATATATATATATATATATATATATATATATATATAAAGAAACTATGGTTGTGTTTCATGAACATGTATGCCCAAGTTGAGAGGATAAACAAAAGTTTGTTCTTCTTTATAATTGAAGAAAATGAATCAGAGTCGATAGTCAAGCAAACTTAAATGTAGCCAAATGATAAAAATCATAAAACAACATTTGAGTGGCTACAATCAGGTGAAGACCATCATGTTATAGTGATTAAACAACAATGATTGTCTAATGACAATTGGGAGACTGCGTTCAAACAACGACAATCAAGCAACAACTATCAGACGACGATGTCCGGGTGACTGTCTAATATTCTTTATCAAATAGTCCATATTATTTTCTTTGATTATACACTATTGATTTAGTATCTTAATGATGTCAATATTGAGTGAACTTGAGCTCTTTGGATAGCTCTAGTCAATATAATTGATTATGATGTTGATTAACATATTTCTTAATTGCCTTCTTGAATGATATAAGAGAGAGTATGAGCTGTTGAGTAATGTGAAGTGTAAGGCAAGTAATTATATATGAACATATTTAATTAGAATTTTATTTTTAAAAAAATATTTAAAACACTTAAAATTATTTTATTTTTCTAAATACATGATAATTTATTTTACAAATAATTTTTTTTAAAAATACATTAAAATATATATTTTTTAAAATATAAAAAATTAAAAAAAATAATCCCAAAAAAATCTTTAATAATGATTTGTGTGTGTGTGTGTCGTCGGCTAAGACCTGTTGGTAGAGTGATCTATTTGAAGGTTTTAAGTCCTCTCACGTCAAGGGTTCGAATCCTGCTCTTGCCACTTGTCGGTGGTGAGGGCGGTCCTCGAATAGTTAGGCATATAAGGGTGGTTGGGGGCTCGTATAATAGTCTCTGGTCATTCTTCTTTTATATATAGAGTAAGCATTCCGACAATAATGGCTTTTAAGAATAATATTTTATTTTATTTTATTTTTTTTATGAGAGTTAAGATAATAATATTTCTTATAATAGATCATAACACGTAACATTTACAAAGAAAGGCTCATAAGCATGCGTTTGAACTTTGAACACGCAAAACCTTAATTAAGAATATAAAGAATTACATAAATACCCCTCAATTTTTATTTATTTACATATCTAAACACCTAAACTTCATTTTTACATACATGGAAATGCTCATGACAATGTGCATTTCGCTTTTCAAATGTTAAAATGACAGTATTTTCTTGTGATATGAATGATTTGGGTGGTATAAATGTAAAAATTAAAATTTAAGTTGTTAGATATGTAAATACATGAGAATTAGGCGGTATGTTTGTAAATTGCCCTTAAAAATAAAAAGTTAATCCTATTTAATCTCTTTTTTGGCCTAAATATTGAGTTATTAAGTGCATCAAATCGGCGATTTATTGAATTTAGATGAGCAAAAGTAGGGTTGCAAACGAATCGAGTGTTTAATGAGCTACTCATAGCTCGATTGATTGTTTGTCATCGTATGAAACGAATATAAACCGAACTCAAACAAACAGAATAACAAATGAGCTATGTTTGAATATAAACATAAAAGCTCATTTTCAGCTTGAGCACAGCTCGAGTTTGAATTTTAAAACAAGCTCTCCATCGACATCCGCAACCGCCGACCAACGTCAGTCGTGGACCTCCATAGCCATCTTGCCACCGCTAAACACCAGTCTTCAGCTGTCACTGCTTGCAATCGTTATAGTGAAACTATGAATGTTATTGAATCTTCTATTATTTGTGTTTTTTTAGCTATATAGCCAGCATAGGATTGTAACATCGTTCCCCTTATCGTGAGAGAATGACGTAAAAATTATAATGTCTCCATTCACACTATTTTCGTATTTGTGCGAGCGTTAAATTTATGTAAATTGTTGAGACGATAAATCACTAATCTATTGCTGCGTATTTTTCGATGCGCAACAATGATTAATATTGAAAATAAATAAATATTATAGGAGTAAAATGTAAATAATATTAGCTAATATTATATGATAGACGTATTAATATTTTAAGTTGAATGACATTTTTTGTTTATTTATTTATTTATTTACATTATTATAATTAAGCCATTTAAAAGATATCTAAAAATGTTAAGTATTTATCACATCATTTCGTTTGTTGAACCTTGAAATTGAAGTAAACGTAAGAATTTTGCAATCCATTATTATTTATGCTTATTAGAAAATTCGCAGTGGTAGAGTTATGGATTATTTTTTTAGAGTTGTACGAGAATTCAGCGCACACTCAGGTAAAAGAAAACAATCAGTAATGACATCAGAAGTATTTACATGAAAAACCCGTAAAAGGAAAAAACCATGAGGTCTGACCCACTTGTAAAAATTCATTATATATTGATGATTACAGAGACCCTATCTCCCACCGAAGGGAAAGGGTTACTAGTTTTTCCGATTTACAACGTTCACTAACGATGCGATCTGCAGTGGTCGCGGTAATTGACGGTAATCAATAGCGGTCGACGGTGGTTGGCAGAGGTCCACGGTACTTAACGGTAGCCGGTGACGATCGACAATGACAGGCGTTGGACATTAGCTTATTCTCAAAACTTTAAGTTCTCTCTCAAACATCAACACCCCCCCCCCCCCCACACACACACACACCTCATGAGAGGGGCAAGACTCTATTTATAGTGTTCTGAGTGTAATTAATGTAGGAATATGAACCACTTTGATCGGACGGCTCGGAGAGCTTCCTTCAATCAAATGACATTTGATGGACATTTGGGTGCCTTAGCTATGTCAAAATTGAGCAATATTGGGTTCGTTGAATTCGTCATGTCGAGACGTTCAATTCAATTATGAACTTGCTAGATTCGGCATCCATTTGACCTTCCAAATATGTCCGAAAAACTTTCAAACTTGGTTTAATGGCTTGATGAGGGCTCGAGTTGACTCAAATTGAACTAATTTTGATATCATTAGGTCTTTCCCATCGACCACGTCATTTTGACTGTAAGTTTACTAAAATCGGAGCTATTGATATCTCATAAATAAAGTTTGAATATTTCTCACTCAAAAGATTGTCTCGAGATGCATATCATGCCTCAAGATTCATGCTATATAACGAAAATTTATTGGAGGCGTATCAGTTATTATATTATATTAACGCCTTTTCTAATTATAAAGATTTAAACTTTATAATATTTAAAAAAAATAAGGAAAATTTACATCCCATGTATTTACATATCTAACTCCTATACTTCAATTATTAGTCCCTTTACCTATGAATAAAAGATGTATTCATTTTTTTTTAATTAAAAATAATGATATTTTTCTATGTAATATGAAATATTTAAATGGTATAGATATAAAAATCGAAATTTAGATGGTAGATGTGCATAATACATGGGAATTGAGGGTTATGTATGTAAATATCTAAATAAATTAAGTAATATTCATTTTAAATTTTCTCAAAATTTTCAATAAATGAGATAAATAAATGGTGAGGGCAGGAAGGACATGTAATATGTGGCTGTTGTTTTCTTAGTTCTGTCTTCTTTGTCAACTGCCAAATGGGAGCAAACATATTTAATAACTGAAGAGGAATTTAGGGGCATGTACAAGTCTTTAACTTGAGTCTAAACTCCATGAATTTCATTTGAGTTCGAACTCGAGCTCGAGCGGGCTCACGAACCAGCTTTAATAAATGAAGGGAAATTTAGTGGTTTGTAAGAGTCGAGTCGGGCTCAAGTCACACTCAACTTTAGCTTGAGCTTAATTAATTTTATTAGGTTCGGGCTCAAGCTCGAGTTTAATTCTACAAGTTATAGCCGGGGTCACAAGTCAACTTTGACAATTAAAGAGAAATTCAAGGGTGTGTGCAAGTCGAGTCAGGTTCGAGTCACACTTAGCTTTAATCCGAGCTTATTTATTGTTATCGAGTTCGGGCTCAAGCTCGAGCTCGAGCTTAATTCTACGACTTCGAGCCTGCTCACGGTTTAATAAAAAAATACAAATTATTATATTTGAAAATAATTTTACTACTTCAATGAAAAAATCTTCATACTTAATATTTTTTGTATATTTTTTAATAATAATTTAAAAATGAATCGGCTCACAAGCTAATAAGTCGACTTAGGGCTAGCTTGAGCTGGGCTTGTTAGCTCATCAAGTTGAGTTCATGAGCCACTTAACAAACCGAGCTCAAGCAGACTCATGAGTTAGTTTGACTCGCTTACACTCTTAAAGAGAACCTAAGATAAATTTATATAAATGACATCTACTTAAACTGAGTTAGGTTTAGTCATCTCGGTTTTATCAAAATTTTGGTTGGTTCGGTTATTTCTGATCTTTGATTTCAGTTACAATCGGTTTGACCAATTGAAAATTGATTCATCCAAACCTAACGAATGCTCGTCTCTAATTGAGAATTGGTAAAATTATTAAATTGTCTGGATTATATAGAATGAATAATAAAACTCCTATCATTTACGATGAATTCTCAAATTCAGTTATGTTTACGGCTTGTTTAGGACAGTTTTTGTCTGTTAGACAATTCACAGTAGTAGAGTAGTAGATTATCATTTTAGTGTAATACGAAGGTTCGACACGCACTCAGAAAAGAAAAAAACAACTAATAATAATACAATCAATTTTTATATGAAAACCCGGAGAGAAAAGAACCATTGGATTTAACCTAGCTAAACAATTTTATTATAAAAATATGATTATATTTGCAACCACTTGTCCCATAGACGGAAAATGGGTTATTAGGTTTTCCAAGTTACTACGTTGGTTGGCGGTGTTTGATAACAATTTAATTATAAGTTTGCTAAAATTAATGTTTTTGATGATTTTTTTATCGAAGTTTGAATAATATTTGTTCAAATAGTCACCTCGAGATCCGTGTCATGCTTCGAGACCCGTAACGTACGATGAAATTTTATTGACGGCATATCAAAATAAAAATTTGATTAAAAATATTTAAGATAATATAATATAAAAAATTAAACTATTCATGTATTATATTTATCTGCATGTTCTAAATATTCTCATAATATTCACAAAATTTAATTTCAAAATCATAATTACGACACGTCGAAATCTTCTTATATTGCTTTCTCGTAAGAGTCAAAATCACAAAGAAAATTTACATACAAGCCACATAATTCTTATATATTTATATAATCAACCCTCAACTTTTTATATTTATATTAATACCACTCAACATTTGCATTAAAAACTATTTCAGTCTCAAAAAGCCAAATAAGAAACATCTGATTGTTAGAAATATAATAATTAAATGTGTAAATTAATAAGAATTGTGGTATTTATGTAAATGCCCCTCATCAAAATTCTCTCACATCGCCACTCCACGCCAAAAATACACCCACTTTCTCTCTCTATCAGCAATAAAATAATTAAATAAATAAATAAAGATTTTTATGGGGGGTGGAATAAAATAAATATTTTATTTATCGTGCGTGTCAATCACTTTGACAGCAGAGCTCCAACCGCCGCTTCCAACTTCCACAGAGAAAATTTCTCAGCTCAGAATATTCTCCCAATATTTTAATTAAAATATACCCCTAATTTATTATATTTATTTCCTGATAGATATAATTAGGGCTGTCAAAAAAAGTTTGTTGTTCGTAAACTGTTCGCCAAGAAGTTCGTGTTCGATTTGTTCGACAAGTAAATGAAGCTAACACGAATAATTTTTTTCGTTCGTTTGTTAAACTAGCCAAACACGAACGGTGATGTGGTCGTTCATGTTTGATTCGTTATTGTTCGAAATTAAAATAATTATATATAAAAAGTTTATGTATTTTAAAAATAATTATATATTATAAAAATTTATCATATTTAAATAATTAAACTTCTATAAATTATAATATATGATAAATTATTAATAACAATAATATTATTATAGTATTAATTATATTAATATAAATATTATAATATTATAATTAATATACTATACTATATATTAAAATAAAACTCTAAATAAAACCCTAAACGCCTTATCCGGTTTGCTTCATTTTAAGGAAGTACGGATTACCTGATCGGTACTGAATATCTGATCAATTTGTTTCATTTTGAGGAAGTATGCTATCAAAGCTAGGGCTGTAAAACAATCTCGTTGTTCGTGAACAGTTCGTGTTCCGTTTGTCAGGAAGTTCACGCCTGATTCTTTCGATTAGGAAACGAGATGAACACGAAAAAATTTTTTCGTTCGGTTTGTTAAACGAACCAAACACTAACAGTGATGTGTTCGAACATTTCGAACAAGAACACTAGCTCTGTTCGTTCGTGTTTGGTTCGTTTACACCTCTAGATATAATATAGAGTAATGTAAATTTAATCATTTTAAATTTATTCAGAAAAAAATTAGGGAAATTTATGTATGCAGCACATAATTTTAATAAATTTATGTGTCTAATACCTAATTTTTTATATTTATAGAAATAACACTTTATTTATGCATGAAAATAAAAAATTTGAGTATTAAAAATGAGTAATTAATATTATTTTTGATGTGCATGAAAGTTTTGGTGCGAGATATATGAATTCGTACGAATTGAGCGCTATGTCTGTAAATACACTAAAATTTTATTAAGATTTCATTAATTTTTGTTGAACATTTACATATGTCTAATTTTTGAAAAAATATTGTGTTAGAAGTCCTGATGCAGTTTAGCATCAGGACTCTAATTAAGATCTGTTTCGTGTAAAGGCAGATCCTCTTTAATAAAAAAATTAATTTAATGCATGAGTGGGTCTGCTTGTACACGTGGTAGATTCAAATTGGAGTCCTGATGCAAAACTATATCATGACTCAAAATGCAATATTTTTTCTCCCAATTTTTTTTAACACACACAAATCATTCTTATTTAAATATGGATTTAGAAAAAAATGTATATTTCATATTTTTTATGTTAACAAAAAAAGGTAAAGTTTAAGTGCTAGACATTTAAATGCATAAGAATTTTGCGGTGTGTATGTAAATGCCTCTATTTTTTTCTATTGTAAAAATTAATGATTTTCAATTTATAATTAGTGCTTTTTATTAACATATATTAACGAGGGGCAAAATAAAAATAATAATAATAATAAAATGTGGGAGAATATAAGTTTAAAATTATTCTCCTTTTAAATTTTTTCAAGACTGTTATAAATATGTTTATTAAATAAAAAATATATTTAATATTGAATTACTACTAAATATTTAAATTTATGAGATGAAATATTAATGTTTTTGTGTATAATATGAATGAGCTTCGAAAGAAGGTTGTACTAAGTACCTCTCTCTGAGGTTTCATTGTTCTACTACTAGTATGTATGATCAATAGATCATAGTTGAAATTATTTAGATTTTTATATTTATTTTGTTGGATCTGAGATTGTTCGTAAATCACACATAATGATAGAACATAAATAAGGAGAGAAAGAGAGTTGAACAGTGATAAATCGTGTCATCTTCATAAAATGATTCTCCTATTTATAAATGAGATAATACAATTGTGATATTTCATTTTTACCTCTAATTAGAAGGGATCCATATTAATGGTTTTTTTTAATTAAGTTGATGTGTCATATTTTAAAATTATGGAAGAGGGCAGTTGAACATAAGTTAAGATGTATTATAGAGATTTCTCATATTCAGTTTGAATTTATGTCGAGCAAGTCTACTATTTAAGCTATACATTTAATGAGAGCTATGATAGAGAAGTACAGAAAAAATAAGAAGGATATGCAAATGATTTTTATTGATTTAGAAAAAACATACCATAAAGTTTCAAGATATATTCTTTGGAGAGTTACAGAGAAGAAAAGTGTTTGTATGACTTATATTCAAATCATTAAAAATATGTATATATTTGGTATGACTCATATACCAGATAATGGATAGAAGCTGGAGTGGAACAGAGAGGAGTGGATCAAGGGTGCGGGGGCAACGTCCCAGAGGTACGGTATATGGGTAATTTTGTAATTACATATTGTACACTAGGGTTATATATATGTGTGTTGTATTGTAACCCTAAGGGGATTCATACACTTTTTTGTGAAATCAAAAGATAGTCGCTCCTCTTCTCCCAAGGACGTAGGAAAATTGTTGAACCTCGTTAAATCTTTGTGTTTTCTTTTTGATTTGTGTTGATTCTTGCAAATTCTTTGCAATAATTCCTCAACATATACACAACAATCATACTCACATTGCTTGTAGTCGATCTAATCTTGTAGGAGTCGAACCGCTTGCACCATTGTCTTTGAGACTGTTTCAACCCTTACAACAATTTCAAAAATATACAAACCAAATGCTCTCGTCCATGTTGAGTGAACCCTTCTGACTGCTCAATGTAAATATGCTCCTCCAGATAACCACACAATAATGTAGTTTTAACAACCATCTTCTCCAAATGCAATTTATGAATAGCTACTCAAGCAATGCATTAAAGATATGTATAACAGAGTTGTTACTTGTGTTTGAACAGAAGTAGGATTGGCCAAATATTTTCCTATTTCAGTTAGACTACTTCAAGGATCAGCTTTAAGCTCATATCATTTTGCTTTAGTTATGGATTCTTTTACTGGACATTTACAGAAGAATGCACCTTGGTATATGTTATTCGCTAACGATATCTTTTTTATGGATAAGACTAGAGAAAAAATTTCAAGAAAAACCTGAATTATGGAGGTCTACATTGAGGTCTAAAGGCCTGCGTATTAGTAGAACTAAAACTGAATACATGTAATGTAATTTTAGTAGTAGTTGTTGTAGTGTCAGAGTTGTAATTATTGGTGATCAAATTATTAAAAGGTGTGAACGTTTTAAATATCTTGGGTCAATTGTTCAAAGTGATGACGATATAGATGGGGATGTTATTAGTAAAATTCAAGTTGGTTAGTTGAAGTGAAGGAATAATTCGAGTCTATTGTTTGATAGAGAAGTACTGCTTAGACTAAGTGAAAATTTTATAGGATGGTGGTGAAAACTACAATGCTTTATGCCTTTGAATGTTGGCCTTTAATAGAGAAGCAAAAAACTAAGTTAGGTGTTGTCGAGATGAGAATGCTTGAGTGGATGAGTGGCTTTACACTTAGAGACAAAATGTGAAATGATTATACTCGTGACAAGGTTAGTGTAGCTCAAGTGGCGGATGAAATTTGAGAGAGTCGTCTTAAATTATTTGATCACATTAAACGTCGACCGTCTGATGATCCGGTTAGCAGATGTTTTAGATTTAGCTTATGTTAAGCAAGGCAAAGGTAGACCTAGAAAGACTTGGGCATATTGTATAGAAAATGTTTTTAACTTATTATAATTAAATGAGAATATAACACTCAATATGTCACAATAGAGAAAAAGATTCAAGTAACCGACCCCACTTAGTGAGATGAAGGCTTGTTGTTGTTGTACAAGTGTGGGCTTACTGTTTAACTTCCTTTTGGCTTGACCGACTAAGCTTATTTCACTTTGGGTCAATAGGGTAAGCTCAGTTGACTGAGCTTGTTCGACCGATCAAATTTGAATGACCACCTTCGATCCTTAGTGAGGTGTCTTTTGAGTCACCACAAAATATTCAGAGATGCTTTGTGGAATTGGATCTTCCTCTGGATTGGCTTTATTGAGGAATAAGCTATACATTGAGACAATTAATTTGTAGTAGTTGGTTTGGATGCTCTTTGGACTTATTTTCTAACCAGATGGTTCTTGCGTTGATCATCTTCTTGTCAGTCTTGTAACACGATCAGTATTGACCAAGTTGGTTTGGTTTGTATGACCATGCTCATTACGTCAAATGGGTCTCACTGTCTCCTAACAATGGGCCAGCTTCCGTCGCACTATTCTTTTTGCGATTGTTAAATCTATTTAAGATCAATGAAGACACCTTTCTCATTTAAATATGAGATTATCCATGAATCATACTCAACAAATAAAGGATAATTGAATGAGAGAGAAGTAGAGAGAGAGCGATAATAAATAGTGATAAATGGTGATCTCTTCATAAAATGATTATCCTATATATAAGATAGATAATACATTGGTGATATTACATTTTACCCCAATTTAGCCGTGGTTCGTAGTAGGATATTTTTGGTATTTTATAAGTGTGGGCTTATCGTCCAACAATCTTCTGGCTCGATCGACTAAACATAGTTGACTTCGAGTCGACGAGCTATGCTCGATAAGCTGAGCTTGGTCAATATGGTTTGGTTAGTTGATCAAGTCTGGATGACTACCTTTAATCCTTATTGAGAAGTCTTTGGAGTCAACATAGGATGGTTGGAGATATTTTGTGAAACTAGATCTTTCTTCGGATTGACGCTATTGGGGATATGTTATCACATTGAGTCTGCTTTCTCGTAATGGTCGGCTAGACACCTTTAATCTTGTTTTCAGTCGGATGACTCGTGTTTGAATCATTCAGTGATCTTCTTATCCGCCTCATGACTCGATCAATTTAGTCTATTCGGCTTGGCTCACATTACTATACGTTAAATCTGACGGGATAATTAACACAAATTTATCTTTATTTTCTACATTGTAATTTCAAATTTGTTAATAACTTTTATTATAATTTTGTATTTAAGCAAAAAATTGAAAAAAAATGTTAGTTTTATAAATAGTAAAAGTTTAGTGCTATTTACATAATTGTCAGTATTTTACAAATATATCCAACAACACTCCGGTAATTACAGCCTGCCCGTACATCTCAAAAACATTAAAAATGATGTAGCTCACAAAAGTGGAAAATGAATTATTACGAGCCATCGGTGCAAATTATTAAAAGCCAGGGTTAAAAATGCAAGACTTCTCTAATTTATTTGCCCAACAAATTTATTTCTCCACCTGCTGGAATTTAGAATGACCGGTGGAGTGAGCGGAGTGGGAAGCCATTGGACGACCTGAGCATGATGATGAAGATCGTGCATGCATATCGAGCTTGCTTTTATCCGCATCTCTGATCTCTTCGGGAGCGAAGTCAGCCTTTCTTCTCGCTTGCATGAAGGTGCTGTTCTTCGCGCTTCGCCCAATCAATCTGTGGCTGTGATCTTCGCCACCCACCGGAGGAGAGGCAGCTTGCTGACCGGTGTCGGATTTGGGGAAGGTCCGACGAGATTGAGGGTTAGGCATGTGAAGTTTGGAAGGAGAAGGGGTGTTTGCAGGGCTAAGAAGTTTGAGAGTGGACCCAGGGAAGGGAAAGCTATCTCCGTAGCTTTCAAACCGAGCTGGCATCTGTGGGGGTTTCTTAAAGTTTGGTTGCTGGTACGTAGTTAGGGTTCGGCTGTAGTCGGCGTTGTGGTGGGAGATTTGGTCCGTGGAAGTGGTTGGGGGTGGAAGGGATGTCGACGAAGCGATGCATGAACGGCGGTTGTGGTGCTACGGCGGCGGCCGGAATATGGAGGAAGGGTTGGTTGCTGAGATCGGGCGGATTCGCCACGCTATGCGATAAGTGCGGGTAGATAATCGTTCTTTTTAGTAATACTTTTGGTGGATTGGGAAAATGTCTTGATTATGATCATGCATTTTTTTTGATTTATATAAGTTTGTTCTGGGTGCGCTGGGTCTTGGGTTATATTGATCTGGATTCCATTTTTAAACAATTTCTGCTTTATTTCATTCGTGTGTTCTACGTCTTGTTCTTTTTTGTGTCGCTGATGTTTTGAATCTGGGGTGGTTCGTATTTAGAAATTTGAACTTTATTTTATTTACAGATTTTGAAGTTTTGAATTGCGATTATTATGGATCTCTGTTCCTGATTCTGTACTCAGCACTGATTTCTTGTACTGATGTGCTCTAAGATTCTTGTTCGTTGTGTGGCGTCATGTTATGCTTTTGCAGTGATTTTTTTCCGCTTGATAGAAGCTCATTTAGCACGCTGCATGCTGTATGGAGACGTGCATATTTTGTCTTGCCTAAGTGCACCATTTTTGTGTGGTAAATTCTTATCAAGTTTTGAATCAGTGTACTCCCAAGTTTGATGTTAAAGATGGTGATGATGTCTCGGTGCAATTTCTTAAAGAAGAAAGCTGCAATTTAAGCACGGCTATATGTTAATTAAATTGAACTTTAATACAAGAAGAAAAGGCGTAGATAATGAAATTTGTGCATTATTTTACTGAAGTACTTGGTGTCTTTTGGCCGTGTAGAAGGGATGAAAGGATTCCATTTGAGATTGGACTTGAAGAACATTGATATTATAAGGAAGAAAATTCCGTGGGCTCTTGCTCCATATATAAAACAGTCATTACTATTCTGTTAGATGGTTTTGAAGGTCTTTAAGTGGCATCTCTTTCCTGATTGATTGATTGGTTGGGTCAACGTCCCCATTGGAGTGGCTAGTTAAGGAATGTAGGCCAATGTCATTATTTGGCATGTTTGCTACTACTAACGAGTCATCGACAACAATAGTGATGACTGCTATTTACTTGGTCGGAGATATCAAATATTCTAGCTAGGTTGCATGGATCAACTAGACCACCACCAGAGTCAACTGCAACATTCTCTGGGATGATTACATTTTTGGTGGGTCAATGCAAGTTTTATTTGCTTATTGATTGATGGTCTTTTGTAGGATCAGTCAAACTAAAAGGGAGCACTTATGGGTGACATGATTTGGAAAGCTCCCTAATTAAACCCACTTGGAACTGAATTTAGTAAGGAAATATAAATGGAGTTTAGCCATTTTAGAGCAAGGGCAATAATATTTATACATGTTTAAAATCATGAAGAACTTATGATGTATAAATGGATCATAATTTATGCTAATTGGGTCAAAAAAAAGTTGTTTAATTTTTTTTTTTTTTACTTAAAGCATCAAGACTGCTAAAAATTAACATTTATTTCAAGTTTTGAATAAGTCAAAGTTGATTCCACAATTTAAACCATACAATTAGAAATTGCAGCACTATTCCAGCAAGTTTTTAATAAGAGAAAATTATAGAATTTTAGCCAAGTACCTTGAAATTCAAGGCCAAATCTCCGAAAGGAGGGGCAACAAATTAGGAGAAATTCAAGATACAACTCCATTGTCTACCCCATAACGATCTCCTTCTCTCACTCACCCCCCACTCACTCACCCCCACTCACTCAACCCCACCCTTTCCTCTTCTATTAGCAAAAGATTTTCATTTGATGAATTTATGGGTACTTTCAAATAATGTGATAAGCATTTCGATTAGAATATTTCTCATTAAATACCTTATCCAGATTGATAAGAGTTATCTTTTCTATGTTAAGAAAGATTTGAATTTTCATGTAAATTTCTAATTTTTTTATTGGGGAATTAGATGATAATAAGTATCACATATAATTAGGCTTTCAATTTAATCAAATACAAAATTTCCTTAGCTTTATTTTCTCTCTTATTTTATAATCTTTCTTCCTTCTTTCAAATCCCACCAACTCAGAGTCCCAGTTGCAAAAGCAATCCACTTTCCTCTCCTTGTTTTCTATGTATAGTTTGTTGAGTTAAAAACTGGAATTTGACAGACCTACAGCTCCGAGTCCCAGTAGACCCACATATTCTTAAGCCATATGTGGATTATATGCAGTTATGTTTTCTCAGTCATTAGTTTTTTGTTTATGTTTTCTTATTCCCTTGCTTTTTGCTGCCAAATTCTCTCTTGATCTAGGTTGGCGTACGAGAGGCTAGTTTTCTGTGAAAGTTTCCACCAAAAGGAATCGGGCTGGAGGGAATGTGCTTTTTGTGGAAAGGTGCGGTTATGTTTGAATTTGATGGAGTTTCCTTTTCGTTCTTTGTTTTCAATTGTTAAATATATCTTTTGCAGCGTCTACATTGCGGGTGCATTGCTTCAAAGTCTATGCTCGATCTGCTTGATGGTGGAGGAGTACAATGTCTTATGTGCTTGAAGACTTATGGAAATCCTTCGGTAAGTTGCTTTGCTCTACGTAATACAATAAAGCATACATGAATTCTTTTGCACATAACTTTTTTGTTTATATAGAAATGAGTGAATAAAATTTAACCTGGCAAAATTTCCTAAAAATATAAAAAAAAATTCTATTGTTAATTTGAAGGAAAAGCATCAGTAAATTTAGGTAATCCAGCTAACTGAATTTTATTGTTAACTTTTTTACAGGAAGATCCACTTATCTATCTTTATTTCTTCTTTAATTTCTCCAAAAAATTGGAGGATTATGGCAATTTTTTTATGTCAATGAGATCCCTAATATTAACATGCACGTTATCATGATAGGGTCAAAATAAATTCATTTTAATGACCTTATTATGGTTATTTATTATTTATAATGTTTTAAATCTTTTGTGATTCAACATATTTTTCTGCTTATGCAATAGAAGATAAGTTCAACATCATGTTCCAGAAACAAATTAGTCAAATATTTATCACTTTGGCAACTCTATCATTTTCAAGTATTACTTGTTGATAATGCGAAAGCAAACCTCACTACACAATAGGAGTGTCATAAGGCGTTTAATATAAACATCACTATGCAATAGGTGTGTCATGGGGCGTATAATATAAACAAATTAATGAGTTTTTTTCAGAAATTCTTTTATAGAAGGCCATTTAAAATTTTTCTCGTGACTATTTTGTTTCTCCACATAATGATAGTTAATCGCTCATCACCATGAAGCATTTATCAAGAAATGTATGGGGGCATTTATGTGGTTCTCATTGTATAGTACTTGTATCACCGTTTATATTTATATGGAAGTTCTCTCATTTATTTTTTTTCAGTTGTCATTCTTTATTGTATGGTTCTTGTATTACCATTGTGGCTCTCCTTGGTTAATAAAATTTGCTCTAGCTACATAATGTATAATTTTTTAAGTATTTTCCTTTTTTTCCTTGGTGAATGTAATGAAGCATGCATGCCTTTTTGTACTTAGAACTTTTACGTTTATATTTTGTTAGATTTGGTTAATTTTAACCTTTATTTGGATTCATAGGTGTTTAATTTGGCAATATTATACTTTTGACTTATTCATGAAGATGCATCATCTAGATGTTAAAAACAAAATGGTTATGATAAAAAGAAAATAAATGTTTAGTCAATGGCATTGCACAAAAGCTTTTGTAAATTCTTTTAATTCAACCAAAACAATTTAAGCACAATGCATAAACCATAATTAGAAAGTGCACACAAGATTTTAATGATGTTTGAGATACATAGCGCTAGATATCTGAGTGGGTAAACCTTTGAGTTCAAAATATAGTTTCACTCAAAAACCATATCATTGGCCATGAAATTACACCAATCAAGAAAAAAATATTTGAAATTAAAGTGAAAGAATATAAATGCAATCATATGAAAGAGGAGTGACGTGTCAAAATAGTCCCTTGATTGTTTATATGGGGACATTTTAGTACTATAGTCTATAAAATTGTCAGATTTGTCTAGAGATTCTTTAAATTGGTGTTGAAATAGTTTTCCATGGGACTACTGTTTTAGCTTATATCAAAATAATCTGAGAATTAAATTGACACTTTCTCTGGGACCTATAATGACTCCCTGCAACGAGTCAGGGGAGTTTTTTTGATACTTTTCTCTATGAAAGAACAAAAAATATGCAAATTGATAATTTTATCGTTAGACACTTATTGTGGTTTGACACCTATCATCCACATCTATGCCCCACACCATCTTGGAAAATGCACCAACCTTCATAGCTGAAGAAGGCTTGCACACTTTCTTACTCTTAAAAAATTAGCAACTGGAACCACTCACTTATATCCTTAAGGTCTCGGAGAACCCAAATCTTAGTTATTTTCTAAGAAACCCGCCAAATCCTTCATTGTGAGTACAAAGTACTAGTCGACATGCAAGAGAGCTCTCAAGCCCTTAATGGATTTCTGAGAAAACAAGCAAGAAACTCTAGAATTTGAGAAGTGAGGAGTTTGGAGACTTTATAATGACTCCTAGAAAACCATCCTAATGATATTAACATACAAGCTCTCTTCTTTTCATATTCCAATATATCTTAACAACCTAAAAAATGATCCTCTGTTTTTGGATTTTTGATGGGACAAAGTTTGGGCATAAATGGATCCCAAAAACTTGTATAAAGGTCGAACTTGCCATTACATACACCGATTGTTAATGTTTCTATTGTAATGTATTCATCACATCGCATGGGCCTATGTGTATGTTTTAGAGAATAGCATTTTTCGTGCAAAAAATTTCTTTTTGGGCATTTTTCAAGGTGCTTTAAAATTTTGAAATGATAACCATAAGATTATATATGAATTTGAAATGCTGAGAATCGATAAGAAAATTTTTAAAAAATAGTAACTGTAGGTCTAATAAAAATCCTTAAAATTTGATAAATATTTCAAAATTTTGGTTTTTTTGAAGTTTTTGCCGGTTCTCAAAATAACTTGAAAAATGTAAATCAACTTTCAGAACTCATGGAACCAGAAACTCGAGAATAATTTGCTATGTTTCTTGTTCTCCAATAGACTTTCGGCCAACTTAAACATAATAAACAAACAAGTCAAAATAAATATGATATATAGTTATAAAATCATAAAGCTTTAAAATCCATGAATAAAGTAAAAACTCATGTAACTTGGCGGTTTATAAGTATAGTAGGCAGTACTAAAGAAACAGTTGACTTCAACTCTGTTATATATATTGTAACCTTAATGCCTAAACTAGGCACTTAAGCTTGAATTTCTTATAAATTTTATCTTAATTTATTCACCATTTTAAGCTTGTCTAAAGCTTGCATAAGTTTATAGCTTTGCTTAGCACAAATTCATATGAACTCATAGCCAAACCACTTTACAACTCGACTGACTATGTTTTTTTAATTAAATCACCATTAATCTTATTGGATAATTTAATAATCTAATTCGGCTCGTTAGGACACATTCTCCTTCTATTTGGTGATAACAAACTGATGTCGGTACTAGGCGGGAAAAGAATATAATCATGTAAATATAACTCTCTCCTTAGATGCTATATGTAAGAATAAACTCAAGAGAATGTGCCTAACAACATACAAACATGCCTTATTAATATGAACTAACTTCGGCAACATGAAAAAAGGTTAGATATTGATTTAAGCTGTTGGTAATACCAAAACCGAAGTACAAATTTCAACAAGTTTGCCAGGAGGGGGATGGAATCAGTGGCTAGAAAGAGGGAAAAGTGGCGTGGGTTGGCTGGCGACTGGAAGTTGGGAGAGAGCGACGATAGGTTGGTGGCTGGAAAGCAGAGAGGAGATAGTGGGGTTGGCGGCAACTGGAGCAGGGAAAGGGAAGGGGTGGGAGGGGTGGCGGCTGGAAAATGGAGAAGAGGTAGTGGGGTTGGCAGCGGATGGAAGCAGGAAAAGGGAAGGTGGGAAGGGCGGTTGTTGGAAAACAGGGAGGGATTGGCGGAGGTAATTGTTGACCTCATTTTCAGTGAGGTTTTAATTTTTCTCCTTAGAGTCTAGGATCTAGCCTTAAGATTCTCTCTTTACCCTCTTAGAGAACTAGTACTGAGACCCACCTCACATAGCGCCTCAAACCACTTCTTGACCCATTTTTGTGAAGACCTCGCATGAGTAGTCCCAAACACTCGACACTTAGTTGCAAGGGCTAAGGACTAACTTATAGAGGCCTCAAAAATAAGTTCTTATAGGATCAGGAGGCCTTAGGTGAACCCTTCTTGGCTCGGCTATGCGAACATTGTAATTCACACATTCGATGGCGTAAACCTAGCAATTCATGTCATCAACGCTTATACACATTGCACCGACAATTAAACCAAAATCAATTTTCAAAATGATCCGTCACGAACCCAAAATTCGAAGAAAAATTAAATTTAACGCTTTATTTTGCCCAACTATCGATGAACTCTTTCGGACGACATCAGATAAAAAACAGATTGCACAAGCGCGTTCAGGACATCGAATTTAGCTAGGAAGGACACCCATACTGCTACGATTTCACACACACCAAAACTGCACGAAAATCAATGCATATTAAATTTAATTAAATGAGGTGAGTTTAGGCTTGATTTGAGTTCGTTTCGGGCTAAACATAGCTCAATTATGTCGGGTCGGGCTGACAACCCAATTTATAATTTGAAATGTCAAATTATCCCGCCTAATCTTTAATTATATTTAATAATATATTATTGATTTTCAATTAAACCTGCCGCTCTAAGGGAAACTAATTAATCTCCCGCGCCCTGTAAGGGACGCTTCAAAGTGCAGCTATAGAATTCAACTCCCTCTTTCTCATCTGGATGGCATCTCTCGCCTGCTTCATCTCCTGCTCGCTCCCCCCTCTCTCTCAGCTCACCTCCCTCTCGGGACCGAGAACCCTCTCTTCTCCGATTCTTCTCGTTCGTTCGCGCTGCCTCCTCCTTTTCTCACGCCAAAAAGGACTGAAACCCTCTTCTCCTCTCTCGCTCGAGACCCACCTGCTCGTCTACTCCCTGTGTCGAAGCCCTCTCCTCCTTGCGCCGAAGATCCGCTCGCCTCCCTGGGTCGAAGCCCCGCTCGCCCTCTTTCTCCTGTTCGAATCGACTCCTCCTCTGCACCAAAGCTGTTCGATCTCGCCCCTCTTCGCCTCTCTTGCTCAACACACCTACTTCGCCTCTTCCTCTCGCAGAAGAAGCCCCCGCTCTTCTTCTTCCGCTCGACCGAAGCTCTGCTCACCTCCTGGCTTAGAAGTCCTCGTTCACCTCTCGATCCCGCTCCCCCTCCCTTCCTCACGCTCGACAAGTCCCCTTTCTTTCCTCTCGACAGAAGCTTTGCGTCGCAGCCCTGGCCTCCTCTGCGAACCAAAACTCTCACTTGCACCGATGCCCTTGGCTCTCCCTATTCGAAGCCCTCACTCGCTCGTCTCCCTTCTTCACCGAGATCGGTTCGCTCGGCTCTCCTTCACTCTGCAAATCGAAGCACTCCACTGCAACTCTCCCTCTCGCCTCTCTTCCCATACACCGAGACCCCTCTGCCTGCAGATGCCCTTGGCTCTCCCTACTCGAAGCCCTCACTCGCTCGTCTCCCTTCTTCACCGAGATCGGTTCGCTCGGCTCTCCTTCACTCTGCAAATCGAAGCACTCCACTGCAACTCTCCCTCTCGCCTCTCTTCCCATACACCGAGACCCCTCTGCCTGCTTCCCTGCTTCACGCAACAGGCCCTCCTTCCCCCTCCTCATTTTACAGAAACGTGAGTCTCACCAAAGCATCTTTCCTGCAGGTATAATTATTTTATTTTTTTTTTAAACTTGGTCGATGCATTTGGCTGCCACGATTCCTCACCGATAAATGAGTATCTGCTTATAATTTTATTTCATGAAGGATGCCAACGACTACTTTTGTTTTCTTAAAATGACTATCTGCATATAATTTTATTTTATGCTATACTTTTGATTCATCGTTGGCACTGATAGTTTTCTTTTAAACTTTGGAGGGATTCATTCCTCTTATTTCTAGTCCCTTTATGTTGCAGGCTTTGAAGTTGTTTTGTGGCACATATTCTGAATTAATCACATGAGCATTTACTTGCATACCACTCAATTGCCACATGTTTACATATCTAACACCTAAACTTCAGTTCTTACACACGTACCACCCTATCCTATGCATGAAATGAGGTGTTTCCTTTGCGAGGTGAAAATTTAGATGATATATTTGTAGGTGTTATATATGTAAACTTTTAAGGGTCCTTGAAATGTATGCAAACGCCTCCTTGAAATAAACTGGGGGTGGTAAATTTTTTTTTTAATAGGGTGTTAGGATGAATTGGTGCGCGTAATTGCTTTCTTTGCTCCCTATATTTGCCAACTTAGGGGAATGTTTAAGAGTTGCTTTTGGTCACATATGCTTATTGTTTAAAGCTGATTACTTGTTTCTTGGGGGTTCATTTTGCTACAGTCTTAGGGCCTTAAAACATTTTTATGGCTGGTTTATGTGCTGATTCGAAAGCTTTAAAATACTGATTTGTGATCGATGTATTTACTATTTTGGCACAACTCGTACACCTTGTTAAGACATTAAAAATATCGTTCTAGGACTGTTTTGAACATTGCCTATGAGCCCTTCAAATGCATTGTTTTGCGATGTTTGGTGGCAGATTTAATTGCTATTTGAGCCTTGAATATCACTGTTTGGGGGAGCTTTATATAGTGCTGTTGGGTTTGGAAGCTGTAGAAGAGTTGTTTGAGGTGTAGAATCGCTGTAGGCTGCTGTTTGGAAGCTTACAAGAGTTGTTTGATGTGTAGAATCGCTGTAGGCTACTGTTTGGAAGCTTACAAGAGTTGTTTGATGTGTAGAATCGCTGTAGGCTGCTGTTTGGAAGCTTATAAGAGCTGTTTGAGGTGTAGAATCGCAGTAGGCTGCTATTTGGAAGCTTTAGGATCGCTATTTGGAGTTCTTGCATGCTGTTCGAAGTTGTAGAAAGCCTTATGATGTATGTTCGGAGTTCCTAGCTGTTGTCCGGAGTTGTAAGAAGCCTTAGGATCACTGTTTGGAGTTAGCTGCTGTCCGAAGTCGTAGGAAGCCTTAGGAACCTTGTTCGGAGTTCCTAGTTGCTGGTCGGAGTTTCGGGAAGCTTTAGGATCTCTGTTCGGAGTTCTTAGCTGCTGTCCGGAGTCGTGGGAAGCCTTGGGATCGTTGTTTGGAGTTCCTAGCTGCTGTTTGGAGTTGTAAGAAGCCCTTTTCCCACTATTTTGGGGTTTCATTTGATTCTCATTTAAATACCTTTAGGCTCGATTCACTTGCTTTTCTCATCCCCTTTTGACTTTGCTAGTTGTGGAAGTGAGTCGACCTCCCCTATTCTCTTTTTTATTTATTAAAATGGTTAAGTCAAAAGAATGAGAGTTTTTGATTTAATTATTTGAATGACACTTAAAAATATTTGAGGATTAGTTGGAAAACACCTAATTTAGGGTAAAACACACTCAAAGCTTATGTTAAAGTGTAGACTTTCCATATCTTATGAGCTAATTTTTAAATAAATGATGAAAACCAGAGACTTGACATCAATTGATAAGTTACTTAAAATGATAGACATAAGGATACACCAAAATGTGGTTCATGACTTCCTTAATTAAATTCCCGCCATGACTTAACCGACAGTGAAACGCAATGTAACTGGATTTGAGCTTCAACCTTACACTCAGATCCTCCTGGCAATTGAGACATTTGTCAATGCCACATATGGACCATAAGACTGATATAAGTTTGAAGTCTAGGTGGCTAAGACGATAACGATAATGTTAATGCGTGCTAAACAAGGGATACAATGTGAGAATATTTAAAATAGTATCTCATACCTCAATGACTTTTAATAAGAGAGAGGAAATGATCGATGATACTATTAGCCGAGTCTTGGTGAGATTGTTGCCCCCGATGCTCTTAGGTCGCGAGTAGTCCTAACATGATTAGAGTGATTAGCCTGTGGACTATACTACTTCACAAAATATTTACAAAAATAAAATAAAAATCTCTTTTGCTTGTTAACAAGAACTCGACATAGAAACTTAAATAGCAGCTTTTTGCATGAAAATCAAATAATTTTTTTATAAAAACTTATAAAGGTCTATGTTTAGTCATTTGAATCGAGGTTAAAGACTGTCCTTCTTAAATTGTCGGGTTGGTAGCTCTTGTTCATGGCCGGGAAGAACACAGTCCAGCTCTGAGCCCCCATATTTACTGATGTCTTATACCTAGTCTTGGTCTTCCATATGTAATCACGGGTTTTACTTTGCTTGTTTGTATTTTGTTACGACTCGTTTTGCTGCTTTCTACACTAGAATTCTTATTCTCTTTATTTTTCTAGTGTTTATTAACATTCCCTGCAAATTATATTATGCTATATGAACTAATCATGCAACGGTAGCAGAAGCCCAGGTACGCATTTTTATTTTATTCATTGCAGTTTCTTTATTTACTACATAATACTTTCTTACCTGCACTCACTTTACATGCAAAACCAAAACAACAACAATAAGACCAAAATATTGAAACATATGTATGACATTTGAACCTTAGATTTTAGGACTGCTACTTCAACAAGGAGCTTGGAGCATAAGCCGTGGGCAGCGTGTCGAGGACCTGCAAAGGGCCTCTTTGAGAGATCAAACAAGTCTACATCATCTAAACATTCTTAACATAACAACTCATAAGACTTCGAGGTAGCTCACCTAGTGCGACATAAATCCTCACACCCTCTTTAGGCTCCTGTGCAACCATATTGTGCAGCGTAAGCCCTAACTCGTCTTAGGTTTCGAGATTATCGTTCGGTACGACATAAATCCTCCTATCTCTGTGGGCTATTTGCATAATTCGGTATTATTTAAGTGTAAGTCCCAAATAATAAAATTAGTAGCATTGAATACTAAAATAACATCGTCTCCAAAATGCAACCACACAGTATGATAGTTTGGGAAGTCATTAAGGGTTTTCCTAAGGATTTGTGATGCCCCTTAACATTTTCTTCCTTTAGACTCATAAAATAACTGCTCCCATTTAATTCTTTCCCACTTGCTTTTTCACGTGCTGCCGTGAAAACCTAAACTTTGAATTCTTAAAGACTAATTGTCGGCCGCTTAAAACGTGCGTCGCATGTTTAGGATTTTTAATTTAATTTATATATATATATATATATATTAGTTTTGAAAGTAAAACTTTAAATTTTAAAATATAAGAATGAGAGTGGACGGATCTCATTCGTTTAACAGTTGAATGAACGAGCATAATATCGCAAGTAACGCATCTATTCCGGAATAGTACACTCTACTTAACGATATCGCTCGATCAAATAAACTACGAATCCATGACATCCGTTCTGGCTCGCGAACCTTTATGTGGACCGACAAATTCTCCTATTTAATACAAAAAAAAATTAAATAAGCGTTTATATTATCCTGGGTCTTTAAAACTCCCTATGAAGTGCAGTCTCATAGTCAATTACCCCCTCAAATGACCGAAGTCACCCGAGAGAACTCTCGATTTAGATCGTGGGCTTCTATCTTCATGAATTCAAAAGGAGGCTTCAACGAAACGTGATAGTAGGAAATCCAATAGGTGAAAGCGCACAATGCGGAACGAGTTATTTTCCGTAGTCGAAAGGAAGAGAGGTGAGGACGTCACGGATCTCGAGGAGAATCCGATGACATCCCGTACTATCCATAGTTGCGGCTTTAAATTTTGGAAAAAAGAATTTATTCGGCTTCGATCCCGCCAATTAATTATAGTGATTACATTCGCATAATACCCGATTACGCAAACAACCCGAAATATAGGAAGATTTACGCCGTATCGGACGACCGAACTCGGAATCCAAGCGAGTTAGAGCTTATATCGACGATGCAGGGCGGTGCAAAAGCACTAAAAGAACAAGTGAGGATTTGTCGCACTAAACGGAATATCTCGAAGTCCCATGACTTGTTATTTAAACTAAAGAATGGTTTTCATTGATGTCGACACATGTTTCTGTCGAAGAAGATGACATGTGTCGCCTAACTACGCTCCAAGCCCACGTCGTAGCGAGATCGCAATTTAAATTTAAGGTTTAGGTTAAAGCTGAACATGCAAATTATTTTATTTCATTTTTATTATCACTTTTATCAAGAAGAGTGAAGTATGTAGCAATGATGATGAGAGAGTAAGAAAAGGAAGCATGAAAAACAAGCATGAACATGCTTATAATAAATAACCTGAAGCAAAGTATCACAAGCTAGACATGCCGAAGCTAGTAAGAACATGCTAAACTAAGCATGAGTGTATGCTCGAAAAAGTAAAACACGCTATACTAGCAGTGAGCGCAGTACTAGAAAAGTAAAAACATGTTACGCAAAGAAAGAAGTAAGAAAAATCGTCGCAAGTGTACCGTAGACGATGATCACTGCGGTGTATCGTTACTTCGTTTATTGTTTTCATTTTTATTGTTTTCACGCGTAAGTGACAAGGCGAAGAGAAGAGAAAGAGTAAACGTAATAGTGAAAGACCTAAGCTGAGTAGAGGTACTACAAGACGTGCACAGTAAGCAAAGTGCGAAAACCCGACAATAAAACAAAAGAAAGACGACAAGAGAGCAAAAAAAATCGTAAAAGAAAACCAAGAAAATTGAGAAAGAAAGAAAAGAGCGTCTGAAGAAAACCTCGAAGAAAATTACGAACGAAAGCAAAACAAAGTCGTAGTGAAAACCGCAAAACACCAGAAGAAACTCGCAGATGTCCCGCTAAACTCACGGCGAACCGTAGGAAAGCCATGGGGCATCTGGAAAAAGACCCGTAAGCACGGTGGTGTTAAGGACTCGGAGTCGTGCTATATGTCCCACCTGAGTACTGACTACTGCACTCAACTTTCTACTGCAAGCGCAGCCTCTAACCCGACTCGAATAGACATTAATCGGACACTTCGTAAATTTTCACACATTTCATTTCAAGTTCAGCATGCAAGTAAAAGTTCGTGAGTAAGAGAGGCCGTGTCGTGGTGAGGTAATTTTCGTATTTTTTCAAATGTATGTATTTTGTTTTGAAATTTTTTCGATCACATGCGTCGACTAACTCTAATGTGACTGTGACTACTAACATCTTTGAACGTCGGCGGTAGAACCCCGAGGACGGGCGAATGATGCGTGATTCATGCTCTACTCTCTACAGAGTCTCTGAGTCAGGTGACGTCATTCTATGATTCTCTCGTAACCTTCCATATGCAGTATTATCAGTGTTCCGACCGCACTTACAACATTGCTTGATGGCCCCACATATAACCCAAAGGGGGTTATATGTGCACACCTACACGTCCCCTGTAGGTGCGGACATTGAGCCAAGAAACAAGGAGAAAAACAAGGGACGAGGGAACAAGGAAAGAAAGAGGGAAAGCGGTCCACCTAACACAAATTTCGTAAAAAGAGGTGCACCGATTTCCAATAATCAAAACAAGTAAGTCATCCCTAACTCCCGACGTCCTTACACAACCTAAAAAGGACCTAAAGACACGTCGGCGCTCTCGAAGAGGATGAGGACTAGACCCCTAGAGAACACACTCCTTTCCCCCAAACGACAGCTGTAAAAGCATGAAAAACAGACAAGGATACTGATTAAGCCCCTGGACTCTGGACCACTGCTCGGGATTCCTCCAAACTCCAAGTACCCGCATTAATTTCCAATTCCTGAAACACACTCCCCCAGTAGGCTCACCTACGGGCTCGGGACTCAAGCTATGACAATAGGAGCATCGGTAAACTTTCAATGCATAAGAAAGAGAATGGACAAGCTATAAGCCACCAAACTAGCATCAATTCCACCAAATAAAACCTCTAAGAAGTATTTCAAGTATCGTGCTCAATTTATTTCCCACAAGTAAATCCGGAGGCTCTTCCAAATTCATTAAATCAATTCCATAGACAAGTGTAGCAAGAAGCAAAGCCACCATCACAATAATCACCCTAATAAGGCTCTCGGCCAAGGCTAAAAACAGGAGCAAAGGCTCACGGCCTAAGCTACAACAAAGGGACAGCAAGAGGTAAGGCCCCGACAATCCAAATCACCACAATGAGGCTCACGGCCAAGCCCCAACAAACTACCCATACTAAATCAAATTTATCACAAATGCATAAGAATGAATCCGTAGGGTAACCAAGCAATTCAGCCCACCTATGGCTTAAGCAAAGCACAAACCCGAGCCCAGGAGAAACCTATACCCGAGTCATTCGAAGGCTGCACCGGGGAAGGCTGCAGGAATAGCAGGAACCAAAACCGAGCCCCCATATCAAGTGCGAAGGGGGCATCTGCAAGAGCAAAGAAAACCACAAAACCGAGCCCCCATATCAAGTGCGAAGGGAGCAGCTGCAAGAGCAAAGAAAACCACAAAACCGAGCCCCCATATCAAGTGCAAAGGGAGCAGCTACAAGAGCAGCAAAACACAAAACCAAGCCCCCATATCAAGTGCAAAGGGAGCAGCTGCAAGAGCAGCAAAACCACAAAACCGAGCCCCCATATCAAATGCAAAGGGAGCAGCTGCAAGAGCAACAAAACCACAAAAACCGAGCCCCCATACCAAGTGCAAAGGGGGCAGCTATAATGCATCAAAAACAAGTTCTCGGGTAGGGGTTAAACAAGCAAAACCGAGCCCCTCAAATTAAGCCAAATGAGATTTCACAAAACCCCCAAAATCCACCTCCGTGTAAAAATAAATCCGGGCTACCAAATTAAATGTAAAGCTGAAACAAAACTTCTCCATACATTCACCATGACAATGTATAAAGTCACAATATATTTAGCATAAGAACGAACATGGGGCTTTCCAAAGTAAAGTAAAACTTTTCCCTAGCATATAACTTTGATGAAGGAGAGCCATAAGGAGCAAGAGGTGAGCCCCGAACACATATATCAAAAGCTAAACAAGTTCCTCTATGGTTCACGCTAGAAAGTAAGTGAGAAGAGGGGCTTAGAATGCATACCCCAACATGCTAAAAGAGATCAACACTTTGCTACATAACATATTTTTCATGACTTAGATCATATAAAAGAGAGAGGGAGGAGCCAATGCCATGCCCTATTTCCACTTCTTTAAGCAAATAACCAAACCTACACTTTAGAATAGGCTCACATTTTCATTCTTAGCATGTTTCAAGTGATAAAATACTCCCAAACCTTAATTTAAGAACATACCAGCATGCAACCAGGGAGGGGAAATAAGATATTATCACTTAGGCAAATAAATATCAAGTTCCATGGCACATAAGTGCTTAGCCGAACCACCAAGCAGGAAAGAAAACAAGCCAAAGCCACAAACCACAGCCATCTTAGGCCAAACCGAGAAGGAGAGAAAGGGATGAAGGCATACCAGGTAGTGTAGAGTGCACAAGAAAAAGCAAAGAAGGTTAGGCTCCAATCCAACACCAATTTCTGAGAAGCAGGCAACCAACCAACCAACCCTAAATTCATCCAAAAACGGGGTCTTTATAGGCAGAGGAGGGAAAGGAAGGCCGCTCCTTACCTGTGGAGTCGGGCGCAAGTGGGGAAGGGTCAGAGAGACGACGACAAAATGTCGCAGGTAAGATCCGAGGCTCGGCAGCAAGGGCGGGAGTCGAGCAGGAGACAGAGCCGTGCGAAGGATCATGCGAGGTGACCTTCGCGCAGGGATAACACTCGAGAAGGTATGGGGAGAACCACGCGTGGCTCGAGAGGGCAACGGCTACAAGGAAGAGGCGCGCTCGAGAGCAGGAGAAGCAGGGAACGGGAGCCCCCATCGAACGAGCGAGAGAGATCCAGCCGATCGAACGGGTAGGGATTAGGGCTTAGGATAGATTAAATAGGTTTAAAAAAAAGTATATATATATATATATTATTAATTTTATTAAAAAAACACGCCCAAAAATCACAATTTTCGCTCTGGCAGGCGATCGTCGCAAATCAAATATCAATTTAAGGTAGAAATGACGTTCCGGACGCAACGGCGCAGTCCGTTTCGTCATCCGAGGTCGTTCGGACAACCTCGTCGACGGTCGCGTCGAAAGCGCGTCAAATCTGGCATTTTCTGAAATTCTGACTCGACGTAGCTCGTCCTGGCATTCCGGCTCGATCTCGATCCGCTGCGAGGTGGTTGAAAGCGTCGAGGCCGTGGCTCGAGGAATTTGTGTTCAGTGGTGTAGGAAACGTGCACAAGGCTGTCCTAAGGTCCGGTGGTCCTATAGGAACTCAATTTGGATTCTTAACGTCAATTCGAACCTGCTATGAGCTAGCGGTACGAAATTTCGTCCGAGATTCCAAAAGAGTAAAGAGGTGGCTTCGAGCAAACTAAAATGAGGTAGGTCCATTGCTAATAATCTAAGATCGTCGGGGAAGCTCCTAAAGCTAGAACCCTAAATCCTAGGAGGGAAACTAAACCTCGACAAAAGTGAGGTCAACAACTAGTACCTCTGATCATTATCGAGAGTTTTATCAAGTGACCTCGATCATTTGAGATGTAATTAACTATAGGGGTTTGCCCCTAGAGGGAACTTGGAACCCAAATAAAATAAACCCTACATAATCTTTATATTAGGTAGGAGAACTCATCGGTCACATATAAAATGTTCATATGCCAAATATATGTCATAAACCTCCTAGTTTGTACGATTGGGTCAACTATCGCGGGATGCACTTATCTTTCGAGAAGGTGTATTATTTGTGGTATCGGGTACGATAATGCAAACTATTAGATAAATGAGATTCATTTGGTCACATTTTTCAAAAATTAGAACACTATTTTATACCTTTTATATTAAATTAAATTTAAAAATTATTTTGAAACCGAAAAGCTGACTGACAATAATCACCACCTAAGAGCAGAATACAGCTGGAACACCACATGCCCTCGGATACAACCCTAGCAAGGAAAAATGCCTGGAGACAGAAATTAGAAATTAGCAAAACCTGAACCCTAAAACACATAAACAACATATATATAATGTTGGATAGAATTGGAGGGGGGGTGGTGGTAGTTCCCGCCCATGGAAATAGCCAGTTGGTCTAGCCCCCTACTGAATTGAGATAACTTCTGAACCGGTTGGGCCAGTTCAACCAAGCCAAGCCCTGCGACAGCCTGGATTCATCCTGATCTGTTGGTATCAGGACTTAAGATTGATCTTTGAGAACATGATTGCCCTGTAAAAATTCATCTAGCAGCTCATCAATCAGAGGGATAGGAAACAAATCCAATATAGTTTTGTTCAAAGCCCAGTAATCTACACAGAATCTCTAGCTATCATCTTTTTTCTTTACCAATAGGATTAGACTAGAATAAGGGCTCACACTGGCCTGATAATTCTCGCTTTGAGCCTTTCAGATGAACTTTTCTATCTCATCATTCTAAATCTGAGGATACCTGCTTGGTCTGACACCGATCAGAGGTACACCCTCATTTAAGTTAATGGCGTGCTCGTGCTCCCTCGATGGCGGTGATCCGCTCGGCTGCTGAAATATGTCAAAAAATGCTGTATGTTATGCTTAACACCCACGGGGAACTCTTCTAACTCGGGATCCTTGATCTCCTATATGCTCTATAACTTCGCCAAATAGTCTAACCATTCTCCCTGTATCGTCTTGACCATGGTATTTAACGATACCTTGGTTTTGCATAGGTTTGCATCTCCCCTCAACTCCACCTTCCTACCCTCAACCTTGAACACCATCGTTAGGGATTTTTAGTCCACTTGTCTCCCCAAGTGTCTGCAGCCCCTTCGTCTCCAAAATCACATCAGTGGTACCCAAGTTCAAGGGAAGGAAGTCCTCTACCACCCGTAGATCATGTAGTATCATAACTACTCCCTTGCACATTCTTCGACTTTTCTCCACCTTCTCTGTCCCTATCATGACAACATAGCTCCTCGTATCTACTAGCTTCAACCTTAGTTAATCTACGAGGTGATTTAAGACGAAATTATGTGTGGTCCCATTATCCACTAACACCACCATCAGTTGCTCTCTGATCCGTCCCTCACCTTCATTATATGATTTAGAGCAAACACCACCACTAAATTTAAGGACACCTCCGCTACATCCAAGTACAAATGCTTTGCTTATCTTCCTCCGACTCACCATCTGTCCCCTTCATCTCAGGAACTACAATGATCTGAAGCACATGCTCCTTGAAATGATGGTATGGGGTATACTACTCATCACATCAAGTTAACTCGCCAACTTGAGTTCGGGTTGACTCGAATAAACTTCGGGTCGAGTATCCATTGAAAATCTTAACTCATTTAGTTTTTTCGTCTGGTTTCGGTTGACCCGCCAACCTGAAGATGATCAGCCAAACCTAAATTGACTTTAAATCAACCCGCCAACATGGATTTGATCTGAGATTGACTCAAAATTGACCTGAATAGTTGTATTTATTTTGTTAAATGGTTTTGGGTTGAGGTATGAGGGTGGGTCATGTTCGATTTTGACATTTAGACCCATTTAATATTTAGTTCAGGTTCGGGTTTAATTGTTTTAGATCGGGTCAATTTTAGGTTAGACACAAACTCGATCCGTTTGATTTTGACATTCAGACTCATTTGATATTCAGATCGGGTCAATTTAGGTTAGACATGAACTCGATCCGTCTGATTTGACACACTTACATGATCGAGATTCCCAAGCTTTTAGGGCATGAAACCTTCTTATTTCATTTTGGTAATATCGTGCCTCAGGCGAAGATCTCCAAAAATATTTTATGTTACTAAAATTCTTCCTGCACCATAAGAATTTCTCAATTATCTCGTATGAAATGCAAAAATTCTTTTGTATATCTCCCAAATATTTAAATCACTTCCTTGTTGATCAAGGTTGACAATCATTCGGCTTCACATCGTGCCAAGATCTTTGAACACCTTAAACACTAAACCATTAGTCATATGGATCGGCATCGTGCTTAATGCCAAAATTCTTGGATAGATCTCCCAAATATTCAAATCACTTCGTTGTTGAGGCAATATTTCGGGTTGAGTCCATTCCGAAAATTGAGATCCATGAACACCCCAAACGTTAAGTCGTTAATCATTTGGGTTAAAATCATGTTCAATACCGAGGTCCTTGAATATATTACCCAAGTACTAAAATCACTTATGTATCAAGTAAAGGTACATATTGTTCTTGTTGACATCGAATACAAGGCAGAGATCCCTAAGTACCCCAACCACTGTAAATCTCTTTAATAGACATTATCAAGTTTTAAGGTTGCAGTCCTAGCAGCAATGCTTGGCATCGTGTCTAATATTGAGATCAATTAGAAGGGTTGACATAATGTTCATGACCGAGATCTCCAGGGATTCAGGTTGGCATCTTACTTAAAATCGTGATCTTTGAATATAAAGAGTGCCATAGTTGTTATCTTATTAAACAATGAGTATTATGCCACTCGGTGATATCATGCTTTATACTGAGATCCCTAAGTAGATGTTTAAGTTATCAATATTAAAGCTACATTTAGTTTATTAAAAGATACAATAGGTTGCAAATAAGGTATATAAAAAGATTCTAGAAGTCATAGGTTTGTCTCTAAGACTCACTAAGGTTTCGAACATCGGATGAGAAAGTCTTTCAAATTTATAAGCGTCAACCAGTTAAATTGGAGAAACACCGATCCCTTTTTGATTAAGTCTAATACTTAATTGGGTTCTAACGGTCAGACTCAAAAAGTCCAGATGTGGTTGAATTGTTGATTGCTCTTTGCACTCAACAAGCCAATCGTAGTGTAAGAACCACATCTTGTCAGTCTAACAATGACAAAAGTACAAGTTTAGTCGTTTAAGTACAGGACTTGAGTGAGTTGTGAAGGGCGGACTCAACAAGCCCAAAGGTGGCAGAGTTGTTGGCTGCCCTTTACACTCAACAAGATAAGGCTGTACTGAAAAAGCTCCCTTTTTGCAAGTATGATGATCATAAGAGCACATTTCTATCTATAACTCTAGTCTAGGACTCGAGTGGGGGTACTAAAGGTTAGACTCAACAAGCCTGTAGTTGAGTTGCTGCTGGTTTTTCTCACTCAACAAGTTAAGTTGGCAATGAAAAAGCCCCCACTTCGTTAGTTTGACGATGGAGATTGTCCCACCAAGCTTATCCAACCTGACAAGCTCAAGCTATTCAGATCCAAGAAAATTTTCAGCTTATCTGAGAATTCAGATAACACTTAAGAAGACATCACCTCAAATTTAATATATCGTCAACAGGTATGATCATGCATGTAACAGATCGAATAATTTTCTCTTCAATAGGTTCAATAGAATAAACATTGGACCGAAAAAGTTATCTCATTATTCGCAGGAGGCCAAAGGGTGAACCGAAGGTGTTGAAAATTATTTCAAAGTTGGATTTTTAAAATTTAGGCTCCTAAGGTTTAAAATTAATTCAAAATTGGGCTCTTCAAATTTAGGCTCCACGGGTTTAAAATTAATTTAAAATTGAGCTTTTCAAACTTATGCTTCTAGCGTTAAAAATTAATTTAAAATTGGGCTTTCCAAACTAAGGCTTTTAGGTTTTAAAATTAATTCGAATTTGGGTTTTTCAAGTTTAGGCTCTTAGGCTGAAAAATTAGCCACCAAATCTACAATTTTGAGCCACGAGCAAACAGAAGGTTGCTTTTGAAAAAGTAAAAAATATGATTTTTTGTGCACAACATTGAGATTAAATTAGCACTTAAGTTTTGAAAGTTCTGAAGAAGCTTATGAGCTTTAAAGTAGCTTTTAACTCAAAAGCAATGCTTTGGGATTTGTGCAAGTGCACTACAATCTTTTTAACTAGCTATGGAAGTACTTTCAAGTTATATAAATATATTTTAACAATATATAAGCACAATCAATAAATTTCGTTGATATCTTGATTTGCATTTACCTTTCAAAATATTTTCCAGCTCCAATGCATTTGTCTTAGGAACATGTGCAAGTATTTTTAAATGTGTAATTAGATCTTGCAAATGCATAATGCATCTTGTTATATTTGAAGGGCATAAAATATTATGATCATTTATGTTTGCTAAGATGCATGTAAAATGCATAATCTGAATACAATGAAATATGTGCGCAACTTTAAAGTTATATTCTTGCATGTCCTCCAACCATTATATAGAGTGCCCAAATATTTCGTTCGAGAATGTTGCGCAGGCTAGCTCAAAACTAATATTAATACAGTCGCATGTGCTCCACTGAATTAACTAACGTTTAAATTTATACGATATGAGAATGGTATGTTGATTAAGGTTAAAAGTTAACTCAAATAGTCAAGCATGACAAATTCTTTCAAAAATTTATTTTAAATTAAAGAACCTTTATGTTTTTAAAATCAAATCCAAAATAATAAAAACTATGCATGCTCTCAATCGGGACGCCTTGTTTATAGATTATGGTTGCAAGTCCCATCTAACTAATCTGATCCTCCTCGCAAGGATTGAAGTCGATGAGTCTAGTAATTTTAATAATGTCCAAATAAAATTTGCAAATCCAAATCATCTAGTCTGATTCTCTTTATTAGGACTAGATTCGACAGGACTAATATGTCGATGATATTAAATTAATGATTTTAAATGAACTTCAACATAAATATTTTGAATGCCAAAATTCTTCGATGATGGTCGTGTTGATTGAAAATTTCAATTGGAGGAGTCAACTTTTAAAATTAAATCAAGGTTTTCAAGTCACAGTTTTCAAAGCAATTAAATCAAAGCATTCAAGCTAAACTTAATAAGTTAAAAGATTTAAAGCAAAAGTAAGAGGTTAACATACTTTTAATTGATTTAAGTTCACAATTAGCTAACGACATATTGAGTGTATCAATATATTCACATTGAAAATAATCTCATGCCATTAAGGATGTGATCTAAGTCCTCTGTTTGTATGGTTTGGCCCAAATGCTTCACAAAATTAGCAGTTATGCTTAGAGTTGCTGACCGGGTTGTTAATGCCAATTGAAACTATTATGTTACGGTTGCTGCTGTAGGTCGTATGCTCCCCAATGATTTTCTACCATTTGAATTGTGAACCATAGGGTACCGATATGATGTTGATACAAACATCAAAGCAATGCAACACTAACAAGTCACGAGCACAAGTATCTACAATTCAAGAAGTAGGTTATCTCTCCCAATTCCTACAATTCAAGAGGTAGGAAATCTCTCATAAATCCTAAATTTAATACTCACAACCATAATCTCGTGCATAAACGCAACCATAAACATAATAAGATTATTTATATCCAACAACAATAATAATAAAAGCGTAACTTGCCTTAAGACATACAAAAAACTAAATTTCTCTTAGGCTATTCACCGGCGTAACAAGTACATTTGACTGACACAACCTTCTGTCAGTTAAAGTTAACTTAAATTTATCCCCTTGGACAAACTTCCCCTCAAGATCTACACGGATCTCTTGAATGACGCAACTCATGGCTGTTGACAAGGATCCTTCAATCCGGTTGGGTCAAGTGCCTACAATGACTAAGTAAATCATATATCAAGATGACTTGGGATGATGCAACAATGAGATTTTGATCGAATTCAACATCATTTCTCTCACCATCTGCTTTAACCATAAGGTGATAAATTTTATAACTCAAACCCTAAGGCTGTTGCTACTATATTGTTGAATATTCATTGTTTAATGAAAAGTCTTAATCGTAAGTTCTCTCTTGTTATCTGGACGGGGAAATCTAATCCCAGATAAGAAGACCTCGCAAAATGAGGGCGGAATCTCCGGGCAATGTAGATCGGGGATTAAGACGACTCGAGATGATGCAACCACGAGATCTTGATCGGGTTCGTTATGATTTCTCTCATCATCTGTTTTAAACTCAAGGTGATAATTTTATAACTCAAACCGTAAGCCTGCTGCTACTGTATTGCCAAATATTCATTGTTTAATGAATAGCGTGCATCGTAAGTTCTCTCTTGTTATCGGGACGAGACCTGCCAGATAAAAAGTTTTCATAAAATGAGTGCAAAATCTGTGGGTAATCTAATCTGTCTTCATAAAATTTGACTTGAAATACCAAATATAAAGCAATCTCAACAACAAAGAGAGCGTGGGCTGTTGCTAATGGGCAAAAATGTTTCTAATTATTTATGCTAGGAATGACGGAAATGGCACGAAAATATGTGATCATTCTCCAAACTATTCTAGACTTCAAATTAGTTGTTTTTTAAGAGGACCATAATGACAAATAACTCCATGGCACGACATTAATTTAAAGAAGATGCGAAAAATTTAAGAAATATTATATAAATGTAAATTATGTTATCACTTTAAAGGACAGTTCTGACATTAGTTTGATGCGTAAATACAAGCTAATTCATCATTTATTGGAGCTCAGTAAGTCATCAATCAACGGTAGTCATGGTTGGCTAAATAAGAAGTAACAAACAGCCCCAAATACGCATGAAATTCCATTTTCCTGTTTTTATTTTAATCTTAGATATTTAGAAAAAAATTGACATCTAATATAGATTTTATTTCATTACTGTGCTGACTACTCAAATTAAAATGAAAGCACTTAATTTTTTAATTTCCACCATCTCTATAGTTTTGTTAGACTGTCAACTTTACTTGTATCTTTTGGTCTCAGTCAGGTGCATCTGGAAGTTGCCAGAAAATTTTAATGCTCGTCATCTAAAATCAATAGATTTTATTGACTTGAAGTGCTCCAAAGATACTACTTTTTAATAATATTTAAAACTCTTAAATTTCTTGTTTTGTTTTATGTAATATCTACATATAAGCAAAGGTTTGGTGATTTTAATTTATTTGATATTTTTTCCTACTCTTAATCTAATAATTTACTGGGTCTTAATGTAGATACCAGCTGAATCCGTCCAAGATTTGTTGCCTCCGCCCTCTCAAAGAGTTCTCGCCTTATCTGCCAAGTGCTCTATCGATGAAAAAACGAATGAGTTCGATACATCGCCTATCAATAAATCTGCTGAACTCCAAATTATCTCCTCCGATCGTATTATCACCGATGACGCAACTATGAAATGTAATCTCATGCATTTGGGTAGAAACATGGATGTCAATGGGTACAACAGCATGCTTCTAACACCGAGAGAAAATACAAATGGTTCTTTTAATCGTGTTAAGCAAGAGCAAATTTCGCTCCATAGAGGAGATTTAGGACGTTCTGATTGCTTGGGTAAAGGCCACGAAAGTGATTCTAAATTCGCTTTAAAAGATTATTTAAGTAATCCGTTTGCAGACGCTCGTCTTAGCATGAGTTTGGGTGGCGCTAACACAAGCAACATTTTGGAAGCGTGTTCCAATGCTGGCACCCGGGAAATCACGATGTCTCATCAAGCCATCGTTGATGATGGAAGGGATCAAGGAAAGGTTTTAACCACATTCCAGAACATTCAAAGGGCTCGACATGTTTTGCCGAAGCTGCCAAAGGTCGCTTTAGATGCATCAAAGGAGATGGTTCCGCAAATGCGTGTCGCACGGCCGCCTGCGGAAGCAAGAGGAAGGAATCAGTTGCTTCCACGTTATTGGCCACGGATCACCGATCAAGAGTTGCAACAAATATCTGGAGAGTATCCTATTACCAACTTTTTATCTTAAGTTTATTTTAATTCTTAAAGTATTTTTGGGTCATTTACTTAGCACACAATTTATATGTATTTACATATCTAACACCTAAACATTCATATTTACATGCATACCACTTGATTCTTTAATATCACATAACATTGCCACCATTACTATCTTTTTAAATGTGAAACTCGTTTTCATGCATAAGTTTATGACACCATGGAGTTATAAGTGTAAAAATCAAGCTTTGGGTGTTGAATATGTAAATACATAAGACTTGCGTGGGAGTATGTATGTAAATTTCCCATGTTTTTAATCATGTGAAAATCAATAGCTTTTTTGTTCTTGATTGTCGAAGCTATGATATTCTTAACTATTTACTGTTCAAGTTCGAACTCGACTATTGTGCCGCTTTTTGAGAAGGTCCTAAGTGCGAGTGATGCTGGCCGGATTGGTCGTTTAGTTCTCCCCAAGGCTTGTGCAGAGGTAATTGGTTCAACTTAGAACTTTTTTATTTGCTAAAAACCCTTTATCCTTGGTTCTGTCTTGTGTTTAATGGGTTGGTAATTCCTGTAATTTTTATTAGGTGCTTAAGAATCATGTCACCTTGTCCCCTACTGAATTATTGGGCTGCAACATTTCAATGTTTAACAGGATGGAATTAAAATCTATTTTTTCTTTCTACTTTAATCATTACTTGGCTAATAAAATCTTTGTTTTCTTATGTATTCAGGCTGCATGGCTTTTCTGCCTTGTTTGGCCCCTTCAGCATAACTTTTGTTTTCCTTATGGGGGCATTTACATGCATACCACTCAATTCCTATATATTTACATATCTAATACCTGAACTTTAATTTTGACATTTATGCCACCAAAATCTATCATTTCAAGTCAGCAATATCACCATTTTAAATTTTAAAAAGTAAAATTCACCTTTTCATATATAGTTAAGATGACATGTATGTTAAAACTAAAGTTTAGGTGTTAGACAAGTAAATACATTACGAATTAAGCGGTATGTATGAGAATCTTCAATTATTTTTTTGTTTTTATTTTTAAAAACATATTTGGTTGGTATATTTTTTGACATTTTTATTTTTTATTTGTAAAAATAAATTAACTTATTTTTGTTTTGAGTGTTTTTAAGAGCGACTGTCCCAATCAAACATGTTTTAATTTAAATCAAAATATTAAAAAAATAAAATAAAAATAAAAAGACAAATTATCCCAAGCGGACCTTTAATATGCGCGATTATTCAAAGTTATGTTTCTTATATATGACTATTTCATCCAGGCATATTTTCCTCCAATTTCGCAACCTGAAGGCATTCCGTTAAAGATTCAGGATGCTAAAGGAAAAGAGTGGCATTTCCAGTTTAGATTTTGGCCGAATAACAACAGCAGAATGTATGTTTTAGAGGGCGTGACTCCATGCATACAGTCACTGCAGTTGCAGGCTGGAGATACAGGTACTTCGTACAGTTCTTATCATGATGGATTTTCATTTTGAAGAAACACATTGATTTCTTGCTGCCCTCTCTTGTGCAGTAACTTTCAGCCGGATAGATCCTGAAGGGAAGCTTGTAATGGGCTTTCGAAAGGCAACTAATACCGCCCCTCTGCAGGTTAAGGCTTGAATTTTTTTTAATTTTTTGGGGGGCACTTACATACATACCGCACAAATCTTATGCATTTACATATCTAATACCTAAACTGCATACCATCCGAATCTTTAACATCACATAAAAAATATCCATCACCGTCTTTTTAAAAGTGATATATGTTTTCATGCATAGGTTTACGACACCAATGTGATA
Source organism: Papilionanthe hookeriana x Papilionanthe teres (assembly GCA_022702705.1). Taxonomy (NCBI): domain Eukaryota; kingdom Viridiplantae; phylum Streptophyta; class Magnoliopsida; order Asparagales; family Orchidaceae; genus Papilionanthe; species Papilionanthe hookeriana x Papilionanthe teres. The sequence goes on along the minus strand of CM040439.1, from coordinate 24,690,704 downwards.
TAAATATCAAAACTTTGGGTGATAGATATATAAATATATAAGAACTCTGTGGTATCTATGTAAATTTCTTTTATTACGTACGGGAATGTTTTTTTACTTCGTTTTAAACTTCATTCAAAATTTAAGCAGGAAGCCCAAATTTCTGCTTTGGCAACTGGGGTCCTTGGAAGTGAAACCTTCTATTCTGGTCTTAATATGAACTTACTAGTAAGTGGTTACTCTGGACTTCTTCAGTCAATGAAGGGAATACGAGCTCCCCATTTGAGCCATTTTTCTGAAAATTTCATTTGTGCTGACGAGGAGGTCTGTTGCGTAAAGACAGATAAGCATGGAAGTTGGGCGAATGAGGGATTATTGCAGTCTTCGCTGACTCCAGAGAAGCGAAGAAGTCGGAACATCGGTTCCAAAAACAAGAGATTGCTTATGAACAACGACGATGCCATGGAACTTAAGCTTTCGTGGGAGGAGGCGCAGGATTTGCTACGCCCTCCTCCCACGGTTCAGCCGAGCATTGTCATAATCGAGGATCAGGAATTCGAGGAATATGAGGTACGGTGTGGCAGACCTTGAATTTCTTATGCTTTTTTGGGTGACAACTCTTGTGTATGTACATATGGCACGCTTAAACTTTCATAGTTATGCACAACACTCAAATTTTTAATATCATCGAAAATAGCACTATTATCACTTTTTAAAAGTGAAATACACATTTTCATGTTAAAGCACCAAAATGCTATGTATCTAAATATGAAATTTTAGGTGTGAGATATGTATATACATAAGAATTGTGTGCTACATATGTAAATTTCCATTTTTTTAAGACAAATAAACTGATATGGGGCTGTCTTTGCAATTTAAAGGAAGTTAGACATTTTCATCATATTTTTTCCTTAAAAAGTCCAGCCCAGGTAATCGCCATTTTGCTGCTGGTGGACACTATCTTCCATATGTCTATAAGTTACTTGAGCTGGAGAAAGATCAAATTTTGTTCTTGACATTTTAAAAATAGTTCCTTTAAAATATGATAAAAGAATGTAGAGCTCTTTACATGCATAGCACCCGAAACATCGCTTTTTCAAATCTAGCACCCTCTGACATAGAAGCTTACCACGGACATGGTACTGTAGCTGTACCACGGGCACAGTATTGTAGCTGTACCATGGATTTGTTATTGTACTGTACCGCGGATGTAGCTGCTATAGTAATTGCGGTTCCCTCTTTCCCATTTAATTCCTTACCTTATCTGCTACCTTCCACTTCCATCTTAATTTCATATTTTCTTTCTTTCCCATCACCTCTCATTTATTTATTGTCTATTCTTCTACTTGCCTAATCCATCTACTAACCCCCTCTTATTTATACATGTTGTTTGCTAAGGTTAAGACAAATTTTAATGAGAGTAGATTTCTGAGTGTTGACTTCGAGGTGTTCATTCCCTCTGGGGGTTATATCTGATGCCAAGAAGGTGCTCTGGCTGTAACTTGTCCGAGGTGGTGACCCGCCTCTAAGGGTCGGGGTGGTGCTCCGGCGGTAGCTTGGCCCTATCAAGATACATATCCTTCCGCAGCCCCTTTTCCTCCCCGGCCCTGCTTCCAGCAGTCGCAAACTATCTTCCCCGCTGCCGCACCGGCCTTTTAGTCACGTACCTGTTGTCCCTGCCTCCCGCCGACCACCCCAATCACCTTCCTTGCTGCTATTTGCCACCTCCAGTGGCTATGCTGCTGCCGCCATCCCATCCCGCACCTTCCAGGTTGCTGTCCATTCTGCTCGGTGCTCTCCCGATCACTGACAACATCTTTCAGGTTGCTGTCCACGTTTCCAGTGGCTGTCCCTACCCCCGTCGACCTCTTCAAGGTTGCTGTCTACCGTCCCCTGCACCATCCCAGTGGGCTGCCTTACTCCAGCTCCCTTCCGGCAAGCCGCCGACCATCTCCAACACCTCCCAACAGACTGCCCTGCTGCTGCCAACATCCCCACCCACTGTTGTAGCCCTAATTAGAGTCTATATGCCGTGTCTTTATGATTGTGTTGCTATTTTTGGCATCGTTTATTTCCTTTAGGAAAGTTTTTATTTATAATCTTTGAAATTCAACAATATTATTATTTTTTTCACTGAGGTTCAGGCTTTTCTCCCGTATCACCCTCTTTCATTTATTTTTCAAATTCTCACTCTAATATCAAAATTCATGATAAAACCCCAACCTATATTCTATATTTTTATGAAATTCTCAATGGTTTGGTCATATCACGTGTAAATACATCTTTGATTGTTTAAAAATATCATTTGGGTGTTAGATTTTATAAATAACAATATTTTGAGTGCTATGTATGTGATTATCTCAAAAATGTATCATAGAGTTCATGGAGTATGTGCAATGAAGTTCGCTCATGTTTTTGCTTTTACTTATATCAGTCGTTCTTACATCTAATCCATATTTCTACTCTGCAGGAACCTCCAGTTCTTGGAAAGAGAACTTTTTTTACTGCGCGGGCATCGTCGGGGTGAGAAAAGGAAATATTTATCCAGGCTATAATTTAGAAATTGCAAAAATGATTGGCATGCATGAACATTTGTTTATATCCCTAAAGTCTTAATTTGGCCCACCGTCCAGTGCTATGTTTATGCATATTTTCTTATCTTCTGGTTGAGTATAGTTTGTATTTTTTTATAGATTTATTCTTTTTGCGATTAAGATTTACATAGATGACACTCTTTTCATTTGTATTTACATATCTAACACTTGAACTTCAATTTTTACATACATACCATCTTACCTATGCTTGAAAAGGTGTATTTTACTTTTTAAAAGTTAATATGGTAGTAGTTTGATGTGATACGAAAGATTTGGGTGTTATAAATGTATAAGAAAAAATTCTTATGTACTAACACCTAAACATTTACATTTACATGCATACCACTCAAACCATCACATGAAAAATACAACCCTCTGTACCTTTTCAAAAGTGAAATAACCTTTTCAAGCATAATTTAATGACACCAAGGTGTTATAAGTGTAAATATCAAACTTTGGGTGTTAGATTAGTAAATTCATTAGAATTGTGTGCCATTCGTGTAAATTTCCTCTTTGTTTTTTTCTCAAAATGTTTCTTAGTATTGTTGGAATCAATTTCAGTCATCCAAAGTGGATTGCACGACTGCAGCATGTATAATTGCTCCATTCAATTATCATTATAATTTGAGGGGACCTGCACCCAACAAATTCTTAATGGATTAATGTTTTACTATCTGACATTATTGATTTAGGGGACAAGATCAATGGATCCAATGTGATGATTGCTTCAAATGGAGAAGGATTCCTGTGGATTTCCTGCCTCCTTCGAAATGGACATGTGTCGAGAATACATGGGATTCAAAAAGGTGTGTTACTTTTTTTTTTCCCCTTTGTGTAAAGGATGATAGAGCTTTAGATAGATTTAAAAATATGGGAAAGTTACATACCTAACACATAATACTTATGTATTTACATATCTCACACCTAAACTTTCATATTTACATGAGCACTTTGGTGCTTTAAACTTATGCATGAGAAAGCGTATTTCACTTTTAAAATGTGTTAATAGTTGTTAGATTCTAATTTATCCTTTGTGAATCACGCCCCGAAAGTTAGAGTCGAGTGAATGAGAGAAAGGAAGAGAGAGAGTAGAATAAGTATGGAACTTGCCTAGGGAGAATCGAGGAGAGATACCTTTATTCGTCTTTTGCCCCATACTTATAGAAGTGTGTTTTATACAAATACAGAAAGGAGAGAACAGTTATGGAAAGTGTTCTTAATGTCATTAAAGCTATAACTGATTGTACAGATTTTATGTCTTATTTGTATTACAATTTAAATTTTGACATTGACGATAACTGGCTGGTTAGCTGGCTTGAAGTCAGCAGACTGAAGCGATCGACCGAGTGACATGCGTGCCCTCTGAAGTATGTGTTGGTCGATCGAGATGTTCATTCAGTCCGCACGGGAGGTTGATCGGTCGAACGTGATCGGTCGGCTTCTTTCGCTGAGTGAGTAGTGGTTCATTTTCCATTTGACTCAAATCTTACAAGGCTCGTGTTTCGCCTGCCTGATTGGTTCGTGGCCTCGGTTGGATCTCCCAACCTTGCAAGGTCTTAGGCGGATCTTGTCTCAGCATATGCGGGATATCCTACGAGACTCGTTGTCGAGACGATTACACCTTAATTTCAGATGGTCTTGCCCCTACCGAGCGAGGATCCATCTCTAGAGCTTGAACCTGTCCCGGGTTTGGAGACGTGGCTTCATGCTCAACCTTGAATTGTCGGTTGATTGCTTACCTTGAAAGGAGACTCTTTCATCTTGGTCATTCATTCTCTTTGAGATTAGTGTTGGTATATTTGGTGTATACATATTAGTTCCCGAGTTTTCTTGCTCCTTAATATCAACAACTACAAAAAGGTCATAAAAATTATTAGGCAACTATTAGCAATAAATTTGTGAATTGATTGAACACATGACTTCTCTTATGATTTCGTGCCCTCTGTGCTATATAAATAAACTCGAACTAAGTCTTGTGTCATTTGTCGTTAGTTTCTCTTTTTACAACTGATGTGTGTTATAGCTGATAAATCGAACTAGATCGTCGTGGATTCTGAGAGGCTTGTTTTTTTTTTCTTTTTTCTTATATTGAAAGTTAGCGTCATACGAAAAAGACATGTACTTCTTAACATATTAATGAAATGAAACTTTTTGCCTTTTCTCAATTAATTTTGTGACTTGTCCCGTAAAATTTCTTGTTTCATCTGAGAATTTGGTCCTTAGGGTTGTTTTCTCTTGTGCCAGCCCATGGATTCTCGGGAGCCGACCTGTATTCAATGTCTTGAGCGTTAACCTTTGTTCCCTCCGGGCACTCGCGACGCATTGTCCGATCGAGCAGGCATCGGTCCTAGCCGGTCCAGCCTCCTTTGTCGCTACCTGAGAGTGGCTGCCAAGATTGTCGGAGAGGCCTTCACTGTCTTTTTTTTTGCGGAACTTGTCACTAGAGGACAGAGGGCTACCCCTAAAGACCACACTTGTTTGGACTTCGCATCGGTTCGTTACTGAGGGATCTTTGGGTTTTCGCTTGGTTCGTAAGCTGGAGCAAATCGACCATGTATTTCAAGCGATTGGCTTGTCGGTTGGGTCCCTTAGAACCAATGGGCTTTTGGCCTTTTGCGTGGTCACTTAGACCTCCCGGGGATGTATCCCAACCTTGCCCAATCGTGTGGGTCTTTAGGATTTTCTATAGCATCTTTTAGAGCCTCCCGGGGACTTGCCCTAGGCTTGCCCGAGCGTGCGGGTTTTCACCCCTTTACTGCCCGCCAGGTACAGATGTTGTCGTCACCTGTGGGGGGTGTATCTGCTTAGGACTTTCAGGGGATCCTAGCTGCACTTCACAGAAAACACCCCGGATGCCCTGACCCGTAGGTCGTACGAGGGTGTTTTGCCAAGGGATGAATTTTTTCGATCGTCTTGCGATATAGTCGGCTGGCCACCTTTTGGCCAACCCGAGTTCTTCAAGTATTGGAAAAGGGTTTGAAAATATACCTGATCTGGCTCAGTTCCCTGTGTTTCAGGAATGGTCCTGCGAGGTTAATGTTTCTTCGGATAAGGGACGCTTTAAAGACTATTTGACTGTCACATCCTTTGCCTTTTTTCAGGAAATCAAATGTGGGAATGCCTTGTCAATGCCCCGAGCTGTCCTCATTTTGTGGACCCTCCCTAAGCATTTCAATGAGCGGGTCTTGTTTAATGTTGTCGATTCTTCCTTCTATTTAAAGGGGGAAGAATTCTCCACGTCCTTACCTTCCCATAATGTGTACTGGCTCTGTGAAAATTTGGCGGGATTGTCCTATTTTCCGTCCCGCTGGGAGTGAGGGCGATCTTCCGTTGACAGGTGTAGATGGATCTCCGAGGCTCACGCCTATTTAGTTTCTTTTTTCTTCGAGTCGTGTGTTGAAGAGAGGGATTTTCTCCGAGTCGGGTATCGAACGTCACCCGGACTGAGGTGGACACTCAATAGGAGATCCTACCCGCGGACGAATGTAGTGGGTTTTGGGGAATGGTGGAGGTGAGGCCACTTTCGCGGGAGGTCAATCCATTCTTTCGACCGTTGTTATCAGATGTTTGGAGGTTTGTGGGTTCCTAGACTCCTGTGGTCCAGGAGTAGGGCATGACACCTTCGATAGCAATGGTTTCTCCTCTCTCTGTCTCCAACTGCTCCTTATTGCGGGAGAAGTTCATAAGAGAGCGGGAGATGGGTGCAGGCCCCTCAAACTTTTTTGCCCTGGGTGCATTCTGCTTTCATTTCGTACTAGGGAAGTTCATGGATGCAAAAGAGGCTGGAATAAGGTCAAGTGACGAGAACGTGAAGCAAAGCCGGAATGCTTGGAAAGAAACGTTTGATTTCCCGTGAGAATTTTGGCCTTGGGTCGCCCGTGGGTGAAGCATAGGTTCAACATATTCTATGGGAGGATCACGTCCGCTCGACGATGCGTTGCCTAGAGAGATTAAATTGTAGTGTTCTTCCCTCGCAGGCCATCACAGCCAAACTTTTTTCTCGTCCTCCCGACTGTGGTTGCCAGGGTTTTTTGCTCGATTAATGATGTTTAAAAGGGTCAAGCTCCTAGCGACCCGTGTAGGGCCTTCGCTCTTCCGAAGGTAGTCACAGTCAAAAGATGTAAGAGGGCCTTATTGGTATGTTTGGCGTTCAGAACTATCTTGTATCTCTCAATTGGAATGATTAAAATTTCCCCATTTTTTTATATTTCTTACTTGCTTCGCTTTCCTCATACTTTTTTTTTGTAGCTCATCATCTGTGTTGTGGTTAATTTGTTAACGATAAGTCGGTAGTGACTATTTCATCACTCTTGTCCGGAGTTTGATCGGTAAGGATACTGGTTCAACGGGATTTGGCCGGGCATTAAAGGCTGCTTGATGGTGACGTTTTGTTTCCTTTTCGGGAAATGAAACGTTGCGATGTCCCATTAATTGTGCTGAGTCAGTGACTTTTCATCAGGTGGTCCCCTCGAACAGTGGACTATTCCTCCCTATATAAACGGAGAAGTTCACCGTGTTCTTGCCTTTTCAATATGAGTGTCAGGCTCATGAGGGTGGAGAGTAGTCGGACGGCTCCTTACACAGCCGACGGTGGATAATATCCTCTATTGATGTGTGTTCTCGCTATCTTTGAGGCCGGAGCCTCCATTTTAATTTTTTTCTATGAGTCGAGTATCGAAGGGGAGGGCTTTTTGCGACTCAGGCATTGAACTTTGCGTGTGTCGAGTTAGGTGCCCGAGCAGAGGACCTTTCCGCAAACGGGCGGGGTGGACTTCTGGAGGGGTGCTAAACTCACCACCTCATGAGGACAATGCATCCGTTCGACCATTGCTTTCGATGGAGTGGGGTTCGCTAAGTATCTCGACGCCTCATTGCCCGAGGCAACGAGTTGCACTCCCGCTCGTTCTGGCTGTCTATAATCTTATTACATAGACAGAACCCCGCGAGAGTGTGGGCAAGGATTCCTTTCGCTCATGGCCGCATTCTACTTTTCGAGGAGAGGTTTCAAGGCGTGAAGGAATTCTTAGGCCCAATCGAAAGGGACTCGAGCTGGATCTTTGAGAGAGAGGCGACCGTCTGGATAACCTATCTCCTACCCCTCCTTTTTCTGAACTGAGGGGGATCTTGGGGACTCGGGCCCCCGGGTGCCTACGGCGAAGACTTATTTTGTGTTCAAAATGTCGGGGCATTAAGTTCCTTTGGGTGGCATTTTGTACACGGGAAGGCTGTGGAAAATCTCTTAGAGAGAGTCAGCCGGATCTAACCAACCTCTTCGTCGCGATGGCTCTCTAGGTACAGGAGTGTTCTTGTCTTCCAAATGACAAGGTTCTCTCTCCTCGGCTGTGTCATTCATTACTTATACTATGGACCGACCATTCCTTCTGAGGGTTAGTTTCAGTTTAAAGAGTTTTTGTCGTCACTCATTGGGTTGGTCCTCCCCTTGCAAGTGTCTAGACAAGGGACCCTCAGCTTGGGTGAGAGTACCGTTTCTTTGATTTGGTGAGTGAATACCACTCCTGCCAGCAGCCGTACAGGTATCCGCATCCATTCTTCCCATCGTCTGTTTGCCTGTGCGGACGCGTCGGTGTCAGTGTGCTGGGACTCGCCTTGTTCCTCTGTCTTCTGGTTGCTAATTTAGTTGTAGTGGACAGACATGTTTGTTGGTGGGGCCCTCTGAGAGTAGACACCCCCCGAGGTGATTACTGCCTCGAGGACCTCTCATCATGAGAGTTATCTGGGCTAGTAGTCCATGGACTTGCGCATGGACGTCTGGTTGTATAGCTTCTCTGTTTAGTTCTTTGCGTGCTATCTCTCTTTGGGAAGTTTCTCGTTCGTAGTTAGCTCCATTTCTCGTCTGTGGTATATCCACGCTCACCGCACCACCTTCTAAGATGTTGGATCCTAATCTGTTTTTTGTGAATTATGCCTCGAAAGTTAGAGTCGAGTGAATGTTAGAAAGAGAGTAGAATAAGTCTGGAATTTCCCTATGGAGAATCGAGGAGAGATCCCTTTATTCGTCTTTTTGCCCCATATTTATAGAGGCGTGTTTTATATAATTATAGAAAGGAAGGAATGGTTATGAAAACCTTTCTTAATATCATTAGAGTTATAATTGATTGTATAAATTTTGTCATATTTGCATTACAATTTGAATTTAAATATTAGCGGTAATTATTTGGTCGGCAGGCCTAACGTCAACGGTGAAGTGACTGGCCGAGTGACATTCGTGCCCTTTGAAGTACGTGTTTGTCTTTCAAGGTGTTTGTTCGGTCCGGACGCGGGGTTGGTTGGTCGAACGTGATCAGTCTGCTTTTTTCGTTGAGTGAGCCATGACTCATTTTCCATTCAGCTCGAGTCTTATAGGGCTCATGTCTTGCTTGTCCGGTTGGTTCGTCATTTCGGTTGGATCTCTCATTCTTGCATAGGCGGATCTTGTTGCAATTTGTGTGAGATATCCGACGAGACTCGCTGTCGGGATAATTTACGCCTCACTTTTAGCGGGTCTTGCTGCTATCGAGTGGGGAACCATCTCTAGAGCTTGAACCTGTCCCGGGTTTGGAGACGCGGCTTAATACTCGGCTTTGAATCGTTCGTTGATTGTTTAGCTTGAACGGAGACTCTTCCATCTTGATTGTTCGTTCTCTTTGAGATTCGTGCTGGTATTTTTGGTATATGCAATTGTTTTATTTGTTACCACGATATTAAATATTGGAGTGGTATGTGTGTAATCAGAATAGAAATCTGTGCTACCTATGGAAATGCCCTTAAGATTAAACAGTTCATCATAGGATTATGTGCGTACATCTAGCTTTAGGCTTCGTTTAGGCAATTCATAACTTTCAGCCTTTTCATCAGAATATGCCTTGTGATAATGCTGGGAAGCTGTTGTGTGAAACTGATCTGTCTGTTTGTTTCGAACTTTGTGAACAACATTATGTAGTAGCAATGCTTTTAAAATTGTCCATTTTACCTTCTGTTTAATGAAGCTGTTTAAAATAGAACTATGACAGTCACAAATTTTATCTGATTGAATCATAAAAATGACATTTTATATTTGAGAGTAAAAGAAATTATATTTAAGCTGTATACCCAATTTTTATATTTTGAAGCATTTACACAGATACCAAACAAATTTTATCTAAGTGCATACTTAACTTCTAAATTTTAATTTTTATAATTATAACAATTAATTTTTCAAATTACATAAAAAATATTATTCTCATTTATTTTTAAAAAATAAAATATTTTTTTTTAAGTAAAGATAAAATCTTGAAGAAAAAAAAAGCTGTTAAATATATAAATTAAGAAATTAAAATAAAATTGTAAGAATTATGGGCGAAAGCTCATCAGGGAGGAAGACAATGGAGATGGCGGAGGAAGATGATGGAGACGCTGACAATGGAGACAGCGGGGGATGACGATGAACAGCTCATTGGCGAGCCATCTACACGACAATGGATACTCCGGCGACAATGAAGAAGATGAACAGGGGGGCTCTTCCTTAGACTTGTGCCCGCGGAGCCATCCAAAAGAAAAAAATTTTCTTACCGTCAGGCTGCGTGAGGTGGACGATGACCGTCCGAGAAGAGAAGGAGAGAGGAGAAGCTTGTCGCCTGTGATTCTTTTTTGCGTGGCCGGATTTTTTCAAATGGGTGATGCGAGAGGGCATAGGGGTAAAACGCCAGACAACGAAGTTGGGAAGTGGGTCAGAGGGAGCTTTCTGTGTTCAGCGAGAATTGCGGCGCGCAGCCTCCCCAAACAGCTAAAAATAGCGGCGTGACCCCTCCTATTCTTTTCACGAGCCAATTCTTGGAATGTCTTCCAGTTGTCCTGTTGATCGAATATTAGTTTGCTACTTTCGACATCTTTAACCGCTTTTGAAGAAAGTATTTCAGCCACAAAGTCTATTTATTCGTACTTATTATAATTACTCTGTAGCTGAAATACACTTCTGTAGTAAAAATTCTTGGAAGATCTACGTACATCCCTCTCAATTCCTATGTATTTACATATCCAACTCCTAAATTTCAATTTTTACGTGTATGCCACCTTACCTATTCATAAAAAGGTATATTTCACTTTTTAAAAGTTAAAATAATCGTATTTTTATGTGATAATGAATGTCTTGGTTGGTATCAATATAAAAAGTAAATCTTTGCTGTTAGATATGTAAATGCATAGCAATTGGGTGGTATTTATATAAACGACTCTTTAACTCAAGGATTTACCTCTTATAGACTGCTTAAAAGAGTGAAATGCAAATAATTTAAGGATTATTATTATGGGAAAATTTCATTTGTGTGTGATATGTAATTTTGTTGAGGCAGTCCTCTATGTAATTAAAATTCTCACTTGATTTTAATGGCATTTCTTTAGGTCTTCGTGCGCCGTGCCAGATGAACTGACTTCAAAGGAGGTGCAAGATCTCCTTAGGCAGCATGCAGGTCTATAATTTATCTTTTGCATTCATACCTATTACTATTATTATGCTGAATGAAACTAAGCTTCTTATTGCTCATCAATATTATGGCTCAAATTCTATTGTAAACTTTGTTTAAAAATAATAATCAGGCCTTACTGGCTTCAAGAATTGTATGTTAAAAGGAAAGAGCAACGTTAGGAATTTAGTTTAAGGGGATATACGTAAATACGACCCAATTACTATTTATTTACATATCTTACACCTAAACCATACATTTTACATTTATACCTCCGATATTTTTCATATCACATCAAAATACCACTATTTGGACTTTTGAAAGTTGCAATACAATATACCTTTTCATGCATAAGTAAGGTGGCATATATGTAAAAAGTGAAGTTTAGGTGTTAAATATGTGCTTTTTTACATTTATACTGCCCAATTGTTTTATATGACATCAAATATATGCAAAGGTAAGGTGACATATATAAATATATATTTAAATTGAAGTTTTGGGGTTGTATGTGTAAATACATAAGAATTACTGGTATGTATGTAAAATCTTCATAAATTGAGAGTGAGAAGCCATAACAAGTGAAATAATACTATTTATAACATTAGTCCAGCTTTTGACATACCAAATGAATTTCTGCAGAGCTTAAAAGGCAACGCATTTCAAGTTCAAAACAATCTGCATCAGAGGCAGAATCAGCTGGTCTTGATGCCTTGGCTGCCGCCGTGGTACTGGGGGAAGTCGGCAACCAAGCTTCTCCCTCGACGGCGACCACCACGAGGCATCCCCGTCACCGCCCCGGCTGCACCTGCATTGTCTGCATCCAGCCACCCAGCGGCAAAGGCCCGAAACACAGCCCCACCTGCACCTGCAACGTCTGCATGACCGTGAAGCGCCGGTTCAAAACTCTAATGATGAGGAAGAAGAAACGCCAGTCCGAGCGAGAGGAAGCCGAGGTGAACAAGAAGCTCTCTTGGGGCAGTCGGGAAGAACTTGAAGGTACGAGCAGCTCCAACGCGAAAGAACGAGAAGCCGATCTCATGGAAACACTCGAGATTTCCAAGGGACATATCGACTTGAACTGTCAACCACAACGCGACGCAGAACAGCGAGCTGCCGCTGCCGGCGCATCATCATCTCCACAGATGAGCATGATGAGCCTCCTTCAGGTGGCCGGCCTTCCGCTCGAGAACTATCTGAAGCAGAATAGGCTTGCGAGTTTGACACCGAGCGAGCAGCAGGTGAGCTCCAGCTCAGCCACAGTTCCTCCAGCCGCCGTCGAGAGTGAGAGCTGTGGCGACGACGATCTCTGTGGCTCGGAGAAGATCAGAAACGATGCAGCTGTTTGAGACAAAAGTATGAATCAGTATCTAATGGCTTCTTTCATGTTTATACAAATCATTTTTCCTTTCTTGCTTTGATATTTATAAGAGATTTGAGTGATTTACTCTCTTTAATTTTCTATTTGTCACTTACTGATGTAGTTGATGGAAGGTTGTGGTTTGCTTACTGTGAATGTGTAATGTAATGATGATTATGATTTCTGAAATCATAGTAGCTTTTACATAATATCACCCACTTTTTATGTATTTACATTTATAACATTGAAACTTTGGTATTGAATCAAAAGCAATACTATTTTAAGTTCAATGTAATTTTATATTCATAGATAAGGTGGCTTATATATAAGAATTGAAGTATGGTTATTACCTATATAAATTCATAAGAAATGAGTGGTATGTAGATCTTGATGAACTTGATGTCTTAGGGTCCGTTTGGGGCAGTTTATTTGGTGCGGTAGCGTTCTGAAAACGCATCAAACCTGTTTGGGTAAACTGTGTTTTGATAGCTTGTGCGTTTTCAAAACGCTGAAAACCATTGCACTTACCTAGGTGCGGTGGGGGCTTTCTGGCTACGGTCTGGCTTTTCAATAGATTATTTTTAATCATATTATCAGCATATTATTCAATAAGATGCAGCTACCTCAAATATACCCTTAGTTGAAAACTTAGGTTATCGATTAATAGGATAAATTGGCATGCATAAGTAGTAGCGGCATTAACATACATGCCACACAATTCTTTTGTATTTACATATCTAACCCCTAAAGGTTCATGTTTCATGCATGTTAGTCCAATCTATAACATTACATATTACAATCACTATTTAATTTTTTTTAAGTGACAACTTTTCTTGTTTAACATTATCATCCCAAGGTGTTACAGATATAAATATCAAATTTTGGGCGGTAAAAATTCAAATATATAAGAGATACATGGTATATATGTAAATTCCCTTAAACTTCATTGAAAAAACTATAAAGTTAAGAAGGTAAACAATTGAAAATTTAGCTAGATTAAAAATAACAATATTGAGAGTTCAAATAAGTAAAATAAAATAGCCTTCTTCTTCTATAGATGGAGTTTTCTTTTTTCTACTAAAATTGTAACAAAAATATTTCCAAAATTTTAAAACTATTTATAAACTTTGCAATTATATAAATTCATAAAAGAAACAAAAATAATTTATTTTAGGTCTTAGCTCGATGCGAAATTAGGAAGAAAATATCACCTCAAATTCTCCTCTTTTCATTCATAATTCAAATTTTTGCTCAACTTGTTCGTGTAGTGAAGGTTTTCGCTTCTTCATAATTTGCTTTCACGTGCTTGCTTCGAATCGCTCTCGCTCACCTTTTGATACATCGAAAAAGTGTGTGCATTGATTTTAAGGAGATCTAATGGTCTATAACAGAATACTACAACAGAGGCAGATCCACTACAACGAGATCATGAGACCCACATGAGTACCTGATCGATCTAGTAAAGTCATGTCAGCCAAGTCAATTAATGCAAACGTAAGCCATACAACTGGAAGCGAGACAAGAGAACTTCCAAAGTCATTCGCTGCAATAAACCCATATCACAGCTAACCCAATGGAAGAGATTATTCCATGAAGTATCTCCGACCATCCACAGAGACCCATAGACTCCTCACCTGAGATCAAAGATAGTCAACCAAACCGAATTAGCTAGCCAAACCCTACCGGTCAAGCTCAACCAACCGGCCTGACTCCATTAATCCGAATTAAAAAAACTTAACCGACCGAGGCAGAACGAAAACATTTCATTTAGAAATAACAAATTCTCTCGTTCATTTTTTGAACCCTTAAGGTTTTGTCCCAACTTCCAAACTTCTAAACCTGAATTTGTTAGGGAGTCAGACGCATTTGTGCCGGCAATTTAACGCTTAACGGCGCAATTGTCGGATCCGTTTCTCTATATATAGCCCCTCATAGTCATTTTCTTCCCTTTGCCTCTCCATCTCGTTTTGAGAAGAAAGAAAGGGATCTTCCACTCATCCCCTTCCTCTTCCACCCCTCCACTGCGCTCTATTCCTCCACTTCATGAAACGAAGAGAGAGCTTACGAAATGCAGACGAATTCCATAGATCCATCCCTCCCCTCGACCACAAACTGTAGTCCGAACCCTTCTCTGGCCCGCCCGGGGGTGCCACTTGCATTGTCTACGGCGATGGCTGCGGAAGCTCAGCCACTGTTGCCGAACCATGTAATGGTTCCGATCGGTAGCCCGATGCATAGACGCACTAGATCCGAGTTTCTTCTGAGGTTTCCGGATGACTTTGGGCTGAACTCCGGGGAAGCTATGGGGACGGGTAGTTTTGAAGAGATCGGGTCGGAGGATGATCTTTTCTCCACGTATATGGACATTGAGAAGATCGGATGCAAGCTGGAGGGAAGCGGATCGGGGTCGGAGGATGGGGTGGGGCGAGATCGGGTGGCGGAGAGTTCGGGTGGGGGGCAGGAGCGGAGGACGGACAATGCGGGTAATGGTGGAGCTGCGACGGTGTTGAAGGCGAAGCATCGGCACAGCAACTCGGTAGACGGTTCGTCGGTGTCATCGGCAGTGGGCACGAAGGGCGAGGTGGTGTTTGGGGAGGTGCTGGAGGCGAAGAAGGCCATGACGCCCGAGCAGCTCGCGGAGCTCGCGGCCATTGATCCGAAGAGGGCGAAGAGGTTCCTTCAATTTGCTTATCTTTCATTTTTTGATGGCTTCGCCTTGATGATTTGCTTCTTTGGGGAGGATGATTACATATAACAGCATTCGATGCGTTGCTATTAGAAAAAATTGCAGCCAAGTGATTTGTTAAACTGTTAAACCGATACGTTTTGGCTGTCACGATCAAACCATTGAGAATTTGATAAAAATGAAAAATATGTGTTGGGGTTTTATCACGAGTTTTGATATTTGAGTGAGAATTTGAAAAATGGATGAAAGAGTGTGCTTGATTTGTAATTACCATTTTGGGATAATTTCTGGTGGATTTCTGTCATAACAAAATAAATTCTGATGTGACATCTCACTTTCTAGTCTAATCTGCAATGAAATCTAACCAATATATTGCTTTACCAACTCCCACCTTTAATTCATTATTAGAAACGTGCAACTGTGAACCACGAAATTTGATATATATTTCTGATATCCGTTTTCAAGCAGCTTTGTAATGCATAGGGTTTAGTTGCAATATTTAGAAGAATGTGCTAGCTTGGAGTCCATAGGAACTTGTTCTCCTTCTCTCTTCCTTGCTCGTTCCCTCTCTCTCTTTGAGGTTCGACCGAGCCAGAGGCCCCTCTTCCTTGTATAATAGTGGCATTAAGTGGTTATTGGTGCCGCTTACTATAATAGCAAGTGTATAAAATATGTACAGCCATTAATGGACACATCCATCATATGTTATCTTATATTTTGCATGTATGAAAATGTAGGGAATCATTTAGAATTTCATTTTCATCCATGTAGAGAAGCTCGGATCACTTGGGAGCTTAATAGAGTATGTAGTGACACAAGCAAGGCTTTTGTCCTGTGAAATCAATATGAAGCAAAATGATGCATGTTTGCTCACATGTAAATCTTTCGTATAGTATGATCAAAATTCATTTCTATATCTTTATACCACTATGTTAAAGCGAAATAATGTGCGGACCAATCATTTTAGGAACTTATAGATCACATAATCCCTCTCCAACATCAAATGTAAACTCATAAGAACACAAAATAGGTGGCATATTAATTTTTTTTTTAAAGTCCATTTTAAATCCATCGAAATTGTATTTCATAGTTTGATTCAAGATGAAAATATGAAATGACATGTATGAGAAGAAAATCATCGCTTCTTATGGTAAAAAATAATATCGCGCCACACTATGAGCAAAAATCTCAAAATTACATTTTTTCTCTATCCTTTACAAAGAGTTATATCTTTTATTAAAACTTTTTTGTTATTTTTAATTTTGAATGTGTGCACGTAGCCCCACACGTGCAAGTACATATGCAAGCATATGTGTGTATATATTTATATTTATTTATTTGTTTATTTATCGGGCTCTTGTGTCACATCCTATTATATTCTCTTGTCCCAATCAATATCCATGATTTTGAGATGGAGATATTCATACAATAAAAAAAAATCATCTTTTTTGTCTTTTAATTATTTCATCATAGGTGGGTTCACTGTAGCATTATGGTTCTTCTAGAAAATTGTGAAATGCATATTTATTTATATGTAACTTACTATAGGATTGGATATTTCGATTGTGTACTTAATGCAGAAATTTTTCATGCATATTTGTAAATCACAAGGCGGAGATTTAAATGAAGTTCAGTTTCATTCTATCAAGCAATGCGTTGGTCTTGTTTAGTATGTATTATTGTTGCTGCAAATGATTGATATAAGAAAATTGATGGCTATGCCTATGTATATTGGGAAAAATATGAAACACTAGTTTTGTTAAATTGTCACTCATAAAGAAATCTCGCCATAATTTGACAATGAATTTCTACTGATCTTATTTTTATTAGTCTTAAAAAAAAATTGAATATGTTGAGTTTTTTTAGTATATTCAAATTTGCAAAAGGTGCCTTTGTGCATGTTGAATTATGTGCAATATGATTAAAAAAGGGTTGATGTATTTTAGTAAGCGTAACAATTTTTTTTTTAATCACAATTTGAAATTAAGAGACATGCAGTAAAATTTTTAAAGACAAGCTTTTGCACATCTTAAGGATAGGAGTAAAGATAACATTAATTAAATTGTAAAAGAAATAAGATTTGAACTTCATAGTAATATTTTTTTATTATTGTGCTATTAGCTTTCATCTTATAACTTTGCCATGACTTATAAGAGCTTTTGTTGACATTTTTCTCTTCCTATTATACTATGGTGGAACTTTTATAAATTATAGATGATAATATCACAATTGCTCTTTTTCAAATATCCAAGTGATCTCAAAATATTTTAATGGTACAAACAGGATCTTAGCTAATCGGCAGTCCGCAGCTCGCTCGAAAGAAAGAAAGGCACGCTATATCTCTGAACTTGAGAAGAAAGTTCAGACTCTTCAAACTGAGGCAACAACATTATCCGCACAGCTTACTTTTTTTCAGGTTTGTATTAAATTTTTCTGTAAAGAATATTTTTATAACTAGTTTGCTTATTTCCATTGCATCGCACGTTGAGGATTGAAATTGATGTAGCTGATAACTCTTCGAATAAGCAAGGAATTGTTAGTGAACGAATGTTTGCTTTGCCATCATTATAGTGATAGTGACCATTGTCATAATTAATATTAGGTAATCATTATCAGAATCTCTTACCTTAAATGTTTTGTAATGTCATTTCAGGAACGTCAACAACCACAAGCCTTTATCCCACTAAGTGGCGTTGGCTTCATGAATCCTTTTTCTTCATTGTGTTCTATTGAAAATCATATTTTCATTTAATTCTAATAAATTGAGATATTTTTTATATATCATGTTGAAGACTTTTTAGGTCTCTACTCTTCTGATAGGGTCATCAGATGGTCGACGTTTAATGTGACCAAATCATATAAGATGCATCTCTCTAATGTTGTCTGCCATTGAAGCTACTTCAGCCCTTTCATGGATATATTTATTTTGCATTTTGTCTCTAAACGTAAAGTCACTCATCCACCTCAACATTCTCATCTTATCAACGCTTAAATTAATTTTATGCTTCTCTTTGACAGGCCAACATTTGCGCCATAAAGCATTGTAGATCTCTTCACCATCTTATAGAATTTTTCTTCAAGTCTAAATGGTACTTTTCTATCGTACAATAGGCACGATGCATTCTTCCACATCAACCATCCAATTTGATTTCTACTAATAAAATTCTCATTTATATCACCATCTCTTTGAAGAATAGACCCGAGATAAATGAAACGGTCACTCATTTTAATTACTCGATCCCCAATTGTTACATCGTCACCACTAGATCTAATATTACTAAAATTTCATTATATGTATTCAATTTTAGATCAACTCAAATGAAAGCATCTAAAACTAAAGTTAGTCTCCATAAATCAAGTTTTTTATGAACTCTCTCTAATCTTATCCACTAGAAGAATATCATGAACGAAAAGCATGCACTGAGTGCCTGAGTTACATCCTTCTATAAATGTCCTGTTAGAACATCCATAACTTAAGTAAAATGATATAGGCTTAAAGTTGATTTCTGATCTAATCCAACTGAGATAGGAAAATATTTAGTCAATCCTCCTTGTGTTCGAACACAACATCTCTAGTATACATATTTTTAATGAGTTGAATATAAACAATATCAACCCATTTCCTTTCTAGAACTCTCCAAAGTACTTCCCTTGGAATCTTTTATCATTAGTTTTTTTTTTCTAAATAAATAAAAATCATATATAGATCCTCCTTACTTTCTCTATATTTCTTTATCAAACATTTCAATAAATCTATAGCTTCCATAATAGACTTGCCGACATGAATCCAAACTAAATTTGAGAAATTTCTGTGTCACATTGTATCCAATGTTCAATAACTCTCCCATAACTATAATGTATGTCACGCTAACTTGATTCTTATATAATTTGCACAATCTTTTTATATTCCCTTTATTCTTAAAAGTATGAACTAATAGCTCTTATCAGACAATTTCATTTTATTGAGTCTTATAGGAGATAAAAAGTTATGTACAATACCTTAACATATTTCAATGCTTACTTGGGGAGCATAAACACTTATAAAATTAAAAATTTTAATATCAATAACAATATTTAGAACTATACTTACATCTTAAATTCTTTAAATTTTATATGATCTTTTCAACTCTTATATATAATTACACCTACACATATCTAGTACAACTCTCATCTAAATATCAAAATCAAATTTAAGTTATCAATGTTCTTAGAATTTTCTCCGAACGCATTTTGTTTCTTGAACGCGTAAGATATTTATGTTCATATGGACTATAATATCTACTAATTTTATTAATTTATCTATGAGAGTATATATATTTTAAGTTCATATCCTTTATTAGTTTCATGGACTAACTTCTTTGCATGCATTCGTCTATAGTGTAAAAAACCTTGTTTAGTACTATACTAGGACGCCAGTGTAGCGACCTTTGCATGCTTTTCATTGTATACGGGTCATACGAGTGCGTCACTTCTAGGGACACCCCGGTAATGACACGATGATTTAAAAGATTAATGCCATGATTTTTTTGACAAAATTTTTATATTGTTTATCAACTACCTAACCCGTCCCTCTACCTTTGTATTCGGGACTTGAGACTTGGCAATGGCAGAGTAATTTCATTTGAGCACTAAAAAATAAAAGAATAGTTTATCCACACGTGTTCCCTCTACTCACTCATCTTCTCCCCACCCGACACTTTTCAATGACAACATTTGTGGCATTCTGAACTTTGTTGATTCTCCTTGAACGATGTATTAATAATGTATCATCTCCTTTGAGATACTATAAACCTGTAATTTTTTTTTTTAATTTTGTGAAATTAAATTTCTCCCAGACTTGAATTTAAAAGTCTGAAGGATGATATTAGGTTGATAACCAAAAACTAATAAATGAATCTAAATTTGATATTTGCTAGTATTAGATTCTTTAATATGTCACTACCTAACCTGATAGTGGTGCTAAGAAACAAGGGAGTTCAAGGTGCAATATATTAGTGATGTGACACAACTCAAATTGTCTATGATTATAAGTAGGCAAGGGTCACAATAAAAATTCATCTGCATTTGGTACAATATAACTTAAGCCAATAATGATGTTAAATGGGTGTATGAGTTTTCTAGATTTAAAAGTAAGATTGGAATGTTATATGGAGTGTGGGGACTTTGAATTAGGCATGTCAAAAATTGACACTACTACGTCGACTCGACTCAAATTTAACTCGAAAAATCCGGGTTTGGGTTGACTTGAAAAATTTTTGGGTCGGGTTTGGTTTAGGATTTTTTACTTATTTAATTTTTCGGGTCGGTTTGGGTTGACTCGCCAACCCAAAGGTAACTTGAAACTACCCACCAACCTGAAATTTACTTGAATTTTAAATTGACTCAATATTGACTCAAAATTGACTCGATTTTCAGTCAAATTTGACCCAAATAGTTTTATTCATTACATTAAATGGGTTATACAGGTCGGGTTTGGATTAGCGGGTTGGACTTTCTAACCTGTTAAATTGAATCCAAACTAAATTTGAGAAATTTCTGTGTCACATTGTATCCAATGTTCAATAACTCTCCCATAACTATAATGTATGTCACGCTAACTTGATTCTTATATAATTTGCACAATCTTTTTATATTCCCTTTATTCTTAAAAGTATGAACTAATAGCTCTTATCAGACAATTTCATTTTATTGAGTCTTATAGGAGATAAAAAGTTATGTACAATACCTTAACATATTTCAATGCTTACTTGGGAGCATGTAAACACTTATAAAATTAAAAATTTTAATATCAATAACAATATTTAGAACTATACTTACATCTTAAATTCTTTAAATTTTATATGATCTTTTCAACTCTTATATATAATTACACCTACACATATCTAGTACAACTCTCATCTAAATATCAAAATCAAATTTAAGTTATCAATGTTCTTAGAATTTTCTCCGAACGCATTTTGTTTCTTGAACGCGTAAGATATTTATGTTCATATGGACTATAATATCTACTAATTTTATTAATTTATCTATGAGAGTATATATATTTTAAGTTCATATCCTTTATTAGTTTCATGGACTAACTTCTTTGCATGCATTCGTCTATAGTGTAAAAAACCTTGTTTAGTACTATACTAGGACGCCAGTGTAGCGGCCTTTGCATGCTTTTCATTGTATACGGGTCATACAGTGCGTCACTTCTAGGGGACACCCCAGTAATGACACAATGATTTAAAAGATTAATGCCATGATTTTTTTGACAAAATTTTTATATTGTTTATCAACTACCTAACCCGTCCCTCTACCTTTGTATTCGGGACTTGAGACTTGGCAATGGCAGAGTAATTTCATTTGAGCACTAAAAAATAAAAGAATAGTTTATCCACACGTGTTCCCTCTACTCACTCATCTTCTCCCCACCCGACACTTTTCAATGACAACATTTGTGGCATTCTGAACTTTGTTAATTCTCCTTGAACGATGTATTAATAATGTAACATCTCCTTTGAGATACTATAAACCTGTAATTTTTTCTTTAATTTTGTGGAATTTAATTTCTCACAAACTTCAATTTAAAAGTCTGAAGGATGATATTAGGTTGATAACCAAAAACTAATAAATGAATCTAAATTTGATATTTGCTAGTATTAGATTCTTTAATATGTCACTACCTAACCTGATAGTGGTGCTAAGAAACAAGGGAGTTCAAGGTGCAATATATTAGTGATGTGACACAACTCAAATTGTCTATGATTATAAGTAGGCAAGGGTCACAATAAAAATTCATCTGCATTTGGTACAATATAACTTAAGCCAATAATGATGTTAAATGGGTGTATGAGTTTTCTAGATTTAAAAGTAAGATTGGAATGTTATATGGAGTGTGGGGACTTTGAATTAGGCATGTCAAAAATTGACACTACACGCCAACTCGACTCAAATTTAACTCGAAAAATCCGGGTTTGGGTTGACTTGAAAAATTTTTGGGTCGGGTTTGGTTTAGGATTTTTTACTTATTTAATTTTTCGGGTCAGTTTGGGTTGACTCGCCAACCCAAAGGTAACTTGAAACTACCCACCAACCTGAAATTTACTTGAATTTTAAATTGACCCAATATTGACTCAAAATTGACTCGATTTTCAGTCAAATTTGACCCAAATAGTTTTATTCATTACATTAAATGGGTTATACAGGTCGGGTTTGGATTAGCGGGTTGGACTTTCTAACCTGTTAAATATTTTGAATTATGAAGAGATAACAACTTTCTTATAGCTTCAATGTGATGGGCATAAAGGTTTCTTCAAATCTTTTATCTTATTTATAGACAGCCATTTGGTGTAATTATCTAATGATTATCATGTCTTGGAATAAATTCTTGAAACCTTACTACTTTCAATTGGTTAAATTATGATGCATCACAAGAATTCTTCTTATTTTTTTAAAAAAGAAGCAAAATGGTATGTGTCATCTTGCAATCAAGATCCTGTTCTCTTTCCTTGTGATGGGTTATAAAAGATTTGTTGAGGTGGATGCGATCTCTTGTACTGTTACTCCTTTGAAAGTCTTTGATTGTTCATGATTTGTGTGGAAGCTTGCTGGTCCTGTCAAGGAGCTCCACTTTCAATTATTAGCTCATTTAGGTTGCATAAATTCTTTAACCTATTCTCAATTTCGTCATATTTATGCACTTGGGTAACCTATAAAAAACACTAGGATTTTCTAATTGAAGTATAATAAATAAAAATAGCTTCATTGGACATCACATCAAACTTACCATAATTATCTTTTTTGTTATTTAAAACAATTATGCTAAACTTAAAAAGTTTTATGTGCCCTTTGTTGGGTTTATGACTATTCTTTGGCTCTCAAGTGGTTTCATTAAGAGAGCTTCGGATGGTAACATTATTTAGGATATCATCACCCATAAATAATGAGAAAGCTATGCTCCTAGTTATATCTCTACAAACATTTAATTTTTTATCTCAATAATTTATTGAGTCTTATAAGGAGTGAAAAGTTATGTACAGTACCTTAGCACAACAATTGTCAAAAGATTCATTTTTAACTTCTCCGTCATAATTACTTTAAATAAAAGTAAGATGTCAACTTTTCTAATTAAATATTATTTCTAAATCTGTAAAATGAATCACTCGCATGTAAAGTTTTAGTTTTCAACCATGACTAGGTAGTATTGCTTGTCCCCCATGAACTGGAGTTCACATCAGGCCAAATAATTCCATAAAGGATTTGGTGATAAAAATATGCTCTTAACTGTAATGATGATCTGGCTTGCTTCCCAAGTTGACGAACATAATATTACTTTTTTTTGAACTATATGCAGGCAAAGCTGTTACAAGAACATGATATAGAACTTCATGGAACTATTAAAGCTGGCATAACCAAGTCAACAATATCATAGACATGATTGAGTCACTTGAGAGATGAGACATAAAGCCAATGAATCCATAACCAAAACTTCAATCTTGTTGATTATATCAATTCATTCTCCCTAAAGTAAAACATGATTTAAATATTGAATAAATCAATCTGTATCAAATAAAACATGAAAAGCTTATTAAGAAAAAAATTGACCTGAACCATCAACCATCGAGTCCTTAACTGAAATATGTTGCAACCTTTCGAACGCCTATAATCCTTTTCTTCACTGTTGGCTACTAATTATTACATATTCTCCTTTGGATTCAAATGGGATGAACTTGGTTCTGTCTACTGTCATATGCTGCAAGCATTCATTGTCTAATTGCCACATGACTTTTAAGATCATGGTATAGAAGCACTCCTACATTGCATTCATGTCTTAAATGCATTTTAATTGTTTTTCTATTAAGATATAATGTGTGATACATTAAAATGTGAGTATTTAGGAATCCATATAAAATTAATTGCCAACAAAACATCTATTTTCTAAGCATTATTTGGAAATATGCCCTACAAGAAATATAAATTCTTCTGGGCACGTTGTGCATTAAGAATGTTTGTGATGATGCACATTTTCTGGTACTTAGTGTGATTTATATTTTGTCTTGCAACCATTGGAGAGTCCTCTTGATGCTACAAGTAGTTTCCAATGTTTTCTTTGATGCATATTTCTCCTTTATAAGGTCACAAACACGGTCATTTCCACTTTTATTATTTATTTATGATATTGTAAGGAATCAATTTAAGTGCTCAATAAAATCATTACACATTACATCTATTATAAAATTAAGAGGATTGATTTAAATGTCTCATATCATGCAATATTTCAACATAAGTTTTTCTAGCTCCTGCAGAACATAAATCACTTGCCAATTCACTTACTTTCTCTTCATTATATATCTTACGTGCCATGCGACATACATTGACAACTTCTTCCTTATTATCAGTCGTGCTTGAGAATTCATTGGAGCACACCAGACTCAAGTGTTTTCTTCTTACATTTATTGAGTTGCAGGCGCATAAGCTTAGCGCTTCTTCATTAATTCATTGTATCACCTTGGAACTAAAGTGTTCTTCCTCATTGGTGGGTGGTGAAATAATTCTTAGTACAAGAGCTTTATTCATTTCAAGCTCTTATCTTCTCTTTTTTTTCTCATCTCCATATCACATATTACAAGCAGACCAAATAAATCATCGGAGCCGATAGAGGATAGATCTTAGCCTCTTGGATCATATACTTTTGGAAGGACCCAAAATTTTTTTCTCATAAATATATCATTTGTAAAAGATTTTCTCAAAGAATTAAGTACATTGAAGATGGTGTTAAATCTCACAAACAACTCTTTGATGGATGCATTTGGCTGCATCTCGAGAAACTCATTGTCTTGGGGAAGCATTTTAATCATTGAGTTCTTATTTGTCCCCTTATAGCTGACCAAAAGTTCTGTTCATACCTCATGAGCCATTTTAAGACCACAAACGACTGAATTTATTAGCAGCTAATCCATAATGAATAAAACCCAGTGCTTTGACGTTTGTTTATGCTTGATGCCTATCCCCTCTCCTTCAAGCTAAGAGAGGAAACTTCTAGCTTTCTCCTAGGGTTGAGACCAGCCTCTACGCCAGCATTTTCATGGGTTCAAGGACAATTAGTATTGACCTTCTTCTTGGTTCAATGAAAATCCACATAGATATCCAAAATACACAGGCTATATAACTCGAGCTAAAGATTTACTAGAGGCAGACAACAATTTAGTTAGGGGCATTTCCACATTGAACATCTAAACTTTACTTCTTTACATATATACCACCCAAAGCTTTCATATCACCTGAAAACTGCTACTATTTTTTAAAAATTGAAATACACCTTTTTATGCTTGGATAAGGTACCAAATATGAAAAAATTGAAGTTTAGGAGTTAGATATGTAAATACATAGGAATTGAGTGTTATGTATGGAAATCTTCTCTATAGTTATTGCAAGTGGAGCTAAAATCTTCTTAGATATTTCAAAGATAGGT
This sequence comes from Papilionanthe hookeriana x Papilionanthe teres, assembly GCA_022702705.1. NCBI lineage: Eukaryota > Viridiplantae > Streptophyta > Magnoliopsida > Asparagales > Orchidaceae > Papilionanthe > Papilionanthe hookeriana x Papilionanthe teres. Next base: position 24,665,194 of record CM040439.1, on the reverse strand, counting down.
AATGAGAAAATCTAAATTTAAGCAAATACAAAATCAAAACCTATTACAATCAGGAAAGAACTAAGCTTCAACTATATCCTAGCCCACTTGCTGAGAGAAATTGTGATCAAGGAAGCTTAGCTAAGTTGGCTTTGAGCTTATCAAGATAGCTAAAAAGAATGATGAGAATGGTAGAGTTAAGTTGCTACAACGATAATTTATATGGAATTGAAATGCTCCTGCTCATACAAAAGCTAAAACCAAGTTGAGTGGTTTGAGGTAATTTAAAATCAGTTATATTTAATTACAAGAATGTATGGTTTAATGACACTGATATTGGTTACTAAACAGTGTGTGGTGATCAAGAGAGGGGTTATGGAAGTTGTAGGAAGAGAAAGAAGGGTTAAAAGATGATGGCGGCTGAGAAATCGGGTTTCACAGTGCAGGACAATAAACCATAACAGGAAAACTGCAAGTCGGCTGCAAAACTGGTAGAAGGCTTTCGAATGTCTAGGAGAGAACATCATCACCTCAATCTAATCAAGCTACAGACACACCACGTGAGAAAGATCTATGGATACAATTGTCTTGCAGGAAAGAATTAGAGAAAACAATCTCTACCGCATAAATCAAAATCCAAAAGTGTCAAACCATACTCCAGGCAACATACTTATCCCAAAACATATATTAAACCCTACCCTAATTATTAATTATAAGGTAAGCAAGCTCCACAGGGTCGGTGGTCCAATGAATGATGGGAAAATTACCACTTTGGTTCTGATTGGACGGAATCCCTTCCCAATTCTAATTCCGCATTTGTTGGGCTTGTGACTGCGCTCCTGCACATTGAACCAATTCAATTTTTAATCAAATGAGATGAAAATATCTTTTAGCTGGCTATATACTAATAAAAATCAATGATAAGGAGCCTTGGCCAATATGATGACTATTGGGAACAACAGGACAAACTGTTTGGAGGTGGACTGTCCTAAAAATTTTGGACCTAGTTGGGCAAATAGGCTGACACCTACTAATTCATGGAGCTTAGACGATTTGATGCCAATTTGAGTAGTTGACCTGACCCATGGTAGGGTGGTTGATTTTAGCTTGGAATGGTTGTTAGCTCTGAATAAAATCAATCGACCTATTTCATTTAAGTTAATTAGTTATTGCTGGGTATTAGCTTTTTAAAGTATACAAGATGGTCGAAACCAAATATAAGAATGTAACGGTATTTTATGATTAAAACAAGTAAACTATGCACCCCACGTTACATTAAATAATTTGTATAAAAATGTTGGCAAATTAATTGTGCTCATATTTTTGCCCAAAGCTAAAAACAAGAACACACTTAAGATTGAAACCTAGACTTAGCCAGTAATACTTTTATCTTGATTGCGTTACTTTGGTTTCTCCTCAATAGAACCTTGCTTGAAAATAGAAAAAACATGGATAGTTGATTAATCGTCGTATTTGTAGTCATCAAAACAACATTTGTTGTCAATACCCAATGAATTGGGTAAATGACCAATGATGATGTTTTGGAAATTGAGCAATGACGATGATGACTCTTTTATGGTAGTAAACAGCCTTGAAACATTCAAGAGACGTTGTACTCTCGTCTTAATTGGTTCACTGGAAGGTTTCTAAACATTGAACAATTTACCCGCTCTCTTCTTAACTGATCATTTCGGTTGGAATGATTCAGTTATTTTTTACTGTAATATTTCTTGCATCCAATTTAGAAAGTTGAATTCATTCTATTTGTCTTTACCTTTTTTTGCCAGAGAGACACAACTGGTTTGGCTACCGAGAATACAGAGCTTAAGCTGCGCTTACGAAGTATGGAGCAACAAGCCCAAGTGCGCGATGGTAAGTCTTATACTGTTGTAGAAATAGAATTTTACTAGTATTTTTATTCCCTGATATTGTTTTTCAGTTTTTGCTTGATCTTATAGTTGCGGGTTCTACTAATTTGACTTTGTTGAGATTTGTATCTTATTTTTAGAGGTCTAATTATAAATAGTAAATATAGAAGAAGTCTAGAGGATAGTGGCAAAAGGATTAAAAAACGTTTTACCGAATTTTTTATTCATGGTATCAAAGCCTAGCCATTGCAGCCATTTCTTTGTCGTGATACAGTCGCGCTAATTAGGAAGGCATGGGGTTCATCCTCGTTGCTCCGAAGGGATAGCGGGATGAAGGCATGTGATCGGTTTGTCCTGGCGTTGCACTAGCTGGATCGCAGGAGGCAATGAAGTGATGTCAACTTGGAGTTCCTCTTTCAACCAATCAATAGTCGGGATCGCAACCGAAACAGTTGCAGTGTACTTGAGAGGGGATCGCGTGTGAAGTATCGAGATTGCAATACAATTAGAGAACATGACAAATGATTGCGATACAGTCGCGACTGAAGCACCACTGTTGAAATCAGGATTGCAATGAAGCGATCACAACACTTTGGGAAGGTGATGGAGGGGCTGTGGTTTGCTGGGAAGGCAACTTGCGGATCGCAATGCGAACACTCGTGATAAGTGCGCGATTACAGTGAGCTGGGAAGTCGAAGACGCTTTGTGGCGTGCCCTAGGACTGAATCAACAACACCTTTGGCTGTTGGATTGTCGTAGAGTGGTTCAAGCTGTTCAGTGTAGGATGTGGTGCATTGTGCTTGAAATCAGAGCAGTGGAGGAGAGAGATTTGGTTCTTCATGCATGAAAGCCCAACGAAGGTTAAGGAATAGTTAAATTGATGATACAGGAGGAGAGTTTCGTGGAGCTGAGTGGACTTCTAGGCATGCAAAACGTTTTGGTTGCATTGAGCTCAGGTATGATAGGTGCCTGGTGGGAGACTCACAGGTGCTTCAACTGTGGAGAAGTGGGACACTTGAGCATGACTTGTCAAAAACCACTTAAGGAGAGGGTGACTGGTGTACGTGGACAGTCTAGTGGTTGTGTTCATAACCGTGGTGGCCCAAGGGTGGAAGAGAGGGCTACCAGACAAATCTGAAGGTAGAAAAGAATGAGGGAAAGTCATGATTAATATTTATTGATGAGGATCACGAGTTACTAGAACTTGGTGCTCTCGATAAGAACATGACGTGAGAGACATTACCAGCAGGAAAAGAGCAGTTGGCTGGAAATGGATCTTCACTGTAAAACAAAGCCTTGAAGAAAGATTATAGTGTTACATGACATGATTGGTGGCGAAAGAGTACAGTTAGAAATTTGACATTGACTATGGTGAGACATTTACAGCGATAACAAAGATGAGCATAGTGAGATACTAGTTTCTCTGGCTGTGAATGATAGGTGGAGGTTACAACAACTCAATGTGAAGAATGTGTTTCTTCATGGTGAGTTACTGGAGGAGATGTATATGGACATACCACAACCCGACTCCTGAGACACTTGCACCTTCCACTTCGGAATCTGATTTCCCAGGTGATATGATTCCTCTCCCTTCTCCTCCCACTCTCATTTCTTTAAGGAGGACTTCTCGCAACAATGCCGGTCGTTCTCCTGATTGTTATTTTTTGATTGTTTTAGTTTCTTACATGGAATTGCTCATTTTCTCTCATACTATAACATATCATTTGTATACGTAACATTCATTGCATCTTCAGACACTCTTTATACCCAAGTGTTGACATGTAGCTAAGGAGGATCCAAAGTAGAATGCTGGCATTCTGGAAGAACTTGGGCTCTTGATAAGAGCAGGACGTGGGAGATAGTATCATTACCAGCTGAGAAAGAACAGTTAGGTGCAAGTGGATCTTCACAGTAAAACAAAACCCAAAAGAAAAACTATAGCGTTACAAGACATGATTGGTGGCGAAATAGTACAGTTAAAAATATGACATTGACTATGACGAGACATTTACACCGGTAGCAAAGATGAGCATAGTGAGACACTAGTTTCTTTGGCTGTGAATGATGGGTGGAGGTTACAACAACTCGATGTCAAGAATGTTTTTTTTTTTTTTTTTATGGTGAGTTACTGAAGGAGATGTATATGGAGATACCACTAGGATTCGGTACAGGTCAAACAGTGGGCAAGGTGTGTTGACTTAGGAAGTCGCTTTATGGCTTGAAGCAATCTCCTCAAGCCTGGTTTGACAAGTTTAGAAAAGGTATGGTGACATGTGATGTCAGCAGATCAATGCTAATCTTTTATTTTTTTTTCGTCAAAATGGTGGTCACATCATTATGTTTGTTGTGTATGTTGATGATATGATTATCACTGGTGATGATGAGGCAGAGATTGCTTCACTAAAAGGTTAAATTGGGCAAAGATTTTGAAGTGAATGATCTTGTACAGCTCAGATACTTTCTTGGGATTGAGGTGTCTCGTGGCTCAGAGCGGATGGTCTTATCTTAGAGAAATTATGTATTAGATCTTCTTATGGAAATATATATGTTGGGATGCAAGCCTGCAGTCTTTCTAATTGATCAGAAGACCAAGTTAAATGCAAAGGCATGAGAGTCAGTTGATCATGAGAGATACCAGGATTGGTGGTCTATATGAGTCACACACGTCCCAACATCTCATTTGTAGTGAGCGTGGTGAGCCACTATATGCATGATCTAAGGAAGAGTCATATGGATGCATTGTATCAGATTTTTGAGTTACCTGAAGAATGCACTGGGGAAGGGATTGATCTTCAGGAAGAACGAACATGTAGACATTGAAGGCTATTATGATGCTGATTGGGCGAGTTGTACATATGATAGAAGATCCATCTCAAGATACTGCATGGTCGTAGGTGACAAATTGGTTTCTTGGAAGAGCAAGGAACAATCTATAAGGTCAACAGCAGAGGCAGAGTACAGGGCCATGGCCTTAGGAGTTGCCAAGATGATGTAGTTGAGAACCTTGTTGTTCAAGCTCAAGGTAGATCAAGGAACTCAAATGAAGTTGTGTGACAATAAGTCAACAATCATCATTTCCAACAACTCGGTTCAACACTATAGAACCAAACATGTGGAGATTGATAGATTCTTCATCAAGGAAAAGCTGAATAACAGGCTACTGGAGCCAAGTCATGTAGCCACTGGACTGCCTCACATAAGGACTTAGTTCATTAGATTTGTCTAGATTATGTGACAAGACGAGCTTAGTTGATATCTCTTGCCCATCTTAAGGGGGAGTGTTGAGATTTGAATCTTATTTTGAGAGGTCTAATTATAAATAGAAAATATAGAAGTCTAGGGGTTATTAGTAAAATGATTATAGGGCTCTATAGAAGCCCAACTCATAAATGAAGGGAAAAAACTTTTTGCCAAAAATTTTCTCTAGACATCTATCTCAATAATCACTTTTCATATTAGCGAAAAGGTTTTCAGTTTGACTAGAATGAGATTTATTATTATTATTATTATTATTTAGAATTAGATTCTTAAAGTATGTTGAAAGTTCTTCTTTAAAGGAAAATATAGTTAAGTTTGACAATCAGGACAATTGAATTTGGACCTATAACTTTGCATGCAGTGATATTACTTCAATAACTCCACTCCCTGAGTTTCTTACATCCACTTTTACAGGAATATTTTTAGAACTTGCAGTCTATAATGTTAGTGTGATATTTTCAGATATGGTAGTTGTTGTAAGTACTTTTTCTCAATCATTGAGAATTTCTCACTCTCATCTTCACCTGGTTTCAGCCATGAATGAAAATCTGAAGAACGAAGTTGAGAGGTTGAAGATCATAACCGGCGAGACACAGAGCTCCGGCGAAGCAAACAAAGCGATACCAAACCCCTTGACCTTCAAGCCCTCCTTCTTCCCCACCCCCCAACCGCAACCATCCTTCCCCCACCAACCCATTCATCTCCCTCCTCCTTTCCATCCGCCCCAATTCGCCGCCGCTACCGCCGCCGCCACCGCAGCCGCCACCGCAGCCTACTTCCCGCTGCTCTCTTACTCTCACCTTCTCGGTGACCCGATCCCCCGCGACCATCTCGGCCGACTCCAGCGATCGGATATCAGCAAAGCTGCTCTCAGAATCAAATCAGAAAGCTGCTCTTCGCTATCAGCTGCTGAGAGCAGCAGCAACTTCTGATTTCATGGGGGTTAGTTTCACACAATGCTCTCTCTCTCTCTCTCTCTATAAATATATATGTTGTGGACGCCATCTATTATCTGCATGTTCATAAGAATTCTCGACATATTCATTATTCTTCTCTCATTGGTACTTTTGTTCTTTGCATTCTATTTGTTTAATTTTTGGACACTATATTCCTATATTCATTTACAGTTCACCTATTTGTTTACAAACTATTTGCTTTGGGGCCTGTTTAGATTCATTTTTTGCATAACTAGCACACAATTCTACGTATTTACATATCTCACACCCAAACTTTCATATTTACATAAATAGCACCTTATTATTTATTGTTTTAAGGCCCTCTGCAAGTTTAGATGTGAGATATGTAAATACATGAGAATTGTGTTCTCGGAATGTAAAATTTCAATATTTATTTTTAGGAAGATTTACATACAGATCCTTCCAATTCCTATGTATTTACATACCTTAGGCTGTCAAAATAGCTCGTTTTTCGCGAACAGTTCGTATTCGGTTCGTCAAGAAGTTTGTGTTTGATTCAGATAAGCAAACGAGACGAACACGAACACTTTTTTTCGTACGGTTTGTTAAACGAACCAAACACGAACAGTGATGTGTTCGTTCGTGTTCGGTTCGTTATTGTTCAAAATATAAAATAATTATATATTATAAAAATTTATCATATTTTAAATAATTAAATTTCTATAAATTATAATATATGATAAATTATTAATAACAATAATAATATTATAGTTTTATTTATATTAATAACATATTATAATTAATATACTATACTATATATTAAAATAAAATCCTAAACAAAACCCTAAACGCCTTATTCAGTTTGTTTCATTTTGAGGAAGTATGGATTACCTGATGTGTATGGAATTACTGATCAAATTGCTTCATTTTGAGGAAGTGCTATCAAAGCTAGGGTTGTCAAAAAAGCTCGTTGTTCGCGAACAGTTCATGTTCGGCTCGCCAGGAAGTTCGTGTTCGTTTCGTTCGATAAGCAAATGAGACGAATACGAATAATTTTTTTTCGTTCGGTTTGTTAAACGAACCAAACACAAACAGTGATGTGTTCGAACATTTCGAACACAAACACTAGTTATGTTCGTTTGTGTTTGGTTCGTTTAAACCCCTACATACCTAACACTCAAACTTCAATATTTATTTTCATCACTTAATTACTTTGTCTCACTTTTTAAAAATTAAAATGGTGGTATTTTAGATGTGATATCACAGACTTGGGTGGTATTAATGTAAAAAAAAAAAAGATTTAGGTGTTAGATTTGTAAATATATAGGTATTATGTGTTAATTAGATATATATTAGATAAAATTAGATAAATATATTCGTTATATGGTAATTTGGTGTACTTTTTTCATTTCATAACATTTGTTACGTTTAATCAGATACTATAAATTGTATCGGTTCACCATAAATTTTGATGTAATTATCTTAATTTAAATTGTTCAAATATCTGTGTTAAAATATTTATAAATTATATAAATTTTTTTTTTTAATTTTTACGTATTTATAATCAAAATCACGTTTTTGGCATGAATCTCGAGATCATTTTTTAAATAAAAAATATTTGAATTCAAATTAATGATCATCGTGGGCTTTGATTTTAGTAAGTTTATAGTCAAATTGACTTTATTGACAAGACGAATCCAATGATATTAGAAATAGTTCAATCTGAGTTTAATCAAGTTCAAAACAAGCAATTAAAGCTTATTTTGAGGCTTCAAATCATTAATTGACTGGACATATGAATTTTAAATTTGACATGTTTATAGTCAAATAGATCATCTCGACAAGAAGAATCCAACGAGCCTAAAATCACTCCATTTGGAGGTCATTAAGGCTTTCAATCATCAAACTAATTCTATAATTAAGGAGAATCAATGTGGGTCATTCAATCAGGTGGGTATAAGAGTTACTTTTTGGATGACCAAAATGTCACTCCCTAGTGGCTATAAATAGACCTCTTCTCTTCACTTCAGATAAAGATGATAATGAGTTAAATTCCAATGTTATTCTGGACTGAAAGCCCGTCGATAACTTCCAACATCCGTTGCTACTGACCACCATCGACTATCACATACTGATCGCCGCCGACCACGCTTTGCTTGTTCAAACTTTAGTGTGAAACAAAGTATCCCAAGTATGGGTGAATGAAATATCTGAATATTTTGCAATGAAGCATCCCGAGTACATGATAACAAAGTATCCCGAATACTTTGTAATGACGTATCTTAAATGAGGTGTATTGAAGACCCAAAGGCAACGCTCGACAGCAACCACTTACGCCTATTGTATTCAAGATATGGTGATTAATGTTCTCTCGACTCCTAACCTTTTATGTACATTATGTTTCGTGTAACATTATAACTCTTATTTCCTAGTTGGGGGGACAATGTTCTATCTTTGCATTTACGAACTTATAGTTGATTATTTTGACTGAGCTATGCCCAATAATTTTTTCCCTTTTCGTGTTTTTTTATATAAAAAATCCTAGTGTAGTCTTCTTCTGCTATTTCTAAATTATTTATGTGTTTGTGTATTGGATCTTCTTGCAATGCTTAGACATTAAATTATCATTCCATCATCACAAATCTTTCGACTTGCAACAAGTATTAAGCAAATTTAATTACAAATTCACAAACACACATATATCTATAGCTTAGGGCATTTTGATTGGTAGCCTAATGTCACGCTCTCAAAGGAGCTCTTATGGGAGCGTGACAAGTGGTATCAGAGTGGGGTACTGCCTGCCAGGTGTGGGGACTCTCCATGGTGTAGAGCCCTCGATGGAGCCGATCCGTGAGGAGGGCGTCACGTGATTGGGTGGAGGAGAATGTCAGGGACATTTAGTCCCACATGGACTAGGTGTAGGACCGAAAAGTAGTATATAAATCCTGGGCTACACACCTTTCTTAAAAACTCTTTTGGGAGCGTGGCACTAAGCTCCTAATCTGCATGCCAAAATGGGCTTTGATTTTATGAAGCAAGAAGCTCACACCAGCGGAAAAAATTTGCTTACGTAAAGCCTACGCAGTGCTGCATACGTCATTCAACAGGAGGATGCCACGTACGTATAATCTTCATGTAACTTAGATGTAATCTGCAAAAATATGGAGGTTACAGGGAGGTTATAGTGGATTACTTCAAGTAATTATTTCTCTTTTCGTGTTTGTTTACATAAAAAATCCTACAGTAGTCTTATGTTATTTCTAAATTATTTGTGTGTGTGTTGGATCTTCGTGCAATGCTTAGACGTTAAATTATCATTCCATCATCACAAATCTTTCAACTTGCAACACTTGCAACAAGTATTAAGCAAATTTAATTACAAATTCACAAACACATATATCTTTAGCTCATGGCATTTTGATTGGTAGCCTAATTAAAATGTAAGATTTGGATTAATAATTAAGATATTAATGTTGAAAATTAATAAAACATAATTATTAAAATGTATGAGAAAAAAAAAATAAATTTAAATTTTATTAACGGGCATCTAAAAAATGAGATAAATAGAAAACTTAAATTTTATAAATGTTTCATGAAGAAGTTGAAATTTTAATTGTAAATATATGATGGTATGCAATATATAAAATTCATTGTGTTATATTAAATTATTCAAACCATCTTTTATTCAATTTATAAGTCTCTCATTCAATACTCTTTAGGAATATTTATATACATATTCCTTAATTCCTACGTATTTACATATCTACCACCCACACTTCAATTTTTACATATATGTCATCTTATCTTTATATGTAAGAGATGTAATTTACTTTTAAAAATTAAAATAATTATATTGAGTTTAAAAATTAAAATAATGATATTGAGGTTGTGATATGAAAGAACTTGAACAATAAAAATCCATCCATTTTTATAATAAATATTTTCCCTATGTATATAGGATCTGAAATAACAATAATATGATCGGTTTAGCGCGGTCGACTTAGCCCGGTCGACTCGACAAGTCTGGCGAACTTCTTGTAGGAGGGTCTCTCTTTATCATGCTTCTTTCTTCTAGCTCGTTGGATTTGCATGAGATCAACATTGATTCATTTTGCATGTACATATTTAAGCTCTTTGATTCACTTACTTCTTGAAAGAGATGTTGTGATAAGAATGAGAGAATTAAATACAAAAGGTAAATCAATTAATATTTCGTTAATGACACAATGATTAGATCCATTGATTTTGGAGCATCTGATTTCAATGAGTAGGGTGATTGGATGCCTTACAGGGTTTACTTCACTCTTCTCCCTTCTCCATTTAGATAGCTTTTCGCTCGTTTCCTTGCCAGTTTTTATCATGAACAAACTCATAAAGTCTCAGGCTGGCGTTCCTACCAAAATCTATTTCGCTCTATGTGTGTCAAGGCAAAATTATGGGATCACTCAAATGGTTAGAGGAGAAAGATAATTGTTCTGAAGAGAAATAGGCTATTGTTGTCGGATCAGGTGGGCTTGTCTAATCAATCCTAGGTGCAACGCTGAAGGATGTTCACCTGACTGACCCAGTTTTTAATTTGACCATTCGACCACTCGTTGCAATGCATGGCCCTAATATAGGTCAAACTACTCAAGCAACTTTTTGGGTGCTTCCACAACTTCCATTATTTATCCCTAGTGAGCCTACAGTGTCTGAACTGATTCCGTCGACCCGAAAAAGTAACCGACCAAGACATGTTCTTCAATTTTTTGCTTGACATCTTTTTATTTGTGATGTAGATGCTTCGGTACAACCAGGTCTGGATGAGGGTCTGATTGAACCATTGAGAAGGGTAGAATGAGCAACAAGTTGGAGTGGATGGCTCTCTAATGAGGGCTTGACCACCCTAATAATCCTCTTATTCCCCTCTGAGATGTGTGAAGAAGCTATCAAGGGTTCAATATGTCCCATGGATCACTGGTTTCTCATGTGGATGAGATCAAAAGCTCCATAATTTTGTCGGTCGGGATCTTACGAGTTGGAGAGATACGTGAGCTACTAACTCACAAGGAAAACGTGGAGGGCATGGTGATAATTCTCTGCCACGAGCCCTTAGAGATGTGGGAAATGTTTCGAGTCCTTCAAGCATAGGACAAATTGGATCGACATAATAAATTTAGGTTTTGGAGATAATTTTTGTATAGGAGGCTGTATCGGCTAGGGCATGGCTCGGCTAAAATAGCATCAGATTCTATTGTAAAATATTATTTTCCTTGGATTGATTTCAGAGGGTTTTATTGTAATTTGCAAGTATTATTATAGGATAAAGACATTTCTTTTTCTTATTTTTCATGTCATTTTGATTATTTTGGTGATCCTTTGTGAACATGAATGTCCGTCTTCAATTTTACTCTTACATAACGGTTGAACTTCTTTCATCCCTATATATAAAGGAGTTGAAATACAGAGGACATGCTTTCCCTTCTTTTTTCAATCTCTCACTCTATCAATTTTTTGTACTCCTCTTCGGCGATCGCTTGATGGCATCTAGGTTTTCTCCAAAAGATTTGGGTCGCAAGCCCTGAGCGATCATCGTGGATGACTCGAGGGGAAGCTAATCATTACAACAAACTCAGGTTTTTGAAGACTCTAACTTGGATCATGGTACTTGTCTTCTTTCAAATTTGATATGTCCAAGAGAAGAAGCCAGACCTTTCAATTTGTGAGGAAAGGCCCCAGCTTCACCATCGTGAATACACTTGGCCTCACCAAGTTTGATGTGTCCAATGAAATTAACCAACCTTTTCATTTGCAAGGGAACACCCTAGCTTTGCCGTCTATAATACACTTGAACTTCTCCAAGTTCGATATGTCTAACGAAAAACAACCAACCCTTGCAATTTTCAAATAAGACCCTTGCTTTATCGTTTGGAATACACTGGAGCTCCTTTAAGCTCGATCTGTCTAATAAAAGCAACTAACACTTTCAATTTGCAAGGGCAGACCCAAGCTTCTCCTTCTGGAATACAAACCAGAAGAAGAAAAAGTCTGCCCTCCATAGAAAAATTATTCGGTCCGGAGTCTGGACGCAGCGCTGCGTCCAGCCTCTAATGGGAGATTGGCGGCCGGTAGGGCCGCCGATCTCCTGCGTAGTCCGGACGCAGCGCTGCTTCCGGATTCCGGACCGAATAATTTTTCGCCCTCCATAACACCTCAAGGGAAGGGAGGTATTTATAATCTTGAGCAAAGAGGAGAAAAAAGAGAAGAATTTTTGGAAAAATCTAAATTTTTATAAAAAAATATACTTTTCCTTTTAAAAATAATAAAAAAAAGGAAAAAAATCTTATTTTTCTATAAGATCTCAAATTTTTAATTCTCTATATGATTTTCTTTTAAAAAATAATGAATAAATGAAATATATTTTAAAAAGGAAAATACTTAAAATTTCCAAAATCTAGCCTCAAGTGCTATCCTGGGCACTAGTATGCACAATGCCGCGCACGCACCATGCACTCCTCGAGCACCACACGTGCCTTTTCACACCCACATGTGTGCCTTGGCTGCCACCATATCATCACTATTTGGCCGACATTACCATAAAATAGCTGCTTCTCGGCCAACTCCATTTTGTCGCAGCTGCCGTTAGATCACAGTTGTCTGGATACTGTCATTTGATTGTTGCCACCATCAAATCATTGTCTTGCTGCCATCACGCTTTCTGGTCGTTGCCGGCCACCATCAAATCATTGTCTTGCCATCGTTGCCGTTACATCACCCTTAAATCACTGTTGTTTGGTCAATACCATCTTCAGACCATCATTGCCGGCCACCATCTTTGCTGCTGCAGATCAACCTTTATCTGGCTGCAGCCAGATCATCGTTGCCCGACCTCCATCATCTTTATTGCCAAATCACTATCATCTATATCACCAAACCACCACCATTCAGTTGCTGCCAACATCTCTACCACTGGATATGATAATCTGCCTAATCCATTTTAAACACCATTTAATCTACGCTTCAATGCAAGAAGGCCAATGTTAACGCCTAAGAAGTAGCTTCATTCCATACAGGAATGTCGTACGAAAATAAGATGACATCTGATATACCATTCAAAAATAATTTTAATCATGCACAAATATCAAAGCATCTCGACAAGAAAAAATTTCAAATAATGATATTAGTTACAAATCATTATATTATATAATATAATGATGCTAAAAATATATTGATTTCAAGAAAATAAAAGAAAAAGGGTTTTTTTAAGAAAATCAAACTTCGAAATTAAAAAAGAAAATGCGGACAAACAGTCCATTCAAGTATAATCGAACGGCTCTAATCAAATACGGCCGACAAATGGACGGTCAACAATCCTCCATCATCCCCGAATCCCTCCCTCATTTTACTGCAACTTCTCCTATTTGGGGAAACCAAAATGCTCTTTTTGAAGGGGACCCGAGCTCTCCGAAGCTTCCAGCTGCTAGAAAGCCGCCGAAACCCTAGAAGAATCCGCAAATCTCCCGTCTTTGATTGGCGCCCCTCATATCTCCGAGCTCCGGCGAAGTTTCCGTTCGCCTATTCCACCAGAATGGAGGAGAGTCCGATTTCTTCCAGCTCCGATGCTGCGTTCTCGGCCGCTGCGGCGGTAGGGAGGAGGGAGAGGGTTGGAGAGGTTGATTGCTTTGAGCTGTCTTCTTCCAGCGTCCTCAAGCTCCTCAAAGGGGACATCACTTCGTGGTTCGTGGATGGGAAGACAGATGCTATTGTGAGTTAGTAATTTTTTATTGATTTCTTAGTTTTTGTTCGATTATATTGTTTTTCTTCTTAATCTTTCAATCCGAGCAAGAAGAACCTCTTTGTTTTTTGTATTATTATAGAAGATTTACACACATACCGCTCAATTCATATCTGTTTACATATCAAAATCTCAAATTTTTACATATATGCTACTTTATCTATGCATGAAGGGTGTATTTCAATTCTCAAAAGCTAAAATAATGGTGTTTTTTATGTGATAGGAAAGATTTGGGGGGCATAAATTGTTAGATATGTAAATTCATAGGAATTGAGTTGTATTACTTCTATGATCATTGAAAATGGGTTTGCTTGATAATCATTTATATATTTGAAAAGATTGAATGAGATTCAAATACTTTATCTAAAGTTGATGATTTGTGAAGATGTAAGAAAAAGATCACAAGGTGAGGTCCTTAAAATTGCATGAGATGTAATTTCAATTGTTATATATTGTAAATTTTGTTTCTTTGTCCGGATCGGAAAACTGTGATCTACTATTGTTTGTTAGTTTTCTTTTTGACATGTAAAGGTCGGAGCTTGAGGCTTTTGGGAAGAGATATTTTTGCAAAACCTTCAATTTATCTTTCAAATGAGAAAACGAATCCGAGTTTGGTGCTGCCATATATAGTTCTGTATATTTTCCATTCATGCAGGTCAATGCAGCTAACGAGAAAATGCTCGGAGGTGGCGGTGTTGATGGAGGTTACCAAGTCTTCTATTTTTCTACCTTCTTAATTTTCATAGAGAAATGTACATGCATACCAAAGGATTCCTATGTATTTACATATCTAACGACTAATACTTCATATTTACTTTTAATAACACTTTGGTGTGATAAGCCTTGCATGAAAACGTGTATTTAAATTTTAAAAAGTTGGTGATGGTGGTATTTTTGACATGATACTGATGATTTGAGTACCATGCATGGAAATACTAAAGTTAGTATGTTAGATATGTAAATACATAAGAGTCGTGTGGAATGTAGTAAATGCCCCATTTTCTTTTTGAAACTTGTTTATATGTTATGATTCACTTCCGCAGCCATTCATCAAGCTGCTGGTCCAGAGCTGAAAGCTGCTTGTTATGAGGTGCCAGAGGTTCGACCAGGGATTCGTTGCCCTACCGGAGAAGCACGAATAACACCGTAAGCATTGTAATCCATGTTTTTGTTCTGCATCTCTAAAAGAATTTAGTGAGAACAGTATTAGATCTTTGGGGAATTTAGATACATACAACCCAATTCATATGTATTTCACCTATCTAACACCTAAATTTTACTTCTGACATTAATACCGCCCAAAGCTTTCATATCACAACAAAATTACCACTATTTTAACTTTTAAAGGTGAAAATACACATTTTCATGCATAGATAAGGTAGCATATATGTAAAAATTGAAGTTTAGAAGTTAGACTGTAAATACATAGGAATTGATTGTATGTATGTAAATCATTCTATATGTTTTGATCATCATGCAGAGCTTTCCGGCTGCCAGTGTCTAAAGTAATACATACCGTTGGACCAATTTATGGTGCGTTCAACAAACCCGAAGTTCTGCTAAGAAATGCATATATGTAAGCATCCAATCCACTGAAATTCCTTTTGTGTTTCCTCCCTACATTCATTTATATGTTTATCCTTTTGTGTTGTTGATACGCATTGAAACCAAAATTAGCGAACAAATTGTAAGTATTAGGTGAGAAAATCTAAATATGGGCTAACTTTATTAATACCGAAGCAAACAAATAAGATACAAGGGATGATTTACAATTCGAGAGATAGACCGGTTGTCCGCAAGCGCTCTTAGGAACAAAAAGAAAAAAGAAAGAAACTGCAGGAATGACACATAACTCAAATGAACTGGAGCCAAAATCAGCAAACAAATTGTCTTAAATGAGGGCCAATTTGATTAATATCAAAGCAAACAAACAAGATACAAGGGATGATCTACAATTTGAGAGGTAGATCGGTTCTCCACAAATCCTAGACACCGTTTGAAATAAAAAAACAAGAGGAAGAAACTACAGGAATCAAAACATAACTCAAACCCTAGATGACTAGTCATAACTACCTGCGCCTATCAGCAGAAATAAGCATTTCTCCACTACCAATTGTTACAGGGACCATCATTATCTGCCTCTCTATTTTTCTGTTTTACCCTTTCTCTAGAATACTCTATACCAATACTATATATCTATGTAAACACTGTATACACGCGTGTTGCGAAGTACTATCCATTCTAATGCTATGCTTGCTGTATCATTTTATTCTCGTTTCTCTATTAACTCAAGAAAAGTCAGCTTTTACATGGTATCAGAGCTATTAGCTCAGAGCTCTCATAGAAGAAAGGTCAGCTTTCTCAATGAAGCTCTCGCCTCCCTCAAAATATAGGAATACACCATACCTCCTCCTCTCAAATTTCTCATCTCCTACATTAAATCAGTAGATACAGTCTCCCTATCCTGCCCTATCCTGGGAGAACTGCAACTTGTGGCGATCTCTAGTGTTAAACATCATCAAGGCGAATGGTTTCATCGGATTCACCAACGGATCCATCCCCAAATCAGCCGCATATACTGTCGAAACAACAAGCACCAATATCATGCTTAATACTTGGACCTTGATAGATCAGAACCTCGCTGTAGCAATACTTTTGACCATCTTAAGCACTGTCCTCCCCTACGCGATCAATCTCGAGAGCTGGCATTAAATCTAGAAACTGTTGAAAATGTGTCTTCAAGCCACAAACATATCCCGGGTAATCTAGCTTAAAAATGAATTACGCAACGTATCCATGAGGAACCAAACCATGACGCAATATCTAACACAAATTAAAGTGTTGGTAGATAACATCTCAGCCTCTGGATCTTCAGTTGATACTGAGGACATCATTTTATACATGCTGAAGGGTCTTCCTTCTGCATATCAGACCTTTAAAACCGCCTTTCGAACTACTCTTACTCCACTTAGTTTGGAAGACCTGTACTCACTGCTTCATAGCGAAGAGATAAATATCTCAAATGACAATTCAATCAATCTCCAGTCACTCACCAGACAACCATTTACATGCGCCAGACATCTGGTCACCTCAATCCCCAACAACCTTACCATGTCTGCTGTCTCAAAAAGGCTATTTACGGCCTCAAATAAGGCCCTTGTCAATGGTTCGACACTTTTACCAAACTCCTCCTCCAATTTGGATTCCAACATAGCCAAGTAGATCAATCCTTGTTTCTTTATCACCATCAATCCACATCCATCTTTCTACTACTCTACGTCGATGACATCTTAGTCACAGGCAACAACTTCACCACAATACACAATCTCATGAACAACCTTCAACAACACTTCCACATGAAATCTCTCGACAGCATCTCAACCTTCCTAGGAATCCACATCCAACACACCAAATCCGGTTTCTTCCTTCTCCTCACCACAAGAGGCATGGCTGAGTGTAAACCAACGCCCAACCCCACCTCCAACCTACCTCCCTCGACCTTCAACAACTATTTGGCAACTCATGTCTCTATCGCCAATTCGTTGGCTCTCTCCAATACCTTACAATAACACGACCTGCTATCTCCTATGCTGTTAACACTCTGTCGCAACACCCTCAAGCTCCCACCTGCCACCACCACCACCAACAACTCAAAAGACTCCTCTGTTACATCAAAGGTACGCTGAATTTCGGCCTGCCTCTTCAACCAGGACCTGTCCTTCGAAGCTACTCCAATTCCAGCTGGGCAAATGATTCCACTGACTGAAGATCCTTACCGACCACTGCTAATTTCTCGGCCCCAATCTCCTCTCCTGGCAACTTAAGAAATAATCCACCATGACCTGTTCATACACCGAAGCCAGATACCGGGCCCTTTCCACAGTTGCCATTGATGTCATATGGCTTCGATGACTTCTCCGCGAATTTCATGTTCTCGTCTCACAACCGATGACCATTCACTGCGACAACATCTCCGCTTTGGCTCTCGCTCGCAATCCGGTCTTTCACGCTCACATTAAGCATATCGAGATCGACTATCACGTGATCAGAGAGAAGATTTAGCCCACAAACTCGACATTACTTACACCCATACCGCCGACCAACCGGCAAACATCTTCTCAAAATCTCTTCCTACACCCAAATTCAATCTGCTTTGAGACAAACTGACTCTCCATCCATGGACGATTCAGTTTGTGGGGGGATCATAACTACCAGCGCCTATCAGCAGCAATGAGCAGCTCTCCACCACCAACGGTTACAGAGTTCATTGTTATCCGCCTCTCTATTTTACTGTTTTACCCTTTCCCTAGAATACTCTATACCAATACTATATATATATATATATATATATATATATATATATATATATATATATATATATATATACATGTAAACACTGTATAAATGCGTGCTGTGAATTACTATCCATTCCACTGCTATGCTTGTTGTATCATTTTATTCTCCTTTCTCTATTAAGTGAAGAAAAGGTCAGCTTTTACAGCAAGCTCTAACAAAAACCCCCAAACACATTCAAAACTTTCCTCTCAAACTCCCTTTCAATTTCTCTTATCACCTAAATGATTATTCGCTTGACGGACCTCACCCAGGAACTAGTCTCTTCCCAGGCAGCCGGCCGGCTTCGCCGTACCGATTGACCGGTCCGGCGAAACAATTGCCTCCCTACATTCATGTACAGTTGCTCTCATCCTTTCCTTTTCTTCTATGTTTTTCATTTGTTTGTCATTAACAATTGCAGAAATAGCCTGAAGCTTGCAAAGGAGAACAACATTCACTACATTGCATTCCCTGCCATATCTTGTGGTGTTTATGGGTAAACAAATTTGTAAATTTCACTTTTCTAAGAGATTATATCGCTAAATGGCCTTACAAAAGTTCTATACTTGTAGATATCCTTATGAGGAGGCATCCAAAATAGCTATATCTGCAGTTAAGGAGTTCCCACGTGATTTCAAAGAGGTACATTATTGTTAACTTTCATTTTACATATATATCACCCATTTTCTATCTATTTACATATATAACATCCAAACTTTACTTTTTACGATTATACCATCACTTTTAACTTTTGAATGGCGATGTAGGCTTTTTCATGCATAGTTGAAGAGGTGTGGTATGCAAAAAATTGAATTTTTAGATGTTAGATATGTAAATACTTAAGAATATAGTGGTATGTTTGTAATTTTATTATTATTATTATTTTGTTATTGTTGTAGGTATACTTTGTGCTATTTTCTGATGATGTCTACAGAGCATTTCTGGAGACTGCTCTCGAGTTCATGTGAAGCTCTCTCTACATAATTACCCGAAAATTAATATGTTATGTTTGGCGACATGAATTTGAGTTTCATTTAGGGGGCGTTTGGTATTTTATATATTTTGAGAAATTTCGTTTTGGGGTATTTAGATATTTATATATTTAATAAGTACTCCGGATTTTGATTTTTCAATTCTGTTTCGTTTGCTGGAAAATAAATAAAGGTATATAAATTTTAATGTGTGCGGGTTCCGTCAACCGTTATCTGTTGGTAGAGCAGATTCTTTGAAAGTCGCAAGTCCTTTTAGGTCATGGGTTCAAATTCTATTCTGGTCACTTTAGTGGTAGTGAGGGCGGTCCTCGAATAGTTAGACACATCAGGGTGGTTGTGGTTAGGGCTGTCAAAAAAGCTCATTGTTCGCGAACAATTCGTGTTCGGTTCGCCAAAAAGTTCAATGAGACAAACATGAACAATTTTTTTCATTCAGTTTGTTAAACGAACCAAACACGAACACTGATGTGTTCGTTCGTGTTCGGTTCATTATTATTCGAAATATAAAATAATTTATAATAATTATATATATATAATTTATGATATTTTAAAAATAATTATATATTATAAAAATTTATCATATTTTAAATAATTAAACTTTCATAAATTATAATATATGATATATTAATAATAATGATAATAATATTATAATTAATATATTATACTGTATGTTAAAATAAAATTCTAAATAAAATTCTGAACGTTTTCTTCGGTTTTGTTTTATTTTGAGGAAGTATGGATAACCTGATGTGTACGAAATATCTGATCAATTTGCTTTATTTTGAGGAAGTATGCTATCAAATTTAGGGCTGTCAAAAAAACTCGTTGTTCGTGAACAGTTCTTGTTCAGTTTGTCAGGAAGTTCGTGTTTGATTCGTTTGATAAGTAAATAAGACGAACAAGAATAATTTTTTTCGTTCGGTTTGTTAAACGAACCAAACACGAACAATGATGTGTTTGAGCATTGCGAACAAGAACACTAGCTCTGTTCATTCGTGTTCGGTTCGTTTACACCCCTTCTTGTGGTCTCTTATAATAGTCTCTGATTATCCTTTTTAATATATATAAAATAATTAGTTAATCATTAACATATAAATTTAATGGGAAAGTATGGATTAGGTAAATTTTCTAAAGTGAATTATAAATAATTAGGAAATATTTAATGATTTAGGAATTTATCAAATCTTTTTCATCAAACAATTAATAATATAATTAACTAATTAATTATGAGTATTCAACATAAAAATAATTACAAAATTTCATTGGATAATTAGAAAAATTAAAATTATGTAAATAATGCGTTCTTCATCTAAGCGATCCATAGCTAATAGATAAATAAATAAATGATAAATAAGATTATCATCTTCATAATTATTTGTTAAAATAGTTTTATAAATTTTAACAATGGACCATTTTAATCCTAAGCATAAAAAAATATTGGGGAATTTACAAAAAAATCCCCCAATTCTTACTCTGGGACTATTTTAACATTTTACTCAATTTGTTATCTCAAATTAGCTCTCTTGCACGAAAAAAACACTGTATGAAATGCATCAGGATTCTAATGAAATTGCACCATGTCATACGACCGACCCACTAAATTAAACAAAAAATTTTATACTTTATTGTATGGCCCAGCTTCTCCTAACACGTGACGTTATTTCATTGGAGTGCTGATACATTTCTGCGTTAAGAGTCCTAATGTAGTACATTTTACTCTTACACAGAGAAGTCCATTAGTATAGGAATCTTTAGAAAGCAATGTTTATGATTCTATTTTTAGCTTTATCGCATCAGAAATTGATCTCTTCTTATAGCTTCATTTGATGCCATCCTTCATAAATCATTCCGTTATTTTACCTGAAATCATAAGTAGTTTCACACTGCAAAACCGTCAGTATTCATGTCCCTTATATGAAATTAACCATAGCATTATATATATTAAAAGAATGGTGGGAGGAAATTATACAAGCTCTCAGCCACCCTCATGTGCCTAACTATTCGAGGACCGTCCTCACTAATGACAAAATGGCCAGAGGAGGATTCGAAACCGTGACCTGAGGGAACTTACGACATTCAAAGAGACAGTTCTACTAACAGATCACAACTGACGACACTAATATTCAAGCATCTCTATTCTCATCACAAATATATATATATATATATATATATATATATATATATATATATATATATATATATATATATAGGAAAAAAATAGGTCCAATCTAACGAAAAATTATCGCATCAGGAGTTCAGATGCAGTTTGGCATTAGGACTCCAGTTAGGGTTTGCACGTGTACAAATAGACTCACCCATATATTAAATTGGGATCTGTCTGTATATGTGTTTGTTCTTTGCAAAATAATTGCTCCTAATTATTTTATTTGAAACACTGTGAATTTTTTTCTTTAATGGTGAGCCCAAATGGTAACAGGTGTGATTTAAATTCATAATTGTTTGGGGAGAAATTATAATCTCAACCACCATAGCATAGAAAATTGTTATGGTATATTTATTGATTTGTTTCAACAACAGTATTGCTTTCAATTAATATAAAAAAAATAATTTCTTGATTGGACAGTTCGCAAAATTCCATAAAAATTATTGTAGAGATGTACTATAGAATATATATATATATATATATATATATATATATATATATATGCTGAGATATTTTAGGGCAAAGAAATGAAAATCAACACAAATTCAGAAGAACACAGAGATTTAACAAGGTTCGACAAAGATGCATATGTTCTCGGGTGCAGAGCGGTGGTATTCCTTTTGATTTCAGAAATAGAGTACAAGTTTCCCTAGGGTTATAAATAAGACATATTAATAACCTTGATGTACAATATGTAATTAGAAATTTACTCCAGCACCGTACCGTGGGAGCGTTGCCCCCGCACCCCCAACCCACATAACGAAACTCCCAGTAGAATATATATAACCTCCACTCCGCTTGCAAGCTCCGCTACACTCGTTGGGTCGCTCCGCTAAGCTCTCCGCTTCGCTCCGCTTCGCTCCAACATCTGTCCCTTACCTGGTATATGAGTCATCCCTAACAATATAAAAATATATATGTTAGGTATGACTCATATACCAGGTAAGGGACAGATGCTGGAGCTCCACTCTGCTCCGCTGGCTCGCTCTGTTTCGCTCCAGCATTTGTCCAACGGGGGAGTTTCGTTATGTGGTTTGGGAAGCGGAGTGCATGCTACATGTATACAGAAGTAATTTAGTAATTACATATTATACTCTATGATTATATATATATATATATATATATATATATGCCTGTTTGTAACTCTTGGGACAAGTCCTGTGCTCTTTTTCTTTTGGATTTATCTTGGTTTGTGTTCTTTACCCTAAAATTTCTCAACAATATATATATATATATATATATATATATATATATATATATATATATATATATATATATATATATAAAGCTAATTGGATCTAATTATTTTTCCTTCATTTTTTAAACAAAGTAAATAACTTATCATGTTTTTGTCGATTTTATTAAAGTAACTACAATTCCTTCTTTTTGCTTGGCTTAAGGTGAGCAATTTCATTATAGCGACCTAAACGAGTTGAGTTCGAGTCAAAACGAGTTGAATATGATCGGAAAAAAGGAATTGTTTTTGTTAGGCTCATTTATAAATATAGCACAAAAAAATTATTTTAGAAAAAAAAAAAATTAATTTACGCGAATTCTATTATGTGCGGAACCCGTATGCACGAAGACTTCATGTATAAATATGTTGTATGAAGTCCACATACATGCAGATTAGGCCAAAAATATTGTTACACCTCTCTTAAAGTGTTGCCTATCTCAGCTCCCCTACATATCCTCACTCCATTGCCACTATCAATCTCTCTCCACCTTTATTCTCCTCTGAAACTGAATTTGCAGAATATCTCCATCTTCTTACCAGAGCAAGATTGGCTTTTAAGAGAAGCAGAAGAAGAAGAAGAAGAAGAAGAAGAAGAAGAAGAAGAAGAAGAAGAATGGGAAACTACAGGTTCCAGCTCCCCAATATTCTGCCAAAGTGCTGGCTTTCTAAGCTCAGAAGCATTGGCAACAAAAGTAAGAGCAGAAGACAAAGTCTTCAGACCTCCATGAACCAAAACCAAGCTCCAACAACCCCACCTTCTTCCCCAACAGTACCACTCTCCCTACCAAACAGACCATCCCACTATATCCCCAGCCAAGCCAGACCAGAGCCCAAGCTCCTCCCTTTACCACTCAAGCCAATAAAAACAAAGCCCAAAACCATAGAAAACAGTGAAGTTCACCTTCACAGCAGAAGCAATACAAGAAAGGCGCCATTGTGGAACTCACCCAGGCTTCTGAGGAAAAAGGCTCAAGCTTTGAGCAAGCAGAGGAAGTGGAAGGAGAGGTTGAAGGAGAGTGTGGCAGTGGTGAAATCTTCTTCAGATCCTCAGAAGGATTTCAGAGACTCAATGGTGGAGATGATATTGGAGAATAAGATTGTGGATTCTCAAGATTTGGAAGATTTGCTTTCATGTTACTTGATTCTGAATTCCACTGAGTATCATGATATGATTGTTGAGGTGTTTGGGGAAATTTGGATTGCTCTTGCTGAAATTTTACTGTAGGTTTAGCTCTGTTTAGCTCTGTTTCTTATTGGATCGAAGGTTTGGTTATGTCTGAATTTTGTAATTTAGTCTGTTTAATTCTGTTTATTTATGATATAGTTTGCATTTAGATTTGGATTTCAGTGTTGGGGTATGGTTAATCATGAGAAAATTATGTGGCTTATTTATTGGAAACTTGTAAAATATTTTTTTATTATTATTGTTTGAAATTGTGAGGACCAAATTATAATATAAACTAAGTGTCCGAGGCAGTTTATTTGGTGCGGTAGTGTTTGAAAACGCATTTAACCTGTTTAGGTAAACCGCGTTTTGGCAGCTTATGCGTTTTCAAAATGCAGAAAACAGCTTTTTCACACCGTACCTATCTAGGTGCAATGACGGCTTTCTGACTGCGGTCTAGCTTTTCCAAAAAAATAAAATTTTGTAATAGCCACCGCACATAGCTTATCAGTAGATTATTAATAAGCTGCAACTGCCCCAAATAGACCCTAAGTATGACCCCTTACCAAAACTCTTAAAAAAGTTGTTTCTCATAACTTTACGAAGTATTATTCTTACTATGCTAATTATGTAATTTTGCAAATTATTATCAATAAGAATTATATTTCTATTTTAAATTTGAATTTATTTAAGGAGTGCCACATTATTCTTTTAAGTTATACCAAACTCCTTTATAAACAAAGTATAGAGTCTTCAACACCCTTTCTTTCTTTTGAATTATAAATGGAATCTTGATTGTTAAATATGTCAAAGTGACATATCCTAAGAGTCTAGACATTTAGGGACAATAAACAAAATATTTTGTACATCAAAACTTTCAACAACAACATATTTGACTAAATATTACTCTCATGAATAATTAGACTATCATTGAAATAAAGGAAATATGATTCATATGTCTAAGGTTATAGAGAAAAGCAAAGAAATAGGTGTGCATGATGATTGTTAGTGGCATCCTCAAAATGAATGATGAGTAACTATTTAAGGTAGCATATGTCCAAATTGGGTCATATTATAGGCATGATGAAGGATAAGTGACTTGTGTTTTCTGAATAACTATTGTAGTCCAAAATAAAAATTAAAAAAGTACAAATAGTGTATGGCCCTATCTAATGCTACCCATCAAAATGAATGAAATTGGTCATTTTCTTTAGGGCCCAATATTTATTGGCTTTAGCACCAGGGGTCTATTTTGCAGTCCTTTGGTGGCCTAATTGGTACACTCGCATTCAAAGATTGGTAAGTCGCATCCATCAATGCTCATCATGGGAGCACAACAATGGTAGCTTATTTTAATCATTGGTGGTGGGTGGGGCCATTTTATCATAACAAAAGCCTCATTGCACAAGTAATCATTATTATTATTGTTATTATTTTGATGGGTTAATTTAATTTACACTTTTTAAAAGTTAAATTCTCAGACCTTTTAGTTTGGTGCCTTATTTTCCTTTGAAATTATATTAGTTTGAATATGCCCTGACCACCTCTAAGTGTAACTATAATTAAGATTGAAACATTTAAAAAAAAATAAACATTGATGAATAGTGTCTTCTTCAAAAATTGTTTCCCCTATTTATAGGAGAGTGGATAATAGTGATATTACATATTTTCCCTCGTTTGGAGGGGGTTAGTGCTAGCTTACAACTAGTATTTACAAGTATGGGTTTATCGTCTAACTGTTTTCAGGCTCAACCGGCTAAACTTGGTTGACTTCGGTTCAACCGAGCTTGGTCGTATGATTTGGTCACCCGTGCTAACTTGGTGGACTATCTTCAATCCCTGCTGAGGCTTCTTTGGAGACTCCATAGGATGGTCAAAGGTACCTTGCAGAACAAAATCTTCCTTTGGATTGACTCTACTGGAGATAGGCTATCGCATCGAGTCTTCTTTCTTCTAGCTATTGGCTCGAATGTTCTTTTATCCTATTTCTAGCAAGATGACTCGTGCTTGGATCATACGATTATCTTCTTGTCAGCCTCGTGGATCAACCGGTTTTGACTTAGTTGGCTTGAATTGCGTTGCTTTGCTCGTTCGATCAGGTGAGCCTCATGATCTACTGGCAGTGGTCTAGTTTCATCATACGCTTCTCTTTAAAACTACCTTTTAAATATACGTATTTTAATTCTCTAATTCTCTTACTTCATAAAATAGAAGATGTGATAAGAATAAGAGAATTTAATGCAAAAGTAAATCACATTTAATTTTAATTAACGATTAAATGATTGAACTTAATTTAAAGGCCATTGATTCTTATAAATAATGCATGTTGGGACTCCTCATTCTTAATTTGCTTTATGCTTCCCCTTGTTTGCATCGGTCTGTTGTGTCTTAATCATTATGATGGATAACCTATTGAAATCCCATGTTGACATTTACACCAATGATCTGATTTGCTTCGCCTTGGGTAAACCAAAAGGATGAGGCTGCACAAAATGTGAGAAGAGGAAGAAAGTCTTCTTTAAAAAGAAGAAAATGGCACTCCCAGTGTTAGATCAGATGGGGTCATCTATTTTGATCCTCAATACTGGGATTGATCACCCGGCCAATACCCTTGAATGACTCAGGGAAGCAACTGGCAAACTAAGGACATCATATGGGTGGCTTGCTTGTCTCCTAGAAAAAATTGAGAGCACATTTGCTTGGTCAGTGGGGATCTATCTTGGTGAAGAGATGCATGAGCTATTGGATCATATGGAGAGGATGGAGGGGACAATGACAACCCTTCGCCGCACACTATTAGAGGTTCAAGAGAGATCCCCGATCTTCCAACTACTAGACAAGTTGGAATGACTAAAGTAATTTTATTATGGAGGGGAGTCCTTGTGTATAAGGTTGCTTCGGCTGGGTCATGTCTCTGCAACGGTTAGAATTCTTTCGTTTCGCTATATTTATAAAGGGCACAAGGTCGTTTGATCATGCTCTTGTGCTCTTTCCCTTTCTTCAACTCTTTCAAATTCTACTCTTGCACTCTGCCCAATGACTTTCATTATTCTCCATAAGATTTTGAATCGGTCACCCTAAATGTCCAATCCAAGATGACTCAAGCTGATGCAGACTTGCTGCGAGAGAGTTTTGTTTTTTAATACCCCATCAAGCTTCGAGTCGTTGGTGAGTCCAACTGAGCAACTTCACTATATGACGTTGGTCTTTATTCCATAAGGATCAGTTTCAGTTCAATCTTTGACTATTTCTTTGTTTTGAGCTGCACTCCATCTTTGCTAACCATATCGTCATCCCCTTTCAGATCAAGCCAAAGACTAGAGAGGGTCGATTCAAGCTGATCGGGCCGAATGGAGTTGGCTGAAGCAAATGGAATTAGTCATTCTGACGTAAACCTAGTGTTTTGTCCGACTGAAGCTAGTGGAGATGGGGCCGACTAGAGTTGGTGATCGAGTCGATTGGAGTTAGTCGGGCCGAAACGGAGCTGGCAAGGCCGAACAGAGTTGGTGACGGGTCCAAATGGAATTGGTTGAGTCGGCTTGAGCCGGTCCACGAGCTCAATGAGAAGGGGTCGAGTTCAGTAGATTCTTCGGACAATCTAATCGCCTTATACCACAAAAAGAGAATTTCAGTCATACAATTAATCTTTTTTATTATTATAATACATTTTAAGTACATCGAAACAGAAACAATAATGAATAGCGACCCACATATAATTTAAGTATGTTTCATAAATTAATTTAATATATGTTTTTAAACTATTTATTTAGTTTTTTTCTTTTATATTACCCTTCTCTTTTATAAAGTAAAAAGCTCTTAACTTTTTTTTTTTTCCTTGAATTTTTTATATATTTACATCAATTTTTTATAGTGCATGCAATTTAAGAAAATGTTGGTCTTTCCTCTTTCAACGTTAAGTATTTGATGGGATTAGTTTTGGACCTTCTGCTTTATTGCAAATCACGAGATGGGCCCTCACCAATCATACATACATATATATATATATATATATATATAGATAACTTTTATTTTGCGTAAATAAGGTAACATATGTGTTGATATTGAAGTTTAGGTGTTAGATATGTAAATATGTTGGAATTGAGTGGTATGTATGGAAGTCATCTTAAATAATAAATAAAATAAGGAACTGGCTCACTATTTTTATATTTATATTTGTTACGTGCTAGAAAATTCACGGCGGTAGAGTAGCAGATTATCGTCTTAGTTAGGTATATAGATTCAGCACACACTCAGAAAAGAGAAACCAACTTATAATGATACTGGAAGTTTTTATGTGGAAAAACCGAAATAGGAAAAACCACGGGGACATGCCAATTGAAGAGTTCCACTATATAAAGATGATTACAGTTGCAACCACTTATCCCATAAGCGGGAAAATGGTTACTAGATTTTCCAAGTTACGACGTCGATTGTCGGCGAATGATAGCGATTGGTTACGTCCAATCGGTGGTGGTCTATGATGGTTGGCGGTGATCAACGACGCTGACGGTGGTTGACGATTGTCGGAGGTGGTCGACGACAATAAGAGTACTTGATGGTGGTTGATGGTGGTTGATGGTTGTCGACGACGATCGGTAGTGGTCGACGACGGTTGGCAGGGATCGACGACGGTTAGCAGTAGTTGGTGATAGTCGACGATGGCAGGAGTGGTGTTGGGCTTCAATTTCTTCTTAAACTTCAAGTTATTTTTCAAGCCTCATGCTCTTCTCCCCCCTCATGAGAGGGGTAGTGCTCAATTTATAGAGTTTTAGGTATAATTAATGTAGGATATGGATACTTTGATCAGATGACTCAGAGAGCTTCCCTCAATCGAATGATATTTGATGAACATTTGAGTATCTTATTGATGTCAGAATTGAGTGATATTGGCTTCTTTGGATTGGTCTTGTCAAGACGCTTGCTCATCGGAATCGACATTCGTTTAACCTTCTAAATGTGTTTAGAAAACTTTCAAAAGCAGTTTAATGGCTTGATCTATGCTTGATTTGGTTCGGATTGGACCAATTTTAATAGCATCGAATTCATCTTTAGGGTTTAGGGTTATTATCCTTAATTGTTTTAATATTTTAATGGTTTGCATATACTTCACTGAAAAACTTTACATTTTGTTAACTTCTCTGCTGGTGAAAATTACTCATAATTTTATGTTACTTAAATAAAAAAAGGGGAAATTTACTTACAAAAATTCTTATATATTTACACCTAAAATTTGATATTTATAATTATAATATTTTAGTATTATAAACATATATTTGAAAGGTATATTTCATTTATAAAAAATTTAGGAAATAGTAATGATGGTATTTTTGATATTATGTAAAAGTTATAAGGGCTATAAATATAAATATGAAAATATCTATTTTTTCATATATAAATACATAAGAATTTTGTGGTATAAATGTAAAAGCCCACCTAATATAATGGTGGGCTTTTAACAAATAGGAATATTTACAAAAGCCCAAATATAAATGGGCCTTCTGTTCTTATTGTTGGATTTTTTGAAGTGATTTAAGAACTATTTCTTGAAGATGTGACGAGCTCTTCCGTTGAACTCACATGAACTCGTCTGAACTCACGTCTGAACTCACCGAGTTACTCTGCCGAGCTTGCACATACTCGCTAAGCTTTTTGCTGAGCTCGTCTGCACTTCTCAAACTTCAACATCAAGATTATTTATCCATCTTTCGGGGTCGCCGACATGGTAGAAGGAAGAAAACCCTGACTCATCACTGTCCATGCCCGTTTACAAGCCGTCACACATTCATAACTTATATCTTTTCAACAACAAATCTCAATAGGTTGCGTACAACACGACCCATAATATAACATTTATTTTATTTTATATTTTTCTGTAGCCATATGAGGGCGATACAATACGACCTATAATATAACAATTCTATTGATTCAGAGATGTAAATTTAGCGAATTTAGTTTGAAGATCATTAATCACTTGAAAATTGATTCATATTTCGGCTCGGATCGAGATCGGATCGAAATAAATGAGTCGAGCTTCACGGCAAAATTTTCAATGTATTATATAATATTTAAAAAAATTGAAAATCAAAGGGAAAAAAAATTAAAATTGGAAAAAAAACATATTTCATAAAATCCTCAAATTAACTATATAAAGTATTATTTCCTTCTAAAAATTTCCCATTATTTACAATTCATAAGAACCAAAAAAAAATAAAAATAAAATAAAAAATAAAAATCCTCCTATTTGTGTACATAAATATTAATATTTTTATTATTACAAAAACAAATAAATAAATAAATAAAATAAAATAAAAAAGGTCTGATTTGTAAATACTGATTAAAGGGAGGACTCAGTTTTGAATTCTATTGGTTCCTCCGCTTGGTCCTGAAGGCGGTATTCTTCCCTTCGGCAGAAGGTTAAGTAAAAGTGGTCCGTACTTCTCCTCTACGCTCTGTTCGCCGTCCGACGGCCGGGATTTCTCCGCCGGCGAGAGTTTCTGCTGCTCCTCCTTCGCCGGCCTCGCTGTTATGGCCACCAAGTAGAAGGCAATGAGACTCAGAAATAAAAATTGAAGCTTTGCTCTTCTCATGTTGAGCTGATGAAGAGAGAGAGAGAGAGAAGAGAGAGAGAAGAGGAGAAGGTTGATTCAAGCAAAGAAAAGAGGGAGAGAGGGTTGATTGAGGCATTTATTATGGTGAGGCATTTGATATTATTTTAATCTAAATTAGCTTACAAAATTTAGAAAAATTATTACGTACTTCCATATGATGGTCCAGATGTGAACACGTGGTTGTGGATTGCAGGACGGTCTATCTGGACCATCATCCGGACGTACACGCATAAAGTTGATTGAGGCATTCATGCATTTCAAGCCAATTCTGACGTATTTAAACTATTATCAGATCATTCGTATAACATAAAAAATATCACTATTATAAATTTTTAGAAGATAAAATACATATTTTCAAGCACATGCAAAAATCAAAAGTTAGGCATTAGACATTCAAATAAATTGAAATTTGAGCTTACGTATGCAAGTCTTCCTTTAATTAGTCATTGATTAGTGGTAAATTGAGTCACACAATCAAAAACTCATATATATATATATATATATATATATATATATATATATATATATATATATATATATATATATATATATATATATATATATAGTAGCGGCTGTGTTAGCAGTCTTGATTTGTTGATAGAGCAATCTCTTTGAAGTTTATAGGTCCCCTCAGATCACGGGTTCAAATCTCTCTCTGACCAGTTTATTGGTAGTGAGGGCTTTCTTCGAATAGTTAGACACATGAGGATGGTTGGGGACTCATATAATAACATCTAGCCAAAATAATAAAAATCAAAATATTTTTTTTGGCACAATTAGTAAAACAAAAATGCAAAATTTGACATTATTTTAATGAAAATTAGGTTTATGGTCAAAGATAAAGTGGGAAAGGTGAGTTATGAAATGCCCAATTTTTCAAAATAGTACCTTTCTGAGCTGTGGAAAATTATGAATGTAACACATCTTTGACTTTTATATTGCATTCGTGCATCCCTTTATTATTTATTTATTTATTTATTTATTTATTATTATTATTATTATTATTATTATTATTATTATATTTTTTGTGATAATTTGGAAGGAAATTAATTCACATACGCTATCTGTAATTTAATATGTGGTTAAGTATTAGATGACCAAAAGGCCTGATCATGGTTAGGTACAATATGGGCAATATATTTTATTGAGTAAAATGTCAAAAAGTAGTCTCTCGTTATATTCGTTTTAATCGTAGAATTTATAAAAGTGTCAAAATAATTCTCAGTCTGTTTAAATTGGGGTTGAAACAGTCCTCATTGAGAACTGCTAGAGCTCAATTTTAAAATATTCGAGGACTAGGAATGTCAAAATGTCAGCTTTGACATATTTACTCTTAAAGCAGTGCTCAATTGACTGAAGTGCTGAAGTATTCTCGACTATTTATATGAGGTTGTTTTAGTTTCAAAATAGTTAACAGACACTTTGAATTTGGTATGAAATAGTCTTCGTTGAGGACTATTAGAGCTTAATTTTAAAATAGATGATTGACGGATAGACACTACTATGATGAGGGTTTGAATGGTGGTAAGCTTTGCAACTGGAGCAAATATTTCTTCATAATCTATGACATACTATTCTGAGAACCCTTTAATAACCAAGCGAGCTTTGTATCGCTCATAGACTCATTAGAATTGGTTATGATCTTATAAATCTAGAGTGAACCAATGGCATGTTTCTTAGAAGGGAGAGGAACAAGGACCCGAGTACCCCTCTTATGCAAAGCAGAATAGTCCTCTACCATTATCTACTGCCAAAGTGGATTAAGAAGAATGTCTCTATATGGAAGGGGCTCTGAGGTTTGCTGAATAAAGGTCAGAAGAGAGAAATAATAGACTGAATAAATAACATAAACAAAATTAGGGAACTTAGGAGGAGTATATGCAATAAATGTAGCATCTAGGTAGGGGCAATAGAGGAATCAATGAAGGTACTAGAGATTGTAGAGCTAGTCATATCATCACTGTATGAATCAACAAGAGAGATAGGAGTGCTATGATATGGAGCAACATCTGTGTCAGTGAAGAAGAGATTAATAAGAGTAAGGTAAAACTCTTAAAGAGCGTTTGTGTCCGATAGAATAGAGTAGAAGATAATATGCTCAAGAAACACAACATGGCAAGCAATGTAGAGCTTTTGAGAAATGGGATCGTAACAATAATATCCTTTTTAATCTTCACCATAACAAAGAATGGCACAAAGTATTTAATGAATACTTGAAACATATGATAAATGTCTAGAAAATCAGAATGGTATTTTATAAAATAAACCTTGAGTACAATCATCAGTAAATGAAACAAAATATGAAGATCTACGTTTTATAAAAAGAGTAGATAGTCCTCACACATCATAATGAAATTAATCAAATAATGTAAGAGAAGCAGAATGCTTTTATAAAACGGAAAAACAAAAATTTAACCAATTTAGAACAACAACAATATGAAATATCTCGAGTTTGAAATTTTCCTAAAACTTCTCTCGGAGCCAAATACTTTACATGAGAAGCACAAACATGTCAAAGATGAGAATGTCATAAATAAAAGCTAGAAGAAGAACTTAGACGAAAATAAGACAAATTAACATAAGAAATTGCAACATATGGATCATAAAAAATGTATAATCCCCTCTGCCTAAGCCCTATCCCAATCAGCTTCTTGGAATGCATATCTTGAACATGATAAGATGAAGAGAAAAAATAAAACTGAGAAGCCAGAATCAACAATTGACCAAAAGAGACAATACCAATGTAAGATTTGAACATAATATACATATTGAGATAGATACTTGAGATAAGTAGATTGAACCAACATCTGTTAATTACACTTAAGTACAATCAACAATCTCGACAGACATTGTAGATGTAAAATGTAAAAATATAAAAGAACTAAGAGAAGTTGACAAATGATATGAAGTGCTAGAGTCAAGAATCCATATAGAGGAAAATATACATGACTTGTTGCTAGAAGGCAAACCTGTATTTGAAGAAGCAGACATAACAACTCGTTAACAAAGCAATATAAGATGCAAATTCATGTACATCTGCAAATTCAATAAGAACAAATCTGATCATAATGATTAGACATGACAGAATAAAATTCTTAAACACTCATGTAGTCATGCCATTTTTCGAAGGGCCTGCATATCTATCTCTAATTGGTACTATTTTACAAAATTAAACTATGTGCACAGTCTTTTCAAATGATCCCAAACTGTTTTAGCCATTTTATACTTTGCTAATTGAGCACCTACAGATTGTAAACTAGCGAGGCTAAGTGATGATGAGTCAAGATTTCACAAAAACTAATCAGTCTGTTCAAAAGAACATCACATACAACAGAAATAAAATTTTTCGTGCCTTCGCTCTGAACTCGGGAAAAGTGGGGGCTAAGGTTTCATATTACAAACAATAAAAGTTACATCGATCAGCTAATATGCCAAATTTAAGTGGCTTATAACTTGACTCATCAGCTCAAGAGCTCTCTAGTTTAAAAATATATACTAATATAATGATGTATGTTGTCGATGTCATTCAATAATAACAAAATTACTATCTATTTTTAGTTATAATAACTTAATATTTTATTCAACCACCTGTTTCCTCATCATAGAATGCCTATGCCATGCCACCACCTAACCTCAACTACCCCCCTCATCATTATAACTCTTTTCCATATAATACATTTTTATGAAACCTTTCCAATTTTTTAGCATATCAATGTATCCCACACAAGCAACATTCATGAGTTGACTCGGCTCGATTCGATAAGGGGCTCAAGTGAGTTGAGTTTGAGAAGCGAAGAAGCTTAAGCTGAAGTCAGCACCACCTAGACTCATCAATTCATGAGGCAACACGTTTAAAAAATAATTAAAATAAAATATACCCTAATATGGATTAAATTTTAAGATTTTAACTTTAAATTATTATAAATATTTTAAAAATATAATTTTACATTTAAAATCAATTGATTTATTGTTATTTATGCTATTTGCAAATTCTATTTAAAAATAAATAAATCGAGCAAAATTGTAAAATTAAACTCGAGTTACTGTTAGAACTCGATTAATTAATCAAGTTCAAGTATGTGTGTGTATATATATATATATATATATATATATATATATATATATATATATATATATATATATATATATAATAATAATAATATCATGATAAGTGGTTGAGTGCGGAAGGGTTAAGATAATTGTGATATTGCTTCACTCATCAAGGAATATATTGCATGAATATAATATAAGTGTATACGTGCATATCTGAGTACAACCAAAAATTATTTCTTTTGTTTGAATATAAAATCTTCCAATTATTGAGTAATCTCCACTCCCATTTAAAAAAAAAAAAAAAAAAAAAAAAAAAAAAAACAAACAAATTTGATGTTCCCACAGTTATACATATATATTAAAAGATTGATCAACAGTTGGAGACCGCCGATCAACCCCTATAGGTTGAATTGACCGAAGAGCGGACTCCCCTTCTAGTCCGGTGTGCTATTTGAATTCTCTCGTCATGGGTGGGATTGAAACCCCTGACCTGAGGGATTTACACCAAAGGCCGCAACCAATGAGCCAAGGCTTTCACTCGCGCTCGCGCAAGCAAACGCACATAAATTTCATTTTTTAGATGATGCCACCTTATCTATGTTTGACAATGTGTATTTCATTTTTTTTTTAAATTAAAATAGTAGTGATTTTTTAACGTGATATGAAGGATTTTGGTATTGTAAAATCTAGATGTTAGATATGTAAATATGTAGGAGTTTGGGAGTTATGAACGTAAATGCCTCACCTATTGCATTTCAGTTTGGGATTATAACTGATTTGATTTATTTAGAATATAAAATGAGACAAATAACTTACAGAGTAAATATGATCGATTTCATTGCATGCAAAATTTTATTTGATGGAAGATTCGTTTGTTTTTTGTTTCTTCACCTGCTACTAAAATGTAGGATCATACAAACAAAGTAATCATATTAAAATAATGACAAATATATGTAAAGGAAACTGATATTTGGCAGGGACCCAAATATCAATTTTTTATGCGCATTCTAATCACATGATGAGGGCCGTGTTATGTGTCTTGACATTCGAGAGCTCCCACACCACTGTGGGATCGAACCTATGACCTGAGGGGACTTACAATGACCCCGCTACCAACAGGCTACGACAAGCGACACAAATATATATATATACACACATTAAATAAACATATGTACACATACCACTCAATTATTGCATATTTACATGTCTAGCACAAATAAATTCAGTTAATGATGTATTTACAACTCTTAACGCCTAAATTAAAATTTAACATATATGTCAATCTATTCTTATAAATAAAGAGACTCCATTTGAATTCACTTGCTTTAGGGAGAAGAATCAAATCATGCCTTTCTCCGCTTCTACGCCTATCAATAGTGTTCATGAAGAACAT
Organism: Papilionanthe hookeriana x Papilionanthe teres; assembly: GCA_022702705.1. Lineage (NCBI taxonomy): Eukaryota > Viridiplantae > Streptophyta > Magnoliopsida > Asparagales > Orchidaceae > Papilionanthe > Papilionanthe hookeriana x Papilionanthe teres. The sequence continues at coordinate 24,629,451 of CM040439.1, read as the reverse complement.
AACCACTCCATCAGCAATACTTTCAGCAGGAAGTACAAGAAGATACACAAGCTTTGAAGCACCATATGTAAAGGCACTGCATATGCTGCAAAATTTACCTATAAGATGAGAAACAATTGGTAATACATCTGCCAAATGTCCCGGACAAAAGGGAAAAAATTTGGGTACGTAAAGCGTACGCATCGCTGTATACATCCTTCAATAGAAGGATGCCACGTACGTATAACCTCCATGTAGCCTACTTATAACCTGCAAAAATAAGGAGGTTACATCGAGGTTACATCGAGGTTACAAGGGATAAAATACGGAAATACCCCTCATGTAACCTCCATGTAACTTCAATGTAATCTGTTGGACGTACGCAGCGCTGCGTACGCATTACGTACGCAATTTTTTTCCTGACAAAAGAGAGGCTTCATCATAAAATTGAGGAAAATCACAGAGCAAGGGAATCTAACCTTGATTGGAAGCAATACCAACTGGCAGAGAGGAACAATGTGAGCTATAGTTGCTATTGAATGTCACAATTGCAGAGAACAATAAGCTTCCTCATTCAACACATTTAATGATAATATTCAAAGTGAAAATAAATAATAACACTCCAAACAGAAAGTTTTGACTCACTTCAAATTCTAAACAAAACACTATGAACAGGCTATCTAATAAATAAGAATGTTGCTGGAATGCAAATTAAACATACCGGGCTTCAATTTCAGAATAAAAAATCAACTAATGAGTTTTCTCCACTGACATATATTGACAGAGGTAATGAGTTAGTGTGCATTCCTTCTGGAAATGTGCAGGAGGGAACACCATCGTTCCATTGATAAGGAAACAAATCCTTCCATAACACCAGCTTCATACAGTAATTATCTCACATTTATGGGGCATACCAAATCTTGTGTATGTAAATACATAGAAATTAGGTGGTATGTATGTATGTAGATCTTTCTTAAGATTCAATGAAATTATCAAAACAAATGAAATCAAAACTCACCAAAACAAAAACAAAATCGAAGTCGAGCTTTAAAGTCATGACTGTAACGATGTTAACAAGAGCATCAGGTTATGATTATAATTTTAATAATTGAGTTTGAATAACTTTAAGGCAATTGTACGTATATGATTAACAGGTTACAAGATGCGTATTTGATGAAATATGACAGCAAAAAATAATGCGATAAATATATAATTGTAGCCTTCAATCAATTCATCTTCAGCATAAAGCCACGCCATAGCCATCGAACTTCTGCACAAATCTTGAGATTTAAGTGTTAGATATAAATATATATAAGAATTGTATGGAATGCATGTAAATGGCCCAACTAAGAACTTTCTTGCATCATATTTGAGATCCTGCTATCGTTCGCTAAGGTTCCTTGCAAAGGGTGATGATCTCATTTCCAGTCTCACTGCAAAATATTAAGCTCCTCTTTGCTGTTATATTTGTCTCCATGGGTTAGGATTGGGTTTGATCTTTACCCCGCCTTCACCTTTTATGTTGCTGTGTTGTTCTAATCCTAGTGCAAATTATATAAACTTTGTTCCAATTATTTGGATCAACTTCAAAATTATCTTCGCCATTTTTTGGAATAGCAAATTTGTTCCAATGATTTGGATCAACTTCAAAATGAGCTGCGACATTTTTTTGGGACAGCGACTTTGTTCCAATGATTTGGATCTAACTTCAAAATTATCATGTTGTGACAGCCAAACACTCCCTAAATCGTATATGAATTACCAAAGGTTTTGCGTAGCATCCGAATCCAAGCATCAGCATTTAATTACAAGTGAATCAAAGAAGATTTGTATACATACCACTCAATTCATATGTATTTACATATCTAACACCTAAACTTCTTTACTCTGCCTAATTAATGAGATTTGAGAGAAATCTAGTCATAAGGAAAAGCAACATGCAACAACCAATTATTTGGATCAACTTCAAAATTATTTTCGACAAATAGAAGCCAGAGGCATTAAACTTTGTTTTGAAAATATATCAAACGAATTTCTTACCAAAAAGTTAAAAGTATGTCATCATCAAACCATTACAAGAACAAGCACCAAAATATGTACAACAACAGACCAAAAACATAAAACCAAACAATAAAAGCACATTAAGTTTCAGTATTTTCAAAAGAACTTCGGATTTCCTACCAACAATAAGTAAAATGAATAAAAAATAGTCTAAGATCTAAAGTTCTTACAACGCACAGATCTGCAAGTAATACCAACTATTTGAGTTTTTCTCTTTCGACACAAAAAAAAACATACAAAAAAGAATTAAAAAAAAACTTTAATTATCTATCCAATTTTCTCTCTATTAGAAGTTATACTATAATAAAAAATATCTCTGAGTTTTGCTCTTATACTAAAATTTCAATTTTAATTTTTAGGATCTTGAATGTAGAACACCAGCTCCACATGAGAAGATAAAACAAACAGATCATGCTGTCTTTTTTCACCAGTATGAATTGAACTTGAGAAGTTCACTAAAATCAGTCCAAAATTGGTCTCTCTTCATCCCAGTAGCATTAGTGTTCGCCAAATCACATTTGAACAAGTCAACCCGGAATAAATCGGAATAACAAATATCAATAATATGACTCACTTGCCCGTAGTAATTGAAGTCACCAACTTCAATGGTGTTCACAATACCATAGTTTTGATTTTTCTTATTATCATCATAAAATTTAATATAAAATTTATGACCATTTACGTAAAATCCCATATATTTCCATGTAATCTAGTTAGGATATTTGCAAGAGCCAAAATTTCATCTGTTAAAGAAGAATCATTGACTACTTTAATCTGAAATGAATAAAAAGTTTCATTAAAAAAATTCATGTTTCAACAAATAATCAATATGTAAGAAACTTGCTTCTTGATCGAACCACTCATGAAATCTTTCAGTCAGAAGCTTCTCAATTTCTGTTAGAGTTAAATTTTTATGTGTTTCTCCCTTTCTTTGTTCACTAGCAATAAAGGCTTCTCTATATAATGATATATTATCACAATGGCAAAGCATATATCTATGAGCTTGTACTAAAGATTCTTTATCTAAGATAAATGTTGTAATCTTTCGCAATGAAATTCCTACGCTGCAAAATTGTAATTGCTACTCATTTAATGACAAGTTTGAACTCGTGGGCATATGAGTATCTGTCGGCCGCTTTAGGAGCAGCTGCGATGCGCTTTGAGATTTTAATTTAATGTATATATGTGTGTATGTATTGATTTTTGGAAATAAAATTTTAAGTTTTAAAATATGAGAATGAGAAAGGACGGGTCTCATTCGTTTAGCAGTTTGAATGAACGAGCGTAATATCGCGAGTAACGCATCTATTCCGAAGAATAGGCACCCTACTTGACAATATCGCTCGATCAAATAAACCACAAAATTCATGACATCCGTTACGGTCGCGAACGCTTTATGTGGACCGAACAAATTCCCTATTTAATACGAAGGAATTAAATAGGGTTTATATTATCTGAGTGCTTTAAAACTCACTATAGAGTGAGCCCTATAGTTAATTACCGCTTAAACGACCAAAGTCGACTTGAGAGAACTCTCGATTTAGGTCTCGGGTTTTTATCTTCACGAAGTCAAAATGTAGGGTTTTCAACGAAATTTGGTAATAGGAAATCCAATAGGTGAAAGGCACAAGGAGGAACAGTTATTTGTGGAGTCAAAGGAAGAAAGGTAGGGGATGTCACAGATCTCGAGGAGAACCTCGAGGACGTCCGGACTATCCTATGGTTGAGAACTTTGAATTTTGGAAAGAGATTTATTTTAATTTCAATCTCGCAAATTAATTATAGGGATTACGTTTGCATGATGTCACGATTATGCAAACTACCCGAAAGACAGGGAGGCACACGTCGTATCGGACGACAACCTCGGAAACCTAAGCGAGTTAGGGCTTATATCGCACGGGAGGGCTGTGCTGAGCTAAAAGAACGGGTGAGGGTTTATGTCGCACTATGCGTGACTACCTCGAAGTCACTAGGGTTTGTTGTTTAAATAAAGGAATGGTTTTCTGTGATGTCGACACGGGTTTTCTTGAAGAAGATGACCATCGTCGCTCACAGTGCTCCAAGTCTCCACGTCGTAGCGGGAATCGCGAGTTTAGGTTTGAAGTCTTAAGTTAAAATGAGCGTACGAGTCGTTTATTATTTTTTATTAGCGAGTGAGTGTGTACTGATGATGATGAGAGTAGTAACAGAAGCGATAAACGGGGAGCGTCTTATAATGAGCTAAACGATGAACATGCTAAACGAGTATAAACATCGTCGAGCGAGGAGAAAGTACGGGAATGTAAAACATCGTTAAGCAAGTACATGTATCGAAAGTAAACAACCCAGACAAGCGGGAGTATAGGTTGAAAAGTAAAACGTCTAGCAGTGATAACGATGAAGAAAGTAAAGACTATCGCAGGAGTACGAGTATGCTTTCTTTATCCTCATATGTACCGTTATCACGTTTATTTTTTTATTTTTACTTATTTCTGCAGCGAGATTTGTCGATCTTAAAAGAGCGAGGAGTAGAAGTAGTAAGTGAAAACAACCTAGCCAGACGAAGTCTATATGGTATGTACACGGAAAGTAAAGTCCGAAAACTCAACGGTGAAAACGGAGGAAAACGCGCAAATAAGCGAGGAAAATCGCGAGAAGAATACCAAGAAAGTCGGGAAAGAAAGAAAAGAAACGTCAGTAGAAAACTACGAGAAAAGTCACGAACGAAAACAAAACAAAGTCGTGAAAACTGCAAAAGCAGCAGTAAGAAAACCCACAGACGACTCGCTAAACTCATGGCGAACCATGAGAAAGCCATAGGCCTCGAAAAGAAAGACCAGTAAGCGGGGTGGTGTTTCGGACTCGAGGCATCTGCTAATGTCCGGACTTGAGTGCTTGACTCTCAGGCCGACTTTCTGGAAGAGCGATCTGATCCGACTCGAATAGCCAACCAGTGGACCTTTATAAATTTTCATGCATTTCATTTTTGGTTTGCATGCGAGTAAAAAGTTTGTAGGTAAGTAGGTTGTATAGTAGTGGAGGTAATTTTGTTTTTTCGAACATATGTATTTTTGTTTTAAAACATTTCGATCACTGAGGTTGACTACCCTAATAGGACTAGGTCTACGAACATTAGGTCGTCGGCGGTAGAAACCCGAGGACGGTCGAACGGTTCCGTGATTCCCGCTCTACTCTCTGCGAGTCTACGAGTCGGGCGGCCCGTTCATGGCTCTCGTAATTTTTCTCGTTTTGCGGTCTCATCAATGTCCCCACCGCACTTACGAGCGCTAGCTGATGGCCCCACATATAACCGAGGAGGTTATATATGCACACCTACACGTCCCCTGTAGGTGTGTGCTTTGAGCCAAGAAACAAGGTGAAACTAGGGACGAGAGGTCAAGGAAAGGAGGACGGAAAGCGGCCCACCTAACACAATTTCGGAAAAGAAGTGAACCGATTTCCAATGATCAAAAGCAAGTAAATCACCCTGGACTCCCGACCGACCTCACATGTCCTGTAAAAAGGACCTAAAGGCACCTCGACACTCTCGGAGAGGGTAAGGACTAGACTCCTAGGAACACACTCCTTTTCCCAAACAAAGATCGTAAAATCAAGAAAATAAAAAAAGAGAAAGCCACTGCTCGGGTCCTAGGCTCCAGACTACTAACCTGAGGGCTATCACAAAAGTCCTAGACTTTGCTATTTCATTTATGTCCAATTTTCATTTCTTGCCACAACACCGGGCCTTAAGCTAATAATGAAACAAAGGCCACACACCTATCAACATCAATTTATCAAGTGATTGCTATAACTCATGCTCACATGCTTTTCTTAATCAGGCCTCAATATTTAACCTTCAAGCATTAATTGAAGCAAATAAGAGATGTTCTTAAATTCTTCCAAACCAATTTCATAAATAAATGTAGCAAGAGGCAAAAATAACATCACCATATCCATCACCTCACACACCAAGGCTCTCGGCCAAGACAAGAGCAAGGAGAGGCCCACGACGAGGTCACGACGAAAGGAGGCAACAAGAAGTAGAGCCTCCGCCCAATTTCGAGTTACCATAAAGAAGCTCACGGACAAGCCTTAAGAAGCCATTCACATCAATTCCAACTCACCACAAACACACAGGATCAAATTCGCTAGGTGACCAAGCCATTCAGCCCCTCTATGGCCCGTGAGAGACACAAACCCGAAACCCCTACAAACTCCAAACAAGGGTGCAGCCGTTTCACGATTCGAGGCCGTTCGGAGAACCTCGTCACCGGTCGAGTCGAAAGTACGTCAAATTCGATCTCGCTGAAATTCTGACTTTGATGTCGCTCGTTCTGGCATTCTGACTTCTGACCTTCATCCGTCGAGAATAATTTGAAGACGTCGAGGCTGTGGCTCGAGGAATTTGTGCTCGGTAGTGCAGAAAATGTGCACGAGGCTATCCTAAGGTCCAGTGGTCCTATAGGAACTCAATTTGGAGTCCTAACGCTAATTCCAACCTACCTGCTGTGAGCTAGAGGTCAGGAACTCCGTCCGGGACTCCAAAAGAGTGTCGAAGTGGTTTCGATCATTCTAAAGCGAGGTGGGCCCAGTGCTAGGAATCTAAGATCGTCGGGGAAGCTCCTAAAGCTAGAACCCTAAATCCTAGGAGGAAAACTAAACCTCGACAAAAACGAGGTCAAAAGTATCTGAAATCCCTCTAAATATCTAGAATAAAAATATATTCCTTCCTCCATTATATATCCCTTTGCAATTAATCCTTCGGGTTGTGCCTTATTTCCAACAAAATCCTTAAGCCCAACATAATCCTTAAGCACCGACGAAAATCTGTATATTATATTTTTAACAAAAATAACTCAAGTTAAATTAACAATAAATCTTAACTTTTTATACATTACTTCTCAAATGGACATATCTACTTGCAATGCATTGAACCACCAAGTTTGATTTCTTCAACTAAGTGAATGAGTAAATGAAACATGATTGTGAAAACGAGCGGAGGATTTACTTTTCCATCTTACACAAAGTCAGTACCATATCATTCTGAAGTTTCTGTAACCAAATTGGACTGATTACCTTAGCACATAAAGATTTCAAAAACTGTGAGATCTCAACAGTAACACCGATAATTTTTTCTAATGAAGCACAACTTTTAAGTGCAATTGGTAGAATATCTTCAATAAACACATGATAGTCATGACTCCTTAGATCTGCCATCTTGCAGTCACTAATTTTAACGGATTTAGAAATATTTGATATATATCCTCTAGGCATTTTCATATTTTTTAGTGCTTCACAGAACATTTGTTTTTCCTTTTTTGACATTGTTAAACAAGTTGATGGTAAATAAAATGTACCATTATCTAAAATGCGAGGATGGAGTTCATTTTTCACACCAATATCAATCAAGTCTTGTCTTTCTTGCAGATTATCTTTTGATTTGTCAAGATCAAAGAGTGTGGATAGGAAATTATCACAAACATTTTCTCTACGTGCATTACATCCAAATTATATGGTAGAATGTTGTGCTTCCAATATGGCAAGCGGAAGAAAGTATTTTTTTCTTCCACATTAACAAATCATCAGATCCTTCTGTTATCAAACCAGTATGCTTCCTTTTCTTGCTCTTATGGATTACATTATTATTTTTTACTAAAAATAGTCAGCAAAGACTCCAATTGTGATAAAATTTAAGTGACAATAATTCTTTGAGATGCGCTTCTAAATTCTTCAGTTTTATCAAAATGTTATTTATGTCGACGAAAAATATATCCGTGGCAGCCAACCTCGATGACCCATAAATTTTTTTACTTTTGTGCAACCATAGTTATTTGATATTTTCAACACAACATGAACAAGCAAATCTCTCTGCCTTTAGTGCTCCAACCAGATAACATAGCATGTGCAGGAAATTCATTAATGCTGCATGCATTTTGAAATTTTGATTTGTTGCTGCATCATAACATTGAACTCTCAACCATAATTCCTGTGAGTTTTCAATTAATGGTTGTAGGTAAATGTCAATACTATTACCTGAACTTCTCAACCCCGGTATTATGGTAGACAAAATAAAATATATATGTTTTATCCCAATCCAATGAGGTCAATTATAGATAACCAAAAGTACAGGCAAAATATTGTATGTACTCCTCATAAGTTTGAAATGATTAAATATATTTGTGGTGAAACCAAAATGAATATTTCTTGGATCCAAGGTAAAATCAAGATATAAATTGTCAAAACATTTTCATGCATTACAACAGGATGACGCAACATTCAATCTCTATTACGGCGTTTAGAGTATCATATCATATTTGATACCGAAGTTAACACAAACCACAACGCAAGACACAGATTTTATTAATAACTTGAAAAAGAGCATTACAACGATGCCTCAAAAAAAAGAAAAATACCGCGGAAATTAAACATAAAGTAAAACATTAAAATAAAGACTCAACGCATAATGACAGAACAAGCTCAACGAGGAGGAAGTCCAAAGAGGTGGCGCTAGGTCGGTGGTTGCAGTGAAGGCCCTTGAGGAAGTAGGACAACAAGGAGGCGTCAAACCGCAGCTTGATGACGTCGGAGACGTAGTCGAAGGCTGGAATCAGGAGAGGCAGGAGTTGGTGGCCTGCAGAAAGGAGGGAAGATGTGGCCTGCAGAGGCAGGGTGGAGCACGATGCTTGTGGGGGCAGGGAACAGGAAAGGAGGGACGTGAAGGCTGAGGAGCAAAGGGAGAGGGGCAGTGGGCTGCAGAAAGGCTATCTGTAGCGGTGGGAGGCAGTTGGATTGTTGGACGGAAGGTGGCTGCCTGCTGTGATGAAGGTTTTTGTGGCCTGGAAGTTGTCGGCTTGCTGGAAGGAAAGGCGGCAATTGTCTGTAAGGCAAAACATAGAGCTGCCGCCTGATGGAAGACGGGGACAACAACTGGAATCATGGGCAAGCCTGATGGAAGACGGGGACAACAACTGGAATCATGGGCAAGCAGAAGCTGGTGCGGCGTGCTGTGGGAGGACAGTGAACCAACTTGTGGTGTTTCTTACATTTTTTGTGTTTTCTTATTCTACTTGCTTCCATTCTAAGTTTTGCTTTGGATTTCTAGAATCGATTTCTGCGGTTTTCATCACAACATGACATTGTTAGAGAATGACCAAAATAGATCACTAGAAGGGTATAACAATTCCTTCACAAGCTTGGCGAGCACATCCATTTTACCATTATTGCAATGGGAAATTTTAACCAAGATTACAATAGGAATAGCACAGAAGAAGCTCCATGACCAGTTGGTGATTCAGCACGAGACAGGCATAACGCCCTTGAAGGTTCCCACAACTTCATTTACAAGCTATCCAGCCAGATAATAATTCCAAACCGAAGTTCAAAGCTTCATATTCAGTTTAATTACTGATACTTGCCTCTAAGAGGTTATAAGAGAATCTATCCTAAACAGGGGAATTCTTGAGCAAACCTAGCGTCTTAATGGAAGAGGAACCATCAAAATATAGCTCTCAAGTAGCAGACTCCCGATTCTCTGCGCTCGAGATTTTTTTCATATGGCAAACCATCATAAAGAGATGAATCAATAATAATCAGGAGGGTGGTGATACAATCAGGCAAAACCTGTCCTTTAATGTCCTGATGATGGACAAAGATGATATAAAACTATGATAGGATTGGGGACTAACATGCCAAATAAACTTATAGCATTGGACTATGCATCAAGTACTACAATGAGTTGACCATAAAAAAGGCTAATCTGGTGCAAAGGCATGAAAAAACTTTTATGCAATATAAAAGTCAAACAATAGTTTTGAAGGTTTAGATAATTAAATTCTGCCAGAATCAAGTGTCGGCTTACCCAATCCAATTTATTTTTATTTTTCAACTTCTTTGTCTTGGGCTAAAAGAGAGTCGCGTGACTCATCCAATGTGAAAGTGTAAATTATCAATGGATTGCTTTGAACCAAAGCAAACAACACGAGAGGATGCAACATATAGCACTTTCAAGACGTCCTAACAACATCAGTCCCAATAGAAATATGTATTCCTTCTTCACAAGGCAAAAAATAGACATCTGCCAACTAAGTTAGAAATGAAATAAAGAATTGAATGTTGCTGCCAAATGGTATTACAGAAGGCCGATTGAATCTTATCACATTCGCTTGGATAGAAAGTAGCAATCTTATCTTCCGTTCTGATGCACAAAAGTTGATTTGGCCAGCAGATCTTTCGGCATGACGAACAACAAGGTTGTCCTTTTACATTTTCTCCCATTGAATTTAACAGAGATGACACTAAACACTGTTAAGTGCAGATTTTGTTATATACTGAAGTCACATCAACATGGTATAGAGACGTAAAATGAAACAACAACCATGCAAGAACAAGTCTAGTTTTCACAGTAAAATTAAGCTTTATTAATACCACTCATATAAGCTACATATACAGGCCATCAAGGAGTGGGCTTAAAATGACCTGAAATAAAGGTAAAAATTCATAACATCTTACAGCAACTTAAATATATTGATATACATTATTATTTTTATTTAACCATACAATTATGCATCAAATTACACCAACAGATTTTACATATTATATATATAAAAGATACACTGATAAGTAGCAAAATACCTTGTATTCTTGAGAAATGGCAACATTGTTTGAGGATCGATATGCCCTTAATTATGCCAAGTGTGAAACTGCTACTGATCTAAGAAATGGCTATTCACACCGGCTCTATAAATTTGTAATGATCTGGTAACACCGGCAGTAAAGGAAATCTCACTTTGAGAAGGCACAAAAAACACACTTCCCTCAGAAACATCTCGAGTTATAGAAGCTAAACCCATCTGTAGCCTACCATCCCCAGAAATAATAAGCAATATTGAAGGGCCTGAGATTTCAGTGATCACAACGGACTCTCCTGATGGAATCAGACAGCAGTCAACTTCAAATTCATCAAATGGAGGAGCGTAACGTTTTGTATATTGCTTCAATGAATCCCCATTCAAGATTTCAGGAAGGCCCTGCATAAAAGTATAAAAAAGGTATCTTAATTTTTTGTCACGTGTATAATCAATTCAAACCAAAGAAACAGTTTTAGCAGAATTATAAAATCTAAATAATATTTGGGAATAAATACAAATATATAGTTTAAACAGTATTAAAAGATCCACCTTTTTAAATGCATGATTTACAAACGAGTAGCTGAAGAGACAATGAGACAAAACATAAGTTAAAAAAGACACTGCCCAGATTTTGCTGTTGTTAATGAGAAAATATTTTCTTTAGGAAAGGCTCAAACTACCCAAAAGGCATGATGATAACGCTCCCCCTTCTAAGAATCAGAAAGCTGATCGATTAAGTATTAATTCAAATTTATCAAAAAAGCATTTTAAGCAAATAATAATAATATATTTTTATTGTTAAAACATAATAAAACAAAATAAAGGTTATAAAAAATTGGCAAAACTTTGCCCAAACAAATTTTCAGGTCAGAATGGAGATCAGGACAAAAAATTGTCGACCATCATTAACATGAATAGCTTTTCAATCAATCTGCCCGCAAGTGCGTTCATCATTTGGGATCAAATCAAGAGGAACATCAAATGGGCCATCCATGATCATAATTTGATTCGCAAACCATATATTGAAGGAAACATGATTTTTGATATTGATGGTTCAGTCTCTTGATCGCTGAAAATGGCGGTGATTCACAATATTGAGATTAAAGAATAAGTCAATAGAAAACTAAGAGAAGAATAGTCAGATACTCGGTATCAAGATCAGATAGTGCTAAACCTAAACCATTAGATGGTGGTGATTCACAATATTGAGATTAAAGAGAAGAATAGTTAGATACTTGGAATCTAGATCAGATAGTAGTAAATCTAAAACATTAGATGGCTATCGAGAGTACAAAAGAATTACAATAAATTTTGAACTAAATTTGGACAAGTTTTTATTTTGAATTTACATTTGAATTTCTGTCGTTGTAGAGTACATTTTGAAAGGATAATCTTGTATTTAAATTGAAGAGTAGGGATTAGACTGTTAAATTGTAAAGTTACTTTATGTTAAAGGCTATTTAAATCATTCTCCGTAGATTTTTGTACACAAAAGGGCCTAATGCCTGCAATAGAATTCAATTCAATCATCCGCCAAACTTTTTCCTCATCTTTCTTTCTTAATCCTCTCAGCAGTCCTTCCCATCCTCTACCTTCCAACTGCTGCTTGCTGCCACCACCTCCATCTTCTGTACGGCAGCCAACAAGCCACTAAAATCTGCTGCAGCTCCTCCAGAAATAGTCGTTGTGCTTGAGCTGAGTCCTGCAGAGAGGAAACAGCGGTTTTTTTTTTAGCTATGTTACAACAATCCTGTCCCAAGAAAGCAATCTGATTTGTTGCTTTCCGCAAACACCAGATCAAGACAGGCAAACTGTTTGATCTCCAACGGAGAAAATAATTCATGATGGCCATATACAGCACACAAAAGAAAGAAAACTGCAAATGAGATATCCAGCATGAGGATAATTCATTTATTGTACAGCTCAAGAGGATTGAATTTTCTGTTTACTGAGAAGTATAAAGGAATTTTTGCTGTTTACAGCAAGAGTGGGTAAACAAAAGAATCAAAAGTGCTGTGAGATATGTACTTCCTGGTATAGAGATGAAACGCAAAGAACACAAGCAAACACAGATCGTTTACGTGGTTCGATCCAACTGGATCTACGTCCACGGGAGGGAATCAATCAAATAGTTCACTAAAGCAAAAGAAATGGAGAATACATAGCTTATACATAGAGATGAGCCCTCGTCTTCCTTCTATAGCCTCCCTCTCAAGCGACACCTTGATACAAGGCCTCAAGACGCTCTCCTCATCTCTAGCTCTCTAGCTATTCTCTCCACCTTTATGGTAGCTTAAGACCTCTTCCCCTTGCTTTCCTAAGTCTCACACCCTCTCTATTTATACAAACCAGGAGAGTGGTAGGTGGGGGGTAGATGGGGGGTAGGTGAGCGGTAGGTGAGCTATAGTAGGTGAGCGGTACCACATTACGAAAGTGTCCTTTTACCTTATTTCATAAATTAGGGGTCAAAATAACAATTCTCCATCTTGACCCTCAATTGAGAAGCTTCGAAGTAAAGATTCCCTCCAGCCAGCCCCTGAGGGGGCCCTCAGCTCTTGGTAAAGTTTACTAAGTCCAGACAGTGTCTGAACTTAGTTGACGGTAGCACCTTAGTGAGTATATCAGTAGGATTTTCTTCAGCAGATATCTTCTCCACTATTATTGAACCCTTGGTGACGACATCCCTCACAAAATGAAGCTTCATATCTATATGCTTGGATCTTTTGTGAAAGACCTGATTTCTGGTTAGGTGAAAGGTGTTTTGGTTGTCGCAAAACACAGTTATCACCTTTTGATGTATCTCAAGCTCCTCAGTCATGCCCTTTAACCACATAGCTTCATTGATTGCTTCAATCACAGCGATGTACTCAGCCTCTGTTGTTGAGAGGGCCACAACAGATTGGAGATTAGACTTCCAACTGACTAGCGATGCAGAAGACGGTGAAGATGAATACAGTCGGTGAGCTTACGCGGTGTCAATGCTTCCTGCATAATCGGAATCCATGTAACTGACTACCTTTTCTTCTTTGTCTTCCTGCCTTTTGAAGAGTAGCCCTAGATCTGTAGTGCCTCTTAGGTATCTCAGGATCCATTTTAGTGCTTCCCAGTGAGCATGTCCTATGTTTGCCATGAACCTGCTTACAATACTGACGGCGTAGGCCAAATCTGGTCTGCTGCAAATCATACCATACATGATGCTACCAACCCCATTGGCGTAGGAGACACCCTTCATGTATCATTCTCTTCTTCAGTCTCTGGTGCTTGAGAGTTCGACAATCTGAAGTGTTGACCAATCGGTGTTACAACCTGCTTGGCCTCGTGCATGTTGAACCTTGCTAGAACCTTCTGAATATATGACTTTTGAGACAAGAATAAGCTGCCCTTTTTCCTGTCTCTAGTAATCTCCATCCCAAGGATCTTTGTAGCAGGTCCTAGGTCCTTCATGTCAAATTCAAAATTGAGCATACCTTTGATCTTTTGGACTTCCTCCTGTCTTCTGCTGGCTACTAACATATCATCCACATAAAGGAGCAAGTACGTACTAATTTCACTGTTTTGCCACTTCATGTACACACAATTGTCGTAGTTGCTTCGACAAAGCCGATCTTTAGCATGAACTCATCAAATCATTTGTACCATTGTCTTGGGAACTTTGTTTAATCCATACAAACGCCTTTAACAGCAAGACTTTGTCCTTTATCTCGGGTGTATTGTCACCGACGAGCTGATCCATGTAGATGGTTTCTTCAAGCTCTCCGTACGGGAACGTCGGTCTTAACATTTAGTCGCTCTAATTCCAAATTGAATTGAACCGCTAGTGCTAGGACTATTCTAATGGAGCAGTGCTTCACCACGGGTGAGAAGATTTCGTTGAAGTCAATCCCTTCAACCTGTGTGAATCCCTTTGCAACAAGTCTGACTTTGTATCTGATCCTCTCAATACCTGGCGTGCTTTCCTTCCTTTTGAAGAACCACTTGCAACCAACTACACATTTGTTCGTTGGTCAATCCACAAGTTCCTAGGTTTTGTTCTTCATCAGAGAAGTCATTTCCTCATCCATTGCCTCTTCCCACTTGTGTCTTTCCTTGCTCTTCAGGGCTTCCTTGTAGTTGCTCGGTTCTACTTCTTCTATCACTTCAGCAACACTCAAAGCATAAGAGATCATATCTGCATGGCCGTATCTCTCTGGCGGTCTGATAGTTCTTCTTTGTTTGTCCCTTGCCAAGCTGTAGTCATCAGATCTTCTTTCTGGTTCAGTTACTTGCTGGTCTTCTACCGCTTCATCTTGATCGTTCACAACTATCCTTTGATCAGTTGAAGTTTGTTGTTGTTGCAGCTCCACCTCAATTGACGAACCCTCCTTAGTGACACTGTTCCTGGTAACATAGCTTTGCAGACTCCCCATTTTGGAATCATCGAATGTCACGTCCCTACTGATGATGCATTTTTGTTGATCTAAACACCAAAGTTTGTAACCTTTGGTTCCAGGAGGATATCCGATGAAGATGCACTTGGCAGCCGCTTCCAGCTTATCTTGTCTAACATGAGCATATGCAATACATCCAAAAACTTTAAGATTATCATAGTTACCTGGCTTTCCGTACCAATCTCCAGAGGAGTCTTCATATCAATAGTTGTCGATGGGCATCTGTTGATAAGGTAGCAAGCGGTTGACACAGCATCACCCCAGAAACTTTTGGGTAGACCTGCATTTAGCAGCATGCACCTCACTCTCTCTAGAAGAGTCCTATTCATCCTCTCGGTCGAGCAGTTACGGTGATGAGTGTTCGGATCGTCTTGTGCCTTGTGATATCATTCTTCCTACACGGCTCCTCAGCTGCTACGAACGAGTACTCGAGCCATTATCGGTTCTCGAAGTGCTTGACTTTGCTCCCATCTTATTTTCGGTTAGGGTTAACCAGTCTCTGAATCGTTGAAAAGCTTCATCTTTTGTTTTCAAGATAAAGACTCATACCTTCCTGGTGTAGTCATCGATGATGGACATGAAGTATCTTCCTCCTCCATGAGTCTGAGTTCTAGCTGGGCACCATAGATCACTCTGTACATAATCGAAGGTTTCTTTGATGTATGTATTCCGATGAGAACTTCACCCGGTGGCTTTCCTGTACACATTGTTGCAGAATTCCAGGTTCTTGACCCGATCTCCGCATAACGGGTTCTCTTTGGACAATTCACGTAAGCCCCTTTCACTTACATGCCCCGACCTCGTATGCCATGTAGTACGGGCTGTCAGCTCTCGATTGAACTGCATTTGAGAAGTTCCTGATCACAGTTCTTCCAACTAGAGAGTATAACCCATTCTTTCTGACTCTTTTCATGACTATGAGAGAGCCCTTAACTACTATGATACAGCTATTATCTGTCTTAGATGAGTATCCATTCGACTCCAGCGTCCCTAAAGAAATCAGATTTCTTTTAAGTTCTGGGATGTACTCGACATCTTCACGATATCCGTTCAGCTCCATCGAACATCTTTATTCCGATCGTCCCGCTGTCGATTGCCCTACATGCTTTATTATCTCCAAGTAGAAAGGATCCACAATTTGTCAGTTATAGTGTCTCGAACCAGTCTTTGTGAGGACACATGTGGAAGGAACACCCTGAGTCAAGGATCCACTCCTTGCTAGATTCGAATCACTCGTGATCACGCAGAGCTTGAGTGAATCATAGCCGTCTGAGACTATGTTTGCTTCTCCAGAATCTTTAGGCTTCTCCTGAAAGCCTTTCTTTCTATCCGGACAGTTCTTAAAATGACCTTCCTTGTGGCAATGGTAGCACTTGTAAGATCTCTTAGAAGGCGGCTTCTACTTATTTCTTCCGGATCGTGATCCGCTCGATCGCTTTCAGAACCTTTCTTGCTCGATCTTCCTCTAACCATCAGTATGTCTCCGCTGGTTTCCTCCTTCATGTCGTGCTTCTTCTGAAGCTATTTGGCTCTGATCAATGATTGAACCTCTTCTAGAGTAATCGTCTGCGCCCTTCCATAGAGCATCGCATCCTTGAACTACTCGTAGCTCTTAGGAATAGAGTTTAGCAACAACAGTGCCTTGTCCTCGTCATCCATCTTGACGTCGATGTTCTCAAGATCATCTATGATCTTGTTGAACTCGTCGATCTGCTCCGAGACTGATTTGTCTTCGTGCATTTTGAATGAGTATGGGCGATGCTTCGGAAAGAGCTCTATTAGCCGGGGACTTGGTCGGGCGAGCTGCCTCGAGTTTGGCCGAAGTGCTTGAGTCGTTGTCTCCTCGACACCTCCGCAGAACCTTGTCGCCCGAAGCTCGAGATTATCAGCCTATGAGGCTTTGTCCAGGCATGTCGATCTTCTCTTTCTCTGTCATGTCGGTCGGCGGTGCCGCCGGCCCTTGCAAGGCTTCTGCAACACCCTGCTGAACAAGCAAGGCCCTCATCTTGACTCTCCACAGGCCGAAATCGTTCTTTCCTGTGAATTTCGCGATGTCAAATTTAGCGGATCCCATTATTGTGGCTTGATCTCACTAATGTCTGAAATCCACTCCGCTGAGCACCTGCTGAATTTCGAGAGCTGACCACCTTTAGTAGGAATAGAATATTCCTTGATTCCCTTTCAGATTAATTACTTCGTCGCTGCACGATTAATAGCTTTTCCTCTGCACCAGCTTTCTAATATAGTCAAGAAAAGCTGCAGCTGGCTGAATATAAAATTCCTGTCGCAGCGCGCTCCGCGTGCTTCTGTCGCGACATACGCTAGCTGTCGCGGAAATCCTCCTTCACCAGATCTGCCCCTTCACGGACCGTTCCTCCTCTGTCTCGCCGAACTGCACAACCTGCGGTGTGAATCCAGTCGATCAAAGCTTCCACTGCTACTGAATCTGTCGTGATTCGGCTACCTGCAACGTGATCCGCCTGCTCCTATGTTCGTGAATGTCGAGCTCCTCTTCTTCGTCGCTGGCCGCGAACACCTCTAGCCAAGAAGTATGGATCTTCCCACAGACGGCACCAATTATTGTGAGATATGTACTTCCTGGTATAGAGATGAAACACAAAGAACACAAGCAAACACAGATCGTTTACGTGGTTCGATCCAACTGGATCCACGTCCACGGGAGGGAATCAAGCAAATAGTTCACTAAGGCAAAAGAAATGGAGAATACATAGCTAATACATAGAGATGAGCCCTCATCTTCCTTCTATAACCTCCCTCTCAAGCGACACCTTGATACAAAGCCTCAAGATGCTCTCCTCATCTCTAGCTCTCTAGCTATTCTCTCAACCTTTGTGGTAGCTTAAGACCACTTCTCTTGCTCTCCTAAGCCTCACACCCTCTCTATTTATACAAACCAAGAGAGTGGTAGATGGGGGGTAGGTGAGCGGTAGGTGAGCTGTGGTAGGTGAGCGGTACCACGTTACGAAAGTACCCTTTTACCTTACTTCATAAATTGGGGGTCAAAATAACAATAGATATTCTCTAACAAGCACAAAACAAGGTATATCTAACTTGATCCCTGAAACTCTAGGGCTTTTAAAAGAAATAAATAAACCCCTTGCAATCCTTCCAAGATTCCTAATTGTGGATTTAGGGTCTTGTCGGCGTTGTTTTGGGTGTGGAGTGCCCGTAGGAAATCGTCGGTCGCCGGAATCAAAATCCCGTCGCCCGCTTCGGAATGACACTTTAATTTATATATATATATATATATATAATTTTTGAAAAAAATATGAAATCAAACTGACCCCATATTTTCCATAGTTTAAATGAAAGAGCGCTACACCTCAAGACATGCATTTATCCCGAAAGATAAACACATTACTTGAAGGTGAAGCTCGATCAAATAAACTAAGAAATATATGACGTCTGCTTAGTCTACGAAACTATTTTATTGTCGACAATGACTCCCTATTTAATATGAAGAATTAAATAGGGTTTATTTTAAGTTTGGGTTCGGAAATCTTCACTATAAGACGAGCCTCTATAGTTAATTACATCTTAAATGACCAAAATTACTTAAGAAAACACTCGATAAAAATCAGGAAATGTTATCTTTAAGGAGGTCAAAAGGATAGGACTTTTCAACGTAATCAGACAAAGATGTGTTAAAGGGGATTGGCTCAAATTTGGAACATTTTATTGTAGAATCCAAAGGAATAAGAACTAAGGGGATGTCGGAGATCCGGAGGTAAACCTCGGTGACTTCCCAAGCTATCCTATGGTTTCGCTTCGATTTAGGGGAGATATTATTTAAGTGTTTCATCCTGCCAATTTTATTTAATTAGGGTTTATTTTGTGTGAAACGATCACACGAATAGCCTAGAAGATGTGAGGATTTAGGTCGTAAAGAACGACAACCTCGGAATCCTAAAACGAGTTGGGGCTTATATTGTACAGAGCGAGCTATACAAAGACCCAAAAAAGAGATTGAAGATTTATGTCGCACTAGGCGAACGACCTCGAAATCCTATGCATTGTTGTTTAATCACTAATGAATGGTTTAGCTGGTGAAAACATTTTCTTGTTGAAGATGGTCGTGCTGCCTACCGCGCTAGCTCCAAGCTCCTTGCCGTGAAGAGGTTAAGTTTTCTGAGGTGGCAAGTCATAATGTTAAATCAGGTGGCCCTATGATTGTAGTTCTTTCAAATCCTATGCAAGTATGTTTAAAGGTTGTACAGTGCATAGCAGGGTATATAGCACAGAAAACAGAAAAACATGCAGCAGAGTATGGTATAACGTCCTAAAAAGAACAGTAGCAGGTACAAAAAGTAACACGCTGTAAATGCAAACAAACCTGTATACCTGGGAGATTCGTTATTTTCTTAAATGCAGCAGGCTGGAATGCATCACACAAAATGAAAGCCAAGCAGAAAAAGAAATATCGTCCAGAAAAACTCGAGAAAGGACGACGAATGACTCACGGTAGAAAACTCGGGAAAACGAATAATAAAACAAAATAAAATCATCAAAACCTCGGGAAAGTCCCGGAAAAAGGACCACGAGTGCTTCATCCGAAAATCATACGAAAAATCCGAAGAAAACCGCAAGCACTCGGGTCGGGGCTAGGCTCAGAAACTGTGTAGTTATTCTCGAGGGTCGTCGAAGGCTACTCGGTCACCCAAGTGTATAGAGCCTGCTACTCGACTAGAAGGGTGTCCTACTAAACCTAACTCAGGAGGGCGTTCCTTAACCCAGTACTGGTAATCAACAAGTGGACAACCAAATTCATATTTTATTTTTTTTTAATTTATGTTTTTAGCATGCACGTGGATTTCAAGCATACAAAAAAGAGTTTGTATCAATTTTTGGTTGTACTGAAAATATGTTTTTTATTGTAAATGCAGTATCCGTTCTTATCAGATTTTGAAAATTGGGGTTGTCCACGAGTCGATTACTTTGTCGGGTGTAGGATCGCTAGCAATCCTAAGAAGATACGGGTGCCCCGCTCGCCTTATAGCGGTGAATGATAATGTCATCCTACGGTTGACTGGGGCCCTGAAGTGAGTCCTGGTGTCGTAGGATGGGATATCATTCCACTCTACCACCGGTGTGCCTATATCATCAGCACCCTATGCCCAAAAAAAAACGAAAAAAAACAAAGCGAAGGAAAACAACGAAGGAACACAAGTCAAAGAACAAAAGGGGAAGGAAAGGAGACTGAACCCTCCTCCAAATTCGATTTAAAATAGGAGGGGCTCAAACGGTAGGAGGGTTAGTCTAAAACGTCCCGAAATAGGGTTTGAAAAGTTTTCAAAACCTCACACAGTAAGTCAAATAGTAGTAAGCTAAGAAAATCTGCACTGGCATTTCCAAACCCCTAGATATTTAAATTTTCCAATTCCCATGTAATTCACAACTTAATCATGCCTCACAAGTGTGAAATCTTCCAATAAAACCAAGTAGAAACTCATGGCCAGGACAAGACAAGGCCAAAGAGGCTCACGGCCAAGGCAACAGGGACCAATGAAGCTCACGGCCAAGGCAAAAAAAAAAAAAAACAGGAAAACCGTCTCAAAGTAAAACTTTTAATAGATAAGAGAGTAAATGGACAAGCTCACAAATCCTCCAAACTAACTCCAATTCTCTCAAGCAAGACATAGGAAAGTTTCCCTCAAAAGGCACTCTCCAAACACATCTCCCCACAAGCAAGCTAAGGGGGACATCCAAACCATCACAAAGTACATAAAAAAATTCATCACATAGCCATAGGATTGAATTAACATAGGGCTGAAATTGAACCAACACAAGGTATAAACCCGAGCTATAACTGAGCCAACACCACGCTACTGCCGGCCCCACACAAAGCCAAAGAAAGAAGTACCACAGGAGCAAAACCAAGTCCACATAGGACCAAAACCCGAGCCACGGCAAGGCTGGAAACAAGCCAACACCAGGCTACAACAGTCCCAACACAAAGCCAAAACAAGAGGTACCACAGGAGCAAAACCGAGCCCACATAGGACCAAAACCCGAGCCACAGCAGGGCTGGAAACAAGTCCAACTCCAAGCTAAAACAGGGACACAGCAGGGGTAAAAACCAAGCCAACATAAGGCCAAAACCGAGCCCGACACTAAGTTACAGCATAGAACACAGCAGGGCCAACAAAAACCGAACCATCACATGGCTAAAAACAAACCCAGCACAAAACTAAAGAAAGGGGCACAGCATAACTCAAAAACCGAGCCACATCCAAGTTAAAACCAAGCCCAGCCATGATTGAATCCAAGCCCAACATCAAACTAAAGCAAGCTTTCCAAAAGCTTAATAAATGAAATATATATTTTTTGAAACATAGCCTTGGCTTGAAACTGAGAAAGAGGCTAAACTTGAATCACAATAGCATCTTCATGTCTTTCATATATCAAACCATAAAATTACCACATGCTTGCAAGCAAGTATAAGCATAGGAACATTCCAAATCTTCATAACATGCTTTTATAAAGGGCTAAGATACAAGGAGCCCAAGAACTAAAGCTTCCATGTATTCAAAACATAGTCACCATATGCTTCACATAAGAACAAGTATGAAACTTTTCCAAATTAAGTTAAACTTCTTCCTAGCATGCAATTTTTGTAAGGGAAAGCTACAAGGAGAAAAAACTTAGCCCCACATGTGTATGAAAGAATCAAAAGGCTCCTCTATAATTCATAATAACAAGAGTAAGTGAAGAGCCTTATTCAAAATATTTGCTAGACGAGCTAAAAGCTTGCCATCAAAACAAAACCTATCACATGCTCATATTTCCATTTTTAACATGCTTAAGTGATGAACCTTCCTAAATAAGGCTAAAATAGCAAACTAGCCTGCTGTTAGTAAGAAAAGGGAAGAAGAGAGCATCATTTTAAGCTAGCCCACAAGTATTCCATGGCATATAAGTGCCCAGCCGAAAGCAACAGGCAAGGAGAACCAAGCCAAATGCAGAAAAACCGCAGCCACAACAAGCAGAACCGAGAAGAACAAAGGTAGGAGAAGGGTTACCAACTAAGGTAGAACACACAAGAGGAGCAATAATCCAAGCCTCAAGCCAACAACACTTCCCTCTCCTCCAGAAATTCGGCCAACCAACCTAGGGAAGACCCAAATAAGGTATATTTATAGAATGGAAGGGGGAGAGTACTGAGAAAGACTCGTAGGAGATAATCCCCAAGTGGAGCGAGCCTCTGGCAGCAACGACGGAAAAGGGTCGTAGGTAGCCGCAGGCTCACACAGGAAGGCAGAGGGAAACCGCTGCAGCCAGAGATAAGGGATGGGGGGAAATTCGTGCGGCTCGAGAAGGAGAAGGCCATAGCGATCGAGCATGGGGGAAGACAAAAACGGTCGGGCAAACACCTCGTGCGCGGGAGAGGGAGGAAACGAGAGCTTTCCATCGTGCGAACAAGAGCAGAAGCGAGCAGATCGAACGAGGTAGGTATTTAGAACTTAAGAAATGTGATAAAAGGGAAATAAATATGAATATATATATATATATATATTAATAATAATAATAATATAAATATTATTATTATTAATAGGATAATTATAATCGTTTCATAAGTTTCGTCCCCGGCGGGCTATCGGCGCAAATTAAATATCAATTTTAGGTAAACCGACGTTCCAACGCATCGGCGCAATCAATTTCGTCATCCGAGGTCGTTCGGACAACCTCGTCGACGGTCGCGTCGAAAGTGCGTCAAATCCGGCTTTTCTGAAATTCTGACTTTGATGTCGATCGTCCCGACGTTCTGACTCCAGCTCCAGTCCACTGTGAAATAATTGAAGGCGTCGAGGTCGCGAACTGAAAATTTGTGCATCCAGGTGTGTCAGACGCGCACGAGGCTGTTCTAATGTCCGGGGGTCCTATAGGGACTCAATTTTGAATTCTTGACATTAACTTCGACCGACTAGAGATTAGCGGTACGGAATCTCATGCAGGATTTCAAAGAGTAAAGAAGTGGTTCCAGACTCTCTAAAATGAGGTGGGTCCCATCGCTAAGAATCTAGGATCGTCGGGGAAGCTCCTGAGGCTAGAATCCTAAAGCTAAGAGAAAAACTAAACCTCGACAAAAATGAGGTCAACAGGCTTGATCATCAATCAGTAACCTAGGGATGGTTTAGCAATGTGATTTGTTTTGAATTCAATGCCATGTGTTACGTAAAATATCAGTGGGAAAGAAGGACATAATATGAAGCAATGTCAAGGATAGCCTAAGGAAGAATACACAACAAAATTTAGATACTAAGCAGTCACTTTGGAAGTAAACCTTGCGATATATGAATGATAATGAAGAATACTCCAAATTTTACTGTCATTTTGCAAAATAACTTTGCCTGTTTGGGCCCAGAGATCACACCTAAGCTAATATGATGGCAATGGCAATAGAATGAAATCACAATACCAAGAAGAAGAGCCAAGAATCATTAAAAGAAGGGCCCTCTTACACTAAATACAAATAAAGGGAGAAAAAGATAGGCATTGCTCCAAGAACAGCCCTTCTCCTAAAGGCCATGCATTTTGTAGGTTTTGTGGCAATTGTTAGATAGCTAGCCACATAAATGAGAACTGAAAACTGCACCGTGACCTCTTCCCTAAAAAAATAGAAAAAGAGTGAGAAATGAAAGACAAATTTTATCATAGTGAATAATATTGCACCGAGTCTTGTGGAATATACAGGCCCATGTCCATCTCAGATGATAATCCTAAAGAATAAAGCAGGGTTGTCCTCCAACATAAACACGCATAAGAAGTTATTCACTCTGAGCATACAAATCAAAGGTGAGGCTATTAGTGTCATCATCAACACCCACAGCTAGAAGAACCTCATCTATCACAAATATCTGCAAAAATTCGGATTGGACACAATCCTATAATATAAATGGCAATAGCCAGCAAAGCAACGAATATTATCAATGCTAGTTAGAAGTTCCTACCATTACTATGCCATAAAGTTTTTATGTTATGAGAAAAATGGTGATATGTTGTGCAAAAGCTGGTAGAGAAATCTGCCACACCTTGTCAAAGAGGTTAAAAAGCTGATACCATAGTTGCTGATCGGAAATAACATTTAGTTCAAGTCAAATTCATTGTTCTCAAATCTCCCAATATACCAAATTTTGGTCATTAAAATGATGAGATCAAAAGTATATCATAGAGCTTCTTAAGAACATGATCCAAACCCATCAATTATCATTGTACATCAATCAATATAATTATTTACAAGAATGGTATGCTCTCAGTAGTCACCATCACTCAAAGGCCAACACATAACCCTCCGCATCATGAAATCCCTGCGCACAAGCCTCTCTATCATGACATCCCCAAACAAGAGCTTCTCTACCACAATCTATCATGCCTTAGGAATAAATGCTGCGTGTAGGGCTCTACATCCTCTGTCAAGTCCCTCCATCAACCTGAACATCTCACCGATATCTCCACACAACTTGGTCCTTTGTGACCAACCTCGCTACATCCCTTTTTTTTCCTTAAATAAAACTTAGTTTGGGTCTAACCAAACACAAAATTGATCTCCTAACTTTATTTCACATTGCAATTGGAACTCCAATGAATTCTAAACACTTACAATCAAGTATCCTCTAAAGAATAATTACAAATGGAAAAAGATGATGTTGGAATCAACAAAGTTGCACTAATTTCTCAAAAAGCAAGGACATCCCCTGCACTTTGATCTTCATACAAGTGATGTTATGTTGATGGCAAATCACTTGAATTGATGAGGCCGCAATTCCAAATGGTATTAAATGTGTGAGGAGGCAATAATCAAGATCTATCATATGGCAATGGCAAAGGGTCACAAAGAGGGCATTGGACATGTGTGCAGTGGCAGTGAGGTGTGAGGAGGGCAGAAATCCCAAAGCATCCACAATCTCATCCAAACGAATAAATGGACATTATCCATTCCAAGTTACATGACAATTATTGAAAGACCATTGGTAATCCTTTGGTGAGTATGCCAACAAGCTGAACTTGTATCGTCTATTCCAAACTTTTTAATAGTAATCCTTTTATTATGTTAGAAAATTGATCATATGTTGTGATGAATGGGGTACAAATTAGACCACATTCAATATTCTCCTTTATTAAAGATAAATCAATTTCAATATGCTTTTTACGATTATGTTACATGGGATTTTGTGGAACATTAATGATTGGCTTGTTCTTATAATAGAGCTTCATAAAATCATGGTTTTAGAAATTGGATTAGACCAGCCGGTTCTCCAGCCAGTCTTGCCCAAATGCAAAACTAGTTCTGCACAGAATCAACAAGAGTTGGCAGATGAACCAGTGAATTGGTAAACGTATCCCGTTTGTAAATTACCATCTAGTGCTAGAATCAATCAATTTTTATTTCTTTTTTATTTTGATCTGATGAGAAGAGATAAAAGATTTAGATCAAAATAAAGAAAATAATAAAAATATAATGTCCCAAATTTTAATTTGAAATTAAATTCAATTCCAAAGTAAATTGTCATGAATTAGAATATTGAATATTAAATTGGTGAGAATATAATTATTACAACATTATTACATCATTTAAATTATATTAAAATAATTTTTATTAACTATTTGGTTCCTGGCTAAACTGGTGAGCATTAAACATCTACTTTTTTCCAATTTAATATCTGGAATGATTTTTAAAACTTTACATAGAACATTTTCATGCTTACAATTATAAAGTCTTTGAGAATAATTTTTTGTCATAGTAATCAGTAGATCCTTAATGTCATAGATCTAAATTTAGCTTTTGTGTTAAATTTGCCACCAAACTTAATTTTTATTTCTCTAAGTCAAGAGACAACCATCTAAGAATATGCAATATCCTAAGATTGATCGCCTATCTAGATAAAATTCATTTAATTTGCATTTACATATGCTTTGAGAGTTGGGTCCACCCATTTTCTTGAAATAAATTCATTTGTTCCTTTTCTCTTCAAATATTATAAAATTCTACAGGCACCCAGATATATAATTCTTTTATGTCATCCATAAATTGTCTTACAAAACTAACAACGTAGGCAATGTTAATTATAGTATCTGATAATTTGGTTAATTATTTTCACCAATCTCAGAGGAGAGGCTTTTAAATCTAATTTGTCATCTTAAGCATCTCAAGTCTATAATTGAATTATATATGTTTTCAATACATTTGTATCTAAACTTAATTGTGTTTTTTAATAAAGAAGTACCTAAATTAGAAAATAATAGCACAACAGCATAAGCAATTAATAGAAATTGCTAGAGAAAAAATTGTATAAGACAAAATAAAAATAACTTGGAGCACATGCCACCATTAGAAATTAAAAAACACTCATGTGAGCTGCCTTAATTGAAGTCTGGTGCAATCAGAGAAGTCTGGTGCAATCAGAAAAATAATGATCGATTTCTTTTTTAAATTTTGGCACTATTTGGTGAATATGAAGATTCCATCCAAACTTAGTTAAATATTTTAACAAATCTCTAACGTATTAATTGTGAGAATTCCATGCCGAGAATATAAAACCTCAATACCAAGTACTTTAGCTTGCCTAATTCCTTTACTTCAAATTCTTTGAACAATCTTTCCTTCAAGTTCTTAATTCCTTCCAAATTAATAACCATCAATAAATATTCACAAGACTAATAGTGATGAGACTCACCATAAAGTCATGTGTTTTACAAGTAATATGTGATCTTATTTGACTCCATTTGTATCCAATGTTTAGCATTCACTTCTTCAATCCACACAATGCCTTCTATAACATACATATAATTTATTTTGTACATGGCTCAAAACATGTGTGGGACATCTAAGTTTTGTCTGCTAGCTCACTTGAGTAAAAAAGGGCATTCTTAATATCAAATTGTTGTATTTTTAAGCCCATATTAGTTGCTAAAAAAAGAAATCTTTAACAATGTTCAATTTAGCTTAACCAATCTCAATTGTTTATGTATAGCTTTTAACTACCCATATGGTTTTATGCCTCTCTAACGAATCATCCGATTTGTATTTTACACTAATGTTCTATTTGTATCTTACTAGTTTCTATCTTTTACACGGTCTTCTATTTTTCTAAAGCTTTTATTTCCACCTTGATAATGTTCTTCTAATTCTCATTACTTAAAATCCCAAACATATTGTTGGGGGTGGAAATAATATACGAACTACTAAAGGGATGTTAGAAAATTATAAGAAAATTTTTTCTATGACATAAACAAACATATTCGGTGCAAGTTCTTATATATTTTTTAGTGGCAATACTAAGGTCACTTTGCTTTTAATTAATAGGTTCAATGGCGAAGATTGAATCGACTAATTAGACAAGTAAAATAAGGAATTGATACCTCTTTTTATCTAAATTCAAAATGGAGAGAGGGAGGGAGGGAGAGGGAGAGAGAGAGATGAATTCAAAAACTTCTGAAGATTAAAAAAAAAAGTGAAACTTTTTAATTGTTAAAATATGGCACCAAATATTAAACCACTTTGGTTATATTGATTGAGATATTCTACTTTTTATTAAATATATATATTAATGGCTTATTTCTACATTTTTAGTCCATGTAATATTGACTTTTTTTAAATACAAAATCTAAATTTCTTCCCCGCATTTACATATTTGCAGGTAAAACGTTCAACAAGTTTGACAATAATTTCCTCTTTGGAAAACAAAATCATCCATCCTACATCAACAATAGATAAAAAAAGCCTTCTGCCCCAAAATATCATCATTTCCACAAAAAATAGCACATAACAAAATGTTTCAATAACGGCCAAAACATTAGTGACATGTCTGACACACATTACAGTACTCATGACACATGATTCCATTTCCATAGCAACTAAGGGTCCGTTTGAGATCATTTTTGTTTTTTGTTTTTTTGTTTTTTTTCTTTTTTCATTTTTATTTATTTTTTTATGTTTTGATTTGAAATAAACATGTTTAGTTAAAATAATTGTTTATAAAAACATTCAAAACGCACAAAAGTTATTTTGTGTATTTTTAAAAATAAGTTGATTTACTTTTAAGAACATAAAATAAGAATATACAAAAAATACACTAAACAAACAAGTTTTTTAGAATAAAAGATAAAGAAAACAAAAACATATGATAAAATTTATGCCAAACGAGCCCTAAGGAAATGTTAAATATTGAGAAAGCAAAAAAATTGCACATATCAGTTAAATATTCAACTATGCCCGTCACACCAATATCAAAATAATAAATTGAAAATGATCATAAACACTGACCTGTTTGTAAGTCAACATAGAACAAAGAGTTTGAACATCT
The DNA here is from genome assembly GCA_022702705.1 of Papilionanthe hookeriana x Papilionanthe teres. Classification (NCBI taxonomy): domain Eukaryota; kingdom Viridiplantae; phylum Streptophyta; class Magnoliopsida; order Asparagales; family Orchidaceae; genus Papilionanthe; species Papilionanthe hookeriana x Papilionanthe teres. Next base: position 24,601,056 of record CM040439.1, on the reverse strand, counting down.
CTGTACTTAGCAGTCAATCCAGCTCTAACAACATTATCTGATGTCGCCATGCACTCAATACACTCACCAGAAACGTAAGCATGTGGCTCATTTGCATCAATATGTAGTGCCTCCCCGGGCCTGAGCTTCACATAATTAAAGAAAAAGGCTGCTATAACACCGACATCAGCAGGGTATTGCTTCTCTAAAAGTAACACTAATTCTTCTTTTACTGTAAGTACCCTAACCTGATTCAAACTAAGATTTTGTTAGCAACTTAGCATCCATAATTTAAGCAATAGAAAATAAATATGAAAAGATATGTAGTAGAATACTACATATATATATATCCATATCAATATATATATATATATATATATATATATATATATATATTAAAAAAAGAAAGTACAGATAGGTTGGATGAGAGTGCCCAAACTGGCATCCTAACCACCCGATATACAACACACACCAAGATCCCAGAAAAATACATGCATACCCAAAAACCAAGATTAAAACGTAGACATGTAACTCTACTTCAAAAGTCTGCCTACACTCGCAGATTCAGGGAGCTTGAGAACGACCCAATGTAGTCTTACCTCTGTCTCTGGTTCTAGGAAGGGAGTCAACTAACAAATGGTTAAGTTTACTGCCATTACCCGAAGCAACAAATGTATCATCCATTAAGTTCCTAGGTTCTAATAGGCCTTCATTCTTCTTTTTCTTCCTGGATGCGTAAATCTGTCATTCCTCATTCGAAGACTAACTCATTTGATCAGTGTATTGGTCCAAAGATTGTCGGGCATTTGTAGGTTGTTGCACATCATAAGCCCATTGTGTCTAACTAACAGTAACAAATTACTCAAACTGACGAGGGAGTAGGGTCGCAGAAGAGAGCTCACTTATGGTAGAATGTTGGACTTGAAGTTGTGGCACACGTAGGGCAGGACAAACCATCACGAGATTGCCAACCGTTACATCAACGATAGATTCTAGGGCAGGTAAGTATGAAATGTCTCATCTGCCCCCACGAACAGAGGTTCCACAAGAAGAATCAGAGAATCCACATCTTGAGCATTGTGAGGAGGTTGAGTAATTGACATATTGCCCTCGGGGATAATGGAACCATCAGCAACGTCAGCCAGTGGACTAGATGGTACGATTACCACAATGTTATTGGAGTCAGGGATATCCTTGTAATGATCAAGAGTGTCAATATCTTGGAGAGGATTAGGAGTAGGGTGGATCTCTAACTCTGGCTAAGCACTTCACTTTTTTTTTTGTTTTAGATGGGAGTGTAGGTAGTGACATTGAGAATTGGAGTTGCGGAACATACGACAATTCAAGCAATACAAAGGGAAAGGCTCAATAACTACCCTTTGCCAATATCCTTGGTGTTGTGACCTAACCAAATTTCCTTAAGAGCGATTAAAGTGATGTCTCTTTCAACAAGCCACCTGTTTTCGAAGGACATGAAATATTAAAAGTAGGAATGTCCGTTTTGAGTGGCTTACCATAGGCTAAGGCAATAGAGTTCAACACTTCTTGAGTAAAATAATGAAATTTCAGGCCAGGGAGGCGAATCAAGACAGGTATGGTTGGTGGTTTCGTTTGTATATCAAAATCCACAGTCCATTTCAAAATTTTCATTGCTCTGCTATCAATCCAAACTAATCTTCTAGCAAACAAGCGTGTGTAATCCTCATCATTCTTAAGTTGAATAAAGATGTGTCGGCCATCTAAAAGTCCAATTTTTCACTCCCCAACAATGTGCATAAGCTCAAATTCCTTACGAATAAGCTCAATAAAGCATCATTTAACGAAGAAAAAAGATGCCACAAGAAACTCAAACAAAATAACTGGTTGTCAATTCCTCTTATTTTCCAACAACAGTGCATGATAATGGTAATAATGTGGCATAATGCAACAAATTAAGCATAATAGTCATATTAACAGATTAGAGCATAATAAAATAAACAAATCATATACTTCCTTTTTTTTTTTTTGGAGGAATTAAAGTGATGTCTAAGGGATTTAAATGAATCACTTATTATGGGTTATTTGGCGTAACTTCAATGAAAAAGCAGAAAGCCTAGTTCATTATGTTTTGGGTATTCTAGAAGTAAGATGCTTTGTGCTGAAATAGAAATGTAGTTCATTTTCAGTTCTTATGTGCTTCTTAACACAAAGACTATACTTTTATTTTATTAAATAACATATGCCTCAATTCTGGATTTATTGAGAATTTTGGGTAAAATATTTTCGAATTTTGAGATGCTATTATTAAACTGATATGATTCTCATGCCAATCATATCCACTAATCTAGTATGAGAAATCTATAAAAATATGATATGAGACACGTAATAAAAATCCTTTGGGTGAAATAAAAATTCTGTTTCTAATAACAATCTTACAAGTATAAGTTTGACATGTGATTCCGCCGAGTGTAGTATAAGTGTGACTATCTAATTTGGCAAGGTCAGCGCCTTGTACTAGTGTGAAACTTGATTCTTTATTGTCGGGTCTAATAAATGCTGAAAGTCATTTAGGAGAAGCAAATGTAACAAAAGTACTAATTCAGCAGTTAAGTGCAGCAAATCCCAAAATGGAGTAACAGAATTCATGTTCATTCCTACCCACGAACAGAAATATGAACATTAATTAAAACATTCCATACCATAAATCAATGTTTAAATACCTTTTGCTCTTCGCCTAAACGACTCGAGAGTTTCTTTATGGCTTCAGAAATAGCTTCTTTGCTGGCTGTCATAAGGGTAGTAAACATAGACTGCAAAAGAGCTTTAACAACCTCGTTACCATCTTCCACTTGGATTTTCATAAACTTATTAGCACTCTCCTCACCAACCAGCTCCAAAATCTCAGGCACATGAGTAAGCACATCCTTCAGCTCCTACAAACAAAGCATTAATTAAAAATTCAACAGATCCTTAGGCCCTTAGGCTGTATTGAAAGCATTGTTATTTTCAATATTTAACCATTTCATTCTTCTGCTACAGGAATAAATCAAAAGCAAGAACTCCATGGAAGAGAGGAAATTCAACAGATTACAATTTGTAGATAAGAAACCACCAAAAGGATCTGTCACTATGAATCCTTCAATATAAAAGGATGGGATGATTACAAACTGACCTCCCTAAACATTAATAATGATAAACTCCAGTTTGATATGAAGAAGTAACGATGGCTTGGAGTATAGACCATCGAGGGAGAACAATTGCTGAACGTTTTTTATTTTTTGTTTTCTTTTTTTTTTTTTGGGCTACATATTACATATTGTTACGCCCGTTCTTGGAACGGTCGAAAGCCAAAGCACCAGCCCGCCACAACAGTAGGCATGCTCGTGAGAAGAAGCGGGCCGGCACTTTGCTGCTACAGAAAATAGCAGGGAGTAGTTGCGGTCCACGAGAGGCTTAAATACAAACTCAAGGACAAATTAAGGAGGTTTTGAGGGAAAGGGGGAAATGAAAGTTTTCAAATGTAAGGGGAGGAAGCTAAGGTTTGCTTACTTGGCGCATATTTTTGTTGTTTGCTCTTTTCGTTTTTTCTTGTGGTATTCCTAACGACATTTAGGTTTATGGGAGAGCCGATCTTATCTCTCGAAAAATAGATCACCATTGTATCTTGTTTTTTGCCTTTGTTTGTTTGTTAAGAACAGCCCTGTCTTGAGTTTGCCTTCTCTCTCTTGGTGCTTCGTGGTAGTTTGCTCGCTGATTTGGCTCCGAAACGTATCAAATTGGTATCGGAACATATATTTTGGTGACATGGCAGCAAAAAAAAAGTGGATGTGCTCGAAAGAGAGTTAGGGCAAATTAGATCAGGAATGGAAGAGAAGTTCGCCACTATGGAGGGTAGGTTTCCTTCCATAGAAAATCGAATGGAGGATGATTTTAAAAGCACAGGAGAAATGCGTGAGATCATAAAAAAGCTTATGAAGATGCAATTCAAAGATGTGTCGATTTCTCCAGTTGCAAGCCCTAACAAAGGGTTGATCAGGGAATCCTTAATCTGGTCAAAAGAGAAGGAGATCCTATGAGAAGATAAACGTCATCTACCAACAAGAGCGCCCCCCTGGGACAAGGAGAGGAGGGGAAGTGGAGAATTCCGATAGAGAGGGATGGGCCAAAAATTAGAGGGATGGCGTAAGGGGCATGGAAGAGTGTGATGGAGGAAGGAGGAAATCCGGAGTTGGGTATTGGGTATGCTTATGACCGGAAGAGAGAGTTTCATCCTAAATGCATAGGGGGAAACACCGGAGGAAGAGGAAGTTGCGATGGAGATGCAAGGGTCAGAAAACTGAAGATGTCGATCTTCCAAGGGGAGGATACACATGAGTAAGTGTATCGAGTGGAACAGTACTTTGCAATCAATGGGTTATTTGAGGAAGAGAAGCTCATGGCAGCAGGATTATGCCTTGAAGGGAAGGCTTTAGCGTGAATTTAGTGGATGGATACAAGGTATCTGATGCACTCATGTGAGGAGTTTAAGGATTGCTTGTTGGAGCGTTTCCGAGCCATTCGAGAATGAGACCTAAATTAGTAATTATATGCTATGACTCAGAAGGGAACGGTTACGGAATACCAGGAGAAGTTCGAGCACTTGTCGGAGAGGTTGAGGGGTATTTCTGCAGCGGGGACTGGAATGAAACTACTTGAAAGGTCTAAAGCCCAACATCCGAGCAGCCATCTGACCGTTGAGGCAGTGCGGATCGAGAGAAATGATGAACTCGCCCAGATAATAGAGGATAAGAAACAAGTAAAGAAGACCAGCAAATGCAGCAACACCGGAGGATCCTACAAGAGCACCTTGACAGTCACGACACTGAGGACCCAGACAATGTCATTTTAGAAAGGGAAGTTGAAGGAGAAAAACATAGGAACCGTCTCGAGGTTATTTTCAAGCGTCTCGCAGATGCAGAAGTAAAAGATAAAAAAGTAAAAAGATTGTGTTACCGCTGTGAAGATATGCCCCAAGTCACCGCTGCAAGGACCTCGTCCTTCATATTCTTTTAGTTCCAGAGGAGAATACAGAGAGTAAGAAATCAGAGGAGGATGCGGTAAAGGATGAGCATCTGCATTTGGATGTGACGGAGGTGTTCCTTAATTCGGTGGTGAGATTTACTCCAAATCACACCATGAAGGTGAGCGAGTGGATCGGGAAATAACCGATTGTGGCATTGGTGGACAGCGAGGCCACAAGTAACTTTATCTCAAATCAGACCATGGAGAAGCTAGGGTTCCAGCTGGTGACGACAGAGACCTTCGGCGTCATAATGGGGACAAGGAAAATGGAGAAAAGTCAAAAAATTTGAAAGGGTTGGTTTTGACACTACGTGACTTACAGGTGGTGGAGGATTTCCTTCCCTTAGAATTGAGCAGCACATATGTGATTTTGGGAATGAAGTGACTGCGAATGTTGAGGGAGATGAATGCAGATTGGAACTCCCTGGCGTTGGAGTCCTAGGTGGACTAGGAAGATGATACTGAGAGGAGATGCTAGTTTATGCAGAACTATGGTGTCACTCAAAACCATGGTCAATTCGATAAGGGAAGCAGGACTGGGCTACTTGGTGGAGTTGTAGAACATTGAGGAGATTCAAGATTTAGAGTTGGCAGAGTTTCCTGAAGGAGCCCAACAGCTCCTACAATAATTTATGGATGTCTTCCAACAGCCAAGCGAGTTACCTCCCTCGACAGAGCACGGGCATGCAATTACCTTAAAGGAGGGTCTTTCCCCCATCAGCAACTAACCATACAGATCCCTTGAGATTCAGAAGGATGAGATAGAGAAGCTGGTCCGAGAGATGCTCGAAATTGAGATTATCAGGCCTAGTGTGAGTCATTATTCCGATCTCATACAATTGATGAAGAAAAAAGATGATGGTTGGATATTTTGCATGGACTACCAAGCTTTGAACAAGAAGATGGTGTTGGATAAGTTCTATTCTAGTGATTGATGAGTTGATGTATGACATTTATGAGGAAGTCATTTTCTCAAAAATTAATCTTAAGTCGTGATACCATCAAATCATGATGAATCCAGAAGAGGTACACAATATAGTGTTCAAAACACATGAAGGATGTCATGAGTTCTTGGTGATGTCATTTGGCCTCACCAACGTCTCATCAATATTTCAATCCCTCATGAATAGGGTTCTTCAACCTTACCTCTAGAAATTTGTTCTGGTCTTCTTTGATGGAATTTTAATCTACAGACGTACAGAGACAAAGCATGCGGGGCACTGTCGGTCGTCGAATTGAAAATTGTCGGCCGCCGATATGTGTATCCCGACGCCCGTTTTGAAAATATTTAATTTAATTTAGTGTATATATGTAATTTGTAAAAATATCATTTTTTTTATAAAAAATATGAAATCAAACCGATCTCACATCCTCACTAGTTTAAATGAACAATCACTATACCACAAGCAAAGCAACTATTCCGAGGAATAGACATATTAGTTAGTAATACGACTCAATTAAATAAACTAATAAATTTGTGACATTCATTATGGTTTGCGAATCTTTAATGTTGACCGACAAGTTCCACTGTTTAATACAAAATAATTAAATAGAGTTTATATTAATCTGGGGTCTTTAAAACTCCCTATAGAGGCAAGCCCTATAGTCAATTACCCCTCAAATGACTGAAGTCACTGAGAGAACTCTCGATTTAGACAAGAGATATCCATCTTTATGAATTCAAGGGTTAGGGTTTTCAAGGTAGTGAGTAGGAAAGTCAAGTGGGACAAGACCAAATAGGAACACTTATTCTAGAATCAAGGGAAAGAAAAGTAGGGGATGTCAAAGAATAGAGGCGAACCTCAATGACTTCCCAGACTATCATATTATTGGGCTTTAAATTTTGAAAACTAATTTATTTAGATTTCAATCCTGCCAATTATTAATTATAGGAATTACAGTTGCATAATATCTGATTATGCTAATAACCTAGAAGATGGGAGGATTTAGATCGTATCGGACGGCGACCTCGGAACCTAAAGCGAGTTAGGCTTAGATTGCGCAACACGGTTGTGCAAATGTCTAAAAGAAAAAAGTGAGGATTTATGTCGCACTAGACGGATTACCTCGAAGTCTTATGGTTTGTTATTTAAACTAAAAGAAGGTTTTGCTGATGTAATCTCATTTTGCTGTTGTAGATCATCCTCCTCCGTCCACTGCATCCTCGTCATGCTGCCCTCAAAATCTTGCTCCGTGCTCCATGTTGTAACAGTATTGAATTTCAGGTTTAAAGTTTAAGGTGGACATGTGATTGTTGAGTCAGTGTTTTATTTTGGGACACCCCGTATGAATCATACTACTGCCCTCCTACTCTAAAATGTATAGCGCACATAAATAAAATGAAATGCAAATAAAAGAAGCAGTGTATATCGCAGTAAGGAAAAACAATAATAACTTGCAGTAAAGGAAAGGAAAAACAGAGGCATGTGCAAGAAAGTAAAAACAGCAGTAAAGTACGCTAAAGGAAAGTCGTATGTGCAAGAAATTAAATTGTTGCAAACGTAAAAGGAACCTGTATGTCTGGTGGGCCTGCTATCTCCTGCGAATAGGATCAAAATCACAAGTACAAGCAAGCATGGTAACGGGTTTAGTGAATGTACATCCACGCACAAGAAAATAAATGACAAAGCGAAAAGAAAGCTCGAGGAAAGTCGAGAAAATCGTGAAAACACAGAAAGTCTGGAGAAAATTTGCAAACGTCCCGTGAAAACTTAAAGAAAATTGTATGAAACACACGGGAAGCCCAAAAAGAACCGTAAGCATGATGGTGGGGATGACTCAAAATCAGGGCTCTGTGTCAAATCAAGACTTTAGGGCCCTAACGAATCACAATGCCAAGTAAAAGATTCTCAGTCTAATAGTTACAGAAGGAGAAAACTCCGACCTGATTTACGACTGAACCATGAATTCTCTTTTTTTATACAATGATTAGGCAGGATTTTGTTTCCTTTTTGAAAGAAATTTTGGCTTATTATTCATTTTAAAAGAAATTTTTGATATTTTAAAAGTGAATTGATCAGTCATATTAGCGGACGAGAACTTCCAACTGCCTGTAAAAGTGATGGGTAGTCCTTTACTAAGTGTTAGAGATGTGGTACTGCTGATCCCTCATTCTCGTAAGGGCACTGAGTCAGGATCGTGCTTGAACCTCACACATGCCTAGGTGGTTCTTTCATCACTTGTACCTGAACACCGAGCCAATCATCTTACGAGCGCTCGTCAATAGCCAAATATAGCAAAAGGCTATACTTGCACGGTTATGTCATATATAAGCGCAGAAATTAGGCCAAAAAGCAAAAAAGAAAAGAAATAAAAATGGGAGAGAGCGAGAAGGAAACGATCCACCTAAAAGATCGACATAAAGGAGGTGGATCGATCCTCAAAAATCGAATAAAAAAGGAAGGCCCCGACCTTTCGACGACACAAGCCCGACAGACCCTCGCATGGAATGCACAGGAGCCACTTAAACAACAAAACCGAGCCACCCATATAAGAACTCTGGAGCAAAACCGAGTCCTCAATAAGAATGCAAATGGGTCATTTAAACAACAAAACCGAGCCCCCACATAGGATGCAAAGGGGTCAAATAAACAAGAAACCGAACCCCCACACTAGGTGCAAAGGAGTCATTTAGACCACAAAACCGAGCCCCCTATTGAGATAAACACAGGGCCAATAAAAAATAAAAAACCGAGCCCCAACTAGGTGCAAAAGGGGCGGCAGAAACAGTAAAAACCAAGTTCCCAATCTTTTTCCCACTTTTCTACATTTTCCAACAAAACATGAGTTCTTTTTATACAATGATACAAAGATAAAATGAAAGTAAGCATGGATTATGCTTGGCACTTTTCAAACAAGCATTCCAACATCAAATTTCCCCAACCAATGTCTCCCAAGTATTGCAAAAATCATAGCTTAAGTAGGAAGTTAAAAGTCCAACATCCCAAACCCACAAAGTAGCCTCTCAAGGCCCTCCTCAACTCAACAAAATCTCAACTCCAATAGCCACATTTGGAACCGTTAATTTGCATTTAAACTTCATGAAAGCAACTACCAAATAAAGGAACCCCTAAATAGGCTCTTCAATTTTCCAAAAGTACAAGTAACATAAGTGGAAGAGGCATATTAACATTTGTAAATGATCAACATGAAATTCAACTTTCCCAACAAGCCTGCTTTTCCCATTTTCCATATCATGATATCATTAGCAAGTCCAAAAACTAGTTAAAATAAGGCAAAGCAAACAAGCCCAAGCAAATCCCCTCCGCTCCCTTCCTTTTCTCTCCTCTCACTTTTCTCATTTTTCTCCCTCTCTTTTCCTCTCTCTCTTTTTTACCTCACTTTCTCTCTTCTTCTCTTTTTCTCTTCTCTCACTTTTCTCATTTTTTCCCCTTCTTTTTTTCTCTTTTTTTTTTACCTCACTTTCTCTCTTCTTCTCTTTTTCTCTTTTCTCACTTCTTAAAAGCAAAACAAGTTCAACAAATGCCCTAGACCAAGCAACATACTACATTCCAACATGTATTAAGTCATGCATCAAAAGAGGGAAGAAGAAAGAAAGAGACAGCACCTTCATATACATGCACCTCATGGAGAGGTAACCCCCCCCCAACAAAGCCTCCAAGTAGAACATGTTAAACTCAAAGAAGCATAAGTAAATAAAACATAACATGCCACTTAAAGTTCTACTTAATGCTTGAAACTCAAGCCCCATATAAGACATTTGGCAAGAAAGAGTGACATGCTATTTAGGGTCTCAACCCAACATTTAATTCCAAAGTCATGTGAACAAAGTGTTATATATTTTTCATAGCAAAAGAAGGACAAAAAACCTATTAATCACTAACATAGATCATCTTTTAAGAAGGATAAAAGGAATCTCATAAGCCTTTTAGAATGAAGTAGGCTCAGCATGCATGAAACACCTCCCTACCAAAGCCTAAAACCGCAAAAATAAAGAGAAGGGGGGGGGGAGATTTTTACCTTAGTAGTGCAGCAAACAACCAAGCAAAAATGTTAAGTGAACCCACAGAGAGGCCGAGAGAACACAGCCGAGGGTCGAGCAAGTAGGAGGCTCGGGCAAGTTCAAGAGAAGAAGAAAAACAGGATCTTCCGAACTCCCCCCCCCCCACAGACACACACACACACACACACACAGTGAATTAACCAGAGAACATGAGAGAAAAGAGAAAGGCAGCAACTCCCCCTCTCCAAAGAACTAGCCAACCAAAATGTTCAACCCTCAAGAATTCCTCAAAGTGGGGGCTATATAGTAAGAAGAGAGGGAAAGAGCTAAGCTAAACCCAAAATAATCCAAACTCACCCAAGGACTCACCCAATGCCAGCTGATGTAAGGGACGGGTCAAACCATCGCAACAGGCCACACAATAGGGAGGGTGTCGAGAGAAAAAGAAGGAAGAAACATTTGGAAGGAGAGAAAGCTTCCCCATTCATGCCAAGGAAGCAGGTGCAGCAGGCGCTCTAAACTCAAAGAAGAAAGTCCAAAGCGTCGAGAAGGAGGGGCTCGAGCAGAGCATCCCGCGATGTCACCTCCCCTTGCGTGAGGAGGACGAACTGCGGTACAAATGAGACGAGATGGGACGAGGTTTAAGAGCTCGTTCGAACCATATTAGGGCAAAGGCGCACGATCCCGCAGGAGAAGGGGGAGGAAATGGCGTTGGAAGAGCTAGAGACGAGTGCGGGAATGAAGTTAGGGTTTAAGTGAGTTGGGGGAATGGCAGCAACTCCCCAGAGAGACCGAGAGAGCACAGCCGAGGGTCGAGCAAGTAGGAGGCTCGGGCAAGTTCAAGAGAAGAAGGAAAACAGGATCTTCCAAACTCTCCCACACACACACACACACGGTGAATTAACCAGAGAACATGAGAGAAAAGAGAAAGGCAGCAACTCCCCCTCTCCAAAGAACCAGCCAACCAAAATGTTCAACCCTCAAGAATTCCTCAAAGTGGGGGCTATATAGTAAGAAGAGAGGGAAAGAGCTAAGCTAAACCCAAAATAATCCAAACTCACCCAAGGACTCAACCAATGTCAGCTGACGTAAGGGACGGGTCAAACCATCGCAACAGGACACGCAATAGAGAGGGTGTCGAGAGAAAAGGAAGGAAGAAACATTTGGAAGGAGAGAAAGCTTCCCCATTCATGCCAAGGAAGCAGGTGCAGCAGGTGCTCTAAACTTAAAGAGGAAAGTCCAAAGCGCCGAGAAGGAGGGGCTCGAGCAGAGCATCCCATGATGTCACCTCCCCTTGCGTGAGGAGGACGAACTGCGGTACAAATAAGACGAGATGGGACAAGGCTTAAGAGCTCGTTCGAACCACATTAGGGCAAAGGCGCACGATCCCGCGGGAGAAGGGGGAGGAAATGGCGTTGGACGAGCTAGAGACGAGTGCGGGAATGAAATTAGGGTTTAAGTGAGTTGGGGGAATGGGGTTAAGGGTTTAAATTAAAGGATTAAATAAGGATTTAATTAAATTAATTTAATAAACGCACCGGATTTTGTGACGTCTGCTCGTGCTCGAAACCCCGGCAAAGCATATGTTCTTCCTATGCAACTTCGACGTTCCGAATGCGTTGGCGCGGTCAGTTTCATGATCTAGAGTCGTTCAAGCGACTTCGTTGACGGTCGGGCCGAAAGTGTGTCGAATTTGATATTGTCTGAAATTTTGACTTGATGTCGATTTTTCCGGGAGATTGGCTTCATCTTCGATCGGTGGCAGAGAAATTGAAGGCATTAAGGCCACAAATCGAGAAATTTGTGCGTGTGGTGGTGCAAAATGTGCGCGAGCAACCCTATGGCTCAAAGGTCCTATGGGGGACTCCCTTTGAGTTCCTTACATTAATTTCAACCTTCTATGTGCTAGAGGTATAGAATTACACGCGGGACTCCAAAAGAGTAACGAAGTGGTTTCAAACTTCCTAAAACGAGGTGGATCTCATACTAAGGTTCTAAGATAGTCGAAGGAATAATCCTAAGACTAGACTCTAAATCCTAGGAGCAAAACTAGACCTCGACAAAAGTGAGGTCAACATGCACTTAAGGACATTCTTGGAGATATTGAGGGAACATCAGTTGTATGCCAAATTTGAAAAGATATTCCTTTGCACAATTGCAGGTGGAGTATCTAGGATATGTTGTGATCAAAACGAGGGTAGCAGTGGATCAATCTAAGATCGAGACTATGGTTGATTGGCCCTTACCAAAGAGTTCGAAGGGATTGAGGGGATTCCTAGGTCTCACTGGCTACTATTAAAGTTCATAAGAGGATATGACACATAGCATGACCATTGATGAAGTAAATTGTAAAAAGACGATCTCAAATGGGGGGAAGCAGCAACAAAAACGTTTGAACATCTAAAGAGAGTTATCACTACCATTCTAGTATTAGCATTTTCGGATTTCAATAAATCATTCGTGGTAGAGACGGGTATATCTGGATATGGATTGGGAGCAGTGCTAATGCAGGATAATGACTGATTGCCTACTTCGAATTCAGATGTCAAAGTATATTCCCATATTATTACGAGAGTTTCATGATAGTGCCATCGGGGGACACTTAGGGGTGCAGAAGTTCTACAGACGTCTGATGGCACAGCCTTATTAGGTAGGGATGCGCAGAGACGATGATATGGTGGCAAAATATGATGTGTGCTAGCGGCACAAATACTTGACCACGGCCACAAGAGGGTTACGGCAACCATTAGCATTATCGGGGAAGGTTTGACAAGAAGTGATGATGGGTTTTATCAAGGAGTTGCCACAGTCAATTACAGTGATCATGGTGGTCATGAATCGCATAAGTATGCACATTTCATTCCCTTGACATCCCTACAGTGCAGTCTCAGTCTTGATGGTATTTATCCGAGAAGTGGTCTGCTTGCACAGAGTCTCAAAATCGATTGTATAGAATAGGGACAAAGTGTTTCTCAGCTACTTCTGGAATGAGTTATTCAGGTTGCAAGGGAGGTCCTTAAGAAAATTATTGCATATCATCTCCAAACCGATGGGCATATGAAGGAGGTCAACAGGAGTGTGAAAATATATCTGCGTTGTTTTTTATCTGATACACTGAAGCTAGTAGCTAAGTGGGTTGCATGGGTCGTATATTAGTATAATACTTCGTACAACATCGAGGCACAGACAACTCCTTTCAAGATATTGTATGGGTGGGATCCACCTCACTAGATACATTATGAGCATAGTACTACACCGATATCTAACATTGATCAGCACTTGGAGGTGATGGATAAGATACTAATAAAGCCCAAGGGACATTTACTGAGAGCTCAAAAATTCATGAATTGAGCTCTTACCAATAGAAGACATTGGTCAGGAGGAGAAGTGAGTAACTGTCACTGCAATGCTTTGGGCCATATGAAGTGATGACATACATTGGGGCAGTTGCCTATCATTTGAAATTACCACAATCGTCCGCACTGTACCAGGTCTTCCATGTATCACAGCTGAAACGTGCGATTGGAGACCACACAACCCCCGTATAAACTACCGGCGACACTGACAGAGGACATGGAAGTGATTCTGAAGCCGCTGGAGATCGAAAGAGTGCAGAAGAGTAGGGGAGCAAAGGAGGTTTGGTTAAGAGGAAAAGACTATCAGACTACGAAACAACATGAGAGCCTTATGAGGTGATCCACAAGTAGTTTCCATAATTCTACGTTGAGGAAAAGATACTTCTCTGGGAGGGGAGTAGTGTTACGCCCGTTCTTGGACTAGTCAAAAGTTAAAGCACCGACCTCCCACAACAGCAGGCGGGTCGATCTTGCTCGCGAGAAGAAGTGGGGCAGCACTTTGCTGCAGTGGAAAAGGGCAGGGAGTAGGTGGGGTCGACGAAAGGCTTAATTACATACTCAAGGAGGACAAATTAAAAGAGGTTGGAGGAAAAGTGGGAAAAGAAAGTTTTAAAATGTTGTGGGGTGATTCTATTAAGAGGAGGAACCAAGGTTTTTATTTTCTTTATGCATGCTTTTGTTGACTGCTATTTTCTTTTCTTCTTGTGGCATTCCTAAAGGCATATAGGGTTATGGAGAGCCGATCACCTCTCGAAAAATAGATCACCATTGTATCTTTGCTTTTTTGCCTTTGTTTGTTTGTTTATTAAGAGCAGCCCTCTTTCGAGTTTGTGTTCTATCTTTTGTCATTTCCTGATTTTCTCGCTGATTTTGAGTTTGTTTTCTCGCTGATTTTGGCTCCGGAGCATATCACATATCTAATGCATAAACTTTACATTTTACATTTATACCAACCCAATCATTCATATCACATCAAAGATACCACTACTCTAACTTCTAAAGTGAGAATACACCTTTGCATGCACAAGAAAGATGACATTATGTAAAAATTAAAGTTTAGATATTAGACATGTAAATACATAGGAATTGAGGGGCATGCATGTAACTATTAAGAGAGATTTTCTGTACAACTAAATTCTTAAGTCCAGAAAAAGAAAATCGAAGCAATCCCGAAAGCACAAAATTTTTACCGCACGGAAATATGAGGCTCTCCTATCTTGACAGAAAAATATTCATTCGTCACAAAAAATACTAGGAAAAATTTAGAACTGCCACGTAATATATAGTCCAGAGCTATGACATAAAGCCATGTTTTCTTGAAATTGAAGTGAATGGTGCATTCATGAGTCACAATGCAAATAAATAAATTGGTTGTGATAGAAAGAACCAAGTGATGAGAAGAGCAGAGACTGCCAGTTCACATAATACAGTAAGCTACAAAAGTAATAAGAATAAACATAGGATGAAAGACTATGTATTGGATAACTTATCATGAAAAATAAACAGAAATGCTAATAGTATATTTAGCAAACAAGACGTAACAGCCCCTGCAATTGAAAGAGCATATTCAGTCAAACATCCATACTGCTCGTGAAAGCCAGATAACGGAAAATTTCTAGAACTTGGATGCTAAATATTTATCAGCATTGATCATTTTTCCTTGTTCCTATGGCTTATCTATATGCTATTCATGTTCAAAATTTGTGGAGCCTAGAACATACACTATATTCACTATTTACAACTTGAACAATAGCCATCTATCGCTCTCTTTGTATCTTTTAGTTCAAGACTCAGAGCTACAAAACTAGAACTGAAGCAGAAATACTACGGTGCTCACGTCGATCGCCAAAAATTTTCTCCATGAACTCAAATTTGTACAAAAACGAAAGCGCAACACTATGTAGTAATAAAGCCTTAATCATGATAAATGCACGAACTGAACATCATCGTAATTTAGGAACATGAAAACTTTATCCCCCATTGTCAAGTTATAATTGTTGGATCAACAATTGCTTATGAATAACACCATAATTTTACTACTAACCGTGTATCAAACTAGAATGAATAAAAGAAGAGGGAGAACCAACATAGAAAGAGAAGATATGGGATTTCACTGTATTGTTATAAAATACAAAACTACTACAGTGATTGTGAGCCCTAGGCTCAACCCCTAACTCCTGTTTATATGTTTGGTTTTAGGCACAATAATACAGGAAAAATTGCATCAGAGCAGTACAAGTAAAGTTACAAAGAGAGCTTCCGGCGAATAGTAAGAAGAAAAAGAAATATTTTAAGGGAACCGTAGGTAGATAAATGATATTAAAAAAAAAGGGAAAGATATGACTCTTGAAACTGACACAGATGCAGATCATGCAATCTTATGATTGATAGAGGTCAACTTCAAGATATTGTTCATTCTTAGAAGACAAAATCTAAGGAATTAGAGAGTAAAAATAAATAATTAAAAAAAATGATGTAATAGCAAGATCCAGCATAGAAGCCAAATTAGATTATGATCACACAAAACATGCTGGGATTGGGACACTTTATTAAAAAAAAAAAAAAAAAGTTAGACATACTTATTAAAGAACTACCAAGGATAGCCTTTCAAAAATTAACAAGCAAACTTCAACGAGAATGCATCAATTCATTCGCTTGAAGGAGAGGAGTGTGTTGAAAGAACTCACACATGCTCAAACCCGTGACACATGCCCAAGCCCACTTCCGTGCCTACTTCTCCTATGGAAAAATGACTTTGCAAGCTAAAGCTGCACCCGTCTAGTAATCACACCTAACCCCGCCCCCAGCCAACTCATCTACCCCTGTTAGTTCTATCCAGCCAATCGATCCAGGGCCTCCACTCACTAGCAATCTATCCTCTCTTATTTTATCAATTGTAAATAGATTATATCCCTGATTTTCAGTCCCAAAATTCATATATTTCCTACTATAAATGTTCCAACAATTGCGATTGCATAAACAATGTACAAAATAAATAGATTGATCCAATTCTTTTCAGTCAACTATATCTTTCTCAGTCATCATGTAAACAAGTCATAGTGAAACATTTGACACCGAAAAAGAAAAAGGAAAAAAAGTCTCCGATAACATAAGGCTACAAACAATTACTCTTTCTGATCTAGAACCAAGCAACTCTATGCCAGATCGACTAGATGCAATAAAAGGAATTAGCTCCGCAAGGTTCAAGAATCAGCTAATTTAAGGAAAAATAACGTCATAAAAGCATCCATGAACCAGCGGTTAGAAAAAAGCTTGTTTTTCTAACACCACAAGTTCAAGTTACATATTTAGCATTCATTGCTCATCATATCAAAAAAACTGCATCAAAAATAATTGAAACACTGAAAAGGCAACATCCTTAAATAGAAATGTACAATAAAAATAAGTTGGATAATGACTTAAGAAAACTATTAATTTTTTTTTATTTTTGACAAACAAGAATAATTTAACTTTTCATTATTGTACACAGAAAATGTGTCAACACGAATCTCCAAGCAATTAGTTGACTAGAGAAAATATGATGTAACAAAGGTAGGCCCACCGAAAAATAACCGAGTAGCCTAGAAGGCCAATCCTCATACGCTAGCCAGAGATCATCTGAGCCGATTCAACAATATACGCTCCAACGACACATCATGATGTCACAGACAACCGAGAGTTCCCTAGAGACAGCATGGAGTCGGGAGCTTCCACCAACCCAGCGAGATCTCCTCATCTAAAAGGTAAACTACCCGACAGGGTACGATAATTTACCCTTTGCTCGATGGTCTAGCTTTACTCGGTCGACAGAAACTCCCTCGGCTATCCATCCGTTCGACCAGTAATACTGATCATTTCACCTCGTCGGCCAAATCGACCGATCCGAAGAATAGTGAGGCCTTGAGCCCACAAGAGTATAATCCCTAAATAACTTCTACATACCCTATTTAAATAGGAGTATAAATGTAACTTAAAATCTTGTAACCCTTTTGTCTATAAATAGGAGATCATTTCATGAATAAAAGATAAAACAATTCATTGTTTGTTAGCGCACTACTCTTTCCCCCTATCTCTCTCTCTCTCCCCCTTTCCTCATGTCTTATGTTTTATTCCTTGAGTGTGATTCATAAGATAATCTCTGATTCAATAATTATCTAAACTGTTTGTCCAACAAAGCACATGGAATTCATCTAACCCATATGAAACTTTGTAAAAATAGAAGGAAAAATGCCAAATGCTACGATTATGTTGAAATATCACTTGAAAGTTCAGATATAGGATCAAGTAAAGTACTACCAAAGTTTAAGTTAGATGTTCAAAACCAGGCCCCCCACATGCTCACCACTGCCTTGATCTTCGAAACTTAGCAAGCAAATTTAATAGATGATTAGGATACCTTCACGCTTACAAACCCACATAACGCCTTGAATTCCGATAGCGCAATCGCCATTTCCGGCTTATGGTTTGGGTCCTTATAAAGCTCCGGTTGCGTCTTGTGAAGAAACCCCGCCAACTCCTTATCCGGATGCGCCTGTATCGATAATGCCTTCCCCACAGAAAGTACCTAACGCAAAAGCCAACCGATTGATAGCTCCAAAACCCCAATCAACCAAAATGAAGAAAAATAACAATAATAACAACATCCAGTCTTAAACACTGTCTCAACTCACCTTAAACAAGAAAGGGAGGTCCATCCCCCACCTCTTCACAACTTTCTCACCAAGAACACTAGGATTCTCCTCCACCAACTTCTTGAGGGTCATTCGTTCCCCCTCAGACCGGCCGAGGTCCACGAACGAAGGACCAGACTCATGCGTCCCCATCCAAAGCTCCGCGTACGGCTTCACTTCCTCGATATCCTGCTCGGAGTTCAGAGCAAAGAGCCTCCCCACCATCGATTCCTTCCCGATCATCCCCCAGTCGTAGTTCTTCACCGAGCATCGCAGCCTTAACGGTCGCCCTGCCTCCGCCGCCGCAACCTCCTCCATCCCAGTAATTCACCGCGAACAGAAATGCCAGAGCAGGCTACAAAATCGTTAGGTGGATATAGACTGAACTTCTATCGGAGAATCTCAAGAACTCCTCCTATTCCTCCCCGTCGATTACTTCTCCGGCGATCTCCCGCCACCACTTCTTGCTTCTTCGCCGCCTGCGAATCCCGTAATTTAAGGCCGGGAACCAATTGCGAGATCACTATTATTTGTTTATAGAATCCAAGAGAGT
This sequence comes from Papilionanthe hookeriana x Papilionanthe teres, assembly GCA_022702705.1. Lineage (NCBI taxonomy): Eukaryota > Viridiplantae > Streptophyta > Magnoliopsida > Asparagales > Orchidaceae > Papilionanthe > Papilionanthe hookeriana x Papilionanthe teres. Next base: position 24,582,495 of record CM040439.1, on the reverse strand, counting down.
CGTGGACTGTGGACCTCTACTTCGTTTCTAGAATCCGAGGGCTGCTTTAATTTTATATTTTTTTATTTATTTACATTTTTATTAAAAGAATTTACATATATACCATTTGATTCCCATATATTTATATATTTAACATCTAAACATTACAAATTTATTCCATAAATATGAAAGTTAGTGTTAGATACGTAAATACATAAGAATTGGATGGTATGTATGTAAATACTCCTATGGGTAAAGATTAAGATGGTATGAATGTAAAAATTGAAGTTTAAAGTGTTAAAATTGTAAATACGTAAATATTGAGTGGTATGTTTGTAAAAATCTAATAAATAAATAAATAATTTTGTCTCACAGTTTCGTGACTTGGATTCCTTAAATTATAGCTTTTTTTGTATTTTTATCATTTTATTTTAATTTATTGAATTAGTTGATTAAGTACTGCAGAAATTTTTTTAAAATAATATTTAAATTAATATATTTATATCGAATGAGTTTTATTTTATTTAATTGAAATTCAAAGCAATTGTGGCACGAATCTCAAAAGCATTTGAACGGTCAGACGACGACCGGACAACCAAGATGTCATACCGCACTATCAAACACATGCGGAGAATTGACTAACACATCATGGCGACAGATTCGAACCAAAGACTACGTCGACAATTCCGACCTACCAGGGTGCAGACGGGAATACTTGATCTCATATGATCAATCGACCTGACTTTATCACAGTGAACGAGATCGACACTCAACTGGGGGTCTCGGCCGACCAACCTATGACGCAGCCATCACTCAACCGGTCACATCAATCGGTCTAACTCAAGCAAGTCGATTGACCAAGTTACCGTCATGTTAAAATTCAAATTGTAATATCATATGATATGAAATTCATACGATTAATTATAAAAACAATTGTATTAAGAAAAGTTTCCATACATACTCTCTCCTTTCTGTAATTATACAAAATGCACCTCTATAAATATGCGCTAAAAATACGAATAAAATAACTTTTACAAACTGTATTTACAGAAAACTGTGATAATCAGATAATCATTCATCAAAATATCTCTCATATGACTACACAAATAATCTATTACAATTTTTATAGATGAGAAAGCTCATCCAATTATTGCTATAACAATTTCAATGTCAAAGCAATTTTCATACTTAAGTTGATCAATAAATAATAATCAAAGCACTTTTCAAATTTGTTATATGTTGGCAAATAGAGTCAATGTCGAAGATCTGAGGTGGGAGTGATAGTGATAGACGTAAAATCATTAACATTGACGTCGGCATGATTGTTGTTGATGTCATTATGTTCCTTGCTATTTAAGTTTGTGCGCCGTCGAATACAACATCGACAATGTGTTCAACATATACAACATAAGATGTAGGACAAACTCATTTGTGATTATTTTTAAGCCTTAAATGTGGATTTGATGATATTTTAAGATAAAAATGCATTAATTATTTATGTTATGAACCAATCAAATATTTATAATGTAATAAAGAAGGAATAAAATAAGTCATAAATAACACTATAATCCAGAAGTTACATATGAGACAATTACATTGGTGCTATGAAAGCCATAAAATATGTTAGTTATCATCAAAATAACTAGAAGTAAAATAAAGATGAAGCTCCACATATGAAGAGTAAGTAGTAAGTAAATCAAAGCTCAGAGCTTACCGAATCGTCAAACTGTTTGTTTAAGAGAGGTTTCGTATAAGGGCAGTGTGACATCGAACGAGTCAAAAGAAGCAAGGAATGTCCGGTTAATCCACATAATGAAGGATGGGGATTCATCATAGCTCTCAAAAATACAAAGGCACCCAAAAGATATCCAGCACCAATCAAGCAAAGAAAGCCACCAAAATCACGCCTTGCATAATGGCCCATAAAATATAAGTCTAAACCAATAGTCTGTCAAACTAAGCTATCACGTTAGCACATATAGCATGTGTGGTAGGTCAAAAAATACACAGGCGTACTAGAAAGCTGTCGCAACAACAATATCCAAAACAAATGAAACATAAGCCAAAGTTGTGTTTAGGTAAAATAAATTTATCGAATCAAGACAGTCTGCCGACTACCACAAGTGACATTGTTCATCCAGTATTAACTCAGTGTTAGAATTAAACAGAGAAACATTAATCTTCTTTTTCCTAATTAGGGTGTTATAAGAAAAATATAAAAAAAAAACTTATTAGGTTGGGTCAATGGGTTGCAGCCCCCGCTGAATCCACTAAAGCTTCGTCCATCTCTCTCTCTGATGGAGGCGGGTGGCATTCTGATGAGATAAAGTTCTAAAGTTTGCTATTGATGTTTGGTGTAAGATCTAAAAAATTAATGTGGAGCTTTTGGTGGGATTTCAATATATTTATAAGGGAATTATGGTTTAAATACCACGACTGGTGTGGATTAGGCCGATTTAAACTCTCTTTGGAGAATTTGGCTTAACAATGGGTAAACGACTATATATGATTATTGGTGGTTAGCTTATGATGTGACTCTAAAGTAGATGAGTTTACAATGGTGTTTAAGGTTAAGGAACAAACTAGGTCATAATATGCTCTTGCTTGCCCAAGAGCTATGGAGAGGGGTTTGGAATAGTTGTGACGTCTTAGTTATTAGTTTGTTGATATTATAGAAGCTTGGGACGTGGATGAAGTGTGGTGAAGAGTTTAGGGCTTAGTGTTTTAGACGATAATGAATAACTCTTTCCAAAGAAAATGCAACACTTTAAGCAACAAGCACTAAGTACCAAGAGAGGAAATTGCCACTCAAACATATTATTCAACGAATGATCTAAAAAAGTTACATATCAGCTCTATTTATAGGGATTAAAATGATAAAAAGGAAAAAAAGATGAGAAAATTTTGAAAGGTGGCATGTGGTCATTAATGATGCAATGCGCTAACAATCTTTGTTATTTTTTCTTTTTTTATGATCAGCCATAAAAACCTCTAAGTTTAAAAATTCAAACATTATAGAAACTGTAATTAAAATATAAATAATATAATACAAATTCAAATATTTCTTCTTAATATGGCTCTTGTGATGCGTCATTAATAGACTCTTAATTGGGCATTTTCTTGAACTTTTGCTTGGACTCTTGTAACCGAACATTTGGCTTTATTTAAATGTGCTACATACATCTATGGCTGTTAATTATCTAAGCTGACCTTAGCTCAAGTTCGACTTTAAAAAAATTTGATCCAAAATTTTGGCTCACAGTTGACCTGTTTATTTTATCCAATCTCGTTCTGAGCCAAAATTTGAATCAATCTTCGAGCAATTAACGATCTTCAAACAATCCTAGCTACTCTCTTTATATATATATATTTTTAACAAAAAGATTGATCGACAGTCGGAGACCGCCGATAAACCCCTATAGATTGAACTGACTAGGAGTGGACTCTCCTTCTAATCCGGTGTGTTATTCGAATCCTTCATCGTGAGTGAGATTCGAATCTCGACCCGAAGGACTTACGCAAGCGCCGCAACCGATGAGTTAAGTTTTTCGTGCGCGCACACACACAAATAATATATATATATATATATATATATATATATATATATATATATATATATATATATATATATATATATATATATATATATATATATATATCTTGAAGGACGAATATTGAGATAGAATGCTAGTGGAGGAGAATATGAAGAGTGTGTTTGATGGAGTTGATCTAACTCATTGTTGTTAACTATTGACCTAATGGATGCAACCATGTGACCAAACAATTATCATAACTTATTTTACTATTATTATTCTTCTACAATATTATAAATTCGCATATTATAGCAATATATATGGGTACGAAAATTCCAAAAATATATAAAAATAATATTCATTGTGTCATGTGAACTTGCTTTGGCAATGACAAGGGATGATATTTAAATAGTTAATATATTTTAATATTTATAATAAATAAAATATTTATTATTACTATTAAACTTTATTTTTATTTTGTTCGTAGTTTATCATAAATTATTGTAATTTAAATGTTCTGTGATCAGCTAATAAGAAGAGAGTGAGGGGAAAGAGAGAATGTGTCGTAGGGTTGTAAATAAAGTTCATTGTTCGTGAATAGTTCATGTTCAGCTCGTTCGTTAAGTAAATGAGATGAACACTTAACGAAAGAGCTTAACACAAACAAAATTTTTAAGCTCGAATTATAACCGAGCCGAACACGAACAACTCTTTGTTCACTCGTGTTCGGCTTATTTAAACTCGAAATTAAAAAAAAAAATGTATAATTATTTATATAATAATATTTTATATATATTTATATCTAACTTTAAATCATAACAGTTTGTGTGGTAATGTAGTTATGTATCATGTTTTCCATATATTTGGTTCAGATTTAAATCATATACTATACATCTATTTTTTCCAATTAATTTCAACAAGCCAATTTTGTGCCGATCATGAGCCGAACACGCACAATAACATTTAAATCGAGCAGAACACGAACACACTGTTCACGAGTTAATTTCGAACATGAGCCGATTTCGAACACTAGCAATTATTATTTATTTTAGGTGTTTGATACTTAATTCCCTAAAAATTATTATTTATTTTAGATCATGATTTGACTATTAAAATATGAAATATATATGTTCATGCATGGATAAAGTAGCATGATTGGACAAATTGCAGGGGTTATCTATGTAAATACATAAGATTTGAGGGGTATATATGTAAATCTACTTTATCCTTCTCTATCCTATAATTTATATTACTTAAGCACCGGCTTAGTTATCTCCTACGTCAATCTTACAAAAGCGTCCCTTAAAAAAACAATAATTGACTTTTTCGAATATTTAAGCAAAATAAATATTGGAAAAAGCGTCAGTACCTTACTTTTTTTTCAAATTTTTTAAAGAGATATGATAATTTATGGAATTTATGTGGGGGCAAATGTGACGTAGTCGGTTCAGAAAAATAATTTGTTGTTGAAAAAGTTACGATGATTATTATAATTTTTATATGGAAAAGTTGGACTGCAATGTAGAAAGCTGTCACCGCATCTAGCCAAAAATAGTGTGAAAATATTGATTTCAGTGGTTTGAAAACTTATTTTTTTGATAAAACTGTTAAAATACAGTTTATCTGAACGGGTCTAAGGGTTTTTTCAAAACGCATTGCACCAAATAAGCTGCCCAAAACAGACCCTAAGTATTAGTGATAATAAGACTTAAACTAATACAATGTAAATTAACAGTGTTTTTTATAGGTGTTACCATAATCTCTCCTTGGATGGAGGTAATACATTAAGTACATTAAATCTTAATCAAGAAAAGAATCCTCAATTTATGTTCATATTCCTAAAAATTATGACCTTCATAATACACAGAAATCAATCATCATAGTGAGAATAATAAAACAGAAGATGAAGCGTGAAGCATGAAGAAGACCAAATCTTATAGAATGAACTGAAGTCCAGCATCACCTCGTCGTCAACCACCGCCGACTACCGGTTGCCGACTGCAACCGACCACCACTCATCGCCCACCGCCGATCACCATCGACCGCGACCTACTTGTTACGACAAGTTCATCTGCGCATATAAGCTGTAACTCAATAGACTGCGTAACCCTTTCCCTCCTGTGGAATAATTGGTTGTAATTGTAATCACCAATTTCTAGTGGATATCTTCAATTAAGCCAGACCCTTCTTAGGTTTTTTTGCGTAAAAAATCCCGGTGTCTTTACTGTTTAGTTTCCTTTGTTTGAGTGTGTTGAATTCTCATGCAACGCTAAGACGATAATCTATTATTTTATCGTCACAAATCTTCTAGCACACATCAATAAATAAATAGACACACACACACACACATATATATATATACATACCACCTGAAATATTGTTATTTGCAGATTAAGCACTCAAGGTGATTCTTTTTTAACTATCGAACTGATATTTTTACACGTGCCATCATCAAACTATTAGGAAATTGTCGCTTGCCTCACAGTCGGCGAGGAGTCGCCGGAGATGGGATCTTCGGGCGATGCGACAACCTTGCTGCCTGACTAATTAATGCATGGAAACAAAAATGATCTTCTCTCCATTTGAAGCATCACCCCTCCTCTTCTGTCAAGCCTGCCTTTATAATATATAATCCCACAGCAAACATCTAGAGGTGCATGTGGCTTTGTTCAAATCCCTATTTCTTGGATCCTAAAGTAGGCAATAAAAGATTGTTAAGATATTACTAATCAAATGAACGAAGATTGAGATGCAAGAAAACAACAGAGATGTAAAGTTTAGATTAGGGTTACAGACGAATTGATACGCTCATAAGATTACGCGTGTTTCAACTTGGTTATGACTCGTTCGTGATCATTCGATTAAGTAATCGAACAGATTTGAATCATTTTCTTTAAACGCTTAAACAATTTGGCGTTTGATTTGCTTTGGATCTCGAATGATGTCGGTGAAAATTCGTGAACAAGTTTATTTTTTTTGCTATGTTAAAACTTAATAACCAATGTTTATGCAAGTCAGAGCAGATAGTAAACTTAAAGTTAAGAAAAATTAATGAGAGCATGAGAACTCGTTCAAATGAGGATATCATCGCACTAGGTGACTGCTTCAGGCAGAAGAGGGGGGTAGGTCGACTGAAGTTTCTAGCACCATGTGTATAGAGCTCGCAGCTTGAGGCGAACGAGGGAGGTTGTTCAACTGAGATCTCGACACCAGGCGAGGAAGAGGGAGGTTACTTAGCACCTGACACGAAAGAGGGAGGTTGCTCGACAAGGCGTAACAGAGTCCCAGGACATACCACCAAAATTTTACCTTTGACAATTATACCATCAAAGATATATATGTAAATTTTCCAAATTACAAATAAGGAAAAATTACTTTCAATATTACTAAATACATACCATACATTTTTTATTTACATTCCCACCCCATTTATTTGTCTCATATACCTTTGTAGCACTCATGCCTTAATACCCCCTGAATACCCAACCACTCCCTCTGTCCCCCTCCATCATCCTCTCCCTGAATCATTTGCAGAGATGTCTCCCACCGTCGCTCGCCTGCAGCTAATCCAGAACGAAAAATTCTACTCCCGAGTCCTCTCTAAAGAAACCTCGGCCTCAAATCCCTCCTTCCGCGTCTACTACGGCGTCGCCGCCGGCTCCGTTCCCTTCCTCTGGGAATCCCAACCAGGCACACCGAAACACCCCATGGCCGACTCCTCACTCCCCCCTCTCACCCCTCCTCCTTCCTACTACTTCTCCTCTAATAAAAAAGCAAACTTTATCAAATCTCATAAGCAGAGCATCTTCCAAGCCATGCTCCCAAGGCTCAGGAAGCCCGCCGCCCCACCGCCGCCGCCGGCGTCAGCTTCCTCCTCTTCAGGATCTCACAGGAGAGCTCGTTCATCCTCAAGCACCATCTCGTCTTTCTCCTCCAACTCCAGGGTTGATGAAGAGGAGCAGGAAGAAGGCCTTTCACCCACTTCGACGCTCTGCATCGGCCACCGGCGGGGCTGCTACTCCATGATTGGGGTGAAAAAAGCTCTGCTTTCGATCGTAGGGAGTGGATCATGTCATGGTACTGCTGCCTGAGGTGCTTGGATTGGTTTCTGGTGGTTTTCTCGAATCTGATTCTTTTGTGCTCTGTTCTGTTTAGAGGTTTTAATTATAATGTTTAACTAAGTGGTTGGATGTTCATGTGGAAGAAGAAAGTTGGATGTTTTATGTATTTGTTAGTGATATTGCGCCATGTTATCAAATGATAATTGCAGGCTTCTCATACTTTCGTCTTCAATTAAGCTATGTTATGTGCAGTAAAAACCTAAAATTTGGAGCCTTTTGATCCATGAACCATTATGTTATGTGAGTTTTTAGGGTTTTGTCTCCATTGCTTCTTGTGGTAGGCTAGGGTTGAGATTATGGAGTGGAGTTCTTATGGTGTGATTGATGCTGTTGCATGTTGCTGGGAATCTCTCTCCCCCTCTCTCTTCGGGGTAAGGTAAGTGCCCGAACCCGCATATTGAGATTCTTCACTTTGTTTGCAACCAATGAACCACACATTCAAACACGACTCCTTCTCCCATGTGTAGGAGCGATGTGTTTCGCCCCCTGGAAAGGAGAAAATATTGCTTTCAGAGTCCGGACAACGGACGCGATGCACACGCGATGCACAGACGATATATTTTTTTTCCTCCGCTGCATCGCCTGCATCGCGTCTGTTGTCTAGATGCAGCTTGCGGATGCAATATTTTTTCCTTCGAAAAGGTAAATCGGAGACCTATGTATAAAATAGTAAGAATGTGCGGTCCAATTATATTATGGAGAGTACCCTAAAATGTATTTGTGTGATATCATTAGATTCTTTTCTAGGCTAGTTGATCGGTACCATGTGAGATCCAAAAGAAAAAAACTTAAGAGTGATCTAAGATGTCATCATGAAAAAAAAAAAAAGATATAATTAACTATAACGGCTTGCGCCCACAAGAAAATTTTGATAACTTAAACTAAATAGACTGTTCAGTCCCCATGTCATTTAAGAAACAAAATTGAGATATTTTTAGTTTATTATCAATTGATTCTGTGTTAGGTTTTTTTCACATGCGAGGCAACTTGTAAAGTCAAGGAAGATATATAATGATAGTGGCTTCATAGCATACATCATCATCGATATTAATGGAACGGAACATAGATCCACTCACTTTTATGCAAGCAACATACTATTAACCTCCATGCATTATGAGATGTACTAAATGGTTTGCTTCATTCTAAAAGAATAAATCTTTTGCGCTCTATCTTCATCTCAAAATCGTCTTTCGAATAGAGAAATCAATTCCGATGAAAATACTATCATTATTTCATGGAGGCTACAATCAAGAGTGTGCATGAGCTCTACAAATGAACATTGGCCACCTCTATCAAACTACTAGTCGTTGCCCGAGCTAGCTTAGGTTCAAGCAAGCGAATCGACTCAGCTCGACTTCAGCATCATGCAGTCTTAATTTAATCATCAAATCATGCAATACCATCATCCATTATTACCTCTTAAGAAATATTTTTAAGAGTATATATATATATATATATATGAAGAAGGAGAGGGAGAGGGAGACAAACCTTACATTATATTGAAGCTAATCATGATTTGTATGTTGATTAGATCAGCAATATTGCTTATGAAACCCAAATCAATAAATGGGCCGGATGCATTAATGGGCGAGAGACTCATTTTCGAAACATTAATATAAAAGAATTGTGGGCCCATTCACTCACAACCGTCCGATGGGCTCAGTTGTCTATGGGATTACCGGTGAGATGGGCCGGTTGCATTTATTCTGTGTTCTTCTCACTGGTTCTGAAATGGACTGTGTGTGAACTCTCCTATCTTATTTCACGCATGTAATTCTTACCTAATTTGTTAGAGAGAGAGATAGGTAGAGATAGAGAGAGAATGAGGTAGAGTTAGAGATAGAGAGAGAAAGAGGAGAGAGAGAGAGAGCAGGTGGGATAATTTAATTAATAACAAGGGCAATGGAGAAGCAGTTGTGGCAGCTCTTTTTAAAGAGGTATGGCCACGATTATGATTCTATCCTATTCTCTCTCTCTCTCTCTCTCTCTCTCTCTCTCTCTCTCTCTCTCTCTCTCTCTCTCTCTCTCTCTCTCTCTCTCTCTCTATCTCAATAAATATATAGAGCCATTTACATACATACCACCTAATTCCTACGTACCTACATATCTAACACCTAAATTTGGGATAATTACATAAAGAGCACTATAAACATTGATATTTACAAATCAAGCACCATTGAGATGGATAAAAATGTAAAATATGTGCTGGGTTGGTGCTTCCTATGTAATTGCCCCTTTATTTTTTATGTTCATGCCCATATAACGGGTCATATATGTAAAATTTGAAATTTTTAGGTGTTAGATATGTAAATACATAAAAATCAGGTGGTATCAACGTAAATACATAAGAATTTGGTTAATCATTAATTCTTATTTAGACAGTAATAATCACTCATTAGCTATTATAATAATCATTAAAAATATCAAAATTTATGATTATTCTTAATTAATTATTAGCCAAACATACGATATTACATTATGCAAACATACAAAAGATAAGAATGAGTATTATGTTTGTAAATAATGAAAAGTTTAAGGGTATTTATGCAATTATATGTATTTTTTAAATGAATGCAACAGTTGCAAAATAAAATAACAATTTGGTCCCTATGATCCTATCTACTAACATTTATTAATGATTGACATTTTTATAGTATGTATAAATATTAAGAACATTTACATACGTACCGCTTAATTCGTATGTATTTGCGTACCTAATACTTAAACTTCAATTTTTATACCCCATGAAAACCCTCTTTTCATTTTTTTAATCTAATAATAGTTACATTTTTTTATGTGATATGAAAGATTTAGATCATCTAATTGTAAAACAAAAAAGTATAAATATGTAAATACGTAAGATTTGGGCGGTATATGTAACATGGGATGTCTTTTAGGGCGAGTTCAGGCAATGGTGCGATGGCGGTGTGGTGCCGCACAGCAGTTTTTCATGTTTGGTAAAACTGTTTTCTGTCTGTGTTCTCAAAAAACTGTGATTAAAACTTGTGTTTTTTCTGCTATACCTGACTATTTGTGATGGTAGCTAGAAAGTTGCAGTCTAACTTAAAAAAAAATATATCGTAATGATCATCAGATCTTTTTGAACAACTTCTAAAGCTGCTTCTTCAGATAGCTGCAACTGCCCCAAACAAACCTTTAAGCTCGACATATGCTCTAAACATTTTCATGACTTATGATAGATTTTTTATTCTTTTTAATTTTATACAATTTAAGATTATAATTTCACCCAAAACTAAAGGTCTATTGGGGCAACTTGTGCGTTTCAGGATAAACAGATTATCTTCAAATGTAGCCCGTAGGTGTAAAAAACTCAAACGCGACAGACAGCGTTTTAAAAAATACGCGAACCAAATATTTAGGCGGTGTTTTTAAAAACGTCACCGCACTTGTAAGGTATCCCAAACGGATCCTAAGACTAAGTTTGGACAAAATAAAGTATTTCATCATCAATTTAGGGTTTAAGGTCAGGGTTGTGAAATCAAGCCCTCATTTATTATTTTGCAAAAATGTCATATCAAATACCACATGACCTCACATGGCAAAAGTGTAATGTGATAAGAATAGTATATCACCACCAATGAGATTGAGACTTCTAATTAATGTCCTTTAAGTTTTAAGCAAATGTAAGTGTGGAAATCAAGCAATAGAATGACATTTATTGTTCATTGTTCTAACTTTCTTTTTCTTTGATGTTGCAAACTTAAAAAGTTTATTAAATTTACAAATTGGAAATAAGCTATTTTGCATGAAATTTTTAAAAATATCAATAAACATACAAAAATTTGCAATTACAAGCATCTTGATACGTCTTGGAACCAAAAACAACGAACAAATATTGAATAAATTGTAATAGAGATACTGGAAAACTCAAAAGAGGAGCTGATTTTACTAATAACAACGAAAGCAAATAAGATACAACATTGATCTATTGTTCGAGAGGTAGATCATGTCTTCACAAATCCTAGACATCACTACGAACACCAAAACAAAAGAAAAATTGCAGCAAATCAAAACCTAAAACAAGTACCCCTTTGATCCCTCTCATGTTGTCTGTGATTGATGGTTGTGAGACTTGACAATAGAAATACAGGATCACCATTAACACTTTGAATTTCAGTGCAATAGTATTACAAACATCTTGATACAGCACGTGTAAAGTATGACTCATATACCAAATAAAGAACAGATGTTGGAGCGGAGCAAGCTGTCAAATTGGGGGAGTTACGTTATGTGGGTGGGGGCGCGGGGGCAACGCGCCCGCAGTATGGTATAGGGGTCATTTTGTAATTACATATTGTACACCTATATATATATATATTGTATTGTAACCCTAAAAGAACAGTACATGGGTAATTTTGTAATTACATATTGTACTCTAGGGTTATATAAATAAGTCTTGTTTGTAACCCTAGGCATTTTGTACTCTTTTCTGAAATTGAAAGAAAGTTGCCGCTCTGCTCTCGACAACGTAGGCATCTTTGACGAATCACGTTAAATCTCTGCATTCTTCTAAATTTGTGTTAATTTTTTCGTATTATTTGCCCTAAATTTCTCAACAGCCCAGAACGAAAAAATAGGGAATAAACATCGAATAAATTACAAAAGAGATGCAGGAAAACTCAAAAGAGGAGCTGATTTTACGAATAACAACGAAAGCAAATAAGATATAATATTGATCGACTATTCGAGAGGTAGATCATCTCTCCGCAAATTCTAGTCGTCGCTACAAACACCAAGAGAAAAGAAAAGTTGAAGCAGATCAAAACCCTAAATGAACTCGGCGGTGAAGGTTCAAGTGCAGGCGAGCTCAGCGGACAATCATGCATGATGAGTACAACCATGCTCAATGGAGGAGCTTGATAAGTGCAGGCAAGCACGGTGGAGGAGCTCGCCGGTCCTCTTGAGAAGTAATCTTTGTAACCATAAGTTTTACATAGATACCACTCATTTCTTATGTATTTACAAATCTAACACCTAAACGATGCATATGCTTTTTAAAAGTTAAAATGATGATATTTTTCGTGTGATCTGAAAGATTTGGCCACTAGGGCTGTAAACGAGCCGAGTTCGAGCGAGCTCAGACTGGGCTCGTGTTCGGCTCGTTCGAAATTAGCTCAGCTCGAAATCGGCTCGTGTTCGAAATGACTCGTGAAAGGTGTGTTCGTGTTCGGCTCGAATTAAATATTCTTGTTCGTGTTCGGCTCGTGTTCGGCTCGAAATTGACTCGTTAAAATTAATTGTAAAAATATGTCTAGCACGGATTCAACACTAGACCAAATGAATGGAAACAAGAAGCATAACCACGCTACCACGTAAGCAATTATGATTTAAACTTAAATATGAATATATATAATATATTAATATATAAATAATATGTATAATAAATTATCATATAAATAACTATATGATTATTTTTTTATTTCGAGCCAATTCGAGCCGAACACGAGCGAACAAACAGTTGTTCGCGTTCGGCTCGTTAACATTTCGAGCTTAAAAATTTGTTCGTGTTCGACTCGTTAGGCTTAACGAACGAGCCGAACACGAGCTACTTAACGAGCCGAACACAAGCTGTTCGCGAACAACGAGCCAAATTGCCAGCCCTATTAGCCACTATAAATCTAAGTAAAATTTCTGTTATATCTATAAATAAATACGAAGTTGGCAGTATGTACATGACGAAAAATCAATATCAAGTATATATTTCGCAAACACCCACAAAATCTTTTTCAAATTAATAATATTAACCCCAAGCAAAATAATAATAATAATAAAAATAATCAATTAGAATTTCATAATCCATATTTTTTATTAATGCGAGATCAAACAACCCTTTATCATTCAACTTCCATCCGAGGCTGTTCTATAAAAATTTCAAGTCATATAAAATGTTTATTTAATCTATAAAAAAAATTTACAATCAAACCAAAACGGCTTTATTTCCCGCTATAGCCCATACCTTGGCCTGAGATACTGCTGTCCTTCAGAGCTCCATGGGAATGACTAGAATCAATCAGTTCCTCGAATAATCTGTAGGAAGGTACAAATGGCTCATGAGAACCTCCAGGCTCTGTTGGATTGTAATTCGAGTTCGGTCGAGCTTCACCGGCGACGACCGGTGGATTCCCGGCATTCATTCCAACTGAATTATACTCCATCATGTAAGTTGACTGTGCGAAGGGATTGGGGTTTGTGCTCGGCACATCCTCCCATGGAGGGGGTGGGTAATTACTGTACTGTGGTTGTTGTTCCGGTCGAAAGTGAAACTGAGGTTGCGGCGGAGCCGAAGAAGGTTGGGGTTGAGGCAAAGATGGTGGCGGCGCAGCCGCCCAGCGAGCAGCATAACTAGTAAAAGGCATGGGGTGAGTTTGGGGGCTCTGTGGGTTGCCATGAACATTTGTTGCAAAAGGATGTGCTGATCCATTTTGTTGAATGGTGGGAGATGGAGCATGTGGAGTGACTGGAGTACGAGATGGTGATGCGTTTGAAGACAATGGGATGCGCAAAAGATCGATAATGTTCTGATCCTTTGCAGAGGTTTTAATAGGCGGTGGAGGATCAGGTAAGGCTAATGAATGGCTTCCTGTGGAGGACGAAGCTTCGCCGGAGCTCTGTTTACCTGTCGTTGCTGCATTGATTTCAGTAGAAGTTGACTTGGTTTTCAAATTTCTGCAGAGAGACAAAATGGTAGGGATTTGAATGTTAGGAAGTTATGGCATTGATAGTGAGAGAATGCGAGATTTGAGACCTGCGAGCTAGCTGAGTGAATTCATCGTCTTCTTCTTCATCCTCTTCAAAATTGTTGGCTGCAATGGTTGCAGATGCGAAGGGCGGGCTCGGCGCTGGAATGGATTCGGATGATTCTTCTGGAAATGGAGAACCGGAAGCAATTGCATCGTGTTTTGCAAGCAGGGTTTGTAAATTATCATTTAATACAAGCCCTTCTCCTAGGAGCTCCTCGTCACTACCGGGGTTACAACATAAGCGAAGTTATAGAAATAACAGAAGTACTAGTTTCAAAAAATATCCGAACTTGTTTAATGGATCGAAGAAAAAAATAAAGAGCATTTACATAACATACAATTCTTATGTATTTACATATCACTTAAATGTTCATATTTATATGCATACCACTCAAATTTATAATATCACATAAAAAAAACTATCATCGCTATTTTTTAAAAGGTAGAATACACATTTTCATGCATAAGTTTATGACACGAAAGCATTATAAGTGTAAATATCAATATTTGGGTGTGAGATATGTAAATACATAAGAATTGATTGGTATGTATGTAAATCTCCCAAGAAAAAAAGGCAAACGATTTTTCCTGTGGAATACTAAAAAAAAATGGCTTAAAATGAAGTGAAGCGTTGAATGGAAATGACACATAACAATATGATTGCTTTAGAACTGACCCAGTTGACTCAATCAATTGCAAAATCTTTTTCTGGTTGGAGCGACATTGGTCAACAAGCTCTTTGATAATTTCATCCTCAACCGCCTATAAAAACATTAATATAATGAGTTTCTAAAAAAATTGCTAATTATAGCTTATATTTTAATGGCAAAACAAAGATTGCACCCACGATATTTCAAACACTAAGCACATTATGACAAAAAGATTTCAATTTAGTCTCCAGATGCTTTTAATGGGGGCTAAAATGGTCCCCAGGGAAAATTATATTAGCCTATATTAAAAGAGTTTGAATGGTCCCTAAGGAAAATTATTTTAGTCGATATTAAAAGAGTTTAAGGACTAATTTGACACTCTCATTACACGTTGGGGGTCAGAGGACTATTTTGATATTTTACTCTTTTGACGACTAGGCATACCTGGCGATCATGTGGATTCACAGCCTTTAACATGTCATTTAACAGCTCCATGACACTCCTGATTCTATCCAAGTCTGATAAACTGAACATTGCAAAACAAAACTTTCATCCAGTTAACAGAAGAAGATGAGCATAAAGACATCATTGCAACCGAGCCTAAGAAAATCTTAATAAAATGCAGGAAGATTTACATAAATACCACTCAATTATTATGCATTTACATATCTAATACCTAAACTTCAATTTTGACACCATAAAAAGGTGTATTTCATTTTTTTAAAAAAAAAGTTAAAATGATAGTATTTTTTTTCGTGATATGAAATATTTGATTGTCGTAAAGGTAAAAAAAAAAAGTTTCAACATTAAATATGTAAATAGATAGGAATTGGATGGCATGTTTGCAAATGTTTATTACAAGGCGATTTAGAAAGACGGAAATGGTCACCTCAAACTAGCACTTTCCGATGCCATTGCTTGATCAAGCCTCATTGGCAAATCACTAGGCACACCATGCCCGACATAAGGAGTTCTAGCAATGGCCGCTGGAGGCGTAGATGGAGTGAAGAGCAAAGTAGCATCGCTAGGGTGATGCGGAAATTCAACACCAGATCTCTGCGAAAGGAATACCTCGTGAGAAAAGGGCTTGTTAAGGATTAATTTTGTTTTTGGTTTTTGTTTTTATTTAGTTATTTTTCTTTTAAAAATATATTTATTTAGTATATTTTTTTACATGCATAAACTCAGTACTTTTACCAGTGGCCATATTGGACAAAAAATCGTTGGGATAAAGCTTAATGATGATGATGGGTCAGACTTAGCCAAGTTTCAGCTGAAAGCTAAACTTTGCCTCGTGGTAGAAGAAACCACAAGCTAGGAATACAAACAGTACCTTTAGATCAGTATAAGCCCAGAAGTACTGTGGATACATTCCTCCAGAACCGCCGAAAGCCTCTTGCCAAGAATCCAGCAACACTAAAATTTTATCTCTCACTTCCATATCAGTCTACAGAGATATATAAACAGATATTAATAGTTAACAAACAAAAAAAGAAATGTACAATACCTATAAAACAAATTATACATACCACACAATTCTTATGTATTTACTTATCTAACACCTAAAATTTCATGTTTACATGCATTACACTCAAATTTTTAACTTCACATCAAAATTACCATTTTTGCTTACTTTTTAAACGTGAAATACACATTTTCATGTCATGATACCAAAAGGGTTATAAATGTAAATATAAAAGCTTAAGTGTTACACATGCATATAGATAAGAATTGTAAAGTATGTAACTTTCCCTTATAAAGAAACCATTCCTACCAATCTATAAGATTATTTAAAAGTACGTTCTTGTGTGTACCTACATATGTGTCAATCTGTGTGTCCAAGAATTCGTGAGAAATAAAGACAGCATATATGAATGTGTATTGCCGTGTGTCGCATATATTGTTGAGCCTAAAGCACTGGAAAATAGGGGTTATCTGACTTAAGTTGACAATTAGAAGGATTATTTTAGTAAACAAAACCTTGATAAATTGAATATCACAGATTTCACAAAAACAAAAATTAAAAAGACATACACTTCAACATATACACAAATCCAGTCTAAACAAATCGACACAAAGCTCAAGGTTTGAAAGCCTGTGTGCAAGTATAGATTCCATTCCTTGAATTGGGGAAGCAATTTGGCTGCACAACAGGTTCCTTAGCAAGAACATCGTCATTAACCAATTCCTAATATCAATTGAGAATAATAGTGTGTCCTATCATTTCAATTAATGGATTATTCTCCTTCCCAGTTTCAGTTTTGCATGAATGCCTCTTCATAGATATAGAAGCAAAATCAAAAAGAAAAAAAATGCAAATTGGTAGCTATTTAGGCAGCCACCTCAATGGATGTAACTCCCAAGAGCACAGAGAATAAAGGGATGAGGGCGAGTAGGTGATGGAACTTTTCGCTAACGAGTTATTGACCTCTCTCTCAAAGCTATTTACAGTAAGCTTAATCCATTCCAAGTAGTTCCAATGATCGAGATTTGTTTGATGTTCCAGAACAAAACTCTTATGTTTTCAATGATTTGAGACTTGTCTTGTTATCCCATGACTATTTGGCACGTAATTTACATGTTGGCGCTGTCAAAATAGTCAGCATGTCACCTAGCTACCTGTTAGCACCTATCAATAAGCCTTTTGACACGATGACACTAACAAGACACACTATGCTATCCTTCAACCTATTAACATTGATCAACTCCCCGCCAGCCATTAAACCCGTAAAGCTCTCCACTAAAAAGTCAAATCCTTGCATATAAGGCGTTGACATCATAATCTTTTCAAGCACATCTCAATAGATGAGAGGACTAAATCCTACCGTATCAATCTTTATAGAGTCCAACTCATCAATAAAATTGTTAGCTGCACTATCATTGACTCTTTGTTACATCATACTCGATCCATTCCTTTAGTTCCTCTGTTCTCATCCTATCACCCACATTTCTCTCCATAGCACATTTCTATTTCCATGCAATGTGCAATGAGATCTAAAAACTTTCTCTATCACCTTATCATTTCTAACTGTTAGAAGTTATATGAAGAAATAATTTATTAATGTTAGGAGTTATAAGGATTAGATTTATTTCTTTGGTTTGGATTTATTTTCTTTACTATTTTAGATTTATTCTCATGGATTTGACTTACTTTCTTTCCTATTTTAAGTTTTCCTATTTTATGATGTTTTCTTTATCTCCAAGTAATTATTAGGAATTGATTAATTAGAGATATAATTATTATATCTTTCCTTTCCTGTCATTTTTTTTTCCTGTCTTTCATATTCTAAAATGTATGTAAGGTGTATTTATATCCCATTTTCATATCAATAAAATAATTTTGCAGTATTCTGAAAGCAACACGATATTAGAGCCTTGAAACAAACCCTAAAGTCTCTTGTCACTGGAAACTTCCAATTCCGTGCAGTCAGCAATCTTTGCTATACTGCAGGTCCTTCCTCCGCCTCCTCTTTTCAGTTTTTCCACCAGAAATTTTCTCTCCTTGCAAGCCCCGCCGCCTGAATTCCCTCCTGCAACCTTTTCCATCGACGAAACTCCCTCCTCCAACCTTTCCGGCAGCCAAAATTCCCTCCTGCAGACCCTAAACGCCGGAATTAGCCGTTGGAACCCTCTCCCTGCAGGCCTTAGATGCCGGAAACTTCCATCTTTCCCTAGATTTTTTTCAGCCAGCGGTCTCCTTTTCCTACAGATTTCAGCCGGCGGTCTCCTTCCTTCCCTGCAGATTTCAGCAGACGGTCGTCTTCCCTACATATTTCAGCCACCGGTTTCAACCGCCAGCAACCCTTTCTATAGACTCTGCCACTGCCAGCCTCAAATTCTGTGAGATCAAACCCTACCTTCCTCCCCCTTCCACTAGAGAACCTTGACCTTCAATTCAATCTCAAGGTTTCTGATTTGTTAGCAGCACATAACTTCCTATCGAGTCATGTGCTTTGTAGGCTTATTCTCTTTGCCCGGTCAATGCTTCTTGTTCTTTCCATGAAGAAGGTGCCTTCCCGCTATGTTTTGGACAAGGTATTCTTATCCAGTTTCTCATCTCACAAATTGGGGAGAAACACATGTTGGTGATCGCCATCTTCGTTATAA
This sequence comes from Papilionanthe hookeriana x Papilionanthe teres, assembly GCA_022702705.1. Lineage (NCBI taxonomy): Eukaryota > Viridiplantae > Streptophyta > Magnoliopsida > Asparagales > Orchidaceae > Papilionanthe > Papilionanthe hookeriana x Papilionanthe teres. The sequence goes on along the minus strand of CM040439.1, from coordinate 24,563,344 downwards.
ATGGGATTCAACATGATCAGTTTCGTCTCAATCATTTCTCCTCCGTTGTCAAAATCGAAATCCAAAGGGCAACGACTAGTTTGAGAAGCAAATGATGGGGACGCTTAACATCACTTGTTTGCCATGGATGGATTGGTTTCATGGCGGACTACAGTTCCAGGAAGAACACCATTTGTTTCTTCGGCTTCCAAGGTGTCATCTCAGGAGAATTGCTCCTTTAGTGAAGGAGCTCTGGAAGTATAAGTTGCAGAGAAAACTCCATGCAGGATTCTTTCTGCATGGAGTTAGTTCTTCACTAGAACTCTTGAGCCCAGCAGCAAAAAATTCAGTCGCAGATCTCTTTCCGATGGATTCTCTTTGCAAACTTCTTCGTTGGAACTCTCCTAACCAGAAGCAGCAACGGCAGCAGGTTCTCTCCCTGCAGGTTGCAGTCCTTTCAACTATTGTCAAAACCCATGTAAAAATCACAATAAGTTTTAGGCGATAGATGTCCTGCCCATAGTTATTGCACATTGCGAGCCGAAATACGAGCGACAACTTAACGGGAGATGCTCTATGTTCTCTAGTGAAGGCGGCAACAACAGGATCACTAGCTCAGGCACCGACTCCTCTTCCGCCATCCTCGACAGAGCTTCCTTAGAAAACATTCGACCATTTGCTGAGTCTCAGGTCGTGCCGCATGAGGCCACGCTGGGGCTCCTCTTCTAGCTTCTTTTTTGCGTCCTAATCCTCTTCTCCTTGCTCCACAGTTACCGGCATTATGTCTGGTGTCTGTTTTATGTCCCGATATTGACTGTGACGGCTTTTAAGGCGCTCTTCACGAAGTTCTGAATCTTCTTCGAGATGGAATCCTAGCAACCGATCTACAGACCCTCTTCAAGAGCATTTTCCTGTAGCAAGCCCTCCTTAAGAGCTTTTTTCTGTAGCAGACCCCTCCTCTAGAGTTTTCTCCTACAACAAACTCTCCTCCAAAGCTTTTTCCTGTAGCCAACCCTTCTTCAGAGTTGATTCCTGCAACAGGCCCTCCTCCGGAGTTTTTTCCTGCAGCAGACCCTTCTCCGGAGCATTTTCTTACATCAGGCCTTCCCCTGAAATCTTTCCTATAGCATACCCTCTTCCGACGCTTTTTCTTTTTTTTGTTGCAGACTATACCCTGCAACTTTTCCTGTTGGTTGACTACTTCCCTGCAAACTTCCATGCAGCATTACCTGTAGAAGCCTTTCGCCTTCCTACATACACTATAGAAACTGTAGTCAAAGGCAGCCGCAGTTTGCGAGAAGTCAGCTTTTCATGTTGTTTGTTTACTTCCCTGCTAACTTTCCTGCAATATTACATGTAGAAGTCTTTCACCTGCCTGCAGACTGCAAAAATTATAGTCAAAGATAACCGTAGTCAACTAAAAGTATCCCCAAATTGTTTTGGAGACGAAGACTTCAAGTTCTACCTAACAAAGTGTTTTCAAATCAAAGTTGAACATAGTTGTCAACCATATTTCAACTTGAGAGGGAGTGTTAGAAATTATATTTTGAAATAATTTATTTCTGTTATAATTTATGAGGATTAGATTTATTTACTTGGATTGGATTTATTTTCTTTCCTATTTTTAATTTATTCTTATGGATTGAATTTATTTCCTTTCCTATTTTATGTTGTTTCCTTTATCTTCAAGTAATAATTAGGAATTGATTAATTTGAGATATAGATGTTATATCTATCATTTCTTCTTTTTTTTTTGTCTTTCCTATCCTAGGTTTTATGTAAGGTGTATTTATACCTCATTTTCATATCAATAAAATAATTTCGCTGAATTCTGAAAATCCAAACTACCAATTCTAAATGCACGACAATCGAGATCGGTGGTCTCCTCTAAGTTAACTCTTCATACAGGCTTGCCAGCTCAAAAGAGGAGGACATCACCTTTTGGCACGTTAGGACGCAATGGAGAAAAAGGATCCATGTAGCCGACCCCACTTAGTGGGATTAAGGCTTTGTTGTTGTTGTTGTTGTTGTATATAACCGTTAACTTTTAAGCGCTTGAAGTTCCAACTCTTGGCACTCCCGGCACCTTACAGTATACTGTCGGCCGCTTAAAGTGCTGCGTCTCTTTTTATTTATTTAATTTAATGGATATATGTATCTTAGTTTTGAAAATAATATTTTTAAATTTTAAAATATTAGAATGAGAAAGAACAGATCTCATTCGTTAAGTAGGTTGGATGAACGAGCGTAATATCACGAGTAACGCATTTATTCCGAAGAATAGACACCTCTACTCGATGATATCGTTCGATCAAATAAACCACAAAATTCATGACATCCAGTTCAGTTCTGCGAACGCTTTATGTGGACAAATAATTCACTATTTAATACTGAAAAGAATTAAATAGGGTTTATATTATTTTGGTCTTTAAAACTCACTATAAGTGAGCACTATAGTTAATTACCCTCAAACGACCGAAGTCGACTAGAGAAGCTCTCGATTTAGATCGCGGGTTTATCTTCACGAATTCGAAATGTAGGGTTTTAACGAAATTTGGTAGTAGGAAATCCATAGAGTGAAAGCGCATGAAGGAACGATTATTTATGGGGCAAAGAAGAAGGGTAGAGGATGTCACGGATCTCGAGGAGGACCTCGAGGACGTCCAGAGCTATCCATGGTTGAGGCACTAAACTTTGGAAAGAGATTTATTTTAATTTCAACTCGTAAATTAATTATAGGAATTACGTTTGCGTAATGTCACGATTATGCGAAACTACCCGAAAGATAGGAGGCTCACGTCGCATCGACGACAATGCCTCGAAGCACAAGTGAGTTAGAGAGCATATCGCACGGGAGGGGTCATGACAGTGCCTAAAAGAAAAGGTGAGGGTTTATGTCGCGGCTGGGCGGACTGCACTCAAGCCCAGGGGCATTGTTGTTTAAACCAAGGAATGGGGTTTCTTGATGTCGACACGGGTTTCTTTGAAGAAGATGGCGAGTCTTGCGCCGTCGTGCTCCAAGCTCCAGCGTCGTAGCGGGAATCGCGATTTAGGTTTAAAGTCTTAAGTTAAAGTGAGCGTACGAGTCGTTTATTATTTTTTTATTGCGAGTGAGTGTGTACTGATGATGACGAGAGTATGAATGAAGCGATAAACGAGGAGACGTCTTATAAAGAACTAAACGATAAACATCGCTAAACATGTATAAACATCGCTGAGCGGAGAGAGTACTGAAATGTAAGACATGCTTAAGAGAGTATATGTCTCGAAAGTGAACAACCTGAACTATGCAGGGAGTATATCTTTGAAAAGTAAAATATCGCGAGCAAGTATAATGATAAGGAAAGTAAAAGATCATACGTGAGAATCTAGTATGTTTTCTTTATCATCATATGTATGTATTCGCATTTATTCTTTATTTTATTTTTCTTATTTCCTACGACAGATTTATCGATACTAAAAGAGCGAGGAGTATAAGTAGTAAGTGAAAACAACCTAATGTACAAGCGAAGTCTTACGGTGTAGTACAGAGAAAGTAAAGTCCGAAAACTCAACGAGTGAAAACGAAGGAAAACGCCAGAAAGCGAGGAAAATCGCGAGAAGAAAGCCAAGAAAGTCGGAAAGAAAGAAAGAAACGTCAGTGGAAAACTCCGAGAAAAACACAACGAAAGCAATAACAAATAGTAAAGCTAAAACACTGCGAGAAACCCACGAACGACCGCTAAACTCATGACGAACTATAAGAAAGCCATAGGCCTCTGGAAGAAAGACCCGTAAGTACGGTGGTGTTTCGGACTCGAAGCCGTCTAATATCCGGACTCGAGTCTCGACTACTGAAGCCGACTTTCTGCGAAAGGCGATCCTATCCGACTCGAATAATCAACCAGTGGACGCTTTATAAATTTTCACACGTTTCATTTTTGGTTTTCATGCAAGTAAAACAGCAATGAGGTAAGTAGAGTACGTGTAGTAGTGGAGGTAGTTTTGTATTTTTCAAACATATGTATTTTTCTTGTTTTAAAACATTTCGATCACGGGTTGATTATTCTAATAGAGCTAAGTACGAACGTTAGGCGTATCGGTAGTAGAAACCCGAGGACGGTCGAACGGTTCGTGGTTCTCGCTCTACTCTCTGCAGTCTACGAGTCGGGCGGCCGCATTCTATGATTCTCGTAATTTTTCTCGTTTTGCGGTCTCATCAATGTCCCCACCGCACTTACAGACTGCTGATGGCCCACATATAACCCGAAGGAGTTATATGTGCACACCTACACGTCCCCTGTAGGTGTGTCTTTGAGCCGAAAACGAAGTGAAGCACTAGGACGAGAGGTCAAGGAAAGAAAGAGGGAAAACGGCCCGCTTAACACAATTTCGAAAAGAAGTGAGTCTTCCAATAATCAGAAAAACACGTAAGTCACCCTGGACTCCCGACCGACCTCACATATCCTAGAAAAAGGACCTAAAGGCAACACAACGCTCTTGGAGAGGATAAGGACTAGACTCCTAGGAACACACCCCTTTTCCCAAGCAAAAGTTGTAAAAACATAAAGAAAGGACAAAGCCACTGACCGGACCCTAAACTCTAGACAACAGCTCGGGATTCCTCCAGACTCAAAGTACCCGCATCAATTTCCAATTCCTGGAACACAGACTCCCCCAATAGGCTCACCCACGGGCTCGGGACTCAAGCTGTGACAAAAGGAGCATCGGTAAACTTCCAACATATAAGAAAGTGAATGGACGAGTCACAAGCCACCAAAACAATTCCAATTCTATCAAATAAAACTTCCAAGCGAGTATTTCAGTATCGTGCTCAATATATCTCCCACAAGTAAGCTAGGAAGCTTCTCCAAATTAAATAAATCAATTCCATAGGCAAGGGTAGCAAGGAACAAAGCCTCCATCACAAAAACCATCCGAATGAGGCTCTCGACCAAGGCTAAAAAACGGAGAGCAAAGGCCCACGGTCCAAGCTACAACAAAGGCGACAATAGGTAAAGTTCCCACAATCCAAATCACCACAACGAGGCCCACGGCAAGCCCCAACAAACAATCCACATTGATCTAAATTCATCACAAATGCACGGGGATAAATCCACCAGATTACCAAAATAATTCAGCATACCAACAGCTTGAAAGAACCACAAACCCGAGCCCAAAGGAGATCTAAAGCCGAGCCATTAAAAGGCTGCACCGGGGGAGGTTGCAGGAACAGCAGGAACAAAAAAAACCGAGCCCCCTACATCAAACGCAAAGGGGAGCAGCTGCAGGAGCAAAGAAACGTAAACAAAAAGAACCGAGCCCCAAACATAGCGCGAAAGGCAGCCATAAGGCACACGAAACAAAGAAAACCGAGCCCCAATACGATACAGAAGGGCAGCCATAAGGCACACGAAACAGAGAAAACCGAGCCCCGAATAGAGTGCGAAGGGCGGCCATAAGGCACACAGAAGCGAGAAAACCGAGCCCCACACATAGTGCAGGGGCGACCAAACTTTCCATAGTTCTGCTGAAAAAAAATAAGGAAGGGGGCTTAGAATACATGCCCCCACATGCCAAAAGAGGATCACCACTTTGCTTTAAATACATCCAACATGCCTCAAATGATACGAGAGAGAGAGGAGCTAAAGCCACGCCTCAAATGATACAAGAGAGAAAGAGAAGCTAAAGCCATGCCTTGTTTATATTCTTTTTAAGCCGATGACCAAAGATAAACATCAAAACATGCTCATATGGATGCCTTGCACGAGCTTCGATTGATAAAAACATCTCCGAACCCACTAGATAGAGCCATACTAGCATCCTTTTAAAAAAGGAAGTAGAGAACCACCATTTTAAGCATTTAAAGAAAGAAAACATTCCGAAGCATATAAAGTGTACAGCAGTAGCATAGAGACAACGAAAGGCCGACCCGACCAGCGAGGCCGCGAGGGTCTCCTCGGGCTAAACCGAGAGAAGGAGAGGAGAAGGAGAAGTTACCGAGTAGCTTAAGACACCTCAAAGAACAAGAAGCCCGACGAACGCCTCTCCACCTTCACCAAAAGAATCGGCCGGCCCTAGGAAAGCCCAAAACGGGGCTCTAAACGAGCGAGGAGAGGGAGGAGAGGGCCGAGACTTACCACGGAACCCAACAAGATCGAGGAAGTGACGGGGGATGGGGGGAAGTGCCGCAGAGAAGATCGGCGGGGAGGCGGAGACGCGCGCGGAGATCACGCGAGGTGACTCTCGCGCGGGGATAACACTCGAGGAGGCATGGGGAGAACCACGCGGGGCTCGAGGAGCAACGGTCACCGGGGAAAGGCGCACGCGAGTGCGGGAGAAGCGAGGACGGAAGCTCGATCGAACGAGCCGGGAGGAAGCCGAGGATCGAACGGGTAGATATTAGGGTTGAGGGTTTAGTTTAGGTTTAAAATATAATATATATATATATATTATTAATTTTATTAAAAAAAAAAAGCCCAAAACCGTAATTTTCGCCCCGGCGAGCGATCGTCGCAAATTAAATATCAATTTTAGGTGGAAACGACGTTCCGGACGCAACGGCGAAGTCCGTTTCGTCATCCGAGGTCGCTCGGAGAACCTCGTCGACGGTCGCGTCGAAAGCGCGTCAAATCTGCATCTTCCGAATTCGACTCGACGTCGATCGTCGCGGCGTTCCGGCTTCGATCTCGATCCGTCACGGAGTAACTCGAAGCGTCGAGCCGTGGCTCGAGGAATTTGTGCTCGGTGGTGCGAGAGAATGTGCACAAGGCCGTCCTACAGGTCCGGTGGTCCTATAGGAACTCAATTTGGAATCCTAACTCTAATTCCAACCTACCTGCTGTGAGCTAGAGGTCAGGAATTCCGTCCGGGGCTCCAAAAGAGTGTCGAAGTGGTTTCGAGCATTCTAAAGCGAGGTGGGTCCAGTGCTAGGAATCTAAGATCGTCGGGGAAGCTCCTAAAGCTAGAACCCTAAATCCTAGGAGGAAAACTAAACCTCGACAAAAACGAGGTCAACATATACCCAACCCTTCAATACTTTCAGGGACTCCTCTCTCATACTCGTCAACTTCGCTTCTTGTTGGCAATAGTCCCTTTATTGTTTTCTCTCTTTATTTCTATAAGATAAGTCGGCATATCCACTCCAACAGTACATTTATGGCCCGATCTCCTTCTATTTGGCTAGAAGTTCTTTTGTCCTTTGCCTTTTCATTGTACACTTGTTATTGGTGTGTTTCCCACTAGTTTTTTTTTTATTATTATTATTATTTTTTATTTGATGACCGCTCCAAGATGCGAGCCAGGAATTCTAGCATTTGAACGTGCCACCAATTCCAGTGCAACAATCAGCTTTCGATCTGATATATTTAACCTCATTCCCAAGCAAAGTCGCCCAGCATTTTCAAACCCTAAGGTTACAACCCCAAACAAGGACTTATCCCTTTCATATTTCTAGCATATTTGTGTGAACCTTCCTAATCTCCATCTTTGCAATCACCAAGTACTTCACCCCATCGTAAGGTAGTAAGGCAGGATCAGCCACACCCTAGAATATGCTCTAGACTTTTTGCAGGATACCCTAGCTATATAAATCACATCTAACTTTAGGCATTAAGAAGGAAAACAAGCCCAAAAAGTGGAATATTCAAGGATATTCATCCTAAAAATCTCTTTGCATCTCTCTTTGAATAAGATAACAACTAGAAAGTATAACACAGAAAATAAACACTTAAAGCAATCCTGTGATGATCACAAAAAATCTTCTAGAATTATCACCATATAGCATACAATAAGCATAATTAGAGAATAAAGATTCATAAAGCCAACCTCAAATAATTTGGACAAGCCCAATGATGAAAATAATGGCTACAATCTTAACCCTGATATGATATTATTCTTAATTTATATAGTCTGATACTGCACTTCTGCTATATGGCAAACATGACATTACCAGATATTAAGCTATGTTATTACCTCTGTGCTGCAAAAAGCTATATTGTCCAACAAAAATAAAAAGAAATGTACAAAATATATAAGCTCAAAACATGGAATTTTACATGACATAAAAACTACATTTTCAAACCATTTACAGAACTAGCAAAATGACAAAAAAAAGTTAAAAAAAAGAGAAAAGATTACCTTTTTCTTAACAATTTTAACCATCTCCTGCAGAATATCCCTCTCAAAAACTTGGAAGTGAATAAAATCACCACAATTCTTAATCATCGTTTCTAGAAGCTGCAGTGGATCCATAAAAGATAAAAAATATCATTAAAAAATGATAACATTCAAAACATAAGGCTCTTTGCAGGAGAGAATATGCAAATATCATAAAGTAATGAGTAGGTGTCCTCTTATGCCTAATGAAATTTGTTCAGCAAAGGAATGAAGAAATCATACGGTTAATGCAAGAAATTGAACCCGTGGGTTTTTGTGTTGCAGTCGCTTCTTCACAGATTTGACAACTTCTTTCGCCAGCCTATTACATTTAAAGTATTAGCTTAGAATTTCATAATAATATAGTTGCATCTATAAAGAAAAACTGAACATGATACACCAAAATCTTCTTTTTAATAAGAAAGAGAAAGTAAAAAATTTGTTCAGTGCAAGGACGGGCAACAACCTTTGAAACAACTTTATTATTAGTAATTCTGAGTAATTCCAAAAAAATACTCACAGATGAAGTAACCAGCATATTCACAACTAAAATTACAAATTAAAAACACAAAAGGAGCACTTAAATAGTTAAGACAAACACATTATTTCAAGAAACTAATGCATTAAGTATCATATAAGCTTATAATACAAAGATATAGGTAACATCCTATATTTTTGTATAACAATCACTCACAGCGATTCGGCAAGCACATCACAATTTATCGCATCTAAACATAGTCGATTATAAGTTTTGGGTAAAGGCATTGGCTCATTCATAACTCAAACATGCATCTCTAATAATTTACTAAGAGTGTCAAAATAGTCTCTTGCCTGTTTAAATTAGGTCATCTAGCCCCGTTGTTTATAAAAATGCTTAAATAGTCCCGGAAATGTTTTAACGGGGGTAGAATTGTTCTAATTGGGAACTATTTCAACCCCATATTAGAAAAGCCATTGAACTAAATTAACACTTTTATATAATCTGAGACTAAAACAAATCCTTCAAAAAGTCAAGGCAGGGACAATTTTGACACTTCTCTTATTTACTGTGTGAAGACCACTTCATACAACACATCAAATATGACTTAACTTACAATGTCAATTGGCTTCTCCAAAATTAGGACAAATGCATCATATAGAAAATCGTAATTGTGTCATTGGAGTTAAAGCCAATGCCATATTTCTCATTAATTATATTTCAAGCAACTGTACAAGTTATGAAGCAGTAATTTGCCTTCTATGAAATTGTTGACCTCATTTTTTATGAGGTCTAGTCTTCTCCTAAAGTTATATAGTCATAGGATTTTCCTTTTGACTATCCAAGAACCTTAGTGATGGGACCCACCTCCTTTAGAAGTTCAAACCACTTCCTTGCTCTTATTGGAGTTTCACATGCGTGGTTTTTGACCTCTAGCACTTAGGAGGTTGAGACCAACTTGAGGGAACTCTCCCACCTCCTTAAGAAGTTCAAATCACTTCCTTGCTCTTCTTGGAGTTTCATATGCGTAGTTTTTGACCTCTAGCACTTAGGAGGTTGAGACCAACATGAGGGAACTCAAAGAGAGTCCCCATAGAACCATTAAGACCCTAGATTTGCCTTGTGCACCTCACTCCTCACCATTCCCACTTTTCACATTCATACCACCAATCTAACCCTAAATTTACTCCAAACTTCCCAAAAATTCCAAAAATCAAATCTAGTCTTACCAAAAATTCCCAAAATCAAATTCATACCACCACTCTAACCCTAAATTTACCCAACTTCAAATCCAAGTCTCTTGAACATCAAATCCAAAGAAACATCAATTCTTCTTCAATTTTCTCCGCCGCCACCCAAGATTGTCCAATTGCCCCCAAATTCTCCAAATTATCAAATTGACCTCAACCTTACCAAAGTCACCAAATTGAACCTTTACCCACCTCAAACTACCCGAAATTCTTCAAAACCCTCAAATTGACCATATTGTCCACCAAAATACCAATTTTAAGCCCAAACCCTAAAATTTGCCCAAGTCCAAACCCAAATTTCACCAAAACCACCAAAATCCGAAAGTCCAACTCACTTTTGCTCAATTCTAAGTCCAAATCTAAATTTGCCAAGCTCAATCCAAAATCTAATCCAATTTCATCCAATTTCAAGCCTAAAACCCAAGATTATCAAACTCAAACTCAAATCCGCCTTGAAACCAACCTAATTGCATCAAATCCCAAGTTCAAACTGAATTTTGCCGAATTAACTATGCATAAGGGTTCATCAGATCACCAATTGTCCTTTGTTGTGTGAATGTGAGTCAAATTGAGATGAAGAATGAGTTTGAGTCCGTTTGGGCTCCATTTGGGCTAAACCCGAGTCAATAACACCACAAAAACACCCAATAACACCAAATATCACCGCGACACCGAGCCAAATAACCTCACCAATCAAAATCCCTCAATTCCACGTCGGAAACCTCCATAACACCAAAATACAACCGCAATCCTACCCTTAATAACCGCCTCCACGCTCTTGTCGTAATACCACGAAACTACACCTTGTTCCGTAGTACTACTGTCATAATACTAAAATAGCCCCGCAAATAACACCATCCTCCAGTCGCCGCATTAAACCGCGCAATAACATAGGATCGCCGAAGAAATTGCCCCAATACACCCTCGTTTCGTCAATTTCGCGGCAATAACACCGCACTACAACGTAAATAACACCACCGATAATTCCCTTCGCACTAAACAACGGTAATACTCAATACACCCGTAATAACACCTCCAATAACACCAAACTCCCGCCCCGCGCGCAACAACGAACCAGATCTACCGCAACAAAACTTTTCTTAGTTCTAAATAACATAAATCACATGACTTCAAGATGGTTTGCCTAGTAAGCTGTAAATACTCACTTTATCTTTAGTCTTTTGCACAGTCATGTTGTGCAACATAAGTCCTAACTCCTTTAGGATGTCGAGGTCATCGTTCAGTACGTGATAAATCCTTCTATCTTCTTAGATTGTTTGGATGATTGACTATTATGCAACTGTAAGCCCTAAATAAAAAAATCGGCACGAGTGAACATCTAAATAACATCGCTCCAAAATTGTGCAGTCAAATAATAGGATAGTTTGGAAGTCACTGAGATTCTCATCGGGGTTCATGGCATCCCCTACTTTTCCCTCCTTTAGACTCTTAAAATAATTGCTCATATTTGGTCATTTCTCTCTTATTTTTCCATGTCCAACCTTCAAACTCAACTTCAAAATCATGATGACAAAGCCATTGATTTTAATTAAAAGTTTTCTTAAGTGACTTCGATCATTTGAGATATAACACAATCTTCAATATTATGTAGGAGAATTTGTCGGTCACACATAAAATGTTTACAGACCATATGTATATTATAAATCATGTAGTTTATATGGTTGAGCTCACCGTTGAGTAGTATGTCTATTTCTCAGGATGGTGTATTATTTGCGGTGTTGTGTTCGATTGCTTAAACTATTAAATATATAAGATACATTCGGTCTCATTTTTTAAAAAATCAAAACAATACTTTTCAAAATCAAAATTATATATATATATATATATATATATATATATATATATATATATATATATATATTATTATTTTATTTTCAAAGCAACTGACCCAAATTCTGGCCGTCAGATGTATGTTTAAAGCACTGGAATGGCAAAAAGTGAAATATATCAAGCTAAAAGTCTATCAGAAATAACACAGCATGAAAAATAGATCAGCGAGGTTAAAGCTGTAACAAGTCTAATAACTGTGTAATATAGAAACTAGACGTCATCATTGAAAGAGTAATCATAAGATCAAAGCCCATAAATAACAGCGAAAATATGAAGAAAGAAATCCAAGCTAAGTCGCCATCAATAAAAATAATAATAAGTAGTTTATCATAAAAAAACAGTCTACATGACTGAATAATGAGTTTGGAGAACTTTACTCAAAAGGACTGAAATTCATCAAAATTGAAGCAGAAAAAGGTTTACTATGGATCATTCAACCACACACAAATATGCAGAATATAGAATATTTAAATTAGCAAAGATAGCTTTTATTCCAAATTAACTCAAATTCAGTTTTCATTAGGTCCACTGTCTACCTCAAAGCGTATAACATACTAATCAAATTCATCCATACAAGATATGGGAAATGGTGGCGCATCTCCACAAATTATATACTAAAAAATAAAATTAGCCAACAACTAGCAATCATCTAGACGAAAACCTCAGCCACGCATCAAATCACCGTCTCACTCGTAAACTAAACAGGTGAATCATCAATAGATCAATCCTTCACACACCAAGCACCATAATAAAAAATATATATATATGGTAGAAAAAGTTTCAATGAAAAAAAAATCAAGACAGCTTCCAAATTACAGCAAGCAATAAATCAAGCAAACCGCACAAGCAAAATTCTCTGCCATATAAACCAGCGCCAAAAGTTAAAGAGCACTCACCCGGGATCGGAATTGATGGAGTCGCAGATTTCCATATTCATGGTCCAATCTGGCCCCAGCAGCAGATCGCTCGTTGCCTTATCCACACGAACTGTCGCCGATGACGCCATCTCCCTCCTCCGATTTCAATTCCGAAACCAACAACAATACGCCAAATACCACAAAGAAGAAGAAGAAGAAGCTTTCACCCAGAAGAACAACACCCTTTAACGCCCCTCAGGCCTTCCGGCATTACCGTATAAAGAAGCGCCTTCGTGCGAAGGATTTGTCTTTCGTTGCAGAGAGATTCGTTGCAGCTTCCATAAGGGTTATCGTCGCCGAGTGGAATACGGGAGATGGAGATTGCCGAGGCCGGGAACTGAGGACAAAATAAAACGGCGGTCGACTTGGCCCACCACGGCACCCTTCAAAAAAGCTAGTTGGTTTTTCTTAAGGCCACACAAAACGTTTATCTATTTACATATTTAGCATTTCAATTTTACTTTTTAATTATATTAAAAAAATATTACCATGCATAATATATATATATATATATATATATATATATATATATGTGTGTGTGTGTGTGTGTGTGTGTGTGTGTGTCTGCGCGCATACTACCGACTATGTGGTTAGCATCTACGATGTCGATTGTAAAACCACTGAGTCGGAGAAAATATTACATCGGACTCCATGACGTAAAGCCTACATGCGAGTCTAATGAAATCGCCTACACGTAGCGTGAAAAAAAATTGTCCGTGCATGCGAGGAATATTCCCTCATGTTATTCCGCGTTATTCAAGCGTCATTGTGTATTATTCAGGTGTTCTTGTGTTTAATTCAGTGTTATTCTGTTCTGATAATATTTCTGATGTTATAATAACACATCAAAAACACATGAATAACACACAATAACACCTGAATAACACGGAATAGCACGAGGGGAATATTCTCTGTATTACCGGGTGATTTTTTTTATTTTTCTGTCATGCGCCACGGGGCACGATTTCATTGAACTACGCACGTAGCTCTACGTGCGGAGTCCTGATGTAATATTTTTTCCTTGGGTTGGGAGTTCAAATCCACATCTAGCGACTAATGCCTTAAGAAACTCAGTACCTCGTCTACTAGCCTCAAATCATTACTTTCATATATATTTTAAAAAGCCCTAGGGCCAATTTTATTGAAAAAAAAACGGTTACATGAGCTTGCGGAGAGGCCCAAAACAGGAAGCCCAACCCCTGCAATACAAAGCTAACAAAAGGATCCAAAGTTCAGTACATAAATAACAATAACAATGTCTAAGAACGAGATCGCGCTGCTCTCGCTCTGTTTCTAGAAGATCCATAGAGTAAGCACTTAATTGCTGCTTCATTGCCATGAGTGACCAAAGTATCATCAACTAGTAGAGAATCCTCAGGCTTCTTCTTCCGTCGAGAAGTGTAAACCTGCCAATCCTCTTCATCTTCTTCTTCTTTATCTTCTTCTACTTCTTTTTCAACTTCTTCCTCATATGTTGTCAGAGTCTGCTGAAACTTACTGAGTGGATGTAGTGATGGGTTGGAGTTTCTTCTTTTCTGCTAAATTTTTGGTGTATCGGTCGAAATGACGGCTATGGTAGCCACACAGGCGGTTTGCCCCACGGGAGGAAGGGCCACCCTTCCGGCTTTTCGACAACCACGGTGCTGCAGCCACCGGGGAGCAATTTATGCGGCCTGCGAGGAGTCTCCCGACGGCGCCTATCGGCCTCGAATGCTTACCACTGTTCCCCTTCGAACCGGGGTAGCATCGGCACTTTGTTGGAGAATCTCGACGACGACTAAAGAAGGCCGAAGCTCTTTTGCTTGAGGAGGATACGCACATGTAACAAGTGTCCCTAATGTGCCGAACATTTTGCAATCATATATATATATATATATATATATATATATATATATATATATATATATATATATATATATATATATATATATATTAAAAAAAGATTGATCGACGGTCGGAGACCGCCGATCAATCCCTATATTTTTTGAACTGATCGAGGAGCGGATCCTGCTTCCAGTCTTGTGTGCTATTCAAATCCACTCGTCATAGGTGTGATTCAAACCTCTGACCCGAAGGACTTACACTAAAGGCCGCAACCAATGAGCCAAGGCATGCGCACCATATGTATATGTATATGTATATAAATGTTAGATGTGTAAATATATAGGAATCGAGTGATATGTAAGAAAGTTTACTATTTTTATCACATAATTTTTGTAGGGCATAAGACTAATGATAATCAAAATAGATATGCTATTAATATGTGGGTGAAGAAATCAAGGAATTAAAATATAATTTTAATTAATATACTAAAAATAACTTTAAGAAATGGTAAACATCTAAAGTAATACTATGGGTGGATTTCAAAATGATTTTAGGGGCATTTACATACAAATCACCTAATTCTTATCTATTTGCATATCTAACACAAAGCTTATTTTTTTGTATTTGTTTGAGAGGTTAATGCAAACACTTCAACTTGAGGTGTATATCTCATTATATGTTTGTTCCCTTAAAGTCAGTGTGAGTGTTATTGTATTTGCCTTTTTCTGTTACCTCTATAGCTTTTAATACATTCTTTAGAAACTTTTATCGTCTATCTCCACTTCTTACTCTAAACATTTCAGAGTATGTTACTCGTATTCTTTGTACAACTAATTCTTTACATTTTGCTTAACTTGTCTGCATTTAAACTAGTAATTAATGATCAATTAACATTTAGACTATTTATCAAAAACCTATATTTTTACTTTTAAATGATAGACTTTCTTTAGAATCATATGGTCAAAATCTAGACTTATTTCTACTAAAGTTGTCTTCTTTCAACTATTTATCAAATTTCCTCTTTCTACTCTCCCATTTATATTATAGTCTTGTCATCTTTTCTGGTTATCTCGGACTTTTCAATGATTTTGAGAAGTTATTTTCATTTGGAAGTTATTCTTCTACCATGACAAACAATAAGTTTTCTTAGTTTGATGAAGGGGGTGAGCATTGGTCACTGTTTTTATACATATGAGTCGCAAACTCTACTCTCTAGATCATGAGTTTGAAGAATGAATCTAAACATCATGCTTTTGAGTGAGAGATGTTAACATTAATTTATCCACATACTTCGGTTTAGATATAGGTAACTATTTAGTCCCACATCATGTACAACATGTTTTGTATTCAAATTTTTCAGCATACAAGGGTGTTTAGATTCTTAGATGTAATGAACAAGAAGAGAGATAAAATTAGGTTTTCCTCTATTGAACTACTATTTAAGAGTATATACGTTTAGAGCGAGAATTCACGAACGAATTGGTGTCACTTTCGTCGCGCAAATATTTCAAACATTCAAACGTATATATTTATTTAAATACATTATTTATTTCAATAACGTTTGCATAGTATTCGTTGTATAGTATATCTTTCTCTCGAACATGAATACATTACTTCACAAATATATTCCTTATAATCCTAAAAATGTTGAGAGGTAACCTAAAGATTTTCATTATAAATTTCTTGCACAATTAATTAAATTTATAGTTGCATGGCTTTGAAATTAAATTGAAAACAAGAGTTTAAGTCATGTTCTATATATAAAGTTAGCGTTGTCAAAACGGCTCGTTGTTCGCGAACAGCGTGTTCGGCTCGTTCGCTAAGTTAACAAATCTTAAAGAGCCGAATACGAACAAAGATTTGTTTGTTCGTGTTCGGCTCGTTTTGGCTCAAATTTATCTTCATCAATTACATACATACATACATACATACATACATACATACATACATACATACATACATACATACATATATATATATATATATATATATATATATTGATGAGCAGTATTTTTAAAAAATTTTAAAGATTTATAATCAATTAAAATTATTAATTAAGTAAATAGAATAATAATTCTTAAATCTTGCCCCAACCCTTAACATCTTATGGTTACGTGATTAGGGTTGTCAAAACGATTCTTTGTTTGTGAACAGCTCATGTTCGGCTAGCTAAGGAAACGAGCCGAACACAAACACACTCTCTGGGCTTGAAATATAACGAGCCGAACATGAGCTGAGCCTGGGCTCGCCCGAACACGAGCTGAGCCTGGGCTCGTCGTGTTCGGCTCGTTTACACCCCGGTATAAAGCTAATTATATTTGCTAAATTGTCCGTTCAAAATCACTTATCCTTGATGTGTGCTAGAAAATTCGCGGCGGTAGAGTAGCAGATTATCGTCTTAGCGTTGTATGAGATTTCAGCACGCACACAGATGAAAAGGGAACAAACAGTGACTCCAGAAGTTTTTACGTGGAAAACCCGTAAAGGGAAAAACACGGGCACTAGTCGGTTGCGAGAATCCACTATTGATTGATGTTTACGAAATCCCTCGTCCCACGAGACGGAAAAGGGTAATTATAGGATGTAGATTACGACGTCGGTCGGCGGTATATGGATGATGGTGGTGACGACAATTGACGGTGGTCAACGACGATCAGCAGTGGTCAACGACGATCAGCGGTGGTCGACGATTATCGGCGGTGATCGACGGCGGTCGGCGATGATGCAGAACTACCTCTTCTCCTTTGGCTCCCTCCCCTCTCATGTGAGAGTTGGGGTCTATTTATAGAGTTTTGGGTGCAATTAATACAACCATTTTGATCGGACGGCTCAGAGGGCTCCCCTCGATCAAACGACATTTAAGGGGCATTTGATGGTCTCAACGATGTCGGAATTGAGTGATCTTGTGCTTGTTGGATTCATCTTGTCGAGACGCTCGATTCGAGTATGAGCTTGCTAATGTCGGCATCCATTTGACCTTCCAATGTGTCTTAAAATCTTCTAAAAGTGGTTTAATGACTTGATTTGGGCTTGATTTGACTCGGATTGGACTCGTTTTAATATCATTGAGTCCGTTTCATCGAGCCGTTCGGTTTGATATAAGTTTCTTTGAAATCGAATTCTGGATGATTTTTTATCAAGATTTAAATGTTTCTTCTTAAAAGATTGCATCGAGATTCATGTCATGCTTCAAGATCCGTGCCTCATGATGAGAATTTGTTGTTGTCATATCAATCCTAAATCATTCATATCTCATCAAAATACGGTTATTCTAAGTCTTAAATTTTGAAATACATATTTTCATGGAGAGAGATGAGGTGATATATGTAAAATTTAAGTTTAAAAGTTAGATATGTAAATACATAAAAATTGAGTGGTCTGTTTGTTAAAAATCCTTTTGAATATGACATTTGAAAAAATATGTATTTTTTAAAAATTATTGCAGTTATATAATATATATTTTTTTATAAAAAGATTATATGAAATTTATCTTTTTTAAAATTTTAAAATATAGCCAAATAAAAATATACTATTTTTTATAAAATAATTTATAAAAAAAATATTTACATATAAATCCCTCAATTTCTATGTATTTACATATCCAACATGTAGACTTCAATTTATACATGCAATCCGCCTTTAAAAATAATTAAAATGGTCATATTTTTATGTGACATGAAAGATTTGGATGGTATAAATGTAAAACCGTTAAATAATCGCATTTTTTAATAATAATTTTGATAATACATTAAAATGATTTGCGAGCAATTATATAAATTAATTTTATTCAATAAAAATTGAGTCCGTGAGCTAATAATTGTACGGTTGTGATTGGCACGGACAAGTCATCATTCCACCTTAATTTATTGCTTCGTTCTTATCCAAAAAAAAAAAAAATTCACATCCCCCATATTTTTTTGAACGTGGGTCCCGCGCATTAAATTTAAATAAATTAAGGTGCACTTACTTATATAATTTTTTTTTTTTTTTTTTTCGTGTTCACATGTGGAGGGCTCGCACCCATCTCTTTTTTGAGAGGAGCAAACTGTTTTTAGAACAACGAAGGATAAAGTAATATTTTAGGAGGAGAGAATGATCAAATTGTCCTCTCATATAAATAAAAATTTGATGTGGTTCAACTTGTTCCTATGATGGTGTTCTTATGGCGGTGGTAGCCGGATGATGGAGGCTGATGACAGTGGCGATGATTCGACATTGATCGAGTGTTGGTGGTCTGGTGGAGATGGCAGCCCAACAACGTTGGTCTGACATGATGGCAATGGTCTGATGATGGATGTAGATGGGCACCCGTTGTTTCATTGTAAAGATAAACTGATAAAGATGACCCGATGTTGGTGGTCTGACCTGACATTGATGGTAAAAAAATGTCAACCAGATAATAGTGGCTTGAATATTATGCATACAATCAACATATATAATTAATCAGGATCTTAGTTTTATTTTATTTCTATTTTTGTGACCATTAAGTTTTAATATAGGTGGCTTTAATGTCTTCACAAACTAATTAGTTGACTCATTGCACACCAGATCTCAGTTGCTAGTTAAAATGGATGTCAGAGCATGTGAGCAAGTGAACGGGTATACGATCTTTATAAAATCAAATGTTAAGTTGTAAGAGATTTTTGTTGTTGGAATTAATTTTTGATGTCACGTATAATGGGTGTCAATTTAAATAACACGAGACTATGTCCAGCTTCCCACAGTCCAAGACACCCAATCAGACCTCATGGTACGTGCCCTGAGTGCGAATTCATGATCGGTACTGTCTTGACCATACTCGAGAATTTTCACTGTAAGGTGGTGTTATTCTTGACTCGTGGCGTGTTTTACGTATGTTTTGATCTTGAGAGACCCAATTCCATCAATCTGGAGTCTTATGAGGCCAAGGATAGTCATCAATATTCCCACACATATTTAGAAAAATTTGGGTTTGGACCAATTTACCCTTGCAGGGTTTCAGAACGCCCGTTGACACGAAAAACCCTGTCATTTTGAATTGCGGGATCGTATTCTAGCGATACAAAATTTTCCCCCGCTTCCGGATTGAGTACCTACCTACGGTCATCGAGACAAAAGTTAGGTTTTGGAATACCCTACCAACGTCGTGGTCCAGAGAGGCCATTGGCGACGATTTCCATGGTGAAGGACCAATCAAAATACTTATATTTAAATTTATGTGACCATATTTTATTCATACATAATCCTCTGTAGCTTACAGATCAAAGAACCTATTATCGGACAATCTATGCAAAATTAGGGTTTTCGGGCTAGATTGGCACCTAGGGCCCCAAAATTGCATTCTATAGCATTTTCCCGAGGCTTGGGAAATTAGGCGCCTAGGTGCAAGGTTGGGCACCAAAGTGTCGGTCTTGGGCACCTAGGTGCTCAAAATGCCTAAAAACAACATTTTCCTGATAAGCGGAAAGTAAGCACCAATGTTATGGCGCCAGGGCTCTAGAGCCGCAACACCTAAGCACCAATCTAGTTTCTGGACGCGAAAATTTTGAATTTTTGAGCCATATTGACTCGACATATTTCCCCATGTAGTCAAAAATTTGGGATTTCATTGGCTAATGGAAATATTGCCTGGGGAAGGCAAAATGGGGGTTCATGATGCCACTTTTTAACTGATTATGGAAGTTTCCAAAGGTTTAATCAAGCATGTTATGACAAAATTGGAGGGAATGTTGGTTGGCTTGAGTTTAAGCTTGACTAGCACTCTTTCTTCTCCTATCTCCTCTTCATTCTCTCGGATCTAAGAGCTAATGCTTGGGGTAAAAAAAAAAGGGTTCTCGGAGCTTCTTCGGGAGAGAGCTTCTTCAAGCAAGGAGTTTAGGAAATGTTTTCATCTTCCTCAAGGAGAGAAGCCAGAGGGGTGGGTCTTCCAACGCTTCTTCACCTTCTTCCTCCTACCTTTTCTCTAGCAAACTCCTCATATATGACGAATTTTCTAGGAATCAAGGCTAGGAATGCTTCATCCTAGCTTGGGAGAAGGTTGTATGCAGGCGAACTCATCATGCTCTTCTGCAACGAAGGGGAGCTTCATCTTTCTTTGGAGAAGGAAATCTCTGGTGGGACTCAGCTTTTTCTCTTCGGTAATGAGAGCTTCATCCCGAACAAAGCATAACTTTGATCACTCATCGCATAGGTGAAACCCTTGTTCTTCGTTTTCCTAGCTAGCCTTAGGTTTGTGTATAGATTTTAGGGCTAGGTTGTTGTCTTCCTAGAGAAAGCCGATAGGATAGAGAAGCTTTCGTTGGACAAAGTCCCCTATGAACCCGGGTGATATCCTTGCAAAAGCCTTAGCCCGAACCGACATCGGTCGTAATCCATATTTCCTTTGGCTTTGGTGGTTCCAACCTTCTTTGGAGGGGTTAGAGCATTTGGATTTTGTGGAATGAAAAAAGCTTTGTAACTAGTCCATTTCACAAAAATTGTGAAGAGCTGTGAAATGAGAAAAGCATTAGAGGTAGCCAATTTTACAAAATTGTTGAGAGTTCTCCCCTTAAGAAATCAGAGAGCAAAGTTCCCCACATTCCCCGCCAAATTCAGAGGAAGTTATGTCGCACATCCATACGCTAAAACCTAGGTTCCTATACGAGAGCACAAGGACGAGAGTGGCTCGCTATTGAACATTACTATGTGCATTGCATCATATATTACGTCATGTTATATGTTTGCATCTCGCATGTTGTATGTGCCACATTGGCTTGATCGGCAGTTCCGACCTTGTCAACTTAACACTTAGGTCAACTCAGCCGCCTCGACCTGGTCGACCGTCCTGTTGGCATCAACTTTTGATGTGACATGTGCAGGGTGTCCATGTGACTGGCTCTTAATGTGATTAATTGTGGTGATCTTATACCAAATATGTATTACAATTTTAATTTGAATATGACGGTAACCAACTAGTCAACGTTTTTTATTCGGTCGACTGAAAAGACCAGTCGGATGGTGGTTGCGCTTGCATAAGTAAAGAATTCGTCGGCTGACTAGCTACGATCGAACGCCCTTGTAAAGACTCTAGGAGAGCGGTCTACTGATTGAGTCTCTCGTTATAGTATGTCGACCGACTCCGACCGAACGACCAATCATAGAGAGAACGATTCAGATCATGCTCTTTCTGCATGAGGCCTCGATCATCCGTAAATGGGCCGCTCAATTGTTTTGAGATTCGTGTCGGTAGTATTATGTATTATATATATATATATATATATATATATATATATATATATATATATATATATATATATATATATATATATATATATATATATATATGGGTGTAAACGAACCGAACACGAACAAACAGAGCTAGTGTTCGTGTTCAAAATGTTTGAACACATTATTGTTCGTGTTTGATTCGTTTAACAAACCGAACGAAAAAAAATTGTTTGTGTTTGTCTCGTTTGCTTATCGAACGAATCGAACACGAACTTCCTAGCGAGTCGAACACTAACTGTTCGCGAACAACGAGCTTTTTTTACCGCCCTAGTTTTGATAGCATACTTCCTCAAAATGAAGCAAATTGATCAGATATTCCGTACATATCAGGTAATCCATACTTCCTCAAAATGAAGCAACCCGAATAAGACGTTTTGTTTAGGGTTTTATTTTAATATACAGTATAATATATTAATTATAATATTATAATATTTATATTAATATAATTAATACTATAATATTATTATTGTTATTAATAATTTATCAGATATTATAATTTATAGAAGTTTAATTATTTAAAATATCATAAATTTTTTATATATAATTATTTTAAATTATTTTATATTTCGAACAATAACGAACCGAACACGAACGAACACATCACTGTTCGTGTTTGGTTCGTTTAACAAACCGAATGAAAAAATTTGTTTGTGTTCGTTTCGTTTGTTTTTCGAACGAATCAAACACAAACTTCTTGGCGAACCGAACACGAACTGTTCGCGAACAACGAGCTTTTTTGACAGCCATATATATATATATATATATATATATATATATATATATATATATATATATATATATATATAAAGAGATTCAGTCACCAAGGCAATGGTTTTGGGCAAAATCAGGAGAACGAGAGAGACATTAATTAGTAATTTGTTAATAATATTATCCAATTAGTTATAATTAGTTAAACTTATATCTAATTTATTTAATAGTTTCTTAATTAAAATAACATAACATGAACCTCAAATTTTTTTACATATCCAAAAACTAAAATTTAATTATTTGCATTTATAAAATCTAAAATTTTCACATCAAATCAAAATTAAGCACTGCTAATTTAGTTGACTTTTGGATTTATATTTATAATAAATGATCTTTAGCGATAAGACAAAATAATGTAAATACATTTTAGAATGACATTTGGCATATTAGCCCTAAAAAGACACTAAAACATTAAATATATAGTAATAATGAATGGTGCTAATGGACACATAATTGATGACCCGCCGTCAATTTGCTCGATTTTGCCGGTCTAAGTGGCTGAATCAAGCCCGTCGAATCAAGACATATCTATTCGTTCAACATTTAATGTGCTGACTGACTTTCGAGGCCAAGCTTCTTGCAGAAGCCTAAATGACGACATCACAACACTGACATCAGATTATACACCGGGCGTAGATATTGTCTGCATTAAAGCCTTCCCATCAAGATGTTCGAGGAAATTTGTTGCTAAAATTAGAAATATTGTATTCATTATTTTTATGATTAACCGTCCCTCATTTCCAAACGAGAAATAGAAGAGAGAAAAATGGAACTTTTAGATTGCCTCAAGCATCTCTCAATGTTGGGAACCCCTCTCGCCCTCTCTAGGGAGCTTGACCTATCTTCGTGAAATCACTATCACTACCATAGGGTATAAATTAGTCGGGTCAAGCTTGGGTCACCCCGACCTGAATCAAGTTCGAGCTCGAGCATAAGATTACGAGTTCGACACATCTCACGAGCCCACTTCTTTATTACAAAAAATAGAAAATAATATTAATTTAAAATAGTGTTAAAATAAAATCAGTAAATAAAACGAGCAATTGAAGGAAACATTTTAAATAATTTATGGATAAAGTTCAAAATTGATCTATTACGAGTATATTTTATATTAAAATATTTTTAAACGAACTGATTCACAGGCTAACGAGTCGAGTCGGGGCTAACTTGAGCTCAGTTTATTAGCTCGTTGAACTCAGTTCAAGAGTCACTTATTGAGCAGAGCTCAAGCCAACTCACAGAGTCGGATTGACTCACCTGCGCCCCGAGTTCTTATCCTGCTAACTCATCTCAAGCTGCGTCTAATGGAGATCGGAAAGCCGATGTCGACTTCATCTATATATATATATTTCTTGGAAGCGGCGGCTGAAGGAACGGGGCGGCCACGGCGATTGCTTCAATCGAGCTGTGCTCATCGATTTCACGTTTTTCTTTTGTTTTTAATCCTCCGGACCTCCACCCAGTTTGAACTCTTCTCGTCTTCAATAAAAAAATCCCTAAAAATCCTCCTTTTACCTGTAGTTTCTGAGGCCGGCGACAGTTTGAAATGATCAATTGATGCCCTTTGTCAATCCCTATCCCGGTCTCTTGCTCTCCTCTGCGCGAGATGGCGGAGGCGATCTTTCCGGCGACTTGGGAAATTCCGACGGATTACACTATTCGAAAGTGCCGAGTTGGTCTCAAGGGCTGTGATTTCAAGGTATATGATGCGTATGGAAACCTGCTTCACCTGATCCAGTGCCGATCGTTCAGTTCTTCTCCACGACGAGTCGTCACGCTCCTCGATGCAGACGCGACCACGCTAATCACGGCTGTCCATCTTGATGTGAGTTAACTCTAACTCTTCTTCGTCTTCTTGATTTCATGTGTGTTTCATATTCGATGAATTTGGAGGGTGGAAGTGTGCGCTGAAGAAAACTCCTCAACAGACCCTATGGCTAAAATTAGAAGAAATGTCTGAAAGTTGCTGATGAGATGAAGTTGTTACGGTAGTTGTAGTAAACTGGGAAGGAGGAAGTGTGAACTGAGGACATTAGAGAAGTTTAGAAGAAAATCTGTTAGGATGAGGTAGCTGAAAATAGATTGAGTTGGTTGAAGAATGAGCGGTGGAGCTCTTATAGACATTTTTAAAAATTTCTTAAGAAGATTACTTAAATGAGATAATGGCAAATGAGGATTTTAATTGGAATGAATAGTTAAGTGGGGCTGGAAACAAGATGTTTGTAACTGGGATTGGGATGATTATACTATGTAGATTATACTTCAATGCTTGCTCTTCATGGAGTCATTGAAGAAAATCTGTTGTTAAGGTACAAAAGAGCGATGTTTTTGAAGGGGGACATCGTTTAAGGGGATGGAGCGCTGTATACATAAGTTGAGTCCGATACAATAGACGATGGAGATGCTAAAAGATTCAACTAATGGGTGTGGGTCTCAAATAATGTATTAGGGACTCGATTGGCTATGTTTTTTCAATCATAATGTGTGGTTCAGCTATCATCTTCTTAGTATTGGCTTTTAATTTCCCTCAAATTTAAAGTTTTAACATCGTTAAGTGTCATATAAGAGTTAATTCAACCGTAGGGAGCATATCTGGCGGTCAGTCTCTTTGAAATGTGCTCAAATATGATATTTGACCAGATTAAACCATTTAGTTAAGTTGAAAAATCAAAGCGAGCACAATAAAGTTATGGATGAACACTTATTAACTCGAGAGCTTATTGTAATGATGCAGGGCTATTGCTTATATTATCAACTAATCTATTTATTCTCTTCCAATGTGAATAAATATTCTACACTTACAATCATGAGCCGTAGCCTAGTAGATAGGCAAAAAAAATTGCTGACTTTTATGGTAGTCATGTTATAAGTCAAACTAATCATTACAAATTTTGTTATAGTTTATATGCCATGATTTACGTGCCATACATCATGATACATGATTTTATCCCAGATAGTACCATAAAACAACCGCAATATTGCATTTTTAATGTGTAAATTCTTATTAATCTCATAGGCATTTTATATAATATATTTATAGTTTTTGTAAGTATACAAAGTAGAATTTTTGTTAATTTAGATTTGTTCATGCTTGATTGAGTTTGAGGACCAATGTATCTTTACTTTAATCAATTAAATTCATAACCACACAACCTATTCTGAACACAGCCACTTGAAAAATCGTTGTATCCTTGTCATTAAATCAATTTTTCATTTTAAATATTCTTCAGATTGCACATGCTTTAACTACCTTCATGTTTAGTTTGTTAACAAATAGATCTATCAAATATCAAGAAAATTAATATAGAACAATAAACCTGTTTTTGTCATCCAATAATTGATACTCCTATGAAATTATATAATAATCCAATTGGGCTCATAGTACTAACACAAATTACCCAAATTCATGTCTAGATGTATTAGAATAATTTAACTACATTTTACTTTATTTCTTGAACTTCATCCTCAAGATATACTCTTCTTGAATTCAATCTCACTTGATCATTTCAAATTCTTCTTCTTCATTCTCGCGTTACACCACTCTAAAATTTGAAGGTTTTACATTTTTAGCATATATAATTATTTCTTCAATTGCTTATGCTCTTTTCGACAAATTATCTTTGTCAAAAGCTTACTCTTCTTTTTGAACATTTTAGCACCCGTCTCATTGATGGAGACAAGGAGCTTGACTCACCTTTGGCTCATTATTGCAAGATATTTGTTTATTGCATTTCATGGAGTCACTGAGCTTGCCTTCATCATGACAAAATGGATAGGCATAATGACACTATAGTTACTGATTATTTGGCTCATCTTTAACAATGTTGCCATAAATTTATTTAATAGTGACTTTATAAATATAATGCATAAATATAAACCTTTTTTTTTCCAAAGGAACATATTAAGATGTGAAGATTTTTGGAGATATTGGGGTGGTATCGAATTCTATTGGAAAAAATAATACTGTTCTCTTATCACAGCAATTACCTTACCCAATATATATAGATATATAAAATAGGAATCCCTCTAGATAGGGAAGATCATAAAATATGAAATTCTAATAAAGGAAATGCCATTATTGGAGTATATTTTGAGAGAAGGAAATAAATTTCTTCTTAATGCATATTTTCCTACGATGACAAAATTCCACAAGTACGATTATCGAATATTTTTAGTAAAACTTTAAGGTCTAAGACGTAAAAAAAAGATTTTTTTTTTATTATCAAAATTAAGAATAAAAAAAATGTTTTGATTATGATAATCGAATAGGATCATATTTATTGGTTTGTTGTTTGGGTGGGGTTGGTGCAACCAAAGCTTCGAAAAATCATGTCGGCTTTAGAAAATGAAATTTCTTATGCTAGAAAGATAGGTGTGATGGGGAGGTGCCTTTAATTGGCAATAATTATTGTTGCTACAGTACTTCAATCCAAGTAGGATTACGTTAAGGATAAAAAATTTAAGTAATCATCTTGTTATTATAGTTATGGAAATGATTTTAATAAATAGTCAAGATGCAGAATTCATACTAAGATCACGACAATACTTCAGATATGTACATATTTATTACATGAAAATGTTGATACAATAATGAGAAATTTATTAAGAGGCTTACAACTATTCGAAACACATGGGTATATGATTGTAATTTAAACGAAGGAAAATTTATAATTAAACTTTTATTAGAACCGGAACATCAGTGTTTTATTCTTTTAAAAAACCCCTTTTGGAAATTTTATTAGATCTTAAAAAGGTTACGTAGGATGGGATAGAGGTTCCAAACTATACCCACTACAATCTCAAAAGAAAAAGAAAAACCTATTGATCCTCTATCCTAGTATAAAACTTAACACAAAGAAAAGTTTAAAGCAGATTACTATTTTTCCATAAAAAGATAAGTCAGGAATACATAAAAAACAATGACAGGTAAATGCCCAAATAGTAAAAAATAACAAGCACCTACATTAAGCAATAAAGAGATCAAAATATCAAAAAACCAGACTATTAGAACAACCTCAGAGAGCGACATCCACCAAATAGCAACATTTCCAAAAGTCCGGTCAGTCAGTGTGTAGATCACCATCATTGGCTCTCAAAACCAATTCCAATCCAGCAAATGGTTTCAACAAACAAGACCAGAGTATCAAAACCCATTCATAATTCCTGCATCAACAAAGTGAAAAACCAAAAATTAAAAAAATTAGACAAACAATCTAGAAAATGTATGCACTTTTCAAATATCGAGATATAGGAATGCGCAAATGTCGACTAATAACAATAAAATGTTTCTAATAAGCAAAAACATAACATTAAACATCATTTCAACATCGAAACAACATCCATTCCCAAATTTGCATTTCCAGTTAATGGTAGATCATCTGCATAATCTCCCAAAAAAACAACTTCAAACCCAATAATCAGCTTTGGTAACAGCAACAGATCATCAAATCCATTTTATTTCTTCCATCAGTAAAGAACCAGGCAAAAACAAAATAGAAATTTATATATATGACATTCTTATATGAAGATATATGTTTGGTAGCCAAGATATGACAACTGATGAAAGGTTCTGATATCGCAGATATGCAGTGCAGACAGTTCTCATGTAAAAGTGTCTTTAGCTTTGAATCGAAAATAGAACCCACATAATCTTCCCCAGCTTAGCAAGATAATCAGCTGGCTTATTTGCTTATCTATATAAAAGAGACCAATGTATATTGAAGTTAGGCTACACCTTTTTTATCTTGTTCCATAGCAAAATAACATTGCCATGACAGTTGGTTTCCCTCCCAACAATTTGAAATAAAGAACTATCATCTATATCAATGATTATGTTGTAGATTTTGATATTTTTTGCAACTATCATAATAAAGAGCAGGAATTTAGCAAAAAGAGTTGAAGAGGTATCACAAGAAGCATAAAATGATAGTAAGCCAACCCTTAAATGATCTCTATAATTCCACCAGCATCAGTATTATATTTTTAAGATTACCATTCACATTTAGCTTTAGAAAGTGCCTACATGGCTTCTCCCATTTTGTCAATATACAATTATTTTTTAGAGAAATACCTTTATAGACACATAGGAGTAATTTATAGTCTTTTTAGTCAAAACAGCTGCCTTATTAAAATCAATAGCCTTTGCGATAAAGGACTTTTTATGAACCAAAATTCTATTAGCTGGGAAGATCGAATTATGATGCTTCCTATTATTTCTTTTCAATCACTGAAACCAACAAACTATATAAGGAGTCAAGTGCAGTTTACTTATAAAATTGTTATTATTTGAATGCCAACGATGTTTTGCATTGATCCAAGGAGTTGCACCCCTTTTCAGGTAGAAAAGTTTCCTTAAGTATAAGCTATATTTTTCCAATTTTCCAACGCATATCTGCAAGAGTAAAAGAGATGATTAAACTGCTCCTTACCTTGCCTGCACATGAGGCAGCATGATGTCAATCTAAGCCTTTCTAATTTTAAGATATCTTCCACAGGTAATAGTTTATGGTTTAATCTCTATGCAAATGTATTCTGTTAGCAATGTGTTGAGATATTGAACCAGAAACATGAG
This sequence comes from Papilionanthe hookeriana x Papilionanthe teres, assembly GCA_022702705.1. Classification (NCBI taxonomy): domain Eukaryota; kingdom Viridiplantae; phylum Streptophyta; class Magnoliopsida; order Asparagales; family Orchidaceae; genus Papilionanthe; species Papilionanthe hookeriana x Papilionanthe teres. The sequence continues at coordinate 24,534,325 of CM040439.1, read as the reverse complement.
TTTTTAACAGCACTATATCTTTTTTTGATTTATCAAAAGGGATATTCATAATATATTTAACCAGATCATGAGGTAAGCAATGCAAGGGCTTATCCCTATTTTACTTATTATTAATCCAAAATTCAGCCACTTTACCATTAGAGAAGTCTTTAAAAGGACCCAAAAAAGACAAATCATTAAGCCAAAACCCAATGTCGCTCTTACCTATATCCCAGGCTATAAAAGGTTCAGCTTTTTCCCTAACCTTTAGCATCTCCCTCCACATTATAGAGTCACCTGCCTTATAAGAGCATAAAAGAGGGTGATCTAGCTTGCCATATTTTTTATTCATAAATTAAGCCCAAATACTCTGGCCCTTCATTATTTAATTCAGAGCTTCTAAGAATTAATCTCCATAGAATGGTTGAAGGTCCTGAATCCTAGACCATCGTTCTTCTTAGATTTGCAAAGTTTGCTCCAAGAGGTCTAATGGATTCCAGTACCACGTTTAACCCAAAGAAATTTGTTGAAAATTCTTTCAATTTTTGTTTGCATGATTTTAGTCATTTTAACAATTTGTAATACATACATTGGGAAGGAATTTAGTACATTCTGAAGCAAAGTAAGCCTACCGCCAAAGGATAGCATTGCATTTTCCCAGCTTTGTATTCTTTTTGAGCTTTTAAGTAAAACATAATAAAAAAGAATATTTGTCCTCCTATTAGTATTCAAATCAACACCAAGTCATTTAAAGGGGAGGATATCATATTTGAAACCATTATGCTAAAGAATCCAATGCATCCTTTCAATAGGAATATGCTTTCTAAATAATAACTCATATTTGTCTTTACTGAAAATTATACCATAGACCTGTTCAAAACGAGTTAGTATGGATGTCAATATGTTTGATACAGTTCTTGCTCATATTACATAAAATGATGATATCATCAGCAAAACAAGATGCGAAACTAATTTACTCCCTTTAGCATGGTACGTGTAATTTTGGTGACTACTCATGAGATAATTTAGCTTCATAGAAAGATAATCTAAATCGAGGATAAAAAAATAGGTGATAGAAGATCTCCCTGTTTTGAGTTCCCATCTGATTTGAAATGGCCATGGGTAGACCCATCTAAGAGAATGGAATAATAATTGTTATCGAATAAAAGTTTAACGAGATTGCAAAAATCATCATTAAAACCTTTACTCATAAGTACATCAAAAATGAAACCCCATTTAATGTTGTCAAAAGCTTTCTTTAAGTTTTATACCCCATTACCACCTCTACACTTTTGAGTCAACATTCATTAATAGTTCTTGTGTGATCAAGATGTTGTCATTTATACTTATTCCATTAATGAAAGCAGTTTGTTGCGGGCAAATAGGATCATTAACAAAGGTTGAAGCCTCCTTACAATAATTTTACTTGTGATTTTAGAGACCACGATAGTTGAGCTAATTGGCCTAAAATTTTCCCACTCGTGCCTCAAATTGTCTTTAGGAATGAGAACAATAGTAAAACTTCTAAAATATTTATGACGAATGTTACCATGAAAGAAGCTTTGAATGGCAGCCATCACGCCAGTTTTAACAATTTACCATGAAAGAAGCTTTGAATGGCAGCCATCACGCCAGTTTTAACAATAACCCAAGCAGGTATATAGAAGCAGATGTAAACCCATCCGGACCATCCATTTTACTTTTATCGATGGATTTGAGTGCCTCCAGCACATCTAAGTCATCAGGACAATTGCTAAGAGTGGGAAAGTTAGCATTTCCGGTGTTAATAGGGAAAACACTTCTATCTATTGTATTCTATTGAACTCCACTTCTTTGAATAAATTACCAAGTAATCTATAGCATATTGGACTATATCGGTTTGGGAATGAATCCAAATATCTTCTTTATTTTTAACTAATGATTGCACTATCTTGTCTTTTATGTTTATACAGGCATGAAAGAACTTCGTGTTCCTGTCCCCTTCCAAGTAGCTAAGATAAGAGGATTTCTGTTTTAGAAAATCAGTTTCTCTTTGCAGATAATCGTCTAAGATACCTTGAGCTCTTATGAGATCTTCCTCCTGCTTCACCTTCACCCATCTTCATTCTCTTTTTCAATTTTAGAAACCTGTTCCTGAACTGCTTTGGAAACATCTCCAAAAACCTCCTAATTGCCATATTCTTCTCAAGGAAACCCAATGGTTCTATGCCATATTTTTATGTGATTGCCATAAGGAAATCCAAGGTTTTTTATGCAACCCTTAAGCCAGTTACTTTTCACCATGTCCAAATAGTTAGGATGAATAACCCACATATTTAAGAACCTAAAAGATTTAACTGTGTCGGATTAGGGAGGTACTCCACCCTTATGAGAAGGAGGGAGTGATAAGAACCAGTTCTGTTGGGGTGAATTTACGTCAGAGAAATGAAAAGTATCAAGCCACTCATTTTTTATCAGGAACATCAGCGTTATTTAAATGTGAAAAGTTTAATTAAAAAAACTTACCAACTTGAAACCAGTTCAAACTTGTATGACATGTTTTTTAGATTTTTGACGAAAACTGAGAGGTTATGGACTGATGGGAAATTGTGCTCAAAGCTTATGTTTCAGCTTAACTTGAAAGCAGTTCAAATTTTTTTTACATTGTAAAAACTAAAGACTACTAGTTTTGTTTAGAAAATTTCTTGATTTGTTTTCAATATAATTTATTCTTTCTGTTTTTTTCTATATTATGCTGTAGTGTCAGATTGGCTCATTGTAAAAACTAACATCTTAGTCCCCATTGCATGGTAAGCCTTGTGATTTGTATGCTTTGTCTGAGATGGCTATCTCCACATCTTCTCAATTATCCAAGAGTTAGTTTAGGTTGAAAGGCTTGATTAAGATCTACTATGGCATTTAAAATGGGGCATTTACATGCATGCCACCCAAATCCTATTTGTTTACTGATCTAGTACCTATACTTTACTTTTTACATTTAAAGTGTTAAAACTGATTTTCCACGTATTTGGTATTTCTTGATTTTTTTATTGTTTTTTCTCTCTTCACACAATTATTCTTACATTTACACACTCATCTAAGCTGTGATTTTTCTCTTTTTGCAGGATGGGTGGCAAGGTTTCAAGGGGTATAGTTGGGAACCCAACGATTTGTTGTTCACTGTGCATAAATTAGCTTACTCTACGTTCAAAACAGAATTAGAAGTCTTAGTGTCATCTGATAATTCGAGGGATGAGAAGCAGAAGTTCATTTTGAAAGGCAGCCCTTTCCAACGGTCATGCACAATATACTCTGGAGATTCTATTGTTGCTCAGGTAATCTCCATCTTAATTTATAAAAAGACCAAATAAGTCTTGTGTATTTACATATCTAACACCTAAACATTCACATTTACATGCATACCGCTCCACACCTTAACATCACATCTAAAATACCACCCTCACTATTGTTTGCAAGGTGAAATACACATTTTTATGTGATGAGTTTATGACACGAAGGTATTATAAGTGTAAATATCAAATTTTTTGGGTGTTAGATATACGAACACATAAGAACATTGTGGTATGTATGTAAACTTCCCTTTAAAAAGGAAGATGCACATACATACCACTCCCATTTCTATGTATTTCATATCTAGTACCTAAACTTCAAATTTTTGCAACTACACCATCTTGCCTATGCAGGAAATGATATATTTCACTTCTTAAAAGCTATAATAATGATATTTTTGTTATGATATAAAAGATTTGAATGGTAGAATTGTGAATACATAGGAATCGGGTGATATGCATACAAATCTTAAAAAAACTGATTCTTTTGCAGAAACATTTACATACACAGCACTCAATTGTTATGTATTTACATATCTAGCACCTAGACATTGATTTTTTACATTTATACCGCCTAAAAACTTTCACGTCACATAGAAAATACAGTGCATGCATATAGATATGATGATATATATGTAAAAACTAAATATCAAATACGTAAGAATTGAATGGTATGCTTGTAAAACTTCTTTTTTTCTTTATAATATTCAATTTTTGTCACTGAAAGTATCATAAAATCCTTCTTTTTTCTGCAGGCAAATCCTTTATACAAGCTTAAGAAATTCATCTATTCAAGAAATAAATTTCGGCTTACTTTGTATCCGGGAACAGATCATCCCCTTATGCTGGCAATGCTTGTAACTTATTTTGGAGGGAACTGAAAAGGCACGAGAAATTAAAGCTAGAATGTGAACAGTTTGTATGAGCAGCTTCGTTGTAAGTTTTCTGCTATGTCTATTGGTATCAGGTGGTTCTGTATGTTCAGATTTTGCATCTCTGAGCTGTAGGCATTACAGCTCAAGAGACATAAATGTCTGAGCTATAAGCTGTCTTTCTGGTCTCATATAGTGTTGATAGGAGAGTAGGAATCAGAACAGGTTTGCAATAGGGAAGCAGCTCATTTAGTGCATAAATTCGGCTGTATTAATTTCAGAATGTAGCTCATGAATAGCTTTCCCACCCCACCTCGCTGTCTTCCTTGGGAGAAATATTTATGCACGGAATACGCACGCAGTTCTGCATGTGTGCTCCCAGAAATAATCTCTCAATAACCTGTTATTTGTGGGTTATTGGGGTATTAATTCTAATAACCCCCCAATAACCCACCAATAACTTCCACCGTCCACTTTTATATTTTTTCGTGTAATTCGGGGGTTTGTGAGGTTATTGGGTTATTAAGCCTAAGACCGCTCTTAGGCACAAGTTGGTTCTTGTTATCTTTAGTTGATTGGAGGTAAGAGGGAGAGAGTGATAGTGAGATGAGAAAGGAACACACTAAGGGTTGGCTTTAGGCCTGTTTGGGGCAGCTTATAATTGCGGTGGTGTTTTTGAAAACACCGTATAACCGTTTGATTCGCATTTTTTTTAAAATGTCTCAAGCTGCGTTTGAGCTTTTTACACTAAACGCAAGCCCCAGGTCGACCCCTGCGGTTGACTTGCTGGCCATGTTTCAAGAAAAGTTGTTTATTTCGAAACGCACAAGATGCCCCAAACAGACCCGAAGACTTTTTAAAAAAATGGGCTGTTAAGCTATTTAAAAATATATTTGATATGATATAACAAATTTAACTATTTTAAAAATTATTCATATAATAATTTGTAGATATTTTAAATGCTTTTTAAAAATAAGTTATTTCTTAAGAAAAAATAATATGTAAAAAATTTATGAACTATATATTTTTAAAATAAAAGTAAAAAAAAAAAAAAATCCAAAATAGCAATTATTTTCTGAGATGAATACAGTACATAAATTTTTAATGTTACGCATGTTTCAAAGCAGCCTACCCTAATAACTCTTTAATATAGATATCTTAATACAAAATTTTTCGTTACTATTTTCAGTAATTCTCTCTCAACAAGAAGTAAAAAAAATGAAGATTTACATATATACCACTCAATTCTCATATATTTACATACTAATACTTAAATTTTAATTTTTATATATTTACCATCTTACTCGTGTATGAAAAAAATAAATATTAGATGTAGATAATTAAATTAATAGTAAATGAATGATATTTATGTATTCTTGTGCCTTGGAAGGGCACAACAATGCCCACATCATGCTTCCAAAATGGGGAAAATTATTCTATATGGACAACGTACGCAGCGTTGCGTACGGAATCAGCTAATAACCACTGAATAACCACTTAATAACCTTCGAGATCGTGTACTTCAGGATTATCGGGAGGTTATTAGGAGTTTATCGCGGTATTATTCTGAATAACCAATGAATAACTTCTTAATAACGTCACAATAACCTCCGCGGTTTCACTTTTATATTTTTTATATGTTATTCGGGGTATTGTGAGGTTATTGGAGGTTATTGCTCAAATAATGCTACAATAACTTTCTAATAACCTGCCAATATCCACCGCAGTTCCATTTTAATGTTATTCACAGAGTTATTATGAGTTATTTCTGGTTATTCGCTTATTATCAGCAGATTCCGTACACAGCTCTGCATACGTTATTCATATGCAATAATTTTACCCAAAATAGAGCTAGGTGGAAGTCAAAAGCTCGACGCCACCAATGACTTTCTCTTCCGATTCAATTCTAAACGCTCGTTTCATTCTAAAGCTTACTTGTGTATTCTCTTAATTGTGAGTTATGTGAAGAGTGGAAGGTTGGAGTTAGACCGATCTCTCTCTTGTGCAATCAAGGGAGGAAGAATCATCCAAATTTTTTTTTGTTTCACCGAGTGTATTTTCTTCGATATGATTTGAATATTAATCGAGTTGTATATATGTATATAATAAAATGATTGGGGCTATGTAACATGTGGCAGAGTCTTATAGATCTAACAAAAATACACATTTTTTTTAATTTAATTTGTGATTTCTGTCCACATTTTAATGTGATTGAGGCCTGTGCATTAAAGCTTCTGGCAAATGGCGTAAGTGCTGTAGTTTGGGGAAGAAACCCAGTCCTGATGAAGTCAACGATCTGTAGAGGATTCACAGCGCGACGCAAACTCTTCTCTCTGACTTCTTCTTTTACTGTATCAAAACCATTAAACAAATCGAAGATAAAGATCGAAGCAGCGGACAGCTCAAGAATTTCTGTAAGAGCAGTGATTGCACAGCAGCAAAAACCCCTCTTTTATCTCTGTTCTATACTGCTTTATAGTTATGTTCTGATTGGAGTGCTCTCTGCAGCATTTTTGCAGTTGAAGCAGATGAAGAGAGAAGCGATTGAAGATGAAAAAGTTGGATTTTTTTCTTTTTCGTTTCAGATCCTCGTGATTCTATCTCAAGCGTTTAGTTGATTGTTCCAGGTATTGTTCTTATTTTCTTTCTCTTTTCTTATTAGACATGAAAGACTTGCTGCTGCTGCTCTTTTTATTATCTGGTTTGCTTGGGATTGATTCAGAAGAAAAAGCTGTAAAATTTGATAGAAAGATCTAATTTTTTCCTCCAAAAATTGAAGTTTTGGATGTCTGCAATAGTCTGAATGAAGAAGATTACTATAAGAAAAAAGATTTTTTTATTTAGTTGGAAATTTCTTCATTAAAATCAAATATTTGATATCAGTTTAGCAGATTTCTCATCTTGTTTTTAGGAAATTGAATTAGATTTCAGCCGATAACTGTTTCTGGCAGAAATTATCTGCTAAACAATATCATTATTGTCCACACATAGTAGAAAATTTCAGGCTGAGGAGATTCAGTTTCAGAAATATTTTGAATCAGTTCAACAGAAGCTTAAAAATTACCAAACTGATTCTAAATCCTTTAGAATTTTTGTGAAGATCTTAGATCCAAACAGTACAAGAAGAAGTGGGAAAATTATTTCATGAGGACAACGTACTCAGCGTTGCGTACGGACAGCGTAAATAACCACCCAATAATCAGCTAATAACTCGTAAAAATTTCGTGAATAACATTAAAAAGAAACTGCAGGGTTATTGGCAGGTTATTATGAAGTTATTGCAGCGTTATTTGAGTAATAACATCCCAATAACCTCACAATACCCCGAATAACAGATAAAAAAATATAAAAATGAAACTGCGGAGGTTATTCGCTGGTTATTTGGAATAATACCGTAATAACCTCCTAATAACCTCCCGATAATCATGAAATACACCATTTCAACATTTATTAGCTAGTTTTTTTTGTGGTTATTTGCAATGTCCGTGTGCAACGAATAATTTTCCAAAGAAGTAACATATATTTTTGTAATTTGCCTAAATAGTTGTACTGGCTTGCAAAAATCATCTGACATGCATAATTATAGACAGATCAAATGAGCTTGCTTGAAAATGACTTTGCAGCAAGCTAAAAAATAAAAATTATGGAAAAAATTTTGTTGGGAGACCTGTTGTGGTTGACGTTATAATCAAGCGGAGTTAAATCGAGTATGTTATAGATTAGACTTGATTTGATCTAATCATAAGTTGTTAAGTATGTACATTGAACACTCATCATCTCAAAAAAAATTTCAGCGTTTGATCTGAAATTTACAGAATGACAGCAAAAGAGCAAACTTTAATGGATTCAGCTCAGAATGGGGGTCATAACTCTGAAATCCAGGAAGAATCACAGAGAACCAGCAGCAGAAAAAAGCTTGGGGATTACATCCCCATCTACATTCCAGCAATTCAGAAGGGCCTCCTCAGTCAAAGCCGCCATGACAAAGAAGAACGCTTCCTTGATTTCTTAAAAGCTCACCCTTCCAATGAATGGTTTATGAATGTTATCGAGCAATCTTCAGGTCCACTAAAGCACTCTCCTTCAACTACAGATCCGGCGAACCCTCACCGCCGGCGGTTTCGCGTCCCCTTCGCCCGGAAGATCAACTGGAGCTTTCTATGGAAGTCTTTCAAGCAGTGGATCAAGGGTCCTGAGCACATTGTTCTGTTTATCTGGTTACTGTTTGTTGCTGCAGGTATCATCTTGCTCTTCCTCGTCATGACAGGAATGCTGAATGAAGCAATTCCGAGCAAAAAACGGAGAGATGACTGGTCGGAGATTATAAACCAAATCCTTAACGCGCTGTTCACCATGATGGCTCTGTATGAGCATCCCAAGTTCTTTCATCATTTGTTCCTGCTGTTGAGATGGAGACATGGAGAAGAAGGGGCGCTAAGGAAAGTTTACTGCAAGAATGGAGCTCCGAAGAGAAACGAAAGGGTGCATATGCTTGTTGTCGTCCTCCTTCTTCACATCACCTGTTTCTCCCAATATGTGCTCTGCGGTCTCTATTGGGGTTTCACGAGAACAACAAGGCCTGACTGGGCTGAGAATCTCTCCATTGGTGTCGGGATTGCAGCTCCAATCATTGCTGTTTTGTACACAATCTACAGTCCTCTAGGGAGAGTGAATGATGACATCCCGCAAGGAGAAGAAGAGCTGCAGAATCAGCAGAGACTGCAAGATGAACCAGAGGAGCTCCAACAGAAAATCATAATCACAAGCCCAGAGTGGATTGGGGGACTAATGGATTGCAGGGATGATATGACCGTTACCTGCCTTTCATTCTTCTGCACCTTCTGCGTCTTCGGTTGGAACATGGAAAGACTCGGTTTTGGTAACATGTATGTCCATATATTCACCTTCATTCTTCTCTGCGTTGCTCCATTCTGGGTCTTTGCAATCTCAGCTCTCAATGTAGACGACGATACTATAAAACTGATCCTGGTTATAACCGGAAGCCTGCTTAGCGTTTTAGGACTGTTTTACGCTGGGTATTGGAGAACAGAGATGAGGAAGAAGTTCAAGCTTCCAGGCAACCCATGCTGCTGCAGATCTCCAACAATGACTGATTTTTTTCAGTGGTTGTTCTGCTGGTCATGTTCCTTAGCTCAGGAGGTGAGAACTGCGAACTTCTATGATATTGAAGACGATGGGTTTTACAGAACGGTGACAGATGAGGAAGGGAGAGAGGTCCTGATCCCATTGCCGAGAGAAGGTAGCTTGAGTTTTCTTCAGAATGTGAACAGAAGCCTCTCTTACCCTGGAACAATGGAGGCTGTGCAGGTTCAGAGAATCAGCAGGCCGATTAGCTTAGGAAGAGCTTTAACTGCACCTGTGTTTAAACCTCTGGTTCGAGTGGAAGAGGAGAGGACATTGATGAATGCATCGTAGAGGTTTCGGATCAAACAGTGTGATGAAATATGGAACATGTAATTAAACGGCTCTTTTGGGATAATTACATGCAGACCTCCCTAAAATTTGGTATTTACAAATCAATCATCAAGGTGAGTGAGAATTTGAAGAATGGATGGAAGAGGATGGTTGATTTTGTAAATAGCAAAATTTAGTGGGGTGTTCTGAATGTAATTGTCCCTTTTTTTGGATAATTACAAACAAATCAGTTGATATTTACAAATTAATTATTGAAATGATTTTTTTTTGAATTATTGAATCGATGCATTTAGTTGTGCCATGATCAAATTATTGAGAATTTGATGAAAATGAAAAAATATAAGTTGGCGATCTATAGGGTGGGTGATTTATAAATAGCGAGTTTCGGGGGATCTGCATTTATTTGCCATTTTTTAAAACTTTGGTGCGTGCTAGAAAATTCGCAGTGGTAGAGTAATGAATTATCATCTTAACGTTGCACGGGAATTCAACACATACTCAGATAAAAGAAAACAACTAGTAGCGACACCAGATATTTTTATGTGGAAAACCCGTAACGGAAAAAATCACGAGGCCTGACTCAGTTGTAAAAATTTATTATAAGTTGATGATTACAGAGACCAATTATTTCACAAGCGGGAAATTATTACAAAGCCTTCTGAATAACAACGCCGACATGCGAATGAACTTGTTGTAAGAAATGACAGTAGCAGATGATGATCGGTGAAGGTGGCAGGTGGTGGTAGACGACAATCAGCGGTGGTCAACGACATTCGATAGTGGCAGAAGTGGTGTGTCACTTCAGCTCATTCTCAAAGCTCCAAGTTCTTTTAGGAAACTTAACAAAATATTTATGAAATTTTTCCTCAAAGAGAGCTAAAGTATTTTTGGGTTCTTTTTTTGTTTTTTGTTGACATTTTTGTTTTATTCTATACTTTTTTTTCTGTTATTGGAAGTAAATGTATGATTATTTGATTTGCTTTGAACTTACTGAACTTGATTAGGTCATTTGCATATGAAGAATTGGGTCCAACAATTTTGGGCATCACTTTAGTACACCAAAACATGTTCCTTCATACATGGCTTATCAACTTTACCTTCTTAAAGATTTGTTTGAGACGATTGCAAGCTAAGCAGCTGAAGTCTGTTTGGATCGTTCGGATATGAAACAGATGGGGTTCAGTTGTTTCTACAATAAAATATTATTTCGTCTTTTTAGAATGTAGTTGTTAGTGCAAAATTTTAGAAACTGTTCGAACAAAACACCTGAAATCAACTTCAATCATGTTGCAAGTCGTACATCATTTGACATTAATGAATTATAGAAAACTTGTAATTAAAATAAGAGCGGGTAAAGTTATTATAATAGTATGTAATATCCAAATAATCAATGATGTAGGAGAATTTTTTTTTCAAAGCTACTCTTCAGACATTATCGCTATTTGAAGCGGAATCCTCACAGTCCTTAACCTGTCTAGAAAAGTCACATTCGTCAAGCGTCATGTTTCTCGAACACCTATGAAGACGACCTTGTCATCAAGACAGTGTATACAAAGCATTGCATACTACAATGCATATTTGAGGCTAGATGGAGATTAAGATGGGAAATTTGAATGAACAGAATAGAAGTATAAGGTAAAAGTACTATAATGTTTAGGGTTAACATAAATTAAATTGGTTTAGTTTGTTTGGATTTTGTTAATTAAAATTTTATTTAAGTTTATTTAATTGGCATTCTACTTGAATTAAGGTTTTAATGAACTTTTGGTTATTGATTGAGTCAAGTCTAAGTTTAGCTTTTAGTTTAGTGGATAAGACTTTAGGTGAAATTTTATTTAAGCTCCATTAATATCAAACACATGTATATAAAAGAGAACTGGTATGACGAACAACACGAGTTTTTATGTGAAAAATACAAAAAAAAGGTAAAAACTATGAGGACTCATCATAGTTGAAATAACTCTACTATGTTGATGTGGATTACAAAACTTTACATGTCATCGAATAATCGAAAGCAATATTACATGAGTGGAGGTTATTGACGTAACTTCCGCTGGGGGAGCAGAGAAATATGTTAGAATGGCAATGGCCCAGCTATTGCAAAGAAAGATTGAAATTAGAGGTTGCGTGCCAAAAAATTTGATGCCATCACTGTCGATGACAGCGATGATGGTGGTCCGACGCAACAGCTATGGTGGCTATGTAGTGAAAGTCTGGCTGTGGTGGTGACGTAAAGGTGGTGGTCCGAAAATAGCAACGGTAGTGCATGGGCATTGGTGGTTTGGTGGTGGCACGACCAGACGACAGTGGTCTGGCGACTGCGACAACGGTGGTCTGGTTATGGTCAAAGTGGTGGATGGGCAACAGTGTTCTAGTGATGGCATCGACCGAAAGACTATAATCCAGTGGAGATGACGGTGGTGGCCGGGCAACGACTTGATGGTTATGGTTGAGCAACACTGGTCTGACATTAATCATATGATAATTGTTTGACGACGTTGATGTTTTATATTAGTTTTAAGAGTTTATATTAAATTAGGATGGTAGTTTTTAATTTAAAATCATTTTCAATCTTCAAATTAATATCATTATCCTGTAAATTGATTCAAATGAAATTGAGTTTTAATTTAATTTAGATAAATTAATGATCAAATTTAATTTGTTTCAAGTTTAACCTAATTCAAATCTCCCCAAGTCTCAAACCAAAGCACATCATCCATGCCAAACCCAAAGACCACCCTAACTTGGCATGTGCTAGTCAGACCAAGTTAGAACATGGCTCGTGTTCCGCTCGTATTCGAAATCGGCTCGTCTTCGAAATAGCTCGTGAATAGTGTATTCATGTTTGTGTCCGGCTCAAAATTTTTTTTAAAAAATATAATAATAATAATTTTTTAAATAAAATTCAAATAATAATTTTGTTAAAAAAAGTGTTTGCATTAATATTTTAAAATATTAATTAGCTAACAGAATTTCAAGAATAAATCCTATACAAAATTTTGCACAAATAAAAAATATCAAAATTTTAATTTCATTTTTAAAAAAAAAATTTATTACAAATTTATAATTTACAAACTAAACTAGAGTACAAATCAGCTCAAAAAAAAAAAAAAAAAAAAAAAACATAAAAAATAATTGTATTACAAATTTACATTTATAAAATTACACTTACACTCATGACTAATACACCTAAAAATATATATTAAATATAAATTCTCCATGATTTTGTACTTGTTCCTCGATTTTTATGCTCAACGATCCAAGATATTGAATTTAACCGTTTGGTCATTGAATCGCACAGTTAATTCCTTTTTTTGCACATCTATCATTGCTCTGCCTGAATCTAGGAAATGTCTCCCTAAAATTATGGGTATCTCTTTATCTTCCTCCATATCTAGCATAATGAAATCAACAGGAAAAATAAATTGATCTACCTTCACCGAAACATCTTCTATAACTCGTTTAGGATAGAGATCGAATGATCCGCTGATTGCAGAGTTACAATAGTCGGGGTTTTTTTTTCCTAATCCTAATCTTTTGAAGTGATTTGTGAGTGACGATGAGTCGATAATGATCTTGCACCTGCAATTCTTTCTTATGTATTAAGAAAAAAAAATACAAATTAGAAAAAAAATAAAAGTTAAGATATAATTATTAATTGAGGCACACATTATACATTATGAATTCCTTTCATCACTTTAATGTAAATCAATTATACGGTTGCACAATTTATGTGCCTTCGAAGTATAGTGAAATTGTAGATAATATCTAAGGGGTCAATTTAAATTTCAGACTAACTACTATGATCCTCCATAATGGTTTGCATAAGTGCTTGCCTTCCAAAGTAAAACAATAATATTAATAATCTTAGGCAACTTTATTTATACTTATATTTAAACTTGTTATAAACATGGATTCAAATATTTCATAACAATAATGAGATTTTGTAAATTGTGGTCATTATATCCTCTAATAACATCTTCAAGTAATCCATATTGTAATAATACAAAAAACCTTACGTGGGCATAATAATAAACATGAAAGAAATGCCCCTTAAAATATAATTTATCTTTTGTCATGAATTTTGATTTGATCAAGCTAGCAGCAACATCATTATTACTAACATTATCTAAAGTGATAGTAGACGCTTTATTTTATATATTGTAATCTAACAAGAATTCACATATAGAATCTTAAATGAATGTACCAGTACTAGGTGGCTACAATTCAATGAACTTTATGATTCATTTTGAATTTTCTAAGATTGATTGATAGAGTGAGCAGTTAGAAAAATGTATCCAATTGTTTGATTGGAAGTCCAACAGTAAGAAGTTAATGATAGTCTGTGTACAACTTTAAATTACTTTTTCAACTACTTTTTTTCAAACTCATAAATCTTCATACAATCATTTTTTCTTGTGTTTCTTGAAACTATATCATAATTTGGATTTAATACTTTCAATAAAATGTTAAACCATATATGCTCGGCAATATTGAATGTACACTCATGTACTATGTTCGTTTTAGAAATTATCTCTCTAACTTTTTCGATCATAGCTCTTTGGATCGTGAAACTTTTGGATCGTGAAACATCGAGATCTCAACATCTGCATCAACATCAAGTGGTATAAAATTCAACAATTTTTATCTTTTTTCAAAAAAAAAAAAAAATCAACTACTTGATTATTCTTTGATTTTATTTGTTCACATTCTCTCACATGTCGTAATAGTAGGGAAGTAGTTTTCTTTTTATATTTGTGAAATTTTATTCGAGAACATAAAAAGGAGTTGGGACCTTTTTAATGAGTAATGTTGTCTCCACAAAATACTCTCACACTGTTGACTTTCTCTTCCTACATTTCTTAGCAAGTACTTCTTCATTGCTATTATCAGTGATAACTCTTGGCAAAACTTCATGCACTACTTCTCACTGTGTATTTTGTGAATTAAAATTCACATTTCATTACTATTCTAAATTTCTATCTGCAACTCATTGCAGGATGATTCAGATTGTGAAAGATCTAATGCAAACATGTCTGCACAATATATGAAATCAAAAAATGGGTTATGAGTCGCACTTTAAAACTTATTAATATGCCTAAAAATTCGCAAAAAAGGCTGATATTTCTAACCCAAATTTGGGACTATAAACTTTATAACTACCCCATTTAACTCAAAAAATCTTAATTGATTAATCACGTATAACATATGTATGCAATAAATACATAAGAATTGTTCTGTATAAATGTAAATGTAAATGCACATTTTATTTATTCTAAAGTAACTTTTATTAATGGAAGATATGGTATTATAGTGTTCGACTTAAAAAAAATATTGAGATAATTTTCAAAAATCTTATTTGGATTTATGAAAGATGACATAAACTTTATTTTCAACGACCAGACTCTCACCAACATGTATTTTCCCCCAATAAATAAAACATTTATCATCATTGCATACGTAAATTTCAAAGGTATAATTACATAGGGACCCCCCAAAATATTGCTATTTACAAATCCCTCCTCCCGGTTGATGTATTGAGAATTTGATAAAAATAAGAAGGGAAAAAATTTGCGTGCGTAAAGGGTACGCAGCGCTACGTTCGTCATCTAGGTTACATGGAGGTTATTCACAGTGTATCAGGGGGGGGGGGTATTTATGTGTTTTATCCCATGTTACCTTCTTGTAACTTGTTTTTAACCTCCTTATTTTTGTAAGTTACAGATATATTACATGAAGGTTATACGTACGTGGCGACTTCCTATTGAATGAAGGACGCAGTGCTGCGTACGTTTTACGTACGCAAATTTTTCTCAAATAGACGGGTGCATGTACATACATAGCACCCACCTTTTATGAATTTAGAAAAAGATCACTCACGATCATTTTCTAATAGTCAAATCTATTTTTTCAGTCATAAGTGAATTGGTATTTGTAAAAATGAAACTTTAGGCGTCAGACATGTAAATCCATAAGAATTATGTGTTGTGTATATATGAGTATGTGGGTTGGAGTTTTATCATAAATTTTGATATTTTAGTGAGAATTTGAATAATGAATGAAAGAGAGCGGTTGGTCTGTAAATACGATATTTTGGGTGATGTGTATGCAATTGTCCCAATAAATATATATGGATTTACCTATCTCTAAAGAACATTTCTTGCAACATTATCTTAAGCTTATTATAAATCGATAAAAAACATATGTGGACCGTCCTGACATTCTCTTTACTTCTCCGTCGTCCCACTTGACTGGTACATTACATAAGTTGGTTAGATAATTTGATAAATGTTTTAATAAAATTTATGAAAATAGGATCAAATTTATTGACCTTACTATCATAATAAATAAGAACAAAACTTTTTATTTCCACCATTACATTAGTAAAAGAGAAGTTTAGGTGACTTTAAATAAAATGAAGTTTGAAAAAATTGTTGGGTATGATGATATTTCAATAGAAGTGTGAAAATATTTAGAAGATCTGAATGTTTCTTGACTTGCTAAACTTTTTAATATTATTGTAAAAACTAAAAGATATTTGACAAATGAAGAAGAAATTTGTTGATTTTTAATTTTTAGGATAATAGAGATGCAAAAGAATTTGAGAATTATAGAGGAATTGAATTAAGTTGTCAGACATTAAAGTTATGAGAGAGAATAATTGAACATAAGTTACATCTTGATACAAGAATTTTTTTAAACCA
This sequence comes from Papilionanthe hookeriana x Papilionanthe teres, assembly GCA_022702705.1. NCBI lineage: Eukaryota > Viridiplantae > Streptophyta > Magnoliopsida > Asparagales > Orchidaceae > Papilionanthe > Papilionanthe hookeriana x Papilionanthe teres. Next base: position 24,518,005 of record CM040439.1, on the reverse strand, counting down.
GTTTGATTTCAAGTTGTACAAGTCTACTATGAAAGCTACACATTTATTGAGAGGTTTGATGGGAAAGTTACAGAGAAAGTAAGGAGGGTCAACATATAAATTTTGTTGATTCGGAAAATGTTATGATTTTCAAGAGTAGTATTTTGGAGAGTTCTAAAAGAAAACCTTGTTGATTTTATTTATATTAATGTCATTAATGACATGTATGCTAGAGTTGTTACTTGTGTTCGAATACAATTACAATTGAGTAACTATTTCCTATTTTAGTCGGATTACAAAAGAGATTAACTTAAAACCCATATCCTTTACTTTAGTTATGGGTATTCTTATTGAACATTTATAAAAAGGATGTATCTTGGTGTATGTTTTTCAGTGATGATATCCATCTAGTGGACAAGACTAAAGAGAGAGTTCAAGAAAAACATGAATTATGGATATCAAATTTAGAATCTAAAGGCTTTCATTTGAGTAAATGTAATAACTAAATACAAGAAAGATAATTTCAATAGTAGTAGATCTAGTGGATGGGTTGCAACAATGGGTGATCAAGTTATTAGAAGAAGTGAATTTATTAGATATTTTGGGTCTATTAATCAAAATGACGGCGATATAGACGGGGATGTTATTAGTATAATTCAAGCTGAATTGTTGAAGTGGAGGAATGTTTCGAGCCCATTGTGTGTTAGAAAATTACTGCTTAGACTTAAAGGAAAATTTAATACGACTGTGGTGAGACATTAATGGAAGGGGGCATTTACATACGTAGCTGCTTAGACATAAAGGAATGCATCGAGCCCATTGCTATTTACAAATCCCTCATGGTTGATGTATTGAGAATTTAATAGAAATAGAAGGGGCATATACATACATAGCACCCAATTTTTATTGATTTAGAAAAATACCACTCATGATCGTTTTCTAATAGTCAAATCTATCTTTTCAGTCAATAGGTGAATTGGTATATGTGTAAAAATGAAACTTTAAGTGTGAGACATGTAAATCCATAAGACTTATGTGTTGTGTATATATGGGTATGTGGGTCGGAGTTTTATCATAAATTTTGATATTTTAGTGAGAATTTGAATAATGAATGAAAGAGAGCGGTTGGTCTGTAAATATAATATGTTGGGTGGTGTGTATGCAATTGTTCCAATAAGTATATATGGATTTACCTATCTCTAAAGAACATTTCTTGGAACATTATCTTAAGCTTTTTATAAATCAATAAAGATGATACGTGGGCCGTCCTTACACTCTCTTTACTTCTCCGTCACACCTCCCAATAAATATATGGATTCCATACTAGACTTGTTCATCAAAAGTTGACTATTTTGATAGTTTTACTTTATTTAAGAAAAGATATGGACCTACATTATCACTCGTAAGAATAGATCTAAGAAAATACAAATTAATTATATGTCAAACTTTTGGTGTTAAATAGATTAAGGGTGAAAATTTAAAAAAGTAAAAATCTTTTTCTTAGTGAATGTTATAGATATTTTGGGTCTATTAATCAAAATGATGAAGATATAGATGGGGGTTTTGTCTGTAGAATTCTAGTTGGATGATTGAAGTGGATGAGTGTCTTTAGACTTAGAGACAATGTGTCTTAGTAGATTACTGCTTAGACTTGAAGGAAAATTTTATACGATTTTGGCGAGACATGCAGTGCTTTATGTCGTGGAATATTGGTATGTAAAAGAGAAGTATAGAATTAAGCGAAGTATTGCTGAGATGAGAGGGCTCGAGTGGATGAGTGTCTTTAGACTGTGAAAGATAAATATATGTGAAAGAGTTGGAGTAGCTCCAGTGTCAGACGAGTTTAGAGAGAGTTGCCTTAGATAGTTTGGTCACATTAAGCTTCAACATCTTATGACCTTGTTAGGTGAATAGAACTTTTTAGAGTTTACCTATGTTAAGAAAGGAAAAGGTAAATCTAAGAAGAGTTTAGCATGTTGTATAAAAATGTTCTTAATTTAGTAGAATTAAATAAAAGTACGACAGACAGTAAGACATGATGAAGAAAAAATATTAATGTAGCTGACCCACTTAGTGGGATATTGACTTGTTGTCGTTGTCGTAGCTACAAGTTTTGCCTGGCACTACATGATTCAAAATTCCAATTTTTTAGGGTCGTAAGTATGAACAAGAAATGATATATTAAAGTTGAGATAAATTTTGAAAAATGTTCGAAGTTGTAATGTATTATCTAATATCATTATGCATTTAAGATTTAATGCATAAATGACAATGTTAAACCTAACATGTCATGCACAAATGCATCCCTTTGGTAGTTTCACTGAATTAAATTAACTATTGTTGAGAAGAGAATGCTCAGGTGGATGAGTAGATTTACACTTAGACACAAAATGCGAAATGAACATATCCGTGATAGGGTTGGTGTGCTCCAGTGACGAACAAAATTAGAGAGAATCGTCTTAGATGGTTTGGTCGCATTAAACATCGGTCATCTGATGATCCGATTAGGAGAGTAGAAGTTTTAGATTCGACTTATGTTAAGAAAGACAGATGTAGACTTAGGAAGACTTGGGCTTATTGTATAAAAAATGATCTTAATTTATTAGAATTAAATGAGACATGACACTTAATAGGACACAATGAAAAAAAAATGATTCATGTAGCCAACCCCACTTGGTGGGATAAGGGCCCCACTTAATGCGATAAAAACTTGTTGTTGTACTATATTTATCTTATCATTAATGTTTTAGCTTTTATTTTATTATTGTGCCTTTTTTCCAAAAATATTGTGGACTAGGCCTAGCAAATTCATTAAGATAAAAGAGTTTTACATGAATCACCCAAAAGAGGGGCGAATTATTCCATCCGGAGCACGTACGCAGCGTTGGGTGGGGATTTTTTGGGTACTGGATGAGTACTGATGGGTATGGATGGGTATGGATGGGTATTGGATATTGGGTATTGGCTATTAGGTGAGTATTGGTGGGTATTGGAGGGTACTGGATGGGTATTAGGAGGGTATTGGATGGGTATTTGAGGAGATGCGTGCGGATGCGTGCGTTCTCCGTATGGAATAATGGCTCCAAAAGAGGGGAATGAAGGGTAGAAATAAAAAAATTATAGATTGTGAAATGCAATAAATTGTCAAAAAGAGAAAGAAATTATAAAAAATGAGATTATAATAAGTTTAGCAAAGAAAATTCAATAAAGCTCTTTTTATAATTTGAAATTATAATATTGTTGAAAATATAGGTAGTAACTTTATTATTATATCATATATAAATGGACATCAGAATTTACTAATAATAATAATAATAATTACATATCACCCCTCCATAGCATAGTGGATGCCAGTTGAAGGAAAATATTACATAAAATAAAAATTACAAACTTACCATATAATTTTTTATATATTCATATACCTAACCCCTGAGTTTTCATATTTATATTTACAACATGTTGATGTCAAAAACTTATATATTAAAAGGTGATTTTCACTTAAAAAAAAAAATAATAATGATATTTTGTTTTTATGAAATATTAAAGATTTTGAGTGTTATATAAGCAAATATGAAAAATATAGATGTTAGGTACGTAAATACAAAAGAATTGTATAGTATGTATGTTGTTGAGAAAGAAGGGCAAAGAATCACAAGAATCGAGAATAATAAACCAGAGATTTAACGAGGTTCGACAATATACCTACGTCCTCGAGGGCAATGAGTTGCAGTATTTTTTTCTTTTGTTTGCTTTCTTGAAGCAGTCATCCTCTTACGGTTACAAATACAATATATGTAACTTTTGTTGTAATTACAAAATTACATTGATATAATCAAATGATATCTAAACATAAAAGATATAACCAAATGACATCTAAATATGTTAATTAAAATCAAAACATATATATTTGTTGAATTGATAAGCGGAAGCGAGATAGGATCATACATACCTCCAGCCATAACTTACACGTGCAGAGTTGACACTCTCTGCTTACACGGTAAATTTTGTGTTATAGATATTCTAAACTTTTCTCACTCACAACCCGATGGTGGGTAAAACAAAAATTATGAGGAGCAAGCTTAGGGACAAAAACAACAAGCATCACATCTATTTATAGAGCTCTGCTCATCACAGAGATATACGATCGTGATCCCATCATAGAGATAAACGAATGTGAGCAGGACATACGAAAGGGTTAAACTTAGACTCAATATGGACCACATTATAAAATTTATTTCTCTTGAAAACACAAAAGTCTTATTTCCCTTGAAAACACAAAAGTCTAATTTCCCTTGAAAACACAAAGGTCTTATTTCCCTTGAAAACACAAAGGGTTTCCAACGGGAATTGTAAAGGAAAATGAGCATTAATTAGAGAATTATAATGAAAAATCCAAACATACCTTGCAGCGTAATGCGGGGGTGTTACCCCCGCACCCCCAACCCACTTAGAAGCTCTGCCGATTGAACATATGCTTCCGCTCCGCTCCGTTCCAGGCTTCCAACATCTGTCTCTTATCTGGTATGTATGTAAATTTCCCTTTTACAAATTGTTTACATTTATGCTTTGACTTGTAATTTTCTTAATAGATTAATTAAGAAATTAAACCATAATTCTCCATTTCCACAAGGAGCCAAATGAGGCAATTTCCACTGTTCTTTCATGTAAGCTTCTCAAATTCATAATTAATGAATATTTCTGTAATTGGATTTGGCGTATTAAAGAAATCACCAGATAAAGCGAATTGGTAATCTTTCATTTTTTTTTTATATTGTGATATTTACATATATAACCCTCGTAATATTGTTATGTGAATGCCGGTGGTATAATTGTAAATAATAATGTTTCAAATGGTAAATATGTAATTACACCTATGTTGGAGGTGGCTAGAAATTAATTATATTTTATTAAATTAATTGCTCGCCACCCCTCTCCGTCCCCATAAAACAAACCTCTCCCCACCTTCCCTGTACTCAGCCCCCCACATCCCGAAGAGCAAAGTCAAGCTGGCGAACGAAGAGCAGAGCAGCAGGGAGGCCGTCGTCCTCCTCTACGAAGCCCTGGAAAGCCGCAACCCCGAGTTGGTGCAGCAGCTCCTCGCCCCCAATCTCGACTGGCGCTTTCACGGCCCCCGCTCCCACCAGCACATGAAGCGCCTCCTCACCGGCGAGCAGGACAGGTTCCAATTCCTCATCCACTCCGTCGAAGTTGTGGGGACGATAGTCATAGCGGAGGGAGCGGATCTCGCCGGCGATGTGTTTTGGGTGCACGCTTGGACGGTTTCCGATGGGGTCATCACTCAGCTCCGTGAGTATTTCAATACTTCCGTCACCGTCCGGAGGCTCGGCGGCCGCTGCGGTTCCGTGTGGCGGAGCAGGATTCCGGAGAGCGTTGGGAAGCGTTTGCCTTCTCTCGTTCTGCCCATATGAGGAGAAATTATAGCGTCCGGTCGTGTCCTCCGGCTTACATGCTGAGGTGGCGTCCGGTCATATCGAGTTGTCGCCCGGCGGTTAGTCTTCCGCACGTGCGGAACCATCGATCGGACACTATTTTTTCTCGGATTTGAAGTATGATATTATTATGGGTGTTATGATGGGTGATATTATGATGATATTTTGATAACACTCAAGATGTAAACAACAGTAGTCGTGAAGAAACTGGATGTAATAATCGCTCGTTTAGTGAGATGATTTTATGAGAATAAAAGAGTGGGATTGGTTGCGTTGTTGGAGAAAATATTACGTCTAATTATTGTGGTATGTCTATCGTCCGATCAGAACTTATCTTAATATCTTGGTTGAGAGTTTAAAATTTCAATTAAGAGATGTTAAATTGAAGATTTTGCATTTGTGATGAGTTTAAATTTGCTGAAATGTATTAAAATAAAAAATAAAAATAAAAGAAAAAGAAAAAAAATTGCTGTAATTTTGGTGTTTTTAGGCTCTGAATATTTTTGTTTGATGGGAGAAATGGTCATAAATGTTGTATTGGCAGGTGATTATAATTTTTGAGAAAATATTTTAAATTAATTTTAGAGAATGATTTTATTCTTTTTATTAAAAAATAATGTAACAATTTTGACTTCATCATAATTTAATTAGGGGAGTTTACATGCATGCTACACAATACTCATGTATTTATATATATAGTTTGATACATCTACAGCAAATCTCCATCATCTGATATGAATCTCAATATATGATATAGATCTCGAGATGATTTTTTGAACAAGAAATAATCAAACTTTGATAAAAACTCAATAAGAACTCTGATTTTAAGAAACTTACAGTCGAATTGACCGGCTCAACAACAAGAACTCAATATTACCAAAATCAATCCAATCCGAGTGAAACAAACTCCGATCAAGTCATTAAACCATCATTGAAAGTTTTGAGGATATATTTAGAAAGTTAAACAAATGTTGAATCTAGAAAGCCTATAATAGAATCGAGCATATCGAGAAGACGATTCCAACGAGCCCAATATTTCTCAATTCCGACATCGTTCAAGAGCTCAAACGTCCATCAAACGCCGTCTGATAAAAGGAAGGCATTTAGACCGTCCGATCAAAGTAGTTTATATTATTACATTTATTGCACCTACCTTTATAAATAGAGTCTCATCTCTCTCATGAGAGGAGGCGGGAGGCTTGAGATAAAAGTTAAAGTTTTGAGAATGAGTTGAAGTCCATCAACACCCTTGTCACCGTTGATTGCCACCGAATGCCGCTGATTGCAGTCGACTACTGTTGATCATCGTCGACGACCACTGGCCGTCATCGAACACTGATCACCGTCGAACACCACCAATCACCATCAACAACCATCAACCGGAAGCCATCAGTCGACATTGTAACTTGAAAAACGTAGTAACTATTTCTCTTCTGTGATACAATGGGTCTATACAATCATCAACCTATAGTGGATTTTACATCTAGACCAGACCTTGTGGTTTTTTCCCTTTACGGATTTTTCACGTAAAAACTTCTACTGTCATTCATTAATGGTTGTTTTCTTTTACGTGAGAGTGTGTTGTATTCTAGTACAATATTAAGACAATAATCCATTATTCTACCGCCGTGAATTTTCTAGCACGGATCACAACTCTCAAAATGTTTATACTTAAATCTAACATCCCAAAATTTAGTTAGAAAATGTTTCCATTGAAGAATAATAATACCACAAAATAACAAGTTATACATATTGGGTATCAAAAGTAAAAAATAAAAATAAAAAACATTAATACGGATAATTTTACCCGAGCTTAACCCTATCTTTATGAAATCTAAGAGAGAACTTTAGTACATAGAGGTTATTTCTTTTCCCGTAGTCACGTTGCTAGCTGCAATATTTTATTTATAGTCCCTGTGTAGGGCTATCAAAAAAGCTCATTGTTCGTGAGCAGTTAATGTTTGGTTCGTCAAGAAGTTCGTATTCGATTCGTTCGATAAGCAAACAAGACAAACACAAACAATTTTTTCTCGTTCGGTTTGTTAAATGAACCAAACACGAACAGTGATGTGTTCGAACATTTCAAACACGAACACTAGCTCTGTTCGTTTACACCACTGCAGCCAAATATTGTTAACATACATAGTTTCTTATTGTACAACTTTTATTGATATAGATATCTTGGAAGTATACACTCAATTTAATGATATAATCAGCCAAATATTGTGGTTGTTCAATATTCAATTTTTGGTTCTCGTCAATTATGTCATGCTTAAGTTTAATCTTTATATCTATATACATTCAACAAAATGATAAATTTTGCGGATTATTTATATTAAAAAAAAAAATATTTTTGACCATTCTCTGTATAATTCTATAGTCGTTTCATGAAACAACCAATAAGATAAAGGAGATTTGTTGGAAATAAATCACTAATACCTTGGTCTAAGTGAGACTTGGCTAATGACAACACATTATGCTTTGTAAATCATATAATTGGTCTTTTTATTTAATATTAAATTTTATTTCTTAAACATATATGTTTTAAAAAATATATATATATATATATATATATTTTCCAAAATAATTTAAAATTCAGATTTCATTGATATTTAGGGTGTGATATGGGTGTTACTAAGCCAAGTTGCCTGTGAGCTGGCTCTGATTTGGCTTGATAAGTGACTCAAGAGCTGACTCGATGAACTAACTAACAAGCTAAGTTCACGCTAGACCCGACTTGACTAGGTTGTGTTAGCTCGAGAATCATATCATTTGAAAATATATTAATCTAAAATGTATTCAAAATATATTGTATTTTATGAGTTTATTCTTTAAATTATTAAAGTTATTTTAAAATACTAATCATTTACATTCATATCAAGGGATTGCTTATCTTTTATCTCATACATAATTACTAATTTTATTTGTTATTTTATTATGATATTAAGTTGAAGTAAGATTATTTCATCTCTTCCACAATAAATAAATGACTCGTGAGGTCATTATCTTAAAACGTATATTTTTTATGTCATGTTTGACACGTATAGGAGACATATTTTTTTCAATTAGAAGTCAGTGGGTTGAAGGGAGTGAGGGCGTGTTGGTAATTATATCTATATGGGTTTTATATCTATATATATGTGTAACCCTATGAGATGTAATTTGAACTCCTCTGAAATAGTGCATTCGCCGGCTCGCTCCCGAGGACATAGGCAATTCTTTGTCGAACCTCGTTAAATCTCTGTCTTCTTCTTCTGATTTGTGTCAACTCTTGTTTCTCGCTTCAAATTTTCATAACATCTATCACTGCACGGTTCCTTAATTAGAAGTGTCCGTGCATTATAAAAATTTCATTGATAAAAATATTTATATCCGCCATTTTTACAATAAATCTTATACATACACATAAATGTGCTTATGTGACAATCAGAATGACAATAAACAGACAAATATTGGAGAGAAGGGGATTCAACATGGAGAAGAAATTCATATATAGGTATGATTAGAGAGCTTGTATCCAGTGGCCAAAGCAGAGATAGCGAGAGCTAAGAATGCGAAGAAGGCCATACTAATGGAAGCAGCGGATGCATCCGTGAACAAGTTGTCGGCACCCTCTCGCATGCGGTTGGTCATTGGAATAGCCGCAGACAATGCTGAGATCATCATATATGCGGCCACCTGAAATAAAATTGTTTTTCTTTTTAATAAAATAACCATATTAAGGTTATGCTGCATGTTTAAAACTAATTTCCAATTTATTTATATATCAAATATCTAAATTTTAATTATTACGTATATACCATCATACCTATGCATGAAAACTGTGTATTTTTTATGTGATATGAAAGATTTGGGTGGTAGAAATGTAAATAAAGAGGTAATTTAAAATTTTATATATATGCCCCATGTCATATATATATTCACCTTTTATAACTGAAAATTATAGTATATTAGATGTGATATGAAAGATTTAATTATTTATCTATTATTTTTTATTTATGTTTTGATTTGAATTAAAATATATTTGATTGAGATGATTATATTGAAAAGCCCTCAAAGAAATATTTTATTTTATTTTTTTTTAAAAGCAAATTGATCTCATTTTAAAGATAAAAAAAAAATAATTAAAATTATATGAACTACAACTGGAAGCAAAATGATCTCAAATGGGCTCTTAATTTTTAAAATCGATACAATTAACTTTCTTATTTATTTCTTTAATATTATTCCTAAAATTGTATTTATTAATTTACTATATATATATATATATATATATATATATATATATATATATATATATATATATATATATATATATATATATATATATATATATATATATATATATATATATATATATATATATATCTGTGTGTGTGTGTGTGTGTGTGTGTGTGTGTGTGTGTGTGTGTGTGTGTGTGTGTGTGTGTGTGTGTGTGTGTGTGTGTGTGTGTGTGGGCGCGCGCGCGTAGGCCGTCTCTTTGAAGATCGTACGTCCCGTAAGTCCCTCGAGCCCAGGTTCGAATTCCTTACCTGGTGCGATGTCTCCTTAAAGCAAGTGGTAATCGAATTTATTCGCACACAGCGTCTGCTGCTAAACCTGACCGGAGTTGGCACATTAAGGGTTGATCGACAGTTCTGCCCGTCAATCAATCTATATATATATATATATATATATTAATAAATTTTATTATAATAGTATGTCTGACACTTAACCGTATCTTATACTTTTAGTGTTATGCCGTGTTAGTGGTTCAGTGTGTTGGTATTTGTACAACATTAGTGAAACTAAATAAAAATCAATAAATTGAAAGAGAATTAGAGAAAATTAATAGAACTCAAAATCAATATTGATATTTATTTACTAACCACAATTAATCAAATCATGAATCTAAAAAGTTTCCCAACTTTTCAAAAAGGGTCCTTTTGAAGTTCAACCAACCAAAAGAGCCTTCTAAAAGGTTGGAATGATCACAGAACCTTTATAAAAAAGAGAAATTTTGTTTTAGGCCATATATTTGAGGTAAAGTTCAAACATTTTACTATAGTTATTTTCGATTTATTTGCACGAATATTAAGATGAAGCTTCATATTAGTTATATTAGCAAATGAAAATGTATCACTACTTATACTTCCTCTAAAAAACTACAATACAGTTCATGATAAGAACTGCTCATATTTGTCAATTTCAAAGCACAAAAAAACAGAGCAATAAGAAATAAAAATAAAAATAAGAAGCATATTCTCAATAAAGAGGAGATATTACAATAATGAATGAAAACTTTTTGATAAATATTAAAAATATATAATAATATTTCACATGTTAATAGAATAATTTTAACAAACATAAGATTGCCTATAATCTCATGATGCTACAACAAGGAACATGAAAAGCAATGATGCACTAAATTTATTTATTTTTTTTTCTATAATATTTAGGCAATTGAATTAAAAATTGGTTTGCTCAATAATTAAGCAATTTTACTTTTTAATAATTTTATCAACACTTAAGATTGAAGGTGGCTCCCCTCTCAATGAAATTTTTGTATATAGGGCTGTCAAAACGGTTCTTTGCTCGTGAACAGCTCGTGTTCGGCTCGTTAAATAGCTCGTGTTTGATTCGTTCCCCTAAGCAAATGAGCCGAACACGAACAATTTTTTGCACTCGACATATAAATAAGTCGAACGCGAATAAAATTTTGTTCATTCATATTCAGCTCTTTTTGGGTCAAATAAATAAATTAATAAATTATATATATATATATATATATATATATATATATATATATATATATATATATATATATATATATATATAATGAGCATTATTTTTAAATATTTTAATTGAGTACAACGCTATAAAGATTTATAATCAATTAAAACTACTGATTAAAAATAGAATACAAATATATTAAATTCTATTTAAATAAATATTTTAATATGAATAACTAGATTTAATCTCATTTACCTTTAATATTTTACGACTGTGTGTTTAGAGTTGTCAAAATAGCTCATTGTTCGTAGATTGCTCGTGTTCGGCTCGATAAGTAAGCGAGTCAAATAAAAACAAATCTTTTTAGCGCAATAATAAACGAGTTGATCACGAACAATAATATGTTGAATAAAACGAGACTGTACAGCTCAAACTCAGCTCGTTTAATCCCCTAACGACTGCATGCATAACTAGGGTTGTCAAAAACTTTTTTGTTCGCAAACTGCTCATGTTCGACTTGCTAAGCAAATGAGCCAAATACGAGCAAATTTTTGTGTTTGAAATATAGACGACCCGAATATAAATAATGCTATTTTTTATCAAACTTAACACGTTGTGTATAGGAGGAGAATAACTAAGAGATCTAAGCTGAGATTTATTTAATGGTTTTTATAAAGTTGTGGATCAAAGCCAACCACCGCAAGAAAGGGACGTTGGAAACGGAGAGCAACCGAAATGTTGGCATGAGCCTGTTTTTTAAACCTAGAGACATTCTTTCTTTAACGGGAAATTATTGCATACGGAGCACGTACGTAGTCTGCATGCAGCTCCTCTGTTACCCATCCAGTACTATCGTAATAACCTATCAATACCCAATAACCAATACCCTGTAAATATCTTAATAATCAATACCCCTCCCAATACCCTCAAAATAAGGGTATTGGGAAGTTATTTCTCACCCAGCACTGGGTATGTGCTCCGTATGCAATAATTTCCCCTCTTTAACAGCTTTCTAATAACTCTTAGTAATTTTAAGAGGGGCAATATTCCATACAATTCGTCACCTACATTAAAAAATTTGGCACAGGATCTTTAAACAATTCAATATTATAGATATTTAGATTCAGATGTATGTTTTATCTGTAAAAATCGTCCCGGTTGTCCCGTTGCCGGTTTAATCCCAAAAATCTTAATTAAAAAAGTAATTAAAAACTGCAATCAGAATTTGGTTAGGAAAAACAAGAAAAACATGATTGATGCTTCAAATCAATCAGACAAGACAATTATAAGATGAGATCATCATCTTTCCAATGTTCTGAGAAGAAGATAAACCATTCGAACAAAAGGATACAACAGAAGTTAACAAACTTTTGATAGAATTCAATGGAGCAGGAAGCGCTGACCTGATCTGCGGCGAAATCGAAAATCGTTCCAGCCCTAGCGGGCATCAAATCGCGACCGGTGCTGAGACGGTGAACCTGCCGAATCAGCTGGGCCGACGAGTACAAGAACACCAGAATCGATATCGCCAATAGATATCTGAGATTCAAACAAGACAGATCAATCATCGCCCTCTAACACAGATCTCCATCGAGATCCATTGTTGAAAACAATCCGACTCACCTGTATTCCTCGTAGCGATCGAAGTTCATCCAATCGCCGTGCTTGTTAGAAGCCATAAGGACGAAAGAAAGAAGGGAGAAGAGAAATTGAAGCGCGCGAAGAAGCAATTCCCCCTTCTTATGAAAGTCCTCCCTCTTCCAACGCTGAACCACCGATGCGATCGCTGCGTCGCCATCTGTGGTCGTCGGCGGGTGCTGTTCCTCGACATCTTGTGCCCTGTGAGTCTTTTGGTCCGCAGGAGGATCGATCCCCTGCTTGCTGGTGCCGTTATTGGCGACCGCCATAGATGGGTTTCGTGGAGGTTAATGGCTGCCGGCCAAGGAAGGAATGGGAACGAAAGATCTTTCCGGAAGGGATTCAGTATATATATATATACGCGTCGAAGAGGCGGTTGAGGCGCCCTTTTAAGGGAAGAAAAATCATTATGATCTTCAAATAAATTTTATAAATAATAATAATAATAATGTTTTTTATTTTCACCAATTTAAGTTATTTTCTAAAATTTTAAAGATTTACATATGACAATATGATTATGTACATAAAAAATATGACGGTATGAATCTTAAGAAAATCCAACAGTCAGAAGGGGAAAAGTACAAAAATTGATTTCCCACAAACAGAAGATTAGGCGATCCACTTATTTGATTAGATGTAGCCGTCTGAGTCAAAACCGAATGCTGGCTGAGGCAGGGGGAGGACAAAAAGAACATCGAAAAGATCCGAATCCGAATCAATCGGACTAGAACAAGACAGATAAGCATCTGAGTTTATCACTGCAAGAAAGCTGACTGAAGGCATCGACCTACATTAGATCCTCGTTATCACCAACTGTCTGATAGATACCCCGAGCTTCTTTATTAGGGACCAATAAATAGCGATACAACAATGCCACTTGATCATTTCATAAGTTCCACACTTAGAGAAATGAGCTACCTATTATGTTATGATGATTCACTATTTTCCCGATAGCCTAATATCGCTTCACTAACAGGAACTCCTCATCCCTCCAGGGACAAGAGTCAACAACCGGACTAGATCAACCGATCGACAAAGCCAATCCGACCAAGTTTGTCTTACAGACCCAAATCTAATCAAGGTTGGTTGACTGACTACACTGATTCAACATAGCCAACCGAATTGGCTCTATCGAGTCGAATCTAAACAAGCTTAGTCGATCAAGTCAGGGAGCAGTCGAACAATAAATTTATTTATATAATATACTTAGAATATCATATAAACCTTCATTAAAACAGGAGCATAAATGTAATATTACTACATTGTACCCTCTTGTAATCACCCCCCAATCATTTTTACATATTTACATACATGCCACAAAATTTTCATCTATTTAGATATCTAACACTTCGGCTTTACATTTTATATCCATGCCACTCAAAACTTTAACATCACATAAAAAAAAATCATTGTTCTAACTTTTAAAATGTAAAATACATATTTTCATGTATATCTAAGATGGTATATATATAAAAATGAAAGTGTAGGGCTTGGACATATAATTAGTTGGATGAATTTTAAGTTTAATATTTGCTTATAACCTCGTAGCCTTCTTCGTGTCATTTGTTCGAGCAAACATCCCCATGTTGAAGACATTATTACTTCGACATCGTCATTTGAGCATTTAGGTCCCATGCTAATCTCCTAGCCATTGAATCACAATCAACTTATTGTCATGTATTGCAACAAAATCTAATAATTCGTTTTCTTCACCTGACTGATGTTGTTCGACATCTGTCGTTTGTCTATCATCGTCAAACTATCACTATCCAGTTATCAATATCTAACAACTATCGTGTGATTCTTGTTACCCAACACGCTTAGATCTGTCAAATTAACGTGTTAAATGAATCGAATTTGACTTAGCAAATTCCTTCAGAAGTTGGCCGAGCCAATATTTAGTATATTGTATAACTGAATTAGTATGATCCTACGTATTTCAAACACGTTCTTGAAGTTGTCGCCATACTTTGAACTTGGTCACAATGTCTTTTTATGACAATACATAGATAATGTCGGACGTTTCCGATGTTCCTACGCTTCTTAATTCCTTTCTATGTGGTTCTCTTCTTCTTTTCGATAGAGTCAATACCCCAAGAGAAGGTCAATTCAAAGTTGAATTGACCATGTCTTCGAGAAATTACACACAGACCATCCAAAACTTGCTATTTACAAATCAACCACACTCTTTCGCACATTTTCCAAATTCTCACTCAGGCATCAAAGTTCATGAAAAACCCGACCAACATTTTTAATTTTTATCAAATTATCAATGATTTGATCATGACTCGTGTAAATACAACGGTCTGACGGTTCAAAAAATTTTCCTGGGTGGTTAATTTGCAAACATCAATGTTTTGGGGGGTTTGTATATAATTATCCCTATTTTTAATTAAGATAGAGATGCTATTCTGTATTGTATAGTTTGCCAATAAACAATATAGAAATTACATGAAAATAAATTTTTCGTAGTTGTTTTTTAAATTTAGGCTCCTTATAAAATTAAAATGTCCCCATTTCAGCAATATATATATATATATAGACACACACACATATGTGTGTATGTATATATATGCTAATGCTCGTTATAATTCTAAAATTGTTTAAAAGAACTTGAAACTTATAGAAAATTTCGTCATTTTTCCGAAAAATATGTATTTTTTCGCCTATAGATACATATCGCCTGTAGATACATATCTTACAATAAGTTTTGGAAGATTTATATGCATACAACTCAATTCCTATGTATTTATATATCTAATTCCTAAATTTTGATTGTTATATACTTTCCAGCAAGCCGATAAAAAATTGTCAGCACGACTCTCAAGATAATCTAATGGTAAAGATCAGAGAAAATATGATGTGGATCTTTTCATATGAAAAACTACAAGACCTCGTGAATCTGATTCGTTGAACACCACCTGACCAACTGATAGCCAACCGACTGAAGGGTTGTTAGCCAATTAGAGGGCTATCGACCGAAGGTCGGACACCTAAAGTGCCACACAGACTAACGAGGGACAGACATCTACACTGATGCCTCTAAAAAAAAGGATAGGTCAAAGTTTTAAGAGGTTTTGGCTTTTCTCTCTAGACCCTTCTTTTGTAGGGAGAACTCTCTCACCCTCTCTTTTTGTAACATCTACTTTCAGATTACCTCAGAGGAGCAAGTCACTGTACACTCTCTTCTCTCCCACTCTATCTCTCTATCTACCAATGCTTTGTGGTTCCTATCGCTCCATTCCTTGGGCATGCCTCATACGACTAATCTGGAGTCAACAATAATGGTTAAACACAAAATGCTAGCTTCTAAAAATAAAATTTAAATTAGTGCAAGAAAATGAGAAAATAATTATATTATGATCTGTCTCCTCCTACCCTCTTTAACGTCTTACAAATGCACTTCTATAAGTAATCTTTTGGGCATAATATTTTTAATGATTGTCTTTGATGGATGTTGGTGTGTAGCTTCACCATAGTAGAGTTTCTTCTTATCATCATCACTTTTTCCTATGATCGAATTGGTATTTAGAGTGAAGCCACCAATATGGAGAGCATTCTTCAAGCTCCTACAATTAGAAGCCCGATTTTATTTATTATGCTCTTACGTATGGCGTTTGGATGTATCCAGACTCCATGTATAATATTGTTGTACAACATTGTATAACATGTATACAACATCATACAAAACTATTACACACTTAGTCTAAATACATCCAGAGTCCGCACGTAATAATTTTTCTCTTCCAAACATAATATATGTTATCTTAGATCATGCATAAATCTACTTGAAATATCTCTTCTAATGTATAAAGTCTTCTTTCAAGGGTAATAATAATAATTAAAACAAAATGTTTCATTTTAGATCCAATGTACTTGATTGAGTTCACTCTCACCAACACCATAACTAGAAAATGATGAGCATAACTAAAATGGATAATGTATAAAAAATTTAAATTCAATATTGAACCTTAAACTAATTTATTATAAATTTTTAGGTGTATATTTATGTTAATTTCATAAATTTTAGTTAAAATATATTTATCATATTTAAATTAATTATTTTATTTGATTATCATGTTCTTAATTGGCCTATTATATGGTGTTTAATTCTTCATAAATTTGTTGTTATATATTAATTTAATTCATTTTAAGTGATTAATTTTAGTAATTACTCTATTAAGTTAAAATAGATCATGGTACTGAGATTAAATTTAATTCTCAACATGTTTTATTATTATTATTTTCCTTCACACCAAGTGACATATAATGCACAAAATACTATACATATACATTGACCATGACATAATAATTTTCTTGAAAATTAGTGCAATAATATAGATAGTTATATAAATTAAATAATTACAAAAGGAAGTCATATAATAATACACTTTTTTTTAATTTCTCATAAATTTAGATTTTGATTTATTAATATATTAAACCTAATTAAAAAATAATAATAACTTTTTATTAAAGATTAATGAAGTTCTAAATTAAAAATTGATTCTTTTATAAAAAATAATATATGAAAATAGAGCAAACTAATTAAACAAAATTGGATTTAAGAAACAATTTTGCTTTTTTGATAATATGTTTTAATATAAAAGAAATGATTTGAACTTTAAAGTTATGTAATATGTTTTTAAAGTTGAAATTTATTATTTCTATTTTTCTTTCTTTTTAATTGAACTAAAGAGAAAATATTATGTGCGTGCAACGCACGTACAAGCAACGTATAAGAGGAAAGCACGTTTACATGCACATTGTCTCCTTTTATTTGTTGTCCATAGTTGCGTTGCTCGCACCTAATATTTCCTCTATTATTACGGAGAATAAATATATCATAAGTGATCACAAATCATTAATTAACATTAAAGAAAATATAAGCACAAATACATAAAAGGCTATGAATTCAAAACATAAATTCAAATCAATTACAAATAGCTATAATTTTCATTACCAACTTATTATAATATAGACATTACATTATAAACATTGAACATAATTACAAATACAATAAATATAAAAGATCATTTTTTTTAAAAATTTTTTCGAAACCAATAATTTTTATATTAAAAACATACCCTCCAACTCCATTCCCTCCAACTTATTATAATATAGACATTACATTATAAACATTGAACATAATTACAAATACAATAAATATAAAAGATCATTTTTTTTTAAAATTTTTTCGAAACCAATAATTTTTATATTAAAAACATACCCTCCAACTCCATTCCCTTCCTCGAAGTTTAAAAAATATTATATCAGGAGTACTGATGTAAAACTGCATCAAGGCTTCAAATACTGTCCGCCACATGTACAGTGAGACCCCATCATGTATTAAATTATTTAGTTTTTCTACTAAAAAAAGATAAGACTATACACATGACAGACAGTGATTGAAAGTTGAAAAATTATTATATCAGGAGTACTGATGTAAAACTGTATCAAGACTTCAAATACTGTCCGACACATGTACAGTGAGACCCCATTATGTATTAAATTATTTAGTTTTTTTATTAAAAATAGATAAGATTTTTGACATGAGAGACAGTAATTAAAATCTAGATGTAATTTTACATGAGAACTCTTAATATTTTTTTTTTTTTAAAATCAAACTCTACTTGCACTGATCACTGGCAATCACACACTCCAAACCCACCTTCTTCTTCTCCTCTTCCTGAACCGCATGATTGTCACTCCCAACCGACCCAACCGTACTGCTCACACCGGCCGCCATATCCCTCCTCGGCTGCTGCACCACCATCACCGCCGCCTTCCCTCCAAAATCCGCGGAAGCCAACACATCTCCCACCACCCCCAACTCCGGAAACTCACTCCACATCTCAAGCCCATACGTCGCGCGTGCCACCCTCCCTTCCCCTCTCCCCACCACTATCAACCCGCACTCATCCCTCATCCCCCTTATCACCTCCACCGTCTCCGCTCCTTCCCTCACCTCCTCTTCCCTGTACACCACCTTCTCATTCCTCTCATTATAAACCAGAAACTGCTCCATCGCCTCATCGTCCATTAACTCCTCCTCCTCCTTCGCTTCCATCACCAACTCCTTCGCAGCCATAAATCTGATAACCGTCAGTTCAATGGATGGATTCTCCACCATGCGGTTCACGAGCGCGAGCGCCTCCCTGTCATCACCGCCGCCAATGAAGAACAGACCCACGCGATGGGTCATCGTTTCTGCAAACCCGCGGTCTACGAGAATGGCGGCGGTGCACGGCGCGTAGAGGAGAACGTTGGTGTTCACTGCTCGAACCTCCGGTTTAACTGAATCAGGAATTATGATGGCTTCAGTCGAGTCCTTCACTCGCCGGTGGAAGGGGAGGAGAATTAAATCAACCATTTTGTCCTGCGCGAGCGTGCAGATATCATCGTGCATGGTGGCGTATGGAGAGACGCCGATGAAGGGGAGAATGCTGAGGCTGCCGGTTATAGTCTGCTGTCTCTCTATTTCAAGGAATGAGTTCACGATCCGGTCTGCAGTAGATCCAGTGGAGAGCGACTTGAAGGAAGCTCTGCCGCGCTGTTTCTTCTTCCTGTAAGGGGATAGAATGGTGCTGCTCTGTCCTGCGAGAGGGGAGAGGTGGAGGAGATAGACGCAGAGGGGGGAGATGGCTGAGGGGTGGATGGTGGTGATGAGTTTGAGAAGAGGGGGGACGTTATCATCCCCATGAACGCAGATTAGAACTCGAAGCTCGCCGAATTGGCCGACGCTCTGTACTGTTCTGTGTTTCTTTGCAGCGAGTCTGGTCAGTGATTTACCGTATAGAGATTTGAGCAAAGCCCCGACAGTTCCTCCGACTATAATGACGGCGAGCATATTGGTTGAGTAAACCTCTGAGTCGGCGAGGCCGATGTCTTCCCAGCTGTTGAAATGGAAGATTTCAACGACGCCACGGCAGTTGAGCATGAGGGATAGAATGAATGAATCGCGGAATGACATTTTGGTGTAGAGGCAGGGGATTATAACGCCGGCGAACTTGCCGATAACGCTGAAGAAGATGAGGTAGGAGGTGCGTTTCCATTCGGTGGAGTGGGTGGAGAATTCGTAGAGATTGGTGCGGAGACCTGCGCTGGCGACGAAGACGGGGAGGAAGACTTCGGAGACGATGGACATGAGGCGGTCCACGAGAGCGGTTCCGAGAGGAGGGCCGCTGGGGAGGAGAAGGCCGAGGAACAGAGGACCTGCAATGAGAGTTTCGCCAATGAGCTCGCCGCATACACTGCTGCCTAGAGCTAGCAGGAGAGCGAAGATGAAGCAGTTGTCGTCGAGAGCGGCGCCGACTGGAGTCCGGCGAACTATCCAGACGGCGAGCGGGCGAGCAACGGCCCAGATGAAGAGGATTAAGCCGATAAAGGAGAAGAGGGATGCGAAGGTGAAGAAGATGGAGTTGCTGTAATATATGGAGTTAAAGATGGCGACCAGCATGACGAGAGAGACGTCGGAAATTAGAGAGGCGCAGAGAGCTAGACGGCCGAGGTTGGTGGTGAGTAAATTGAACTCATCTAGAAGACAAGCGACGACGGTGTTGGAAGTTAGAGACCATCGTCGAGCCATATTGATTACAATGCTGCCATAACTGGCGTCGTTAACGATACCGGAGTGAGCTATGGCAGCCACGATGATGATGATGAAGGGGACGACGGTGCTGGTTATCGCGACGCCTAATGCCTCGCGTCCTGAGCGGCGGATGATGCCGAGATCGGTCTTGACTGCGATGACGAAGATGAAGAGAACGAAGGCGAATTGGGAGACGACTTCGAGGTGAACCCAGCTGCGGAGTGGGAAGATGGTTTCCTGGAAGACATGATTTCTGGAGAGGAACGAGGGACCGAGAAGGATGCCGGCCTGGAGAGAGAAGAAGATGAAAAGATGAGATTTTGGGGATTGGGAGAGGACAGGGGAATGGAAAGAGGGGAGGGGCACGTACGTACGATAGCTTGGGAGATGACTTTCGGAAGACCGATGCGACGGAGGAGGAAATGGACGAGATGGCAGGAGATGATAATGATGGAGAGCTGCGCGAGGTGGAGAGGGAAGGAGAACTCGAGGGGGTGTTCGTCAAGCCAGACGCCGGAAGATGTGCTCATGGTGGCGCGGAAGCAGAGAACGCTGGAGTTTTTGCCTCCCTTGAGATCGCTGAAGAAGCCGGCTTTCTGGTCCATGGTAACGGAGGAGAGGGGCAGTAGATGGAGATTGGGGTGGGCTGCATCAACCTACGGGAAAGGTGGAGTTTTTAGAGAGAGAGTGAGAGAGAAAGGGGATAAGCCCGGGAAGGGAGAGAAAAGAGGAAGGGGCCGAACTAACGTTGAGTTTTACAGACTGATTGAGCAGAGCTGTAATGGCAATGTACCAACTGTGAGTTGCCATTTTCAGCAGAAGGATGTTATCGGTGAACTTATCTTTCTAGAGGTCTTTCATAACAAAGTCCTCGATTTAAACAGGCTTGACCGTAATGTGGGTAGAACTCCAAGGGCTTTTGGTATTGGCCCAATTATGAAAAAGCCCAGATATTATTATCGAGTATTTGGTGTCCTGTTCTTTAAAATTGTAAAATTGATAGAGAAAAAAAATAATTATAGAAGTTGTAAGAATTCAAGATAGAATTGAGAGAATTTTTCTTATTTTCTCTGAATTGAATAAGAGCAGAGTATAACCTATTTATATATATGACGACTAGCATACAATTATGGTATTTAATAAGGGCAAATAATGGAGAGAATCAATCATAATAATTACCGAATAATTGCTTCCTAATAATTATGAATATTCTATAATAATTACAGAATAATTGCCTAATTATCACGAATATTCTACACTCCCCTCAAGTTGGGTTGTACAAATTGTACATGCCTAACTTGTTAGATAATACTTCAAAGTTGATGCTTGAGAGAGGCTTAGTGAGGATATCCGCTGTTTCATGTCGGGAAGAAATGTGTGTGAGTTCAACGACTCCTCTCTCAATGTTTTCTGAGATGAAGTGTCGATCGATTTCGATGTGTTTCGTTCTATCATGGTATATTGGATTCTTTGCAATGTTAATGGCTGCTTGGTTGTCACATTGTATTTTGATAGTTTTTTCAGTTAGCATTCCAAGTTCGTTGAGTATTCTTCGAATCCAAATTTCTTCGCAGATCCCAAGTGCAAGAGCTCTGAATTCCGCTTCAGCGCTGCTTCTTGATACCACAACTGTTTTTTGCTTCTCCAAGTGACCAGGTTTCCCCAGACACAATAGCCGGAAGTCGATCGTCAGTCTGAGACATCCCCTGCCCAGTCTGCATCTGAATATACTTCTATACCTCGATCTTGGTTCCTTTGAAATAGTAACCCTTTGTGTGGAGTCATTTTGAGATATCTCAAGATTCTGTAGGTTGCATTCATGTGTTCTTCAAAAAGGTTGTTCATGAATTGGCTTACAACACTAACAGAAAAACCAATGTCGGGTCGTGTGTGTAAGAGATAGATGAGTCGCCCCACGAGTCGCTGATATCTCCCCTTATCCACAGGTGCGTTGTCGATCTTCTTGTAGGGATCCATTGGAGTATCGACGAGTTTTCAACCGAGCATACATGTTTCCTTCAACAGTTCCAATGTATACTTCCGTTGTGACAAAAATATTGCTCATTTTGATCGATCTAGTTCCATGCCAAGAAAGAACTTTGGGTTTCCGAGGTCTTTAATTTCGAATTCCCGAGTGAGAAGTTTTATCAAATCTGTGAGTTTTTCTTTGTGATTTCCAGTCAGGATGATATCATCGACGTATACGATTAGAATTGCAATCTTCTTTTCGGGAGAGGTTTTCACAAAGAGAGTGTGATCTGACTGACACTGAGTATACCCGTGTTTTGTCACAAATTTTGCAAATCTATCGAACCATGCTCGTGGAGATTGTTTGAGGCCGTACAATGATTTTTGGAGTTTGCAGACTTTGTTGTTTGGAAAGGATGCTTCTAGTCCAGGAGATGCTTCCATGTAGACTTCTTCTTCCAAATTGCCATTTAGGAAAGCATTTTCACGTCGAGTTGATGTAGCTGCCAGTCTTCATTTGCCGCAAGTGAGAGAAGCATTCTGATGGTGTTGAGTTTGGCCACGGGGGCAAAGGTTTCTTGGTAATCAATACAGTATCACTGTGAAAAACCTTTTGCTACGAGACATGCTTTCAATCTCTCAATTATACCATTTACCTTATGTTTGACTTTGAAGATCCATTTGCAGCCGATTGTTTTCTTTCCCTTTGGCGACTCTGAAACTGTCCATGTACCATTCTTTTGTAAGGCTCTTACCTCCTCATTGACAGACGCTTTCCAACCCGAGTGTTTGAGAGCTTCATTAATGGTGTTTGGGATTTTTGTGTCATCGAATGCGGTGACATAGGCTCAGTAAGTTGAAGATAATCTTTTATAGGACACAAAGTTGGAGATTGGATGCATTGTGTGTTCGTATCTGCGTGGAGGTCGGATGGACCTAACACCTTTTTTTAAGGAATTTGGAACATCAGAGTTATCAGTCATAGGTATAATAGATTCATGTTCAAGTGTGTTTGTACCTGAGTGGATTTTTGTAGGAGTTGGATCCGATTCTGACTCTTAGACTGGTGTTGGATGTGTCGGGTGGTCTATGAGCTTGTTGTGCGTCAGAGGTGGTGCAAGAATGGGTGATGAGTTGGACACTTGAGGACTAGACAGAGATGATGAGTTTGATTCAAGGGACGAGGATTCAGTGTGTGGTGGTATGATGTGGTTATCCCCCCAAGACTGATGTTCCCTTAGAGTCTCCCCCTAAATATTGAAATTGGGGTAGTAAAGCTGATTTTCAGAGAAGGTGACATCCATAGTGTTGTAGGTTTTCCTTGTGAGAGGGGAGTAGCAATTATACCCTTTTTGAAGAGGCGAATAGCCAAGAAAAATACATTTAGTAGCTTTAGGGTCAAGTTTGTTGCGATTGTGTGAAAGAAGGTGAACAAAGGAGGAGTAACCGAATACTTTGGTGGGTAGATTTTGGGTAATTACCTTGGTGTGGGGAAATGACTTGAGAAGAAGTTGGACTGGAATTTGAAATTTGAGTACCCGAGAAGGCATCCTGTTGATGAGGTAGGCTACAGTGGATACAACGTCACCCCAAAAAATCCAGGCACATTAGAGGAAAACATGAGGCAGCAGGCCACCTCGAGAAGATGGCGATTCTTCGCATTATCAGTCTTGAGTGACAGGATGGAGGTTTGGAATTGTGTTTGAATCATTGAGTAGAATTTTTCAAATATATGACCGACTGCAGATTTATCTTTCATAAGAAATATCCACGTTAGTCGAGTGTGATCATCAACAAAGGAGACAAACCACCGAGTCCCGGTAAGGGTTGTAACACGGGATGAGCCCCATACATCGTTGTGAATGAGTGTGAAGGGCCGAGAGGAGGTGTAACCGACACGTGAAAATGACGTGCGAGTATGTTTGGCAAGTTAACAGACTTTATATTGGAAAGAACGAATATCTTTATTGATAAATAAATTCGAAAATAGTTTTGAAAGATACATAAAATTTGGATGGTCTAAGCGATAACGCCATAACATAATCTCAGAATCTTTATTGGCACTGGAATTGAAGATAGAATGATGGGTAGACAAATGTTCGCAGCGAGGTCGTGATGGTGAAGCACTGTTGATGATGTAGAGACCCGAGCACAACTCAGCATTGTCAATCGTCGTCCCTGAATCCGCATCCTGAAATTCACACGTGGTAGGGAAAAATTTAGCAATACACCTCAGATCACTAGTCAACTTTCCGATATATATTAAATTACAATTTAAAGTAGGAACATGAAGCACAAATCGGAGTAGAATGTTTGGGGTGATGTGTACGGAACCAAAGCCGGTGACTTTGGAGATGGAACCATTGGCAACACGGATGGTCGAGTTGTCTCTGCACTGTATATAGTTATGGAGAAGGGAAGCATCGCCAGTCATGTGATGAGAAGCGTCGGAATCGATGATCCACTGACCGAGGAATCCTTGATTGACTGTGAATGCATTGTAGAAAGTACCTTGCTGCGCGAGCAGGCCGGTGATGGGGTAGGAAGTGCCATCGATTCGGATTGGAACATTGGCGGAGGATATTTCTAGGAAGGAAGAGGAGGAAGTCATCATACCAAAAAATGATTGGTATAGTAGAGGATCGCACGCAGGAGAAGAAGTTGGCGGTCAAGCGTTCGCCGGTGAGCTCCAACCGAGAGAGATGGTTTGGGTTTGGGCGCGAAGAGGAACAGCGCGATCGAGCGATGGGAGCTAGGGCTCTGATACCATGTAAGAATTCAAGATAGAATGAGAGGAAATTGAATTGAGAGAATTTTTTCTTATTTTTCTCTGAATTGAATAAAAACAGATTACAACCTATTTATATACATGACCACTAGCATACAATTATGGTATCTAATAAGGGCAAATAATGGAGAGAATCAATACTAATAATTACCGAATAATTGCTTCATAATAATTATGAATATTCTGTAATAATTACAAAATAATTGCCTAATTATTACGAATATTCTACAGAAGTTATTTAAAAAAAAAGGAATAAATCTTACCATCCTCATCTTATACTCAGTATAGGGAACCAAGCCTTCGATATATAAGGAGGTATCCATGTCCACAAAGACTGAGGAACTCGAGTGAGGAACTTTCTTCTATATGGAGATAAGCCTTTGCCACTTATTGTGGATATCAATGAACATATCTTGTAAGCAGCTTTGGCCTCACCTCTCGAAGTTCCTTTGTATTTTGTTGATGATCCTCAATGTGTCGCCAGAGGTATCCTTCTGCAAAAGTAATATAAGATAATATTAGTTAATATAAGAGAATAACATAAGATTATAAATGTAATTCAAAATTATTTAATTTTACATGAATCCCCCAAAACTTCATATTATAAATTTTACTTCAAAATACTTGATAGACACGAAGCAACATAGCTAATCTTGATGATCTATGTGATTATGTGGATGAACCACATGGATGGATAAAATCTGAAAATATATATATATATATATATATATATATATATATATATATATATATATATATATATATATATATATTAGCCATCAAAATTTAATATAAAAATAATTTCAATTATTATAATTTAAATGACTTACAAATCTTCAGGCAGTTCGGAGGTCTCTGTCACAACGAGTTTGACAAGAAATAAAATTTATTAAAATAATTATAATTAGAAAAGAATAGAAGTAAAAATAAGTAAGTTAGGAAACTAAACGAAGTAAAAGATAACATCCACTAAGGTATCCCCTTACTTGATAGAATAGAGAAGAATACAAAATTATAACACTTTTGGCTCTTGCTAAGCAAGTTCAACGATAGTTTTGACCTTAATAGTCGCTCTAGGTATAGTCTTGATGACCATTCTCTAGTCAACTTTATGTCTTATTCTACGAGAGCATCGAAGGCAATATACTTTATTGGCCTGATGTGCTAAAATGAATATATCAAATTTGACATACATTTTGAAAATACTCTTAGTACATGATATGAGGATTAATTTACATATTAAGTGATTATAATGTACGAATATTCATATCATGTTGCTTGCACAGTGGCGTGGTGCGATCCACACAATCGTTTATATATCTTACAGATGCACGTAATGTTTAAAAATTGACATTCTGTGAAAAGAACTGACCGAACATCAAATTTAGCTATCATTCGTAACATCAAACACGAGACACCGGACGACATTGTTGACCAATGCCGCAAGCATAGAGCAACGAAACCTTCACCAAAACCCTAAGTAGTAGTTGGCTTCACATTCACATTGCTGAAGAAGAGCTATAACCAAAGCTCTAAGTTACAATAACTTATGCACACTTATGACCTTTCTTGTTGACCTAACTTCCCTTTTAAAGTCAATGGAATCACCGACGTTACACTTTATTCTTCCATGCATGCAAAGAGATTCTTCTGTCACGTTAAAAATACCATGGCTTTATTTTTTTTCACATAGAGTTTAGGGGGTTATATATGTAAATGCTCATAATATAAAAAATAAAATGTAAAGGTTAAATTTATAAATATTAATATCTTGAGTGCTATGTTAGTAAATCCCTTGCAAACGTAATTAAATTAATTTTTTTAATCTAATGATTATTAAGAAAAGGGTGTCCTAATCGTCTCTAAATGTGTTGAAAGCTACGCGTTGAACTATGATAAGAGTCCCAAAATTTTAAAATAGAAATATTAATATATAAACTTCTTTTTGAGAAATTTAATAAAATGTACCAACAATTTTTATGTATTTGCATATATAATATCTAAAATTTAATATTTACACTTAATAATTCTTGAATCGAAAACAAATAAAAAGAAACAAATGGAAGGCTTGTATATGGGTAATCCTCATATGATGGGTCGAGAGTATACGTTCGAATATGATCGGATCGAAATATCTCAAAACACAACATCTATGAAGAGAATCCCTATTTAAGCCACCCGTAACCAGAGACAAAAAAATATTTTTTTTTTTCTGGGGTCAAGAGTCTCCTATAAGAACGTATCCCTCTAGTTAATTACATTATGGGGGATACCCATAAATACTCGCAATAAAATGAGTTTTGTTTATATTATCATGAACCTGAAGAATAAGCTATCAAAGAATGGTTATTTCGTATTGGAATTCCCCGTTTCTTGAAAACTCTTACTAAGCCACATAACTGAGAGCGAGTCTCTCACATCCCAAATGTGTAGAGGCTCGTTAGCATCAGAACCTACAAAAGAACCAAAATCATCCTGACGGGGATATCCATATATGTCAGAGCTCGCCGAGCCATAATGGCAGAGTGTGATTTACCGTATCCCAAACGGGCGGCAGCTCATTGGTAATTAAACCATCAAGATGATATCAGCAACATCACATGAGTGACATGGCTCAAAGAGGCTCAACAACAGGAAGAGTAGAGTGATTCTAAACAGGTAGAGGTAGTTAGGTTGGGGTGCCACAAACTCCTCATCCCAACTTATTTGGACCCTAAGTCTACCCGGTTGTCACGCTAGTTGACCAAACATATCTAAAGATTCTCGATCAACAATCTGTGAATTTCGTCATCCACGAGGATGTCACTAACCCTAAGGTTAAAAGAAAAAAAAACTCTAATCCTACGACCTACTAGGCGGAGCTCAAGAGGTGGGACTCACACACGCAAGACACATGACGAATTCGCCGCCCCAAACACACTCATAGCCTGCTTATATTCATGTGTTCATTAGATTAATATTTTGATTGACTGAGCCAATTTTAACCATATTGTCAATAGAATCCTATGGTTATATCGCCCTGCTTATCTAATCGATCCCTATTTAGTTAGAACAGTGTTAGATATATAAATATATAAAAAATGGCTGGTATTTATGTAAATGCCTCATTCACCGCTTCAATGCTTCATATTTTAATTTTAAAAAGTGACATCACTCCACTCGCAATATTTTAAATAAATATTAACTATAACGCAAAAATTACGCTTTTTGATGTTTTTTTGAATAGTTAATTATGAACTTGCTTGTCAGCCAGTCGGCCTCATTTGATTGTGAAGACATGATCTTTTTTTGTTGATTTTTGCATCTGTGTGTGCTGCGCTGTCAGTCATGGTTTGTTGGTAGAGCAATCATTTTGAAGGTCGTAAGTCCCATTAGGTCACGAGTTTGGATCCCCTATGCTAGTTTTTTGGCAATGAGGGCGGTCCTCAAATATTTAAGCACGTGAGGGTGGCTGGGGGCCATATAATGGCCCCCGACCATTCTTTATGTTAGGTATGACTCATACACCAAAAAAATGACAAATGCTGGAGCGGAATGAAATGAGCTAGTGGAAGCATCTATTCAATCAGGGGAATTTCGTTATGTGGGTTGAGAGTGCGAGGACAATGCATCCGCAGTACGGTACATGTGTAATTTTATAATTATATATTATTCATCAGGGATATATATATGTATTGTTTGTAGCCCTAGAGTATTGTACTCTTTTTCTGAAATTAAAAGAAAAACAACCGCTCAGCTCCCGAAGACATAGGCATATTTTCCGAACATCGTTAAATCTTTGTGTTTCTTTCTTTTCTTCACCCTAAAATTCTCAACACTTTATCATATACATATATATAGTAAAGGTATGATATATTATTGTTATTAACATTATATGAGCAAGATCAAAAAAAGTCTTCAAAAGAAAAAGTGAACTAATTACTAAGAAACTTGCGGCAGCATTCACCACATTTGACACAATATGCCAATTGTCATTAGTCATAATAACTATATAAAGTAAGTTATGTACTTAAAAAAATAGATATAAAAATGGACCGTCCGGTCCCCATTTGTCTTGCAATGGAAGAGGTCAAATGGCTACCAAATAACAACTCTTAACCACCCCAACCAAACCTTTCGCAGACATATGTGATATATTAATCACAAAGTTGATTAATAAATTCGAGTTTGTTAAGCTGACTGCTTGGTTGAGGCTGAAACGGTAGAACTTTATTTTATTAGCATCTATTTCTGGCAATTTCGTTGAGACTACATGAACTGTAATTGTAAAAGTAAATGATAGCAGAAATGGCCAGAGGCTATATTCGAGCCCCGACCAACCCTAGTGCACCTAACAATTCGAGTACCGCCCTCGCAACCTGTAGGGATTTGAACCTTAGACAAGAAAGGACTTATAACGGACAAAGCTGATGTTCTACCAACTTTTATGTGCATGAAAAGATATATCTCCATATAGACGTGATGCATTTTAGAAAATTCACAGCGGTTGAGTAACATAGTATCGTCTTAGTGTTGCACGAGGAATCAACACACACTCAGATAAAAGAAAATAACCAATAGCGACACCACAAGTTTTTACATGGAAAATTTTTGAAAGGGAAAAAATCACAGGATCTGGCTTAGTTGAAAAGACCCATTAGAAATTAGTTATTATATAAATTAACGCTTCTTCTGAAATTTGGGAAGACATAATTACAAAGTTGTATATCCATAATCTGACTGTATGTAATTCTTGAAGACAGCAGGTTGTGAGGGTCATAGTCAAGTGTTGTGGATGTAGTAGTCCGTTGTGAGTGTCATAGATAGCAGTTGTAGCGCTAGTTTGTCCTAGATGTTGTAGTTGATAACCGTGATAGTGGTTGGTCAGGTGAGCCGTAATGGTTCATTCTGGAGCATCGGTTGGCCATAATGGCCTTAGTAGAGAGTTACAGGAGTTGCCGCCCAAGTAGGCCCTATAGGCCATAGTGGTGAGTCGTGATGTCGACTGTGGGTCGTAGGGGTCGAAGTCAATACCTGCAGAAGTTATGGACCACATAGGTTGTAGTTTGTGAGGTGGTTCGTAATGGTGTAGTAATTAACTATGCAGGTCATAGGCCACAAGGGCCGGAGTCAGAAGATGCATGAGCTGTAGATCACTACACCGTAGTTGGTTACGTTAGTCATAATGGTGAGCTATAATTATGCCCGTAAGTCGTGGGGGCCGGAGTCTGGAGCTACATGAGAGTATGTGAGGTGCATCATTGCCTCATATTCGAGGCGCGTTTTGGCACCGTTTATGTGCGTTATTACACTGTATTCATAGTGCCTTGTTGCCACATCTACGGGGTCATCCATGTGTTCAGGATCATGCGCCACTTCACAGGTTGTTTCATGAAATTGTTCATCTCAAAAAGTGGGTCGATGAGTGGTAGTCGATAGTGACTGACGGCTGTAGGAGTATGAGTCAACTTCAACTCCTTCTCCAAGCATCAGTCTTCTTCAATTTTCATATCATCTCTCCCTTTTCAAGGGAGGGGCATGGCTCTAATTATAGAGCCCCGGTACAATTAATGAAGGAAAATGAACTACTCTGATCAAACAATCTGGACAGATTCTTTTGATCAGACAGCCTTTGGTGGACATTTGAATGCCTTAACAATGTTTAGATTGAGCGATCTTGGAGTCATCATATTCTTCTTATTGAGATACTTGATTCAACTATAAGCTTGTCATATTCAATATTTGTTTAACCTTCCAAATGTTTTTCTTGTTCCCCGTGCAATTCTATTCCTTGGGTCTGATCAATGGAAGAGTCTAAATCCAATAATTTCACTTTTTATAGTATTAATTTTGATGAGATATAGCAAAGATTTAACTGACATAAATGTTAAAAAAGCAAAGTTTATATGTTAGATATATAAATAAGTAGAAATTGGTTGCTATATATATAAATGCCCCCAAAATATTTCTCATCATACAACATAAGTAAATATTACATTTGGAATATAAAATTCTGAAAACAAAAAAGCAATAATACAAATCTACAGAGCAGGTAATCAGCAAGCATGAATTATTTCTTTCTGTAATCCAAGTTTCGTTATTGCACAGTGATTGTATATTAGTAGTTGCAACAACTTAAAGGCTAATATCAGCCGAGCCTTCCAACAATTCGACCGTTATTTTATTGAACCTAACTGTTCAATACACCTCACATAACCTAATCTTCCAACCTCTAACGAACCCATTACTCAATCCCTCCTCACATTTTTATATAAGACAACCTCATCATCCCTACCATGACTACCATCCCCACCTCAACCAAACCTTCCAAACCCCATAACCATGGAGTTTGGCAGAAGAACCTCAAGCTCTTCTTCTCTGTTCTTCTTCTTCTTTCTCTTCTTTCTCAGTTTCTCTGTTCAAATTCTCATCGCCA
Source organism: Papilionanthe hookeriana x Papilionanthe teres (assembly GCA_022702705.1). Lineage (NCBI taxonomy): Eukaryota > Viridiplantae > Streptophyta > Magnoliopsida > Asparagales > Orchidaceae > Papilionanthe > Papilionanthe hookeriana x Papilionanthe teres. The sequence continues at coordinate 24,486,466 of CM040439.1, read as the reverse complement.
ATGCAGAAGTTCACTACCATGACTTTGTGGTGCTGTATTCCAGAACTCCTGCCTGTGTATATTTATGTAGCTCTTGATGAAGATACTGAGTTTTTTCTGCTGTAATTGATAACAGGTAAAAGCGAAGCCAGTGAAGAGGCTGTGCCAAGCGCGCTCTATTATTACAGTTAATGGCCAGTTCCCTGGTCCTACCCTCAAGGTCAGAAATGGCGACAGCCTTGTTGTCAAAGTTGTTAACCAAGCCAAGTATAACATTACTATTCATTGGTATGTTGAGATTCAATATATATTTTTTGATATATCTAAATGATTTCTGACTATTTATATGACAATCATTTCAGTTTATATAAAAGTGTCAAAAAAAGTCTTTAACAAGTTTAAAATTGGCATATAATACTTCTCTGTGAAGATGATTTCAGCCCCAATTTAAAGAATATGAGGACTATTTTGACACTTCTATAAACTCTGTGATTAATATAATCTCATGTAAATAGCAGGGGACTGTTTTGACAGTTTATTCAATATGATTGTATATATGATGATTATATATGATTTTGTGAGCAGGCATGGAATTAGACAGATGAGAAATGGGTGGGCGGACGGACCGGCTTATGTGACACAGTGCCCAATTCAGCCAGGGGGGACTTACACATATAGATTCAAGATAGAGAATCAAGAGGGGACGTTATGGTGGCATGCACACAGCTCTTGGCTTAGGGCTACTGTTTATGGAGCATTAATAATTTTTCCTAAGAAGCATTCTTATTATCCTTTTCCCAAACCTCATAGAGAATTCCCTGTGCTTCTTGGTATGGTAATTTATCTATGCAAGTTTTACATACATACCGCTCAGTTCTTACATATTTACCTATTTAATTCCGAAACATCAATTTTTGACTTACATGTCATTTTGATATTTGAGTGAGAATTTGCAAATCGGTTGATTTGTAAATAACAAGTTTATGGGGGTTCTGTATGTATATATATTATCTAACAGTAGCTAATACAATGTCAGGTGAGTGGTGGAATAGAAATCCCCTCGAGGTAATCAGGCAGGCCCTAATGACCGGAGCGAGTCCAAACATCTCTGATGCATTTACCATTAACGGTCAGCCGGGAGATCTCTACAATTGCTCCACCAAAGGTGATTTAACATTATCATAATACGATCAAATCCATGAGCGAATATCTGCATTTGTGGATTGATCATAGATGGACACAGATAATGATTTGGGGGCAATTGCACGCCGCCACAATTGCCTTAGCCCCTCCCACCTTAAGTCTAAGAGATAGTTTACCCCCCACAAAAAAGAGGTTAGTTTTGCCCCTAATTTTAGAGAAAATATTAAGTCTGGAGTCCTATTATATGGACTTCAATTAAAATTTGACGTGTTTCCTTATCTAAAAGACGGAAAAGTCTGAAACCCAACCCAATCATGGAGTACAACATGTTTGTACTCCATGTTTGAGCTACATACAGACTCCAGACATCACATTTTCTCGTAAAATTGAAGGTATTGAGATAATATTGACTTGAATATCACCTCAATATCATCCATCCACATCAAATTCACACTTATTTACACTTATTCTATCCACACATAATATCCATAGGCGAAAATCCGATGATCTTTTTGACATAATGACTTATACAAATCTATACCAATGCAGGAACTACCGTCTTCCCTGTAAGCTCCGGCGAGACGATACTCCTCCGCCTCATCAACGCCGCCATGGTCACCGAGCTCTTCTTCTCCATTGCCGATCACAAAATGACTGTGGTGGCCGCCGACGCCTCCTACACTAAGCCCTTCACAACCTCCGTCATCCTTCTAGGCCCCGGCCAGACCACCGACATCCTCATCCAAACCAACCAGCCCGCCGGCCGCTACTACCTCGCCGCTCAAGCATACAACAGCGCACCACCAAACATCCCTTTCGACAACACAACAACCACCGCCATCCTCAGCTACTCAAACAGCCCCATTTCATCCCCCCCAAAACCCGCCGTCTTACCCGCCTTCAACGACACCGCAACAGCCCTGGCATTCTCGGCGAGCATTAAGAGCCCGAGAGCGGTCAAAGTCCCCGCCCCTGTACACGAGCGCCTCTTCTTCACCGTCGGATTGGGTCTCTTCAACTGCCCGCCGGGGAGAACATGCGGCGGTCCGAATAACACTCGGCTTTCCGCCAGCATGAACAACTACTCATTTGTGCTCCCGAAAGGTCTCTCTTTGCTGCAAGCCGCGCAGTCAGGGGTTCCCGGCGTGTTCACGACTGATTTTCCGGCAACTCCGCCGGTGAAATTTGACTACACCGGCAATGTAAGTCCGAGCCTTTACCAACCGGTCAGAGCGACGAAGCTCTACCCGCTGAAATACGGTTCTGTTGTTCAGATAGTGATGCAGGGGACCAATATTTCGGCGGCGGAGGAACACCCGATGCACATCCATGGATACGAGTTCTACGTGCTGGCTTCCGGGATTGGAAACTTTGACGCGAAGAGGGATACTGCAAAATTCAATCTTGTCGATCCGCCGCGGCGGAACACGGTGGAGGTGCCGGTGCTTGGGTGGACGGTGATAAGGTTTGTGGCTGACAACCCTGGTGTCTGGTTTGTTCACTGCCATATCGACTCGCATTTGACTTGGGGATTAGCGATGGCTTTCCTGGTTGAGAATGGAGTGGGCAAACTGCAGTCAACCATTCCGCCGCCGCTTGATCTTCCGAAATGTTAGGAGTTCGAAGAGTTTTTTAGTTTGTGATCGATCCGGATGAAAACTTTTGCTTCTCTGTTTTGAGTTTAGGGTTTATTTGATCGGCTTCATCATTGTTGTGTGTGCCTGTTGTGCAAGCGAGAGTTCAGAAATTGTTTCTGCAAAATTCAATCTTTTTAGTTAGAATGAATATGATATGATTTAATGTTTGCAATGTTGGATCTTATTTTGTGGATTGCCTATGCAAAAGGCATAATAGTACATTGAAATGAAGAAAAAATGGTGCTATAGTAACCTAAAAGTTACATCATAGGCCGAAAGATGCATTTTTTTTTTGCTTTCTCCGTGATTTCCTGCATAAGAAAAGGGATCTATGATCTTGACCAGCAGAAAAAGGGTTTTTAGGTCGAATTATGCATGCAATAAATTTAGAATAATATAATAAAGAAGACTAAATGCGTTGGAGTAGATTTTTGAACTCAAATTAATAATTAGCAATAACATATACAAGAGTAGATTGGCCTCATAGTAGCATGAACTGAGTAGCTTCTAATGTGTTAGGTATGGCTCATATACCAGATAAGAGACAGATGTTGGAGCGGGAACGGAGCGAGCCATCGAAGCGGGAGACCCCTGCGGTACAGTACATGAGTAATTTTGTAATTACATATTGTACTACAGGGCTATATATATATCTTGTTGTTTATAATCATAGGAGATCTTGTATTTTTTTTCTAAATTGAAGGAAATAGCAGCCGCTCTGCTCCTGAGAATGTAAGCATATTTTCCGAACCTCGATAAATGTCTGTGTTTTCTTTTGGATTTGTGTCAGATTCTGCGTTCCTTTGCCCTAAAATTCTCAACATCCAAAGAGACTGGATAAGCATGAGTAAATTTTTATTGAATTTAGTGGAGTTACCCTCTTTGTTTGATATAAATCCTTTTTATATATTCTTGATGAATCAGAGCCATCGATTGTCCCTTCACTCCCCCACCACTGCCGTCAAGATTGCCGATTAGGGGTGGAATCAATATTATTTTTTAGAGCAGACAAAATTACTAAATGACTTTTTTCTTAAGTATTGAGCAAAAAGATACCAAGCGAGGGCGAGTCGCAATCACCTGTTGCTTGTCTCCACAGTCGACACCTTTCTTAAGACACAAAATATTGTAGTCGACGATCACCAAATTTTGTTGTATGTCAAAGCTTTGCAAATATATCACTTAAAAGGTGGTTAATTTTAGGAGAGGGGATATAGAACTCTACTATTTATATAAAAAATTTATAAATTATAGAGGGGGCAACTATCCACCCTAAATATATATAGCCTTATTCTGACCCTATCACAGCTGCTTTTTGCTTGCCTCTACAACACTCATTGTTTGTCATCCACCAAAACTTTTTGTATTTCAAAGAACCAATCTTTCAATCTCTACAGAACCAATGAAATGACCCCCCCTACCTCATACTTTTGCATAAAGAAAACCCCATATATGACACCCATGCCCTCCATCACTACAGCCCACAAGTCCCTAACTATGGAGATTAACAACCCTTCTTCATCTTCTTCCCTCTTCTTATTTCTCTGCTTCTCTCTTCTCTTCCTTACAGCCACTGCAGAAGTTCACCAACATGACTTTGTGGTATGCCTTCTATATCCAATATCATGCAAATATGTACGCAGTTCTTAACTAATCTTTAATAACAGTTACAAGCCGTGCCAGTGAAGAGGCTGTGCAACACACGCTCAACTATTACAGTAAACGGGCAGTTCCCCGGACCAACCCTTCTGATCAGAAATGGAGACAGTCTGGTTATCAGAGTTGTTAACCAAGCCAAGTATAACATTACTCTTCATTGGTATGCTGATCTAAAAATATATTTATATTGTGCATTTACATGCATGCATGCCACCCAACTATGTATTTGCATATCAATCATCTGAAGTTTACTTCTTATATTTAGTGTGAGTTAGCAGCAGCGGTGCAGTGATAGAGTGGTTTCGTAAAAAATTACAATTTAAAGTTGTATTTTGTAATTGGATCTAACTGAGTGTGGTGACTGCTAGAAAGTTATGATCAAAGTTTTTGAATAAGACAGTTTCACAACTGCTTCTTTAAACAGTTGTAGCTGCCACAAACAGTTAACCACCCAAGTACCACTATTGCAACTTTTAAACTTGTATGCAAGTAAATATTTCTTATATACGTATTTATATATAAATTTGGTGATGATATATATGTAACATTTGTGAGCAGGCATGGAATCAGGCAGCTGAGAAATGGGTGGACAGATGGACCGGCTTATGTGACGCAGTGCCCAATTCAAGCTGGAGGGAGTTATACATACAGGTTCAGTGTAGTGGATCAAGAGGGGACCTTATGGTGGCATGCTCACAACTCTTGGCTTAGGGCTACTGTCTATGGAGCCCTAATAATTCTTCCCAAGCTTCATTCTTCTTATCCTTTTGCCGCTCCTAAGAGTGAATTCCCACTCATTCTTGGTATGCTAATCCCTTTCCCAGCCTATTGTTGAGGGAGTAAGGTTGCTAACGGTCGAGCCGAGCCGGTTTGAGATTGACTTGAGCTCCATTTAGTTCAAAATCGAAACGGGCTGACACAAATTGAGTTTTTCGGATTCATTTTAGCTCGGAATTGGCTCAACCCGGCTCAAAATTGAAACTGACCGGCTCAAATTACATTATTTGGATCCGGTAGAGCTCGAAATCAACTCGAAATTAGCTCGTGGATCTTTTTATTCAATTTTATATAGTTTTATATATCTATAATTTTTAAAAATAAAAAAAGTTACGAGCCGTTCTCAAATTAGTTTGAGCCGATTCATGTATGGATCAAAGGCAACTCGAAAAAATATTGATACGAAGTTTCAGTTCATAACTTGACTTGATCGTTTATTTTGACTTGATCCCGATCTGAGCCCAAATCTGAGCCCAAATCAATTAACATTCATAACAGTTAAATCTTTATCATGCAGCAATAATAATTATTTAATTAATTAAACTTAACAGGCGAGTGGTGGAATGCAAACCCCGTTGACATAATCCGGCGAGCCCTGAAGACCGGCGCCGCCCCTCAGATCTCCGATGCCCTCACCATCAACGGCCAACCAGGAGACCTCTACAAATGCTCCACCAAAGGTAATACGATCCTTCACAGTTCACAGCCTTATTACAGGTTTTATAACATACAAACATGCAATTATCAGTACAGAAACCATTGTAATCCCGGTGGCCGCCGGCGAGACCATTCTCCTCCGCATCATCAACGCCGCCATGCTCACGGAACTTTTCGTCTCCGTAGCCGACCACAACATGACCGTTGTGGCAGTCGACTCCTCTTACACTAAACCCTTCACAACCTCCGTCATTCTAATCTCACCGGGCCAGACCACCACCGTGCTTGTCCAAGCAAACCAGCCAGCCGGCCGCTACTACATCGCCGCCCGCGCATACCAAAGCGGCTCTCTCAACACCCCCTTCGACAACACAACCACCACCGCCATCCTTATCTACGAAAACAAAAAGCCTGATCGCTCGCAGCCAAAGCTCCCTGTTTTACCACCCTACAACGACACCGCTGCCGCCGCCGCTTTCTCAGCGGGCATTAAGAGCCTCAACCCCGTTGAAATACCAGCACCAGTGGACGAGCACCTCTTCTTCACCGTCGGGCTGGGTTTCTTCAACTGCCAGCCGGGGAAAAATTGCAGCGGTCCTAACGGTACTCTGTTCACCACCAGCATGAACAACTACTCATTTGTTCTGCCTAAAGATCTCTCTTTGCTCCAGGCCGCACAATCAGGGGTTTCCGGGGTGTTCACGACTGACTTCCCGGCTTCCCCGCCGGTGAAATTTGACTACACCGGCGGTAATATAAGCACTAGCCTCTACCAGCCGGTCAGGGCCACTAAGCTCTACCCGCTGAAATACGGTTCTGTTGTGCAGCTAGTGATGCAGGGGACCAATATTTACATGGCGGAGGAACACCCGATGCATATCCACGGCTATGAGTTCTTCGTGCTGGCGACGGGGAGGGGAAACTTTGACGCAAAAAGGGATGCGGTGAAGTTCAATCTTGTAGACCCGCCTTGCCGGAATACGGTGGGGGTGCCGATGAAGGGGTGGGCAGTGATAAGGTTCGTGGCTGATAACCCTGGGGTCTGGTTTGTTCATTGTCATATCGACTCTCATCTTTCATGGGGGTTAGCCATGGCGTTTGTGGTGGAGAATGGAGTAGGTAAGTTGCAGTCCACTGTGCCTCCTCCGCTTGATCTTCCGAAGTGTTAGGAAGTGAAAATGAGATCCAATTGTCTGGTGCAGTGTTGTTGGGTGCTTAGCACTTACCAGATTTCTTAGCTCTACGTTAAGAGTCATTGTTTCTGCTGGGTAGAATGGGATTTTACTTTTAAAATATCAAATATATTACCGTGACTGTTATAAAAAATATTACTTTAATAGAAGTAAATTTGATATTTTTTCAGAAACAGCTGAAAAACAGTTATTTTTCAACCTCATAAATCAAACAGTCTGTCAACTTATCTGAAATAGCTGCTACTCATCAGTTTATACGAATGTTCTCTTACTATAAATATTTCCAAAATGGATGTTTGCCCCGAGAAGGAGGGAGAAAATGAAACTCTAGAGTGAGAGCTAGTATCTTCCCCACCTAACTCATCTTCAAGATTTCAAAGCATCAGATTAACCTATGTTCTTTATAGAACCAAGTAAGGGTAAAGAATATAATTACTCATATTTGTCACAATCTCTGTCACAATTTATTTTACTTTTACACATATCACCAATTTCATTGGATGAGGAAGAGTACTTTTAATATATTAAACCTCACTTTATGATTTTCACTAAGTATTTTAGTTTAGAAGTATTATTGTAGTAATAATTTTAGGATTTAATTAAAACTAAACTTTTGTCGACTTTCCAAGCTATGACGTGTTATTGTAGACTAGAACTTCTCTTCAAAGCTGTTGTCAGTTGCTTATCAGTAACTTATGAATAAGTTGCAGCTATCCCAAACAAACCCAACCCCTGGTTCTCAATATTTTTTTTAATAGTTTCTCGTAATAATTGAAAGTCTAATTGTGATTTAAAGTGAGAGATTTCTTCATAAGAACCGTATGATTAATGTAATTACTACCTTTAAATCATGATTTTAAGATGCTTATTCCATAACACGTTTAGAGTATTAAATTTTATTATAACATATTATTAGTTTATACACATTATGAGTATATTACTCCTACAACATTCTTACACATAGTTAATTAGTTAACTTATTTTCAAAATTGTTTATAGGGAAAATTATATACATAACAAATAGTTTCTATGTATTTACATATCAAACACAAAAGTTCGATATTTACGCGTATAACATCTTCGTATAATTTCATAAAATTATATGGGAAATTTGCATACATGCTGCATATTGCTTATGTATTTATATATGTAACACCTAAAATTTGACATTTACAATTATAACACCTTGGTGCCGTAAACCTATGAATAAAAAGGTGTATATCAATTTTGAAAGATAGTTCAGAGTATCATTTTTGTAGACTTAAGTGTCGAAATAATCCCAATTAATTGCACGAGATCATTTTAATCTCAGAGTTTATAGAAGTGTCAAAATAGTCTGAGGTTGAAACAATCCCCTTAGAGAACTATGAGAGCTCAATTCAAAAATAATCGGAGACTATTTTGATGCTTCTATAAACTCTAGACAAAATCTGCTCCATATGAATGGTCAGAAATTTTTTTTTGCACTTTACTATTGTATTTCCATAAAAGTCTTTTGCTGCAGCTGTTGGTTAGTTGAGAAGAAAAAATTATTTTGTCCGGACTCTGGACGTAGTTCGCGTCCGGAGGTAAATGACGGAGCGCCACGTGTCACGTGAGCCCCGACTCCATACACGTTGATTGGTCAGCGTGTATGGAGGCGGGGCCCACGTGACACGTGAAGCCCCGCCATTTGACTCCCGACGCGGAATAATTATTCGTTGAGAAGTAGGGGCTAAGGTGGCTTTTGGGAAGAGCAAACAAATCTAATTTGCTTTTCACTGTAGATCTACAGAGATTGATTGCAAATATAGCGTTAAGTCTATAAGCTATGATCTTTGTTAGGTTTTATTCCTTTGAAATCAAAAGCATTCACATGCCAAATATTTATTATATAACATGCGAAGGGCATTAGAAGCGTCGAAACCAAGCCAAAGGAGAAGATAGTGTGAAATAGAGTTGTTGTTCGTGGGAGCCCTATTTTAGAGCTCTTACGTCGGAATTAGCATCAACCATGACCGACACAAATTAATGATCTAACACAAATAAGTAAGATTAGTGTCGGCCATAGTCAATGCTAGAGCACTGTCTGTCTGAGCGACTTCAGCTCGACGCAATTTGCCTACATCATTTTTTTTTTTGAAGCAGAATTGTGGGGCGATCTAATCATCACTACGCATATTCTAACGCAAATTCTCCATTTTCTAAAAATAGAGATAAAAAATAATATTTGATTTTGGAAGGCTCATATTAGTGCTATGTTTCACTTGCAGTATTTAGCTAGCAACATGTCAAGCTCCCAAAAGAGCTCATAAGAGAGATGGACAGCTGAAGACTTATATGTTATTTTTCGGCTCTGTGCCTAACCGATGTGGAACTAAATATCCCTGACATTATGCCTAACAAGCAGTACTTAAAAACCTATCAAAATGGCAAACAACTGAAATATTTTAATGACGGACCTTTGTTGGAATGGAGAGGCTTTTGGGATTTGGCAAAGACTAGAAATTTATGGAAGAAGCTTCACTTTATTTTCTTTGCTTGATACAAACTCAATGACTCCACCCCTATTTATACTAGTGGCACCTCCTAAATTAACGGCTAGGATTGTGCCACCATAATTCTAATCCAATAGTTACTAATAATTCCTCACCTACCACACAATAATTCAACACCTACAATACAATAATTCTACACCTACCACACCTACCACACATTCTAGAATAAGCTTCTAGATGAGGCTCTTATTAGACTTTTAAAACAACTAAAATCAAGTTTTAATTTCAACACCCCTCTTAAACTCGATTTTGTGACTCCAAGTAAACTTCTCAATTTAATAAAGTCTTCACTTTTGAGTGGCTTCAGTAAATATATCGACGAACTCGATCTCGAGACTTCACGTATCGCACTTGTATCTCCTTTCTTTCGATGCATTCTCCGATGAAGTGATAGCGTGTATCAATGTGCTTCGCTTCTATCGTGGAAAACCGGATTCTTTGCTAGTGCTTATCGCGTACTTGTTATCGACAAAAATTTTGATCGCCTCTTCTTGTGGTAAACTTAACTCTTTTAATAAGTTTCGAAGCCAAATTGCATGACAAACACATGAGGTTGCAGCCACGTACTCTGCTTCACACGTAGAAAAAGTGACAATTGGTTGTTTCTTTGACATCCAAGCGAAAGCAGTATCTCCTATGAAGAACACGAACCCTGTAGTGCTCTTTCAATCATCCATGTCTCCAGCCCAATCACTATCGCTATATCCTTCAAGCTTGAAATTGTTAGATGATGAGTAAAGTAAGCCAAAATCAATTGTACCTTATAGCGCATAATTCTTTTAGCGGTCTTCAGGTGGGTAGCAGTTGGAGTCTCCATGTAGCGACTGATAAGTCCAACAGCATAAAGAATATATGGCCTTGTGCATGTCAAGTAGCGCAAACTTCCAACCAAACTCTTGAAAATCGTTGGATCGATTCTTTTTCCCTCATCATACTTTGATAGCTTGACTCCGCATTCTACAGGGGTATTTATAGGTTAGCTTATTATCCATCTTGAACTTCTTCAATATCTCCCTTGCATAACCTTCTTGAGAGATGAAAATTTCATCCTTTGTTTGCTTCGACTTCGATGCCAAGATAATATGCCATAAGCCCAATATCCGTCATCTCGAACTCCTTCGTCATCGCGTCTTTGAACTTTTCAAACTTGCTTGGATTATTTCCTGTGAAGATCAAGTCATCAACATATAAACAAACAATCAAGACATTTCCATCATCATTCTTGATGTAAAGAGCAGGCTCGTAAGGACACTTTATGAAGCCCTTCTCTTGCAGATACTTGTCTATTCGACTATTCCATGCTCTTGGTGCTTGCTTCAACCCGTAGAGAGCCTTTTTTAGCTTTAGAACCTTGTCTTCTTGTCCTTTGACTTCATATCCTGGTGGTTGTTGAATGTAGACTATTTCTTCAAGTATTCCATTCAAAAAAGCAGATTTTACATCCAATTGATGTATTCTCCACTTATTTTGGGCTGCCAAAGAGATGATTAGTCTAATAGTTTCTAATCGAGCAACAGGGGCAAATACCTCATCATAGTCGATGCTCAGTTCTTTGATCGTAGCCTTTTGCCACCAATCTTGCTTTCGTATCTTTCAATTTCTCCTTTGGAATTCTTCTTTGCTTTGTACACCCATTTCACACCAATCGCCTCGTGCCCTTTTGGAAGTGAAGCTAGCTCCCATGTGTCGTTCTTCTCGATCGCCTTGATTTCTTCATCCATCGCATCTTTCCACTTCTTGCTTTGTATGACTTCTGGAAATCCATGGGCTCACGATCGGCAAAGAGACAAAAAGAGTAAGATTATCTTAATTGTTAGTTTCCTCATAAAGATCTTGTAATTTTCTCGAAGCGTGGTACTCTTTCACTTGAATTTTCTCGTTGAATTTGATGACGATGAGTCACTTCGAGTACTTGTAGTTAATGTTGTTTGTGGAGTAGTAGGCTCTTCTCTTGTTTGTTCGATCTCGTGGTCGCTCTACGTCTTCTTCTTGCAAGTATGGGAAAAAGTTGTAGTCCTCGTCATGTGATTCCCAATCCCATTCTCCTCCTTCATCGAATATGACATCTCTCGCCGATGATTGACTTCCCCGTATTCGGATTGTATAGCTTGTAGCCTTTCGAGTTGGTGTCGTAACCAATGAAGATGAACTTCTCGCTCTTATCATCCAGCTTGCTTCTTTTTCGTCTGGTATGTGTACATGAGCTATGCATCCAAAAACTCGCGGATGTGAGATGCCGGGCTTCCTTCCAATCCATGCTTCTTGTGGTGTCTTTCCCCACACACTTCTTGTCGGTGATCGGTTAGCCAAATAAACAAGACATGCGATCGCTTCGCCCAAAACTTCTTCGGTAATTTCTTGCTTTTTAACATGCTTCTCGCCATGTTAAGGATGGTTCTATTCTTCCTTTCCGCTACTCCATTTTGTTGGGGGATCTTGGAACAGTTAGAAGTCGACGTATTCCGTTGGCTTCACGTAATTCTCGAAATTCTTTCGAAGTGAATTCTCCTCCTCGATCGGATCGCATAGCTTTGATCTCGAGACCACTCTCCTTTTCTACATCCGCCTTAAACTTTTTGAACATTCCAAAAACCTCCGATTTTTGTTTTAAGAAATACACCCATGTTTTTCGTGAGAAATCATCTATGAAGAGAAGGAAATAGTTGCTCTTACCGAGTGAGTTCGGCTTTATTGGACCGCACACATCCGTATGTATGAGCTCAAGAGGCTTTTGGGCTCTTGAGCTTGACTCCTCTGGAAAGCTTTTTCGAAGTGCTTTCCGAGTAAACATCCTTCACATAATCGATCGTGGTGGTTGATGCAAGGTAAGCCTCTCACCATCTCTTTCTTTGAAAGCAATTCGAGTCCTCCGAAGTCGAGATGCCCAAATCGAAGATGCCAAAGCCAAGAAGCATCTTTATAACGGTCTTCGAGACATTCTGGCAATATCGTTTTGAATGTTAAGCAAGAACATTCTATTTTTAGACATTGGCACCTTAGCAATCAAGTTACCAATATTGTCTTTTAAGAAGAGAGTATTTTCTTTCAAGTGAATATCATATCCCTTCTCCAATAGTTGCCCTAAACTCAAGATGTTGCTCTTCATATTCGGCACAAAGTAAACATTAGAAATAAATCGATGCTTCCCATTTTTCCGGCGGATGAGAATGTTACCTTTGCCTTTCACCTCTATCTTGGACTCATCTCCAAACGACACATTGCCGCTATCGATTCGTCAAGCTCTACGAACATGCTTCGTCTCCCGCACATATGGTTGCTTGCACCGGTGTCAAGGTACCATGTACTATCTTCACCTCTTTCATTATCCTTGTATGCTAGTAGTAGTGTGCCATCTTCTTCTCTCTTTTCTTCTATGTAGTTGACTCTTTCATAAACTTTGTTCGTAGGAGCTCTACATTCTTTTGCATAATGCCCGAACTTGTTACAATTATAAGCACTTAATTCGAGATTTATCGTACCTAGAATTTGAGCGCCCTCGACCACGTCCTCTTGTAGATCTCTCTCCTTTCTCATAGTTATTGTTGGAAGTCCACCCTTGCTCGCTAGTATGACCTCGTCCTCGTCCACCACCTCTTCCATGCCGCTTCTAATATTGTTGAAGCTTTCATCCTTCGTAGTTGGTTGAATATTCATTTTGAGAAGTTGTTCGACAATCTCTTCATTCATCTTCTTCTTTTCTTCGTGGGCTTGCAATGAACCCAGAAGTTGTTCTATCGTCATGACTTGTAAATCCTTGGTTTCTTCGATAATAGTTGTGATACTATCAAATTTTGAATCTAATGAACGAAGAATCTTTTCCATGATTGCCACATCTTCTAACTTCTCTCCATTTCTTTTTAGTTGATTGGAAAGTGTAATGACTCTGAAAAGTAATCGGAGACCAACTCGCCTTCTTTCATATGTAAGATATCAAATCGACTTCTTAAAGTTTGAAGTCGTACCTTTTAACCTTCTCTTCTCCTTTATACGAAACCTCGAGCTTCTTCCATGCTAGCTCGGCCGAAGTAGCACTTCGAGATCTTCTCAAAACCATCTTCATCTAAAGCTTGATAGATGAGGAAGAGAGCCTTCTTGTCTCTCTTTCGCAAGTCCCTTAAGCTCTCCTTTTGTGTTGTGGATAGAGCGGACTCGTCGCTCGGCTCATCGTAGCCTTTCTCCACAACCTCCCAAACATCATGCGCTCCAAGAAGTGCCTTCATCTTGATACTCCAATCGTCGTAGATGCTTTCCTTAAGCATCGGGACTTGGAAGAAACCATACCACCGTTTGTCATCGCTTCTATAAAGGAACCTTTAGGCTCGATACCACTTTGTTGGAATGGAGAGGCTTTTGAGATTTGGCAAAGACTAGAAATTTATGGAAGAAGCTTCGGTTTATTTTCTTTGCTGATACAAACTCAATGACTCCACCCATATTTATACTAGTAGCACCTCCTAAATTAACTAGCAGGATTGTGCCACCATAATTCTAATCCAATTGCTACAATAATTCCCCACCTACCACACAATAATTCAACACCTACCATACAATAATTCTACACCTACCACACCTACCACACATTCTAGAATAAGCTTCTAGATGAGGCTCTTATTAGACTTTTAAAACAACTAAAATCAAGTTTTAATTTCAACATCAAAATGGCAAACAACTGAAATATTTTAATGACGGATGACAATAGTTTTTAAAAGTGCTGTCGTTGGACTTTCAGCACTGCAAAAATTTCTCCATTTGTTGTAAATTTTTAAAAGTTTGAGACAATTATCTATTTCTTGTGGGGTTGATTTGAAATTATTAGCTTCCACATGAATTCATGGCATGTGAGTGTTGGAGTGTTCCTAACATGGATGGGAAAGAAAGCAGATACTGACGAACTACTTTTGATTATTGATCAGCAAATTGTAAGCTATAATGGAGAAATGACTACGTAGCACTAAAAAGCTATATATTCCTTTTTATTTTATTATTTCAGTACACTTTGGAATGAATGGAGATGCTTAATCTTAATAAAAGTAGCAATTAGCAGATGGGAATAGAGAAATCATATGGCTTAATGTCATGTTATTGAAGTGGGTGAGTATTATTTAAGTTTTTCTCTTGTACGCAACGTTACACACAATATTTTTTAGTATTTTTCTTGAATTTTGATCTGTTCATGTCCATGTCCATGAATCGCTTTCAAGAAATAAACCGTAAGATAGAAGAGGGAGGGAGGGAGGGAGGGAGTGAGGGAGGGAAGTGCATCGTAAGGAACAATAATCAGTCTTGTCGATTAGCTTTTTCTCGTAGATGATTTCCTTACTTAAAAGAAGAGGAGGTACAATATGTTAAGTCATATGTTCGCCCCCACTTTAACGGAAGAAATATTACATCTGAAGTCCGGACGTAGAAGTATGTCTGGACTCTAATCAAATTTTTGCCACATGGATCCGATTTAAAATATTATTTTCTCTTCTTAAAAAGTGTGAAGTCCGAAGCCCGACCCAATTCACACTGATTGATGTGTTTGCCCGTCAGAAGTAAAAAATGTAACTTTTGAATTTAGGATATCATTTTTATTCTTGGACGCCGCTCAAGCTAGAGAAGAAGAAAAAGGAATAGGAGAAGAAGAAAAAGGAAGGAAAAATTGGAGAAGAAGAAAATGTTTTGTTTAGGGTTTATGCCTCAATATTGTTTTGCTTCCCAAACAGTGAAAGAAGAAAAATAATGGAGCTCGTCGTGAAGATGGGAGACAAGCACATTACTCTCCTAGGAAATTTGGAAATGATCTTCACTTGAGCATTCATTCTTAAACTGTTAATGCATATTTTAAAAGAATCATTTGATTATTACGTTTGTTATTGTTTAGCAAAATATGGTTATAAATAATTTTTTCTTTAGTGAAACATGATTTTTACAACATTTTACATGGGTACAACCTTGTTTTACTACATGGTTTGACATCAGACTTCTTTTGTAAATTTATTACGAACGTTTCGTCTCGATTACTGCATGACTTTACATTATTTTAGGACATGACAACTATGTTGTACTGGTTTATAGTTCAACATGATTTTAACATCATTCTCCGACGGGTACAACCATGTTGTACTACATATTATAATATAGATATAGGTGTTATAAACATTTTGTCTATAATACAACATATTTAAAATCATGTTTCCAGCAGTACAACCATGTTGTATTACATGTTATAACATAAGTAAGAGCTTAAGAATGCTTGTGTATAGTTCAACATGGTTTTAACATCATTTTTTAGGAGTTAAACCATATTATACTACATATTATAATATTGGTGAGGACATTATGAACATATGACATATAATACAACATGAATTTACATCATTTTTTCATGAGTAAAACCATGGTGTACTTCACGTTATAGCAAATGCAAGGGCTTAGTTATTGATAACATACTCATATTTAACTATAATCACATCTCACTCAATGAATTTGCAGGCATTGGTGTAAGAAGATGAATGCAATAATAAAATTCCTAAATATTCTGAACTAAAATCAGAAAAATTCTTTTCCACAGTTGTTCAAAAAATGAGACATATAACATGTATTGCAACTATACACATGACGGTTCTATGATGTCTCGACATGGCTACCTCTACTTGTTAGAATTACTCCCCCTTCGTTTTGACTACACACTTTGAGTCATGTCGCTCCCATTTTGCCTTCGTTGGTATCATCTCGACGGCCTAATTATCGATGAGCTGCCGTTAATTTAGGATCCGCAATTTGTCCTCTGTCCTTTTGGCCCGAATGTGTTTTAACGTATTGGGATTCACCGACAGGATGATTTGTTTTTTTCGCAGACTCTCTATGCTAATGATCCGTTACCCATGTGGGACCATGAAAGACTCACTTTTCGCCCTTTGGCTTAACAAAAACTTTGAAAGCATCGGAGCATTCTCATGTGAAATAATTGTCTCTCGATTGCTTTGTACTAGTTGTCACTTTAAACGTAAGCAAAACTCTATGGATCAAGAAAATTCTTGGGTAGCTCCTAAGATGAAATTGACCAAGCAAGAAACGCCCACATGGGAGCACGTTGGACCCCAGAACAGACAAACACACCTGAATCTCTGGTTGCTGTTAGCTTTCGTAAGAATTCTTTCGCAGATATTTAACACAAGCTATTTTTATCCAATCTTGTTCGGACGTATATGCTTGACTTATCCATGTTCATTCCCTTGTTTGTCCAAATTTATCGTATGTCCTTCTTTTCCAGTTCCTCTTTTCTCCTGATCATTTCACATGATTTAAAAAATAGACTTATTTAAAAAAAGGGAAGTATACGATCATGGACAAACTGACGACCCATTTACAAATAAAAAGAGAAATGAATGGAAATAATAAATTTTGTGCTGATCTATTTACACAATTCTCAACATTAATTCAATAAGAAAAAGGTATGGACATCGATTTGACTTCTAAGTTAAATATTTGTTTCCTCGCCCCTAAAAGTGAGCTCAAGTTCAACAACCTCTAATTTATTTTTTCAAGCCATTACATTACATTTATAGGTTAGCCTCAGCACTGTACATTCTTTTTGCTTTCACTTTATAATCATGACAACCACTGGACTTATATTCAAGCCCAATCTTTATAGGAATATAAAGCTGAATTCACTAAACTAAATAGAAACTTTAGCTTTAAGCATGACACCATTCTACTTGAATTTGAAATTCATTTGAAATTCTATAGGGGCTTGAGATATATATATATATATATATATATATATATATATATATATATATATATATATATATATATATATATATATGATGCGCTCTAGAAAATTCACGGCGATTAACGAATTATCGTCTTAGCGTTGTACGAAAATTCAGAACACACACAGATGAAAAACAAACAAGCGATGGCTCCAGAAGTTTTTTCGTGGAAAATCCGTAAAAGGAAAAACAACGGGGCCTGACCCAGGTGCGAAAATTTACTATTGATTGATGTTTACGGAAATATCTTGTCCCACATATGAGAAATGGTAACTATATGTTTTATACTACAACGTCGATTGACGGCGTCTGGTTGGTAGTGGTCGACGACGGTCGGTAGTGGTCGACGACAGTCGGTGGTGGTCGTCGGCGGTTGCCAGTAGTTGATGGCGTTCGACGACAGTCGACTGCTGTCGGCAGTGGTCGACGAAGGCCGGTGGTGGTCGACGACGGTAGGCGGTGGTCGACGACGTTAGGCGGTGATCGACGACGGTAGGAGGTGGTTGACGGAAGTCGGAGATGGTCGATGACGGTAGACGGTGGTCGACGGAAGTCGGCCAAGATCGACGACGGTAGGTGGGGGTGCTAAGCTGCAGCTTCTCGTTAAAATCTCTCTTTAGACTTCTCCCCCCTCATGAGATGGATATGGCTCTATTTATAGTGTTATAAGTGCATTTAATGCAGGAATATGAATCATTTCGATTGGACGGTCCATAGAGTTTCCTTCGATGATACGACGTTTAATGGACATTTGAGTGTCTTAACGATGTCAGAATTCAATGATATTAGGTTCGTTGGATTCATCTTATCGAGACGCTCGATTCGAGTATATGCTTACTGGAGTCGACACCTGTTTGACCTTTCATATTTGTCCAGAAATCTTTCAAAAGTGGTTTAAAGATTTCATTTGTGCTTGATTTGACTCGGATTGGATTAGTTTTTATATCATTAGGTTCCTCTTGTTGAGCTTGTCAGTTTGACTATAAGTTTGATGAAATCAAAGCTCTGGATGACTTTTTATCAAGTTTTGAATGTTTTTTGCTCAAAAGATTGCACCGAGATTTATGTCGTGCCTCGAGATTCGTGTTGGATAATGAAAATTTGTTGTTGTTGTATTAAAAAAACATACACAACACACACACATAGCCTTTTATATCTATGTATATATGTATATAAAACTAAAACATTAATTTTTACTTATATAACATCTTATATACGTATAAAAATATCTATTTCATATTTTAAAACTTAAAATAGTTGTAATTTTACGTGCTATACAAGATTTGGGTGGTATAAATGTTAAAAAGTAAAGTCTAGGTTTTACATATTTAAATACATAGTGCATAGACATACATACATACACCTCGAGGTCAAATTCCAAACTTTTTTGCACAATTTGAGTTAATAAATCAACAACCCCCAAAGCTTTTGGGCTCAAGTGGATGGAGAAGGATTATTAAAATGTGGGCTGCAATTTCATCGACGGCCCATTGCTCTAAATAATGATATTGTTAAGAGCAGACCCAAAAGAAGCCCACATGGCAATGACAATGAGAAACATGCTTCTATAATGAATTATTGAGATACATTTATAACAAAATGCAAAATCTCATTAGTCTCCTCTTTCATGGATAACAGGGCTCAACATACTAATCAATCCAATAACCTTAGCTATTTAGGATATCACCATTCCATTGACCTCAAAAAAGATTCATAACACGAGACATTTCATTATTCAATCTTCAATTTTGAATCTATTAGATTTTATCGGTTTGACCTAAGCTAGCATAGCGTCAAGGACATTTAATCACACATCAGCTAGGTGTAAGATTAAGAAGCAGTATATAAGTTTTGGGCTGCCCACCTCTCTCAAGTGCACTTTTGGAAGCGTGACAAGTGGTATCAGAGCGGGGTACTGTCCGCCGACTGTGGGGACTCTTCACGGTTTAGGACCCTCGGTGGAGTCGATCCGTGACGAGGGCATCACGTGATTGGGTGGAGGAGAATGTCAGGGACATTTAGTCCCACATCGACTAGGTGTAAGGCCGAAAAGCAGTATATAAAGCTTGGGCTGTCCACCTCTCTCAAGAGCTCTTTTGGGAGCGTGACAAGTTTTATAAGAGCGGGGTACTGCCTGCCGGGTGTGGGAACTCTCCACGGTGTATGGCTTTCGGTGGATTCGATTCATGAAGAGGGCGTCACATGATTGGGTAGAAGAGAATGTCAGGGCCATTTAGTCCCACACCAGCTAAGTGTAGAGCCGAAAAGCAGTGTATAAGTCATGGGCTGCCCACATCTCTTAAGAGCTCTTTTGAGAGTGTGACAATAGGGTGGAGCTCTACTTATATTGACCCTGATTGCACCTGGTAAACTCAATTGGTGGTATAAGTACTTTTGTTGTTTTTCTGATTTATTCGATCGTATGATTTTATAATGTAACTGACTATTGAATCCATCGAGCTCGACTTGTGAACCCATGTTTAACTTATGATTAAATCAATTGAAATATCATTTTAATCCTTGGAGGCATTTGGTGTGTTTCAACTAAATTATTCAATCATAGTCATTTTTTTATTATTATTGTGTTTAAATCATCAAATTAATAGTGATTTGATTATAATTGGTTATTAGATATGGCTATAGATTACTATAAACCCTAACTTGACCAAATATGACCCAAATTAAGTTATTAGAATTCAAAAATTGGAAATGAAAATTTTTCCCTAGGCCAACATCTATTGAAATTGATATTACAAGCAATATCAAAATTCAGTTAAAATTTTGTTATTTCATCTCTTCTTGAGGAAAATATTATGTGTAGCTTACCATATGTCTGGATGATAGTTCAAATGTGAGCACACCATCGTGGATCACAGCACATTCAGATTTTCATCTAGACTTGTAATGACCTTTTTTTATATTTTTTTCTTGAGTCATATTTTGGGGTGTAAACGAGCTAAACACGAGTGAGTAGCCTATGCTCAGCTAGTGTTCGAATAGTTAAAAAATATACTGTTTGTGTTTGACACATTTATATTTCGAACAAAAAATTTGTTCGTGCTCGGCTCGTTTGCTTAGCGAGCCAAACACGAGCTATTCGCGAACAAAAATCATTTTTAGAACTCTAGTCATGCATGCAGTTGTTTGGGGTTTGAAAGAGTCAAGGTTGAGCAAGACCAGGCTCAGTTAGTTAAAATATATAATTGTTTATGTTCGGCTCATTTATATATTTTTTGTTTTTGTTTGAGTCGCTTGCTTATTGAGCCGAACACAAGCTATTCACGAACAATGAACTATTTTGACAACACTAATCATACAGACGTAAAATGTCAAGGATATGGTGAGATTTAAATCTCATTATTATATTAAAATATTCATTTAAATATAATTTAATATATATTTATTCTATTTTTAATTAGTAATTTTAATTAATTATAAATCTTTGCAGCATTGTACTCAATTACTTATTTAAAAATAATACTCATTGTGCGTGTGTGTGTGTGTGTGTGTTCGAGTCAAAATTAGTCGAACACAAACGAATAATTTTATTCGTATTCAACTCATTTATATATCGAATGCAAAAAAAAAAAATTATTCAAACTTAACTCGTTTGCTTAGCGAACAAATATAACACGTATCTCTACTAAGCGGAATACAAGCCGCTAAATAACAATGACCCGTTACGAGAGCTCTAGTCATATGTCAGTCTCGCCTGCCACTTACACATTCCCCGCAGATTGAATCAAATTTAAAACAAGTATTACTTAATTAAATTGCCACCAGAAGAAAGAATCTCTCCGACACATTAAATCCTCTACTTATTTTCTTTATATTTATGGCCAATCAACCATGAGATGTCTGTTCCTCTCCATTGTTTACATCAATCTCTGTGCTGCAACAAACTCACTAAACATTATTAGAATCTTCACCTTCATGACAGAAATTATAATATCACTAAGGCTCAGACAGAGCTGTGTTACTTGAAACAGAAGCGAAGAAGGAGAAGAAGAGTGGGGTTGAAGGCAACATGTGAAGGCATTAAATGCGAAGGAAGTGGGCATAAGACTAGGTAGGGTAATGGATACTTGTTGTTTCAACTCTTGATTCCACTTTGTTATTTCTATTTTATAATTTCTGCTTCAAACCCTAATGGTAATCAGCAGTTGTACCTCTCTTTCTTTTATAATCTCTAGAGCTTTAATTTAATGTCTGCTCTCATTAATATGATTCCCTCTGTGGGTTGTTGTGTTCATAACTTCTACTAATTACCAAACCCATGGCCTGAGGTTTATGACATCTGGTCATCTGTCAGCATCAGTCAGTCTCTGATTGATTGCCTAAACAATTTTTCATTTATTTTTATTTGATCTGATCAGTAATCTGTATTACTATTATGGTGTTATTATCTCATGAGTTTATCGATATATGGTCTGCGACATATAAGATTAGAGAGAATCGTCTTAGTTTGTTTGGTTATATTAAATGCCAATCATTTGATGATCCGATTAGGAGATTATAAGTTTTAGATTCGATTTATGTTAAGAAAGTTAGAGGTAGACATAAAAAGATTTGGGTATGATGTATAAAAAATAATCTTAATTTATTAGAATTAAATAAAAATACGACTCTTTCTAGGATACAATGGAGAAAAATGATTCATGCAGCCGATCCCACTTTGTTTGATAAAGTGCTACTGCTGTTTTCGTTCTGGGTTATTTGGGTTTATTTTGGATATGCTTGTTGGAAGATTTGATCCCTTGAAGAGATGCTCAAGATGTAGGATAATATGTGTATTGTTGTTTTAGATTCAAAGTAAATTGATTGAGTAGATTTATCATTTGTCTCAAGAATTGTGAATAAGATTTTAATTGGATGAAATTTTATCTATATTTAGTCAAAATGTACTTAATATATTATAACAAAATTAACTCATGTTTTTGGTGTTTTATGTAATTTGATTTTTTTGTTAAGTAGATGTTAGGTATGGCTCATATACTGGTAGTTGGACTTTTGTTGGAATGAAGAGGTGTGTCTCTTCATTAAAGGGGTTGGGGGGGAGCGAGGGTGTTTTGGTAATCTATCTGTGAGTTTTATCTATAAATAGATGTGTAACCCTATGAGTATTTAAACTTAATTTGTAACTCATCTGAAATAGTGAAATTCGCCGCTCTACTCCCGAAGACGTAGGCATTTTTGCCAAACATCGTTAAATCTCTGTATTTTCTTCTGTTTTGTGTCAATTCTTACTTTTAATTCGCCCTAAATTGCACAATAGTAGATTTTTTTTTTATTTGCTGACGAGATAAAAAATTTTAAATATTATCTATTTTGTGAAAATAGACTTAATTTGATTTTCATATGATCAATGATGATCACTTAGAACGTTAACCAATTTTGCTTCATCTTTTCTGTAAAATTTTCAAATAGAATTTGTATGTTAATAGCATCATCTTTTTTCATAATCGTAAGAAATGAGCATATTATTAATATCAATGTCATTTACTAATTTAGTCTTTTTATTGTAAGTGTATTTACTTAATTATAAATATCATTAAAATTGTCTAAATTTATTAGGTTTGACTAAATGTTCATTTATGATGAATAAATAGGTAAACCTATTAGCTTTATTTAATTATGTTCAATTTTATTTTAATGACTTTTCCAAAAAAATAAAAAATAAAAAGTTTTAATAGCTACCACACCGAGTTTATCAACATATTATCTTTAATCGGCTTATTAGCAGATTATTCAATAAGTTGTAGCTGCTGCAAATAGACCCTTAGTTTAGTTCTATATTTATTGGCACATAACATTCCAAACCTCACCAAATTAAATCACAAATGGATCTATCTAGTAATTTAGTATTATTATTATTATAGTCATTAGGATTTTAAATTTATATAATGTTAAAATTGAATTTACTGTGATTTGATATTCTTAACAAGTAATTTTCTAAGGAATGCATCCATTTGTAAATAGCAATGTTTCTTGGACTCTCTATGTAATAATCTGTTAGGTAGACTTATATATCAGATAAAAGACAAATGCTGGAACGAGCTTAGCGGAGCGGAAGTATCTGTCCAATCGGGAGAGTTACGTTACGTGGGTTGAGGGTGTGGGGGCAACACCTCTGCTGTACAGTACATGGATAATTTGGAATTACATATTATATTATATGGTTATATTTATGTTCTGTTTGTAACTCTAGACATAGAATTTGTACCTTTTTTTTCTGAAATTGAAAGAAAAACCACTGTTCTGTTCCAAATGATGTAGGTATCTTTGCCGAACCTCATTAAATTTTTATGTTCTTCTGAATTTGTGTCTATTCTCATTTCTTTATCTTAATTTCTTAACATAATCACTTTATAATTTTGATTTACATATAACATTGACAGTACATGAAATATATGCATTTGGACAACGTGGATTAGTGTGGCATTTTGGCAGCATGTGGTGTGGGGGAGAATTGATTTCAGCTGAGGCAAAAGAATTCTGTCAGAAAAGACAGCGAATTAAATGCTCCTACAGAGATTATGAGCAGAGGCTACTCTTCAATTTCTATTGTCATTGACCAAATCTTGCAGCATCATGTACATTTTACAACATATATCCCATTCAATTCTGTATTTACATATCTAACCTCTAAATTTATTCATGTAAATGTATATTAATTGATCAGTGGTATATTGTGATATATATGTAAATATTATATTTTGTGTGTTAGATATGTAAATTCATTAAATAATATATTTTTTTATTAATATTATACTGTATTATTCTGTAATGAAATTGTACAAAATAATAGATATAGAAAACAACACATTTATGAGCTTTGCTCGCCTGTCAAATTATTCTTCGTGTGAATAAATTAATCTTTAAGATATTAATAAAGTTGATTATAATGTTAAATATATGTAGCTTTATCTTGATTATACATTATTTTTATATATATAGTCGATGATGATCGACGGCGGTGCTAAGCTGCAGCTTCTCCTCAAGACCTCAGGCTCTCTCTAAGTTTTTTCCCCCTTTCATGTGAAGGGTGGAGGTCTATTTATAGGGTTTTTGGAGCAATTAATGCAATTATTTTGATCTGACGGTCAAAATGGCTTCCCTTGATTAGACCGAGTTTAAGAGGCATTTGATGACATTGATGATGTCAGAATTGAGTGATATTGGGCTCGTTGGATTCATCTTGTCGAGACGCTCGATTCGAGTATGGGTTTACTAGTGTCGACATCCATTTGACCTTCCAATCTGCCCTAAAATCTTCTAAAAGTAGTTTAATGACTTGATTTGGGTTTGATTTGACTCGGATTGGTCTAATTTTGATATCATTGTGTTTGTTTCATCAAGCCAGTCAGTTTGAATATAAGTTTACTGAAATTGGAGCTCTGGATGACTCTTTATCAAGATCTGAATGTTTCTTGCTCAAAAAATTGCACCGAGATTCGTATCAGATGATGAAAATTTGTTAGTGGAGTATTATATATATATATATATATATATATATATATATATATATATATATATATAACGTGGGAGCCTCGAACCCTTATAGGTGTGTGGAATTTGTATTTTTTGGGTTTCTTAGCTGGGGATCGGCCTCCCCCCCCCTTATACTATTAATATATATATATATATATATATATATATATATATATTAAAAGGAACGACCAGATGCTATTATAAGAGCCTCCAGGTCTAATGTGTCTAACAATTCGACTACCACCTTCTTAACACCAATTATGACAGAGAAGATTCGAATCCCCGAACTGAGGGGTCTTATACTGTGTGGATGCCAACCAACAGGCCTAGATACGCAGCAATCTTCATTAATATTATATATAACAAGATTTATAATTTATATAAGTTAACTAAAAAATTTTATAATTGAAGAACATTATTAAGCCTATTTTAATCTTATATGCCTTGAGAAAATTGAGTTTATCCTATTATCCAAAATATAATAATAATAATTATTATTATTTTTATCATGGAGACTCTTTTATTAACACTTATCATGAGATAATTACATGGTTACCGGTCACTCGAAACATTGATTTTTACAAATTAATCATTTATGTGATATTTTTGAACTGCAGAACCGATGTATTTACTCATCCCACGAACAAACTATCGAGGATTTGGGGCTCTACCATGAATTTCGATATTTGAGTCATAATTAAAAAAAATGGATGAAATAGAATGGTTGTTTATATAAAAGTTTTGGGGTGTGATATGTAAATACATACGAATTATGTGCTAGGAGTGTAAATTTCACTAAAAAATGGGGGAAATTGATAGAAGATAAAACCTGAAGATGTAAGAGCAGTGATGCTCTTCATATGCAATAATAAATGATACAGATGCTCTAATTGTTTTTTATTTATTGCCAATCAGCCATGAGATGTCTGTTTCTCTCCATTCTTTACATCAATCTCTGATACAATCTTCTTCTTCATAACATTAATTATAATATCACTCAGTCTCAGAAAGAGAGAGAGAGCTGTGTCACTTGAAAGAGAAGGGAAGAAGGAGAAGGAGAAGAAGAAGAAGAAGAAGAGGAAGAAGAAGAAGAAGAAGAAGAGTGGAGTTGAAGACAGCATGTGAAGGCATTAAATGCGAAGAAAGTGGGCATCTCCTAAGACTAGGGTAATGGAAAATTTGTTGTTTCAACGATTGATTCCATTTTGATATCTTATTTTAATAGTTTTTCTTATAATAATCTCCGCCATTACCATTTTCTGAAACAATGCATGGATTGCTACGTGTCCATGTGAATGTCTGCAACAAACATTCACGTCGAGGTCCTCTTTCTCTCTCTCTCTCTCTCAATCTAGGGTTAGGGTTTGCACCATTTCCGAACGTTGGCTGTTTAATATGTCTTTCTCTATCTACGAGAGATGTTGAGACAAAAATAAAGAAACAATTTTGCTGATGTGCAGAGAGGAATCAGAAGGCAACGTAAAAGCCAAACAAGAGCTTTAATTACAAACAATAATTGGATAGGAAGAGCTCACTTCGATTACATAAAACGCCATTATTTAAGCTAATTAATGCATATGAAGACAAGCAGAATAAACTAGAAGCGTGCCTCTGCACACTGCAGGTTCCTTTCTTCATTTTCACTTAAGCTTCTGTTCTTCTGACATGACACTAAATTAAATCTTGAGAGCAAATCACTCACGTTGTATTAAATTAAGTGTTAGGTATGACTCATATATCAGATAAGAGATAAATATTGGAGTGGAATAAAGCAAGCCAACGGAGCTCACGAATGGAGTGAAGTGAAAGCATCTGTCCAATCGGAGGAGTTACGTTATGTGGGTTGGGGGTGCGGGAGCAACTCCTCGCGGTACAGTACAGTGCTAATTTTGTAATTACATATTATACGCCAAGGTTATATATATATATATATTGTATTGTAACCCTAAGGAAATTATGTACTTCTTTTTCTGAAATTGAAAGGAAAGCCGCCACTCTGCTCCCGAGGACGTATGCATATTTGCTGAACCTCATTAAATCTCTGTGTTTTCTTCTAAATTTGTGTCGATTTTTGCATTTTTTGGTCCTAAATTTCTCAACATTAAGGGATTTACATACATATCACTAACTTTTTTTTTTTTTATGTATTTACATATTAACACACCTAAAATTTGATATTTACCAGGTGCCTACAAATGTGTCTCTCACTTAAAAAAATTAATAATGGTAATATTTTTAGTGTAACGTTAACATTTTGATTAATCTATATAGAGGGACAGATTCAGATCAAGTCCAGGTGCAAATCTAGGCAATTTGGCTTTTTACCCATTCTGAAATATCAATTTTGTTTCTTCTGAAATATCATTTTGCCCTTCATTGCCTCAGCCCTCATCCAAAAGAGCCCGCCTCTTGCCTTATACGCGTGCAAAAATGAATTCTTATTGGCCAAGTGTAGATAAAGAAGGACTATCCAGCTTCACTCACTAACCACTTCAAATTCTCCATCAAATAGTAAGAACAATCTTTAAAAAAAAAATTGTTCTTTGGAAAGGTTGCGTACACATTAAACATTGTTTAATGACCCTCACCACATGCACTTAGAGAACATAATGCAATTTTTAATTCCATATGTTTATTGTATGAGTTGGAACTAAGATTCCTAATGATAAAGAATTTTATCCATGTCAACATCTGCATGACTATATCTCTATATGCTAAGAATTTAAAATTTATCCAAATAAAAACACACATCATTTAAAATATACCCTAAACTTCTCCTATTAGTATAATCTCTAGGCTTAATTAGCCCTTACTGTCTCCACCTACCTGTTAAAGCTGCAACTATAAATAAGCACACCCATCAAACTTCCATTTTCACCTCTCTTATTACAACTTACAAGTTAATCAGCCATTAATTTAGCTGCCTAATACTCACCATTCTTCAACAGCCTTTTGTGTAAGATTCAGAATAGCAATAATGGGAGGAAACTCTCCATGTGCTTCCTGCAAACTATTAAGAAGACGTTGCACTAAGGACTGTATCTTCTCCCCTTTCTTCCCATCTGATGATCCTCAGAAATTCGCTATGGTGCACAAAGTCTTTGGGGCTAGTAATGTTAGTAAGATGTTGCAGGTACTCATTTTTTTCCTTCTCTAATCTATATATATATATACATATATATATATTTGTCTGCATCTGAAAAAGAGATATAAGTTGACTCTGAGAAACAAGAACTTAATGGAAAAGATGTTACAAAATGATAAAGGTCTTTGGTTGGAGAAAATATTATGTATGAAGTTCGTATACAAACAGAATTAGTGTATAATAGCGTTGTACACTCTTGCATAATATACGTACAACAAAATACAACACTGTTCTATACAAAGTTCACATGCATATATATATAGACTTCGCACGTAATAATTTTTTACTCGCTTGAGACTCGGCTGGTTGGATAAATTTGGGTAATGATCAACTCATCTTTATCTAATTTGTACTAAAATTTAATAGATTTTTATGAACAATAACTATGAATGCTTCAATATATGGAGATATTAGTAATTTCTACAATAAATTTGAAGAAGTAATTAAATTTTTAATTTTAATTTTTTGAAAATTTTATGAATAAGTAATAGCATAAAGCTTGTTATGATTAGGGTGGGTAGGTTTCAACCCTAAAAAACAAGAAGTTCAGACAGGCCTTCTATATGGCTGGCTAGTGATATAGTCAATGGAAACGATTCACTAAAATACAAAAAAATAAAATAAATAAACAAATATTAATAGAATATCTCACATAGTTCAGCCAAAATCATTCTCTTAAGAATGAAAGTGGGTCCATAACTTGGAGTGATTATTGTTTAAGCATTTTTAGAGAATTTTCTGTGTAAAGAAGTTGACAAAATTATTTCTTCTTGGAAGTGCTTCGATTATTTTGAATATAATTATAAGAGATTAATATAACAATTAGAAATAAATAACTTATACGGTAAAATAACACTCAAAATAATTCCATATATTGATATTAAAGTTTTTTTCTCAAAGTGATGTATAGTCTAAAAAATATTACGTACAGAGTTCGGATGCATCTGAATTCTATGTATAGCAATGTTGTACACTATTGTACACATGTTGTGCAATAGTGTACAACAATGTTGTATATGATGTCAGAATGCATCCGAACTTCATACATAATATTCTCTTCTTATAGAGAGGGGTTCCTTATCATATATTTGTAATAGAAATTTAATTAATATATAAAAAAATTCTCTCACACATAATAGAAGAATAAATACAACATGAGGTCATAGCACTCCCCCTTTATAACAAATAACACAAACAAACTACTAAGTCTTAAATGAATACAGAAGATTATATATATTTCTCATGACTAAACTACATCACAAAATCATAAGAGCTACATTCCAAATTAGAATATATGTCTGTGTGGGTGTGTTTTGAGGGTTGTGGTAATACGACTAAATTTGTATCTATCTTATCCGCACGTAATATTTTTTTCGTGTGCGCACATCTCTAAATATATTTGGTGCATGCAATGCAGGAGCTTCCAGTTCATCAAAGAGCTGATGCAGTGAGCAGCCTGGTCTACGAAGCTAATGCAAGGATGCGAGATCCAGTGTATGGCTGTGTGGGAGCCATCTCCTACCTCCAGAATCAAGTCTCTCAGCTCCAGATGCAGCTAGCTGTTGCACAAGCTGAAATTCTCTGTATACAGATGCAGCAAGACCAGTCCTTGACTCATGAGAATCTCCACGACCAAAACATGATCTCTCCTCAAGATGATAACTCTCTTCTCAATCCCATTCCTCATCAGCTGATGAACTTCGCTTCTTCGAGCAGCGGTTGTCAAGACCCTCTCAAGAGAGAGTCTCTCTGGACATAGTTTTTAATTTGCTTAGCAGCACTGTGCTTTCTTCTTCTTCTTCTTCTTCTTCCTCTTCCTCTTCTTCTAGTAGTTTTCTGTAAGTTGTTTTCTCATGAGTTGACTTTTTTGTTGGTCTCCGTTGCCTTGTAATGAAATCTTAATTAGCTCATGGTGTAAAAGATGTGAATTAAGATGATTGAGAGGAGAAAATATTATATATTTTGTAAGTATGTGCAGATAACGGTAGGTGAATGATCATGTCAGTATAATTTCACTTAGATATGACATGATCATCTCCTACACCAATATCTGTATATATTTACAAATTATGTAATATGTTCTTAGGTAATAGACAATATGTAAGAAGTGTTTTCACGTGAAAAGTTTGGGTTTGAGTTGAGTTTGAGTTTGGGTTTGGGTTTGAGTTTGGGTTTGGGTTTGGGTTTGACAATCTTAGGCATTTGGTGAGATGAGAAAACTTTGATTGTGGTCAATTTTGATTGTTAAGGTTAAGTATAAGATCAAGTTAGTGGGACTGATAATGAGGATTGCTACTGATATTGGCTTGCTTGAATGCATACCATCCAATTCTTATTAATTTATATACCAAACACTTAAATTTTACTTTTTGCATTTATACCACCTAAAACTTTCATATGATATTAGTATGTAAAAATTGAAGTTTAGGTGTTAGATATGTAAATTCTAGAATTTGGGATTTAAGACTAATTTATATTTGTGGGTTTTCATGTCAAATTAATGTTATTCATTTCATGTTAGATGGCCTAATCAATTTTTATGAGAGATTTATCATTATTATTTTACTTTATTAAGTGTGATATTTATTTTACTTTCTTCCTTTCTCCTCATATGTTTTTAATAATCATATTAACTGAATAATTTACTGAATGTGTTTCAGCCATTTGATTGCAACAAACTGATAGAGATTTGTGCTTACACTACATTCTCTTGTTTATATGTAAATAGCCTTATATCTCTTGGTTTGGGATAAAGATTAGTGTCTAATTATTAACTACAGGAGAAGCCGTTATTTGCGGACGCAAATATTAGCGTCTGATTTGTGGGTGATAAGCAGCAAATAATATATTTTGAGAATTGCGTCAGATGTTGCGTCCGAAAATTCGATGGAAAAGCACTCTGAAAAAGGTAAAACTTTGTTTGGAGTAGCGGATTTCGAGTCGAATTTGTGTCGGACTAATCGATGCAAAATCATTACTTGCTAGAGCCAAACTAACTGTGATGCAGACGGAAATCTAATGCAAATGAACTGATATTCTTGTCCCGTGTGCCTAAATTTCATTTCTTTCTTCTTCGCGTCAGTCGTCTTCCCTTCTGCTCAAATCCCTCTCTCTCTCTCTCTCTCTACTTTTCCTCTCCTCTTTCCCTCTCCCTCGCGACTTCACTCAAAAAGATCGCTTTCTCGAACGACAATTCACTTGACAGTCGCCACTAGGAGCTAGCTTAGCTGGGAAGGTAACGACGGCACTCGGCTTAGAGAGACCACTGAAACTCCCGTAGTTCTCATTATTTTGCTTCGCTCCAATCAGAAAACATTTAGGAAGGTAATTCCATTTGCTCCTTTAAATCTTTGTCATTTAAAATTTTATTTAGATATGTAAATGTGGCATGTATGTAAAAGTTGAAGTTTAGTTGTTAGGTATGTGGTATGTATGTAAAAGTAAAAGTTTAGGTTAGGTATGTATATACATATGAATTGAGTGGTATGCATGAATACCTTCATAAAAAATGAAGCCTAGGTGTTAGTTATGTATATACACAAGCATTGAGTGGTATGCATGAATACCTTCATAAAAATTGAAGCGTAGGAGTTAGCTATATAAATACATAAGTATCGAGTGATATGTATTTACCTATCAGTAGAATTCAAATTGGTTTGTTGAAGTGAAAGAATAAATGTATCAAGTCTTGTTCAAATTGATGGTGATATAGAAGGGAATGTTATTACTAAAATTCACATTGGTTGATTGAAGTGGAGGACTGCCATGATCGGGTTTATAGTTCAAAATGATGGTGATATAGATGGGGTTTTTATTAGTAGAATTGAAGTTGGTTGGTTGAATTGGACGAATGCATCGATTGATCAAATGTTTGAAGTGAGGGTAATATAGAGAGTGATGTTATCAGTTGAATTAATGTTGGTTGGTTGAAGTAGAGGGGTTCACTGAGTTTATTCAAAGTGATGATGATATAGATGGGTTATTAGTAGAATTCAAGTTGGTTGCTTGTAGTTGATTGGTTGAACAAATAGTGTCGACTTCTTACTATAAGTATTGACTAATTTTTAATTTCATAGTAGTTGCATTGACCCGTAAAACTACATCTATGTTGCAAGTGGATATCCATAATTTGAGAGATTGGATTTATAACATATTATATACAAGACAAACAGGACCCACATATGAGTTCTTGAATGGCTTTGAGAAATTCGTGCAGGCGGCATCACAGTTGCTCATCTATCGTTTTAAGGGTAAGTTCCGGTGTCCTTGTGCGAAGCATAAAAATCAAACACTTATGCCACGTGAAGAAGTTAAGTTAGATCTTTACCGCAAAGGATTTAAACTTAATTATTGGTACTGGAATGTGCACGGTGAGAAAGAACCTCAAGTTCAATTTGATCAATGAGGTGCCTCGACAATTTAAGCCCTCCCTGCCGAGGAATTTGATCCTAACATATAAAGAAATGGTTCTTAATACTCAGGTAACTCATTTTTTTAGGATCGTTCAACACAAACCTGAAACACCAAACAATGAATTACATTAGTTTTGACTCACTGAGCGCTTTACAACAACTTTTATGGGACGGTTGCACTACACATACAGAGTTATCAGTGGCACGGAGAATACTGACCATCAAATCTGATTTTAACATGCATATAAAAGCATTTAACCAGGTAGCAACTTTATTGAAAGAGATTAACCCTGCAGGGAATTTAGTGTTACATGAACTATACAAAATGGAAAAGTTGGTTTCAAAATTAGGCTTACAATCTAAAAAGATCGATTGTTGTGTTAACGGGTGCATGTTATATTACAAGGTTGATGCAATCGAGAAGAATTATCGATTTTGTGGTGCGGATAGATTTCAACAAAGGGGAAGAAAGAATAAAAAATAAAAAAATGCTCCATACAAGTATCTCTTTTATTTTCTGCTCATACCCCAGCTTCACAGATTGTTCGCTTCCACGTGTACAACCCCGCATAAGACTTTGCACTGCACTGGATCTATTGATGCTAACTGGATGAGTCATTCACCACATGGTGAGGCTTGGAGATATTTTGACCGTTCTTACCGAAATTTTGCTGTTGAAGTATGCAATGTTAGACTTGGGTTATGTGCGGATGGTTTCACCTCGTGCAGTCACGCTGCAACCACATAGTCATGCTGGCCAGTGATCATTACATTGTACAATTTGCCCCCCAATATGTGCATGACTGTGTCATTTTTTCTAAAATTGATCACAACATGTCCACATGGCCCAAAGGAAAAAAATCAACCTCTACTTACAACCTTTAATTGAAGAGCTTCAAATGTTATGGGAGTCGGGTGTGCTTCCTATAACATCGCTACGAAGCAGAATTTTTAATTGGGAGAGGCTCTTATGTTGACAATTACTGATTTCTCGGCCTATGAGATGCTAGCTTGTTGGAGCACAACTAAGAAATTGGCATATTCTGAGTGCATGAATATGTGGAAGGCATTTACATTGAATTATGACCGGAAAAAAACCCTAATAATATAGGTATGCAAATTTTAGATTAGTTGTTACCACTGCTACTTTTATCCTTTTACCTTTGTTGTATTGGGCAAAATATTACACCCGGGCTACGCACGTAGAGGTACATGTGGAGCCCAATCCATGAGAGACATGTGGAATCCCGCAATAACACGCAATAACACGGGAATAACACGAAGGAACATTCCTCGTGTTACTTCGCGGTTAGCGGTATTCTAGGCGGAATAAATCAGTGAATAACACGGAATAACACGGGGAATATTATTCGTGTTATTCCCGTGTTATTCCGCGTTATTGTGGTGGTATTGTAACACCACCACAATGACACATCAATACTACGCGGAATAACACGAGAATAACGCGGAATAACACGGAGGAATATTCCTCGTGTTATTCCGCCCAAAACACTGCTAACCGCGGAATAACACGAGAAATATTCCTTCGTGTTATTCTCGCATTATTGCGCGTTATTACGGGAATCCACGTGTCTCCTGTGGATTCGGCTCCGCACGTACCTTTACGTGCGTAGTCAGGATGTAATATTTTTTCGTTGTATTGAGGCATATCTCTTATTCTCGCTTTTCTTGTTTTTAGACATAGCTACTAGTTGTGTCTTACCTTTAATGCATTGTTTCTTTCTGCTTATGATTACTTTTCCACCAGTACTAATATTTTTTAATGTCATTCCTTTGTTTGCAAATAGCCACAAGTCGTACAAGTGGTCAGCCACCTCATAGACCCTGTGTTCTGGGACTCTTGAGATCACTTACCATAATAGGAAGAGCAATGATTCCACTACTATTGCACCTCCTCATCTACCTGCTGTTGTTACACCTCCTGTGGCACCTCTTCCCCCATCGGCGCTGCTACATCTCTTGCAACACCTCCTCCCACCCTTATTACTACCACCCCTCCTGTGACACCTGCTCGCGCACCTGATGATGTTCTGTCTCCTATGACGTCTGTTGCTTCCACACCAACTTCCTTAACTACTGCTCGCATAGCTCTTGAGCCTGGTAGGTTGACTCTCCGCCCCCACCCCCCCCCCCCCCCTCTCACAGGGTACAGTTATTTGCAGAGGAAGACTCACGAGTCATTTTTAACATTGTATTATGTTTATTCTTCATGTTATATGTTTTTTTGTAACTAATTTGTTTCTTATGTAGATTCATCCCCACAAGTTGTCTGCATCCCTATAAGCTGCTCTTCACCAGGCGAACCGGGCGACGAAAGGGGTCAGCAGATCAGTCCCCAATACAGAGCACTATAGGAGACTAGTAAATTTTTTAAAGATATTTAAACATTAATTCAATTTTTGGAGTAATTTTTCAGCGCTAACCATTTTTGTACGCTACACCGGCCAAGAAATTAAATCATGTCCCTTCATTTGCAGAGCTGCGTGTCTGCATTCATTGGCACCCTGGGACTGTGCAGTGGGTCTTGGAGTATTTCCGATGAGTTGCTATAAGTTAAAAACTTCAAATTAAAAGTTTATTTCGACCATGTAGGAGTTCTAGCAGCTTTAGGAGAGACACTTCGCCTCTCGGGCCCAGACTTCCACCAGCAGCAGTGGTAGTCAGTCAACCATTGTGCAATCCGAGTACGAGCTTTGGACCCAGGCGAAAGAGAGGGTTATGTCCTCAGAGCAAAGGGCATAGCCTTTGAGACCGAACTCTCTCATGCTCCCGTTCTTAGTTCCCCGAGCTTCCACATAATTTTCTCTTCTTCCATAGGCTTATAAAAAACAAAAAATGGTCTTCTTCTCTTTGGAGCTACTAGTTTCTGATTTTTTATCCTCATACACAAAAAAAAAAAAAAAAAAAAAAAAAAAAAAAAAAAATCCTGCTTTGAGGCAACAGCTCTGAAGGCTTATACCCAATTCACCCACCTAGTCCAGCTACAACTTTTGCGGCTCTCCCACGAAGCCCTTTCTGCATGCACACACCATCATCCACTGTATGGCATAAGCAACTGTGTCATCCAAGTCAGGGCATGCCCAAAAAGTTCATTTAGCATAAGCCCTCTCTCGGTATAACAGCCAAAACGGTGCCTTGTCATAGTTGCAATACCAATAAAAGCCATATACAACCATTTCCTTCCTCTTCTATACATAAGAATCTCCCTCTCTTACTTATACATATTGATGTATTCAGTCCCTCCCAAATGTTATCAAATCAAGGATTTAGATAATATATTCTTTGTTGACGAGTATTCTAAGTACTATTGGGCTTTCCCTATGGTGAGAAATAGCTCATAAATACATCTTGCTCATCTTCAAACAACAAAGAAATCATCATCAACTATGATGTCTTCACATTATTAAATAAAATGAGGTAACTGAATGTAAACATCGACATCTCATTGAAACTGCTCGAACTCTACTCCATGAAGCTTTGTATCCTCAAGTTATTGGATGTTCTTCTCATGTTTATGTAGCTTATCAATCATATTTCATCTAAAGATATCAAATTCATCTCCTTATACGAGCTGTTGTACAACACTCCACCTTACCATTCTCATCTCAAAATAAAACCCTTTAGAAGATCTAAGCACTTTAGGACCACATAGGAATGAATTATGTTGATTTTTAGGTGGTAGATATGTAAATACATAGAAATGGAGGGGTATTTATATAGATCTTCCAAAAAATCATTTAAATTTCTGTGTGCCAATAGTTTTTATAAATCTATATGTGACAGTTTCTACACAAATTTCTTTAGTAATATTGCATTTGATATGACCACAAACTCTTTTTAACAAATAAACGCAAATTCACACATAATACTTATAAACTACGCAAAATAATCATTTCTCTTTTTAAAAAAATAAATAATAATCAAATTTATAAGTCTCTGAAAAACTACACAATTTCTACATATTTAACAGCTAAAATTTTATTTTTTACATTAATACCACTTTACACCTATGCATAAAAAAAATGCTTTACACTTCTAAAATTTCATGGTAATATTTTTTAAGTGATAGAAAAATTTGAGTGCTAGAAGAGTAAAATCAAAGTTTAATTGTTAAGTCCTCTTGGTTGAGAGAAAATCCTCTTAATCACTAGGCCAAGATGTCAATCCACACAGCAACAACACCGAGTTTTTATCGCACTAAGTGGGGTCGGCTACACGAATCATTTTTCTCCATTGAGTTCTATCATCATATTTTCATTTAATTCTAACAAATTAAGATCATTTTTTATACAATACGAGCAATTCTTTCTAAGTCTATCTCTGACTTTCTTAACAAAAATTATATCTAAAACATCTACTCTCCAAACTAACTAATCATCAGATGATCAATGTTTAATATGACCAAACTATCTAAGACATCTGTCTCTAATTCTGTCAGTCAGTGGAGCTACACCGACCCTAAAAATAAAGCTACTCGTCCGCATAAGCATTCTCTTTTAAAGCCAACATTACAGGTCTCACCATTACCTTATAAACTTTTCCTTTCAGTCTAAGCAGTACTTTTCTATCACACAATACGCTCGAAGAATTCCTCTACTTCAACCAACCAACTTGAGTTCTACTAATAACATCCTCATCTACATCACCATCACTTTGAACAATATACCCGAAATATCTAAAATGTTCACCAATTTATATATCTAACAAAGAACTTTCATATTTACATCAATACCACTCAGAAATACACCATAACTGACTGTTTAATCAAATATTCCATTTAAAATAATAAATAAATATAAATTAAATTAAAACAAAATAATATATCATCATTCTTATTCCTAAAACAAACTATCTACCCATTCCCCTATTCAACAAATCTCCTTCCTTAGCGAGACTTGCCCCATAATTACTGAACAAACTACTATATTCAAACTCAATCAAACATTAAAGAAAGATTTACCAACATACCATTCAATTCCTTTGTATTTACACATCTAGCATCTAAACTTCAATTTTTACATACATACCACATTACCTATGCATGAAAAATGTATATTCCACATTTTAAAGTTAAAATAGTGGTATTTTTGGCATGAATGTAAAGAAGTTTAGGTGTTTAGATACATAAATACATAGGAATTGGATTCTATGTATTTAAATGCCCCAATATATATCAATCATTTCTTCTTCACATGAGCCCTGGCCATGAAATTAGACTTAAAAAATTTACCTTTGGAGTGCCCACTTTTCTTTGCTGATCTATTCACACTCCCTTTATGCTTCAGCTTCTGCTTTTTATTTTTATGCCTGGAAAGATTTGATGTTTTTAGTACGGCAGACTCAGAATCATTCTCATCGTCATCTTCTTCCTCTTCCTCAAAACTTGCAAAGCCAGTAAGTTTATCAAACTCGCTTTCATCAATGGCCCCTCTCTTGAGTTTTTTCAATAACCGGTACTCGCGTTCCAGTTCTTCGTCATCTTCTTTCGTCCGAACGGCTTTTCGCTGTTTTCCGGTTTTCTTTCTTAACAAAGCTGGAGCATGTTCCAAATTTTGCTTCCCAGTTTCTGGTTTTGGGTGCAGAGATTCTGCTTCTTTCTGGCGTGCTTTCTGTCTTAGTTTTTCACGAGCTTTTTCTCTGGATTCAGGAAAATATTAACAATTGATAAAGTGGAATTACTAGTTAAAAGAAGCATAGAACTATGTTAAGTGTTGTTGAGATGAGAAGACTTAGGTGGACGAGTTGCTTGACAATTAAGACAAAATGTGAGGAAATGAAAACAAATGTATCCGTGAAAGGGATGGTGTAGCTCCAGTGACGGAGTCATCTTAGATGATTTGATCACATTAAACGTCCATTATCTGATGATTCAGTTAGGAGAGTAGATGGTATAGACTCGACTTATGTTAAGAAAGGTAGATACAAACCTAAAAAGACTTGAGCATATTGTATAAAAAATAATCTTAGTTTATTAGAATTAAATGAAAATGTGACTATCAATAGGACACAATAGAGAAAAAAGATTCATTTAGCCAACCGGACTTAGTGGTATAAAAGCTTGTTGTTGTTGTTGTTGATGTTGTTGTTTCTTTTAAAGAAATATAGAAACAAAGAGAAAGAAATAAAAAATGATCCCCCTACAATTTGCAAGGGGTAAGATGACCCACACTATATAAAAGGCTAATTTAATCCCTGAACTATTTTAAAAAGAGCTAAATTTGTCTCCAAACTCTTTAAATATGGGTTAAAACAGTCTTGTTATGTCGGGGGGCCATTTTGGTTCCTACTCAAGTAGTCTGTGGTCCAAATTGACATTTTACATCGTGTGGGCATTCTGGCCCTTTGCACATAATCGTGGGACAATTTTGGTACCTTATAAACAATTCAAGTTAGCTGACTTTGATTAAGAAAAGGAACTTACTTGTATTTGATATTAGAAATATCGACATCATTCATAGGAGTAAAACCATCAATAGATAAAGAATAATGTTTAATCTCAGGCATTGATGGGATCTGCAGTAAGCCATATCCCATTGCCAATTTCCCTATCTCCAGTTCTTTCCATCTGTGAATGAAGGGATTGGGTATCAGAAAATAGAAGTTCTGAGTAACTTCAATGAATAAACGGGGCATTCACATACATGACACACAATTGTTATGTATTTACATATCACACACCTAAACTTTCATATTTACACACATAGCACTCAAAGCTGTAATATCACATTTAAAAAAAAAAATACTAATATCACTTTTTAAAAGTGAAATACACCTTTTCAAATAAAGGTTTAAAGCACCAAAGTGTTGTGTGTGTAAATATGAAAGTTTAAGTGTGGGATATGTAAATACATAAAAATTGTGTGCTAGGTATGTAAATTTCCCTAAAAAAGGGAAATTGAAAACAGATAAAACCTGAAGATGTAAGAGCAGTGATGCTCTTTATAAGCACGAATAAATGACACAAATGCTCTAAGACCCTTTTCCATGACAGCGCGATCTTTAACTGCAGTAGACCTTATCTGCAGAAGTGAGAATGCTTCACAAATTCATTTAAAAAGCATGCATTGAAAGACTAAAAATTGAAAGTAAGATTCCAATATAGCGAGACATTTACCTGAAAATTAAGTCACCCAAACAAAAAATGTGATGACTTAATTTTACTCAATATTTAGAGAAATTGGGAGAATGATGGCAAATATTTTACTCGGAAAGATCACAAAGATGTAGGATTTACTTCCAATGAATGCAATAAGAATCTTGTTGATTCCTAATATGTTAACATTAATCTCGAGGAAAATCTAATGGCGTAAAGATTCATTCCGACCAAAGAAGTGCAGTGCTAAAATGGTCCCTTGATTATTTATAAGGGGTCAATTAGTCTCAAGTCTATAAAAACGTCAAATTCGTTCACATGCTCTTTTAATAGGGGCTGAAATAATCTCCAAGGAGAACTATTTTAACTCACATTAAAAGAGTTTGCGGACTAAATCAACATTTTTACAGACCCTGAGACTAAAATAACCCCCGACAAAAAATCAAGGGACCGTTTGATACTTTTCGTGAACAATATTTTAGTCTGGATATCCTAACCCTTTTATTAATTTATTTATTTAGTAGGTTCGTAGGGGTGTAATTTGGAATGGGAGATAGAAAATCCTCTACAATAATGTCACATGTAATGCTTAAATAAAAATAAATAAATAAATAAATAAAAGAAACATCACGGCGGAAGCTCACATAAAACTCTTTTATTTTAGGGCAGGAAATAAAAAAGTTAACAACCTAAAGTATTGCAGCATGTTGATAATGAAAATTGGGAGCTCATGTGTAAAATTCCGAGGTTCAAATAACAAGAATTAATAACTTCTCGAGTCCCTACACCAGCAAGTTGCCATGCACCAATTTTGTTAAACTATAAATAGGGCACTTACATACGGCACCACCCAATTCTTATGTATTAACATATATAACATCTAAACTTAACTTTTTTATATTTATACCAACCAAATCTTTCATATCACATAAAAAATACCACTATTGTAACATTAAAAAAGTGAAATACACCTTTTCATGCATAGATAAGGTGGCCTATATGTAAAAAAATTGAAGTATAGGCGTTAGATATGTAAATGCATAAGAATTAGGTGGTATGTATGAAAAACTTCATATAATATAAATGTCAAACACGAATTAAAACCAAATGTTTATTACTATATATTTTGCATTAATGATGTGGGGAATTTGACGGATCAATCTTCTGATTGCTCTTAAAATGATTCCTTGAACAAGTGCTGATCATTTCAATAGAAAAAAACTTGCTAGTTTAGTGTTAGCTAAACTTAATGATCCTTGAATACAGTTCAGTCCTCTCAAAGATGTCATAAGATAAAGGTATTAAGAAAAAACAGAAATACAAAAAACCATTGAGCAGATATTGTACAGTAGCGCATCATGCTTTCATGACATGAGTTTTACTCTGCAGCACGGTCTTATTGTAAGTTATAATTTAGAAAAGGGAAATTTACATACATACCACACAATTCTTATGCTTTTACATATCTAACACTTAAAATTATATATTTATATTTATAGCGCCTTGGTTTTAGAAACTATGCATAAAAAGGTGTATTTCAGTTTTAAAAAGTTTAGTTATAATTGTGCGTGTGATGTGATCTCAAAGGATTGAGATAAGAAAGTTAATGTGTTCGATATGTAAATATATTAAGAATTATGTGGCATGCATGTCAATGCTCCTTGAATAAAATAGATAGGCATGGAACAAAAATACAATATTCAACAATTATGATATAAATGTTAAAGTCAAACATAATATGACGCATAAAAATGTAAAAGAAACTTGCCAAAGGAATAACATCGAGAGCCGGGGAGAAGCATTTTCTCTCTTGAATAGGCACCCTTCTTAGACTCAGAAGCTCAACGTAAGCATCTTCCTGTAAAAGGGGCAATATAGGTCAAAATAACTCCTCGTATAACAATTTGTAAAATTAAAAGCTCTGAAAATAAGCAAACCTTTGGCAAGATAAATACAATGGCATTTCCTTGCCTTCCGATCCGTGCCGTTCTGCCGACTCTATGCACGAATACATTAGGATCTTGTGGAGGGTCATACTGATACAGTAACAGAACAAATTTGTTAAATTATGATATGTTGAAAAGCTCTCAAGTCTGATTGTCAGCAGCAAAGCTCGCACTAAGAAAAAAAAAACATTTTCATTCATTATCAATTTCTGAGAATAAAATTGAAATTCACAAATCATAACTGGGATTCAACATTCTTCAGAATATGAAATAAAACAAAAAAAAAAAAAAAGGCCACCTTTTCGCCATCAATTCCGATCTCTTCACATGCAAAGCTCTGATAGTGCTTTGTTTATTCGGTCACTTAAGTGAATGCCGCAAAAAGGGCAGCGAAAAATGAGAGGGCCCAAGACAGTATCTCATGGAGAACAGGGAAAAACCACTAGAGGAAATAAAGTAGCTACCTTATTTGAACAAAATAAGTTAGCCATCTTTCTCTATCAAATTCGATTCTTAAAATGTAAAGCTCTGATAGTGCTTGGTTTAAACTAATATTAAGATAAAATGTAATATGATGGGTAAAAAAATTAGTGCATGAAACTAATATTAAGATAAAATCTTGGACTACAGGTAATTAATGAAACTAGTTGATATTATAATTCATAGATAGATAAATATCTTATACATTCAAGAAACTAAATAGGTTGGAGAAAATGTTAAGGAGATTGATAGCTTTGTTTTTAAACTTTGATATTCAGGTAACAGTCGCACTAGAAATAATATAAGTGTAATTATATATAAGAATTTGAAAAATAATGTTGTAAAAATTAAGAGAATTGGAAATATAATTATAGCTCTTATAATTGTTGTTGATACTAAGATATTTAATATTCTAAGTGCTTATGCCTTCAAGTAGGTTTAGATATAGGTGTTAAAGAAAAATTATGAAATGACTTAGAAGAGTTAATATAAATGATATCATTTGAAGAAAAAATTTTTATTTAAGGAGATTTAAATGGATATGTCAGTAGAGTGATAGAAGATTTTAAAAATATTCATAGTTATTACGGTTTTGGAGTGATTAATGAAGAATGTAGAGTTATATTAAATTTTTCTTTAGAGTATGGTTTTGCTATTGTTAATACTTTATTCAAGAAATGAGAAAAATATATTATTACTTATAAGAATGAGTATAAAAAAACACAAATTGATTATTTTCTTAAGAGAACAAGAGATCGTTGAGAATGTCAAGATTGTAAAGTCATTTCAATTGAAAATTTAAGTACTCAACATCGATAATTTGTTCTCGATTTTAAGATGAGGAGTTGTAAAATAAAGAATACTAGGAATCATTGTCATAGAGTTAGATGAAGATCTCTAAAAGACACAAATAAGTTATTTTTGAGTAAACTGATTTCAAGATCTTGGATTTTTATGAAGCAAATTTTATGTGGTATATAGTAACAAACACTATTAAACAAGTGACATAAGATGTACTTGGAGAATCAAAAGAAAAAATTTCTATAAATAAAAATAATTGGTGGTGGAATAATAATGGGGAAGAAAAGAAAATATAATAAGTTGTGGAATAAAAATTAGTTTAAATGTAAAAGCTTGGTGAACTAGAAAAGATATAAAATGGTAAAATGATCTATAGGGGGTCTAAGAGAACAATCTGTGAAGCCGAAAATTTTGTTATTAGTGATTTTTATAAAAGATTATATACTAAATATGGTATAAAATATATGTATACAAATAACAAAAAGAAAATGAAAGGTAAAGAGTTAACTCAAGTAAAGAGTATTAAAGATGAAAATCAAAAAATATTTTTCTTGGAAAAAGATATCAACATAGGTGGGTGAGTTATTTTGATAAACTTCTCAATGGAGTATTTGAAAATATAGTCAACCTTAGTGATCTTAATATCGTCAATAATAATAAAATGTTTTATTTTTATCACCGCATTAGTAAAAATAAAAAAGATGTTGAAAATGCTTTAAACAAAACCAATTGTACAAAGTATGTAGGACCTGATGATATTCTCATTGAAGTGTGAAAATATTTAAAAGATTTGAGAGTTTCTTAACTTGCTAAATTCTTTAATATTATTTTAAAAACTAAAAAAATGTATGAAGAGTGGTGGAAGAGCATTTTAGTCCCTATTTTTAAGGATAATTTTGATGCACAAGAGTATGCAAATTATAAAGAAATTAAGTTAATGTGTCATACTTTAAAATAGTGAGAAAGGGTAATTGAACATAGGTTAAGACGTATTATAAAGATTTCACATAATCAATTTGGACTTATGTCAGACGGGTCTATTATGAAAGCTATACATTTATTGAGAGGTTGATGGAGAAGTATAGAGAGAATACAGAGGATCTACATATGATTTTTATTGATTTAGAAAAAACTTATGAAAAGGTTCTAAGAGATATCCTTTGCAGAGTTCTAGAGAAGAAAGGTGTTGATATGACTTATATTCAAGTCATTAAAGATATGTATATTAGAGTTATTAATTGTGTTCGAACATAAGGAGGATTCATCAAATATTTTCTTATTTCAGTTGGATTACATCAGGGATCGGCTTTAAGCCCATATCTATTTGCTTTAGTTATGGATGCTCTTATTGGACATTTATAAGAGGATGTACCTTGGTGTATGCTTTTCGTTGATGATATCCTTCTTGTGGATAAGACTAGA
The DNA here is from genome assembly GCA_022702705.1 of Papilionanthe hookeriana x Papilionanthe teres. NCBI lineage: Eukaryota > Viridiplantae > Streptophyta > Magnoliopsida > Asparagales > Orchidaceae > Papilionanthe > Papilionanthe hookeriana x Papilionanthe teres. Next base: position 24,442,313 of record CM040439.1, on the reverse strand, counting down.
GAAAGAGCTCAGAAAAAAAACTTGTTTACATTGGAGTCTAAAGACCTTCATTTGAGTAGAACTAAAACTGAATATATGAAATGTAATTTTAGTAGTAGTAGCTCTAGTGACAGTTGTAACTAAAGGTGATCAAATCATTAAAATGTGTGAATGTTTTAGATATCGCGAGTCTATTGTACGAAGTGATGGTGATATAGATCGGGATGTTATTAGTAAAATTCAAGTTGGTTGGTTGAAGTGGATGAATGCTTTGGGCCTATTTTGTGATAGAAAAGTACCGCTCAGACTGAAAGGAAAAGTTTATAAGATGGACAAAAATGTTGGCCTTTAAAAGAGAAGCATAAAACCGAGTTTGGTGTCGAGCTGAGAATGCTTAGGTGGATGAGTGGTTTTACATTTAAAGACAAAATGTCAAATGAATATATCCGTGATAGGGTTTGTGTAGCTCCAAAGGCGGATAAAATTAGAGAGAGTCGTTTTAGATGGTTTGGTCACATTAAATATCGACCATCTGATGATCAAGTTAGGAGAGTAGATATTTTAGATTCAAATTATGTTAAGAAAGGGAGAGGTAGACGTAGAAAGACTTGGGCTTATTGTATAAAAAAATGATCTTAATTTATTAGCATTAAATGAAAATATGACACTCAATCGGACGCAAGGGAGAAAAAAGATTCATTTAGTTGACCCCACTTAGTGGGATAAAGGCTTGATGTTTTTGTACTATTTTCGCCTTTATATCGATATGTTTGCATTAACATCATAATTAATCAAATAAACATGCAATTTTCTATGGTTTCTACATGGTATTAGAGCCAAATCGTGAGCCTCTTTTACTTTGCTTGCTCGCTTGGAATTTGACCCTACGTTGCATCTAGCATCTCATTGCTCTAGTCACTTCACCTATAGACATGTTTGTGCCTCTCTTTCGATTCAAATTGCTTATCGCTCTCGTCTCTCATCAAGGAGGTATTTCCCTTCGAATTCACTCGGTTCTGCTTGGTTCCATTGCTTTAGCACAATTTCACTAGCTCGACTCATCTCCATAGTCTCAATCACGATCATCACTAAAATCTTAGTCTCACTTGAAATTCTATCCTTTATCTTGCTAGATGCCTGACTCTTGATAGCCTGGATCGTTTATCTTATCCAACTCAAGCCTTGTCAAGAGCATGACAGACCCAACTCAAACCTTGTCAAGAGCATGACGCTTGGTACATCACTGATCTATCTTCCTCTATCACTTATTTTATCTCAACATCCTTATCTAGACAATGCTCATAACCCATCCGTCTCAACAACAACTAGACAATAGCCCGGAAGTCTTTAGGCTTACCCACATTTAGCACGAGGCCGACCACTCAATTGTTCTAACATTGATTTGACACGGGTCAGCAATATGAAAACCCGTCAAATAACTCTCAGCTTATATCTCACAATTCTTGTACCGTACAAACTCTGAAAGTTTCTTCCTGTAGAATTGTGAGTGTGGGAGATATTGGAATTACTAGAACTATTATATTAACATTTTAAAATTATCACAAATCCTTAATATTTAATAAAAAAACGATAGTATTTATTATAATATATCCTAACTATGACGATATTCTCCTTAATTGTATTCCTCTTCATTCTCGTCTCCTAAATTTATACAGAAAATTGTAATAGCATCATGATTTCTCAGATTTAAATGCATTTTTACATGCTTTCCTATAGTTACCATGGCTCAAATGTCTTGCTAAGCTCCGCATTACCAAACTTGTATGAGCTTACACTTGAAGAATATATATATAGTTTGACATGGTTCACAGCCATAGCACACTTCAACTGTTGGAGTACCAAGGAATCATATAAGGTAACATACAAGAGAACGTACATTTATTTACCAAATTACAACATGAATTTTACCTGCACGATCCAATCCACGCCAGGAATATCTAATCCCCTCGCTGCTACATCAGTGCATAGAAGAGCACCGCTTAAAAGAGCAGAGAAAGATGACAATGCTTTCTCCCTAGCAGTCTACAGAAAGTAAAAAGTAATGAAACAGGATAAGAGGTGGCAATAAAGTACCAATTTCAACGGTTAATGATGTTAAACAACCTGCTTCATCTTCCCATGGAGAGGAATTAAAGGAAAGCTTTTGAGAATAGAAAGTTGTGGTAGAACAGTGCCCCAGTAGTCGACGCAAGCACACGTCATGAAATAACTGAAAGTAGTAAGCAATAATTACATGAAAACACTAAAAACTTGCATGCATAGAGACTAGAAAGGAAAACAGATGTTCATTCACATTCTTACATTATTATCTTTTTTGATATGTTCTGCATCAAGAATTCAACAAGATGAGATGACTTTTTCTCTGCTTCACATAACAAATACTGCAAGAAAGATACAAAAAAAGTTCAGAATCATGCAGATAGTCGAATAGCTAAATATCCAAAATCAAACATTTGAAGTTCAATAATCATGGAGATCGTCACAACCGGGCCCGGGACTTGGAATTAACTAGGACGGGAACGGACAATCGGAAGATGGATATCAATTCTCTTATATTCAATTTCTATCTCTAATAGTTCCAACACGCAAACATTCGTGAAAGAGCCACTAAAGAAAGAAATTAAAATTAACAAAAACAAAAAAATTGAACTTTTTCGTGTTGTTGTTCTCGTCTCTTTTACGCATTTGCTCATCTTCTATTTATTTTGTTCAAACGTTTAAAACATAAAAATAATATTAAAACAAAATAATGAGTTATCTAAAGATGATCTAGGAATAATCACACCTCTAAACTACAATATTCCATGGAGAAAAATTCAATATGTATGCTTTGAGTCCATAATAAATCATATAATATACTGGCCTTTCATATTTTATAAGATTTGATATATATATATATATATATATATATATATATATATATATATATATATATATTTTTTAAAAGGGCAATTTCAGTGATCAAAAAGAAAGGTTACATCTAAGATGGGGTATGTCCAAACAATCCCCATTTAGCAAAAAAAAGACAAAAAAGGGGATGATATATTATGACAAGTAATAGAGAGGAAGAAGCTTCATATGCAAGGTGGTGAGTCGGTTTGTTGCCTTCCCTCGGAACATAAGACCAGATGATTTGAGTAGAAACACCAGATGCTAAATTTTTTTTATCCAATATATCAGATACCAGGGGGGAGGTCTTCAGTTGAAGGATGTGTAAGAGTTAGTAGAATCCGGTCCACATGTATATTGTTTAAGCTTTAGAGCAAAGCCAATTTCAACTTCAAAAGATAGATTATGGTTTCAGCTTCAAGAGCATTTAGAGCCTCAATAGGAGCAGAGAAAGTACCATAAACAATGCCCTTTAAAGTTCTCGCAAAGGCCACCAATGCTAGCCGCTTACTGTAGAGTAACTTCCATCAGTGTTTAGTTTCACCCAATGCTGTGAAGGGGCCCTCCAAAAAACTAACTGGACAGCAGGAGGGTTTACTCTCCCAGGTGAATTAGAAGATGAACCATTCAACTTTCTGATAAAGGACTGACAGTGTAAGCTTATCTTATGAGAGCTGACAGGAAGGGTTTGGTACTTGCGACGATTCCCGCCACTCGGATAAACCGGAAGATAATGAAAGGAATATGTATTTTTGAATGATGTTTCCAAGAATCCCAGTGATCATTAATATTGGACCAATTGGTAAGAAGGTACGATGGTACTGTTCTCCTGTAAGTACAAGACACCAAACACTTCCGGAGACTTCACAATGCAACATCAGTGTATAAGGCTTTCTCACGAGCAGTGGCATAGATGACATCCGGATGGTCCTCCGATACCTTTAAGTTTTAAAATGTCATCGGTAGGAAGAAATTTTCTAAACAACCTCCAAGTGAAGAAGGCCATGGATGGGGTTATGTTAGCTTTCCAAACACATTTTCTCCAATCGATAGATTGCCATTGGTAGTGAGAGTGATAAATAAACTTGGACAAACTTTGATGGGAGCCATTTTGGTAATAAGTCATCGGAGCGGAAGAATTGATAGGGAGATCCAAAATACTTTCGACAATGTGGGGGAATTAACCTCACTAATCTTGGAGAGGTTCCACTTACCATGTACCCAAAGAATCAGATACATTAATTATACTAGAGTTAATGGGTTGATATTCCTTCAAAGAGTGATTCCCCAACCAGTTGTCGAGCCAAAAATTGATTTGGCCTTCACCCACATCCCAAATGAAAAGAGTTTCAAGAAGATCTTTAACCTCGGAGAAGAGCTTTCCAGCTTCTAGAGTCCCCAATTTAGGATTCACAAGTGATGGATGAGAAATGGGACAATATTTACCTTTCATAAATCTTGCCCATAGAGAACATTCGTTGTCCGAATCTAACCTATTACTTATGATGAGAAAATATGGCTCATGTGTACTAAATTTTTAAAGCCCGATCCACCGAGACGCGATAGGATAGCAGATCTTGTTCCAAGAAATTCGAGTGATGTTGTTTGTGTTGACCAAGCCATAAGAAGCTTGTTGAACGACACTTCCAACATTCTTCGAGTGTTCTTTTTAACTTGATCATTTGAAGGATGTACGAGGGGTAAGTAGTGAGAACCGATTCGAGGAGCGTCAATCTTCCCCTATTAGCATGTAAATGAGGTGGTCCAAAGATTGGATCTTGGAGGTCACCTTTTCACCACCTCATCATAGTGAGATTGCTTCCTTTTGCTCTCGATCAAAGGGAATCCTAAATATTTGAGGGGATAAGTAGTAGTGGAGAAACCGATGAGATCTTTAATCCGAGTAACCCGGTTAGGTGGCAACTGTTGCTAGGAAGGAGTTGGCATTTTGATTTATCGAAGGAAAGTTCGAAGCATTCTGAAATAGTCCAACAATTTCATAACCTTCCTAATAGCTAGCTTGCTCCTATTGGTGAACAAAATGACATCATCTCGCATATGCAAGATGAGAGACCATACGATTTGATTCGTGTAGGTATCTCGGATAGGGTGACTCTGTCGTGTGAATGGTTAATCAACCTCGACGGATAATCAAAAGCTAAGTATGAAAATGTAAGGGACAAAGGATCCCCTTGCTTAATGCCCCAGAGCGATAAAGGAGCCATGACACTCTCCATTGATTAAAATGCTATAGTGAGAATTGTGAAGCCACATTTTGATAAGTAAACAGAAATCCTCAGGGAAGTTCCTAGCTTGAAGAGTCTGTAGAACAAAATCTCAGTTTATTGTATCATAAGCTTTAGCAATGTCCAATTTAATGATAAGATTGGATCCTCTACAAGGCATGTCAATCTCCAACAATGAATTCTCGTGCTAATGAACATTGTCGGTAATGCTTCTTACTTGGACAAATGCAGATTGGTTAGGTGAGATTAAGTCATCCAAAGAATGTTACATTCGGAAATAATAATTCTACCGATGACCTTAGAAAATATCGTGGTTAGATTAATCGGTCTAAAGTCCTTCCATGTAGATTTATTATTTTCCTGGGAATGAGAATAATTGTAGTAGCAGATGAAGTATTCGGTAATTCTATACCACGGAAGAAACATCGAATAGCCGGAGTAAGATCTAACTTGATAGTCTCCCAAGCCTTCGATAGAATCCAAGCAGTATATCCATCGAGTCCAGTAGCTTTTTATGGATCCAAGGAGAAAAGAGCCTCTTCGATTTCATCTTCCTCAGTGGAGTAGATAGAGTAGTACCATCAAACCTGGTTTTCGGTTGGGTAAGATCTCGGTTGAAGTAGAGGACCGATCGGAGGGTCGAGGTTAAACAACCGATGAAAAAATTGTACGACAGAATTAGCGATAGACTGGTACGGTCAACCAATCGCCCCGTCCCCTTTAATTTTAGTTATAGCATTTAGCTTTCTCTTATAATTTATGACAGCATGATAATATTTAGAGTTTCTGTCCCCCTGTGCAAACTATTGACATGCAGCTTTCTGTTTCAGGAATTGTTCTTCAATATCTATAGCTGCCAAGAGTTGCTGATTAGCCACCATTAAATCATTGTCATTAACACTACCTTCCAAGTTAGCTGTCTAATCGATTCACAATTTCCTCGACAGTGAGAAAATTGTGAATGAATGTTGTCAAACACCTTCCAATTCCAATCTCGTAGCTTCTTAGCTAATCTTTTTGTAGCATCTTCAATTTAACATATAGGATTGTTAAATGTATAGGGAAGGGTTCCGACCAAGAAGATTGAACAACATTATGGAAGGTAGAGTGAGAAGCCCATACATTCAGATATCTAAAATGGGCTTTACTACGAAAGCTCTGGAACGACAACTTAACCAGTAGGAGGGAATGATCTGATCCAGCCCTGGGGAGATGATTCACATTGGTTGAGGTAAAGAAGTTAATCCACTCTTGATTAGCCAAGAATATATCTAGCATTTCCCAAATCCTGCCTCTCTTCCAAGTATAATCTGATCCTTCATAACCCAAATCAAAAAGTCTAGCATCTGAAATATTATTGGAAAAATCAGTTATTTTCCTGATATCAGGTGTCCTTCCTCCTTTCTTTTCACTGGGATTAGCTATACAGTTGAAATCCCCACCAACTATTCACATTTCAGACATGTTGCTACTGATCTGATGTAATGAGTTCCAGAGATCATCTCTATCAGCTTGGTTGCACCCAACATAAATAAAAGTGGCCAATCCAGTCACCTGCTCAATGTGAAAATGGATGTGAAGGAACTGAGGGTGGTCTAATAAAACAGTCACTATCATTTTTTTCTCGTCGAAAAGCAAACTTTGTTGGAACAGTTGGCAACAAAGTTAAATTGAGGAAATTTATTGGTAATTCTTGTGATGTTATACTGAATCATAGGTTCCAAGAGAGTAAAGGCCCAAAATTTATGAATCCTATTAAGATTCACCAATCTATTAAGGGAGCCCTGGGCAGCAGCCCCCCTAATATTCCAACACAACATGTTAATTATTAGGAGTCATTCCACTCCTAGTGAGTCTAGGAATGGAAGATACAAGTTGTTCTTCGAATTAGCTCTGGTTGAATTATGTTCTCGAAGACGAGTTCCTCAATTCTAGCGGTAGCTTTTTCTTTTGGAATGGTAAACGAATCCAACCTTCAACAAAATCAGATAGCAACATTATCAAAACACACGAGTTCGAGCTACGAGAGGAAGGCAACACAATGGGATCCGGATATGAAGTACTTGGTGGAAGAATTATTTGTGTAGGTAGAGGTGCTGACTCTGATAAAGCATGTTGTCCTGGGTCCAAAGGTGACACAGGTAAGTGTTCACTAAAATCATCTGTTGGAGGGTTACCAGGAAGAGGTTCAGCAGTAGAAGAATAAGGTTCAACAGAGGGAAGACAAGAGGAGGTGTCCAACAAATCAATACCAGCAGGATCTGTAGCAAGATGACCAACTTTCTCAGCATTCCCATTAACAATAAAACCTTCCTTTTCAGGAGGTGCCAAAGGGTCCAACTGGAGGCCAGGCTTATTGGAAATAGGAGGGATAGCTGGGACAGAATCAACAACTAGGTCAGAGGGGGCCACAACCGGTGGAGGTTTTTTCCTTAGTTCTGGCTTCAACCTGTAGCACCTGTCCATAGAGTGACCAAACGTTTTGCAGTGTAAACAATAGTAAGGCCTCTTCTCCATCACAATTGGTTGCCAATATCCATTGTGTGCAGTCCCAAGCCACAATTCTTTCACATCTGGTAGAGTGACATCTCTTTCGATTAACATTCTAGCACCTGAAGGCCTAGTAACTTCAGTGGTTGGGTCATCAACAAGTAGTGGTTTGCCCAAGGCTAGCCCAATATTATAAAGTGTATGCTTCTCATAAAAGTGCAGTTGTAGTTCGAGCAAATTAAACCGGATGGGGCAATAGGAGGTTCAAGAGAAGGGTCAAATTCGAGTGACCATTTCAATATCTTCATCAATTTCCTTCAATTGTAATAGCTTTCATGGAGAAAACTCTAGCATAATCATCTTCCAAACTTAATTGGATGATCACATGCCCGCCATCAAATAGTCCCACTTTCCACGAGTCAAAAAGTTTCAAATTTTCAAACACCTTCTCGATAAGCTCCATTCGAGGATGGCCAAACCGAAACTTTCCAACCAAAGTGAATTTGAACCTATCGCCCAAAGTGTTTATCTCCTCGATGAAAAAAATTGCGAGCTTCCCATTTTTCTTACCGATCGGCTTAATAAACTGACTATCAGCGTTGGGTATCCCATGAGCGACATCATGGAAGCTCTGTGGAAAAACTCCCTTACCACAAGATGGAGAAGAAGCCACAGCAGAAGCATAAGAAATTTTCCCCCCCAAGGGAGGGTTACTTTCCATTGTAGGATCGCAGGTGCAGAGAGGGCACGGAGAGGGCAGTGAACGGAGCAAAAAGGAGACGCTGAAAACGATCACAGCAGGAACAGGCACTGCAACTCGACGAGGCGAGGAGGCAAGCGGTCTTACCGACGCCGCGCATCACAAGGACGAGGTGAGGAGGCGAGCGGCCCCAACCCTAGCGCCGTCGTCCCGGAGCTAAGCGAAGACGACGGAAGCTGCAGTTACGAAGATGCTCTGGAGCGTGGTCCTTGTGCGATGCGAAACGAAGCGAAGACGATGGAGGAAGTCGCCGCCGAGCAGTTTGGTCAGCCGGAAAATTACCGCCGGAAATCACCATCGCGAAACCCAGGCAGAGCCCTCATCGCGCTTTTTTTTTATTTGATATATATATATATATATATATATATATATATATATATATATATGCTGATCTTTCATATTTTATAAGCAATCTGATATATATACTTATAAGTAATCTGATATATGTTAATGCATGCATCAATATTTTTTTCTAAATGAACATACTCAATCTACTATAAAATTGGAACGACACGGAGAAGATTCGCATGGCCCCTGTGCAAGGATTACATGCATAAATCGAGAAATAATCTGAGTAATTTAAGTGGAGGATTAAGCTAATAAAGAGGTCTCATAATAATTGAGGTGAGTAATTATATTTTCTAAATTCCAGTAATTATTTTTGCTTCAAATAGTATGTTTGATTTCATGTATCCCTAGTTCAACAATAAATTATTCATATTGTCAGACAGGATAGATATGCATGTTAAATATATTTGCATGAAAGTTTAATTTAGGATGATACCAGATCATTGTCTGACATTAGAAGAGATATACATATTAGTTTTATTGTACAATCACATATATATGTCACATTATTATTTATCCTCTAGAATTTTAGTAAATACGCGCATGTTGATTGATTTCATGACTTATAAATATAGTAAGTGTGCATTATTCATCAACAAATAGAGATAAATGTTTCATAAAAGAGAATGCATGACATGAAAGAATGAAAGAACTTATATATGAATGCTTGTATGTGCATGTTCAGAGGAGGAGCTCACTCCCTAATGATATAAGCAGGAGACGCCAATGTTATGATGTTAAATCACCCCAGACAATTATGATGTTAAATCACTAACCACTGTGCTGACAGGATAATATCGATCATGATAGAGTAGACCAGAGCTTAACTCCCCAGATAATTGTGATGTTTACATTGCTAATATGCAGACAGGATAATATCGTCCAGGGACAGGCAAGGGTCTTTCCACCCTACATAATTGTGATATGTAGATCACTAAACGTTGTGCCGATAAGAGCCGACGGGGCAATATCAGCCAATGATGTGTTAGGTTTTATTAACGGTGATCTTCAAAGTAGACAGATGTGTATGTAAAGAGTATAAAGTAAAAAATAAAGTTAAAGTAAATGTTTATAGTAAATTGAGTATGTTCATTTAGAAAAAGATTATTGATGCATAAATTAGCATATATCAGATTACTTATAAAATAAGAAAGACCAATATATCATGCATGTATATCAGATTACTTATAAAATATGAAAGACCAACATATTTTGTATATATATCAGATTTCTTATAAATATGAAATACCAACATAGTATATGATTTCTTATAGAATCACATAACATATTGAAATTCTCCTTGTATTATTGTAGTTTGGAAGTGTGATTACTCCTGAATTATTTTTAGATAACTAATTATGTTGTTTTAATATTATATTTAGGTTTTAAACATTTGAACGAGACGAATAAGAGGAGCAAATGTATACAGAAGACGAGAACAGCAGCAAGAAATGTACAATTTCTAATTGTTAATTTTAAGTATTTTCTTTAGTGGAACTTTCATGTATTATTTTGAATATTAAATTGTTAGTGATAGAGTTAGAATAGTAGAGATTTGATTTTCACTGTCCGACTGTTTGTTCCCGCCTTGGTTAATTTCAAGCTCCGGGCCGGGTCGTGACAATGATAACAGTAAATCAAATAAAATAAATGAGAAGAATGACATCACTAAAGTTTTTTTACTATTCTTACAGTTATTTCCATACAAATTTCTCTTGGCGGACAGCCTCAGGTTGTGGTGCCACAAATGGTTAATCCTCCTTGAAAAGATTTTAGGGGATTTTAAATATTTATATCATGGAGCATCTACATACATAGAACCCAATTCCTATGCATTCACATATCTAACACCTCAGCCTTAACTTTTACATTTATACCACCCAAATCTTTCATATAACATTAAAAATACAACATTTTAACTTCTAAAAAGTGAAAAATGCACCTTTCCATGCATAGATAATGTGGTTTGTATGTAAAAATTGAAGCTTAGGTGTTATACATGTAAATACGAAGGAATTGAGTGGTATGTATGTAAAACTTCCAATCTTTATTACCATTTATCCATATTATGTTTAGTATAAGTGAACCATGCAAGTTATGGGAGAGTGGTAGATGGAACACTGACAAAGTACAGATCCTAAAGAATTCTACCATTGAATAATAAAGTATATTGAACTCTAAAATGCTTTGTTTTCAGCACAACAATTGGTTTCTTTACACTTTTATCTATCTACAATAGCATGTATTATTGATCCATGAAGAAAAATTTAGTAATAATATTTTGATTTGGTATATCAAACTCCAATGGATTTATTAAACAAAATCATGACTTGATTCCATACAGAAGTTTCAATATGATAAAATTAAATTGAGTACTGAGAACTTATTTCGTTCTCGGTTATGGGCATGACTGTTTCTAGAGGCTCACTAGCCAATCAACTTTTAGCAGCTTTTCAAACAACAAATCATTCATCTTGATGATAAGAAAAAATAATTATCTCCAATATCTTGATGCACATTTGTATGATGCACTAAACATGTGTTATCAAACGCCTATTACATAATCACTGACTAAAGTCTTGTTATTAAACCCAAATTAGATGCTCGATGGTTCAAGATTTCTCCTAATATAGTGTTTTGTATGTTATTAAATCCAACAAAGCGCCGATCAAGAAAAACACTTGTGTCACCTTTGTGTAGTTTATCACTATTCTTCTTGTTATTCTCCACTCTCACTTTCTTCACCGTAGGCAAATTATATCTCTAGATCTTCCGTCCCTAGCAAGCTACATCTTCTCAACAATCAACTCTCATGCATCGGTGTGGTCTTCTCTGCACCAACTTGCTGGGTTGCTCTGCATCAAACCACTGTTACTCTTGATTTTCGAGCATTTTTTATCACTTAGTTCCTTAATATGTATTCTTCCTGCTCTAACTTACAAACCAAGTATTTTTTTCACTTCTCCTTGCATTTCCATCTCAATTTTATTTATTGACTAGATTTTGCATTCATATTTCGATATAATTTCCAAGTTCAAATTTGAAAACCAGCTTCAAATTTCCATCTCAATCTTATTTATTTTAAGCTTTACAAAAATTTTAAATCATGCATTCTTTTTTATTTTAAATCATGCGGATTAGGTTTTGTTAGTTCAATGGTATCATTACTATTATTATTATAGAAATCATGAAAATTTAGATGACAAAAGCATAACATCAATTTGCCATTATGCATTGAATTAAAAAGAAGGAACTCAAGCTTCACAGTATGCTTTGCGCTTTGAAATCACAAGTTCATCGTAAGTTCAACTTGTTATCCATTAAGAAGGTTATTAGGTTAACAATTACTAGCTTCCAAATTTTCAATTCATCATCATAGCTCGCATCCATCTACATTGGATCTTAGTTATAACAGCATTTCAATTCGCCATTTTATAAGTTTTTTATAATTAAATCTGCATATTAATCTATTAAATGACGATGATATTGGGACCCATTTATAATTGGTATTGTGATATAACCTAAGGCTATAATACCAAATCTGATGCAATGTTTAAGATCTACAAAAATGCTAGCATGCAATATGTGAACATAATGCAATCGACCAATGCAATAGGCAAGCCAATTATGAACCAAGAAGTTGTTAAACATAAAGCAATTGTTTTCAGTAAATCCCAATTTCTATTAGTAAAAAGTATTGGCATTATTTATACTAGAAAATAATGGAAAGACAATTAAGAATTATAATTCATCAACACAAATGAAATTGCATAAAAAAAATAAAAAAATTGTGAGAGAGAAAGAGAGAGCGAGAGAGGAGAGAGAGAGAGAGAAAAGGGAAAAAAACAGTGAAAAACAAGGCATTACTGTAAAACCTGGCTTTCCAAAAGTTATAAGGTCTCCACAACAAATCAAGAAATTAAATCCCAGAAGAAGAAAAGTTCACACAACCAAAGCAATTTTTATAGAACATAGAATTTTCTTTTTTCAATGTTCAAATCCCCTCATAGAATACCCAAAGAAAAGGAAATGATCAAGGAATTACCTATTAACTCTACACAATCTCAAGAAAGCATCATTACCTACAACACCACAAAACATGTCTCACAAATAAAAATAAGAGCTTCCAGCCAAAATGGAGCCATGGAATGAGGGTGAAAAGAACTATAAAATATAGGAGCTAAAACAAAAAAATAAGGAATCAAACACAACACAACCAACCAATGAAAAAAAAGCCAAAATGCAAATAGCTCTTCTTACAAATAACCGGCTAATAACAGAATTCAACTAATTATAATACAAAAGCGTAATTTGAATTCACTTTAACAGAACAAATTTCAAATTTCAAATGAGATTCATGACGAAAGGAGATGCACATCAACATACATGGAAATGCTGCATGATAAATATATAGCAATACACTTGATCAAGTAAAGATTTGAATATAACTTGGTCATGAAGGGTGCATAAATTGGCAATGCAAATGAATGACCAAAATAGACAATATATATAAAGTGCTAAGCAGTGAATATTTTACTTTGGAAACCAAAGGAACAGTAAATAAAAAAAGGGGGATTAACATATATACAATCCAATTCATACTTATTTATATATCTAATATCTAAGTAATTTGTACATTTATACAACCAAATCATTCATATCAAATCAAAAATACCAACATTTTAACTTTTCAAATGCGAAATACACATTTTCATGCATAGGTAAGGCGGTACGGATGTAAAAATTGAAATTTAGATATTAGATATGTAAATACTCAAGGATTGAGTGGCATGTATGTAAATCTTCCTAACAAAAATTGATATACCTCAATATGAAGGCCAAAAGGTGTTCTTGTTGAAGTTAATTCTTCTGAGGACGCCAGAATTGCTGTTGGTTTACACTCTGTTCGAACCTCAACCCTCACGGGATTCCTTAAACCAGCCCTGGAAAGTTCTTCAATGGCCTCAGTTTGAGTAGCTGAAAAAAGACCTGTCCGTCGGAGCTTCGGTAGCCGAGATATAATGGAAGTGATTTGTTTTTGAAATCCCATTTCGAGGAGTCTATCGGCCTCATCGAGAATCAAAACCTATAATGAAAAAAAGAAGCACCATAGAAAAGTTGCAAAAAGTTATAAGAAGAACAAGGAAGGAGAATCAAAAAGTCAGGAAAAGAAAAAAAGATCACCATGTTGTTCATCTCAAAAAAGACAAGTAACTATGGAGACTCCAAGTTTAGCTAAAATGATGTTAGAACAATAAACTGAAGGCATTTGTGTTCGCCAGTGGATCGATCCTTTTATAAATGCATATTGTCAAAGCTAAAGCATGCAAAAGATACACTTAAGGTAATATCTTGTTGAAGCTAGGCAAGTGAAAGAAATAGAACAATGAATTTCTAGACTAATGAAGTAACCTCCCACATATAAGAAGGTGAAATTAGGTGGATTGGAATTTTCTATGGTTAATGGCATATTAATCATTGTATCGTCGACAAAAACTCAAAGTGCAGTGTAAATAAGCAATATGCCACTCAAAAAAAAAAGAAGAAAAATGCTAACGCTCCCCTCTCCTCCCTCCCTCCCCTATTCTCTCATTTTCTCTCACTCCATCCCTCTCGCTCTCTCACCCTCGCCCTCACCCTCGCCCTCGCCCTCGCCCTCTCTCGCCCGCGCTCTTATGGATCTCCACGATTTCATCACTAGCAGATAGCTTGTGAAAGGGAAAGGAAACTTATCCAAGGGACCCTAAACCAAGACACCAGAACCCTCCCAAGAGTAAATGCGCCTAGGGGATCATCTAACTCTATCATTCAAGGTAAACTACCAAACACTAGAGCACTATCTTCCCATCAAACGAAGAATGAAACCTATTATCCAAAGAACAATGAAGACTTTACCCCAACTCAGTGAGTTGAGAAAAGAAATTAACAACTGACCAGTGCATTATCTAAAGAGATCGTTGAAGCAGTACCACCGACAAATTCAAAAATCCCCCACCTTGAATCTTACAAAGAGAGGATGAATCAAATGATCATATGGCTTCTTTCAAATCAACCACCTCTCTGTTAAGCCATATAATGCTTTAAGAAGTCATTTATTCATCGCATTTACTTGGGGTACTCAGCACAAGGAATAACTAGAATACACTTATGGAATTCGGCACCCCTCCCCTAAACCCTCACTCCCTCTCTCTATTCTCTCCTTTTCTCTATCAATATCTCTCTCGTGCCTGCTCCCTCCCTCACTCCCTCTCTCTATTCTCTCCTTCTCTCTATCAATATCTCTATCTTGTAAAGCCCATTTCTCTCTCTCTCTCTCCTCCTTTTCTCTATCAATATTTCTATCTTTTAAAGCCCAGTTGTCGCCCACAAACAAATTTAGATAAAATAATTTCTTAGGTGCAATGAGCATGAACTGATGCCATCAGCAAGAAATTAATCATTTTGTGAAGCGGAGCAACCATCCTAAGATATTTTATCAGCATGAATCTCCAAGATTTCATCAACATTAAACAGCTAGCGGAGATAGAAAAGAAACTTATCCAAGGGAACCTAAAGCAATACCAAAACCCACCTAAGAGCAAATGTGCCTAAGAGATAATCTAACTCTATCGTTTAAGGAAACCTACCAAACACTAGAGCACTATCTTCCCTTCAAACAAAGGATGAAACCTACTACCCAAACAGCAATGAAGACTCTACCCCGACTCAGTGAGTTGAGAAAAGAAATTCACAATTGAACAGTGCATTCTCTAAAGAGATCGTTGAAGCAGTAGCACCGAAAAATTCAAAAATCCCCACCTTAAATCTTACAAAGAGAGGATGAATAAAAAGGATCATATGGCTTCTTTCAAATCAACCACCTCCCTGTTAAGCCACACAATGCATTAAGGTATCATTTATTCATCACACTTACTTGGGGTGCTCAGCATAAAGAATAACTTCAGAATACACTTATGGAATTGGGCACCTCTCCCCTTTACAATCAAAAACTCGACATAAGGAATCATTAACATTCGTTAAGAGTGCACAAAATCTAGTATGCCTAAGAATCAAGCTTGTTAAAGTATACGCAACATTTCATCACTAATGCAAATCACCTAAATCAAGAATTTGCGCAAAAATATTTGTATCACTGCAAGACGAAGATCTAGCCCTAAAATTCAAATTCTCCATTGAGAAAAGATTTGCAATGATAGTGTGAGAGTCTCATAAAACATCAGGTATAAGGAATTAAACGCGCAGGCAGAAAAATCTAACAAAAGGAGATGCTCATCTTTGACATCAATTGAACACCCTAAAACTGACTCTTCTCTTTGCACAAGATACACAAAAAACTAGTGCGAGAAGTTTCTTTTAACAATAAATATGGATGATTCCTGCCGAAAAGACAAAAGTATAACTAAACGAAAGTCATCTTAGGCGTCAATTAAGCACCCTAGAACTCAGAATCCCCTTCTGCAATAAGATTCACAATGAATAATGTGAATAGTACGTTTTAGCGATAAGCATAAATGATTATGTTTGACTAGCGCCTAAGGGCAATTTAGTCATTTATTAGTCGTTATTGTGGCATACAAATAAGGCTTATTATACTTAGAGTTAGGTAATGCATATGTGATTATAGTTTTAAATATTAGGGTTAGGTTTGGAGATTGGGAGGATCATCTACCTTTCGAATTGTAAGTATTAGAGTATGCGAGAGATCACCTACCTCTCGAATAGAACGTGCTCATCGATTATGTATTCTGGTTGTGTTGTTTTGTGTTGGTGAACTTAAAATAATTTGTTTTGCATAGATTTATATGGAAGTTCCTATCAAATTGATATGAGAGCAAAAAATTTCAGTTCGTCATATGTTTCCTTTCATTGTTCAGAGCCACAAGGCTTTGTATCTTGTGATTCAATCACGATTTGAACCAGTTGAATGCTAACGACGGGATCTCTACGTACAGACGTGATTGAACCTTGCAATACAGTCGAACTTTTACATAATTGGGAAACCAACAACAGCATCGCCGGGATCGCGAGGTACAAATGCGCAATATAGTCACAATTTTACCTGATTTGGAAGCTAACAACGGGATCGTGAGGTACAAACACACACCTCCATGACCTAACATCACGATTCGAGCTAGCTGAGAAGCCAACGATGGGATTGCGGTATATAGGAGTTTCACTTTCGTGATATAAAGTTGTCCTAGTAGTAATGTCGGCCAAGAAAGTAGATGCTTTGAAAAAAAAAATTAGAGGAAAAGATGAGCCAAATCAAATCTGGAATGGAGTGTTTCTCGTCCATAGAGGGGTTGTTCTCATCCACAAAGGGGAGATTCTCCAGCCTAGAAGAAATAAGGAAGAAGATTACGGAGTTTCACACAAATTTGAAGCCACCTGCAGCAAGATCGAGCGACTGCGTCTAGAGCGGGCGAGAGTGGCAACAACTAAAAGGATTTGTGCTATATCAAGTCAACGACGTTGCCCTAAGAGGGTTTGGAGCCGCAGATCGAGCGAAGGAATTAGAGAAAGACTCGAGCAATGGCACTTGGAAAGAAGAATGTGACATCTCGAAGGTTGAAACGGCATCAAAAGGCAGAATGGGACGATGTGCGATTTGGGATTGTGAAGATTGATTTGAAGCATTTCAGCCTAGAACAGGGAACTGCAAGTGGTTGTCTTGTCCCCAATCTCCTTTCGCCTAACGTGCGTAGTAAAATAAATTTCTAGGCAGCAAATCATGCAAACTAACACTTTCTCAATTACTAAAGGAAGTTCAAACCAACTTTCAATCGAGTTAATCAAGTAAAATGCAGAATGCATTGCCCATAAGGCAGGCTTTGACCAATCTACAATGTTGAACAACAAAGCACAAAAGTAATTAACACATCAAGGATAGCATGCATTTAAGATGTTATGATTAAGTTCCTTCTGTGCCCATTCAATTTTATGTCTGCTAGCTTTAAATGCAGTAAAAACCTGCATAAGAAAATACTCACGTCCATTTAAATGACTTTCTCAGGTTCAAATGGTGTGTATTGTGGAGTGCATTGGTGAATCAATTTTGCACAAGTAAATTGTCATAGTATATCTAGTAATATATGAAATAGCAATGTAATTCTTCAGATTTTAGTGCCGGCGATTCTTTGTTGCTTAATACTTGTCAGAGTAGAGTTACTTTGTAGTTAGATAAACATTCCCATTAAATTTAGCTTCCCTGAATACAGAAAACACAAAATGGATGTCCTCCGCAAAATTAAAACGCCATTTTCACGCACTTAACTGCGTTGATTATGTTCTGATCTTTGAAAAAATTATTTACATGCCTGTATCTTCGTGATAACAGGTCATAAATTATCATTAAGTAAATGGATCTTGAAAGAAATACCTCAAAGTTACGATAGTCGAGCATGTCAAGCCTTTCCATTATATCATGCATCTTTCCAGGAGTACCTACAAGTATATTTGCACCTTCGTCCTTTACCTTCTTGATATCAGTTTTTATGTCCACCCCACCAACAAGAAGCGCAGCCATAGCACCGGAGATTGTTGAGAAGAAAGGTTGTGCAACATGGTATATTTGTGTAGATAATTCTCTTGTAGGAGAAATAATGATTCCAAGGACCTGTACAATAGAAATTATCAAACAAAATCCATAGATCAGCACATTTAAAAAATTTTAACCATAATCTTCAGAGAAGTGACAATAAAACAGCCCCTTATTCCATTTTTTTGGGAAATTTACATACATACCACACAATTCTTATGTATTTACATATATAACACCCAAAATTTGCTATTTCCATTATAACCTTGGCATCATGAAACTAAGGTGTATTTAAATTCTAAAAAGATAGTGATAGTGGTACCTTATATGTAATCTTAAAGAACTAAGTGGTATACATGAAAATATGAATGTTTAGTTTTGATATGTAAATACATAAGAATTATGTCATATGCATGTAAAATTGCAAATGGCACATCAATTTTTCAAAAATTAAGCCAGAAATCAAAGAGAAACCCAACATAACATAATGGGATCATCTTTGTTATTCTACATTGATTCTCTGCTTTCAGAACTTTATAACTACAGATCTCATCCATATGTATCAACATAGTTAATAAAATCCAGAGCAGATGAAGCAAAATTACTGGTTGAACTAAAGAAAAGAACATTTTCATGTAAAGTGGTGACAATGGCAATGGACTTAATGAGCATTACAACGGTTTCTTTCTCCTTTCATGAACAAGGTTCTATTTTTATATGAAACCAAACATGATTTGGCAAAGAAAGCTAGTAAGAAATTGGAAAATTAATGATGTGCTAGTACGATCATTTTTTTAAGAACAAGAAACTCACAACTACGTAAAATCCAAACCAAAAGCTCATCAGCATTATCTTCTACACGATGAATTGCAACTACCACGATATCAATTTCCTTAAAACCCTGAATCAAACAATAAATGGCATCCAAGGAAGTAGAACGATGGATAAGAGAAAGGTACATGGCTACCTGATGGGGCTTTGGGTGCGAGTGGGAACGCCGAAGTATCTCAGTGAAGGGGACGACAAAAGCTAGGGTTTTTCCTGAGCCGGTGGCGGCGTCGACGGCGACGTCCTTGTGGTTGCAGAGCAAAGGGATAGTGGCAGCCTGAACAGGCGTGCAAAACTCAAAACCGCCACTGTTTAGGGTTTCGAGAACGGATTCCGAGAGAGGAGGGTTCAGGTCGGAGAAGCGAGTCGACGTCAGCGCTCGCTTCGCCGCCTCGGCGTCCGCAGCTGTCATCGAGCACTGAAGGTGGATTTACAGGATTTATAGGAGCTGGAGCGCGCGAAGGGGGACGGGATGAAGGAAGAGATAGACAGTTAGTCGGGTAGGAGCGGAGTGGAAAGGGAAGTTATACGGGAGTCTGAGACCTTTGTACGCTGCGATCTCCTCGTTGCCGTCCCAGCTAGCTCGACGGCTGTACCGCCAGTGTTTCCTCACGAGAGGGTTGTCGACAAGCTCGCTGTGGTTTGTTCTCGGGCATCCGAGCACAAAAATAAATATATATATTTTTAGTTTATTAAGGAGTCGCCATCTTCAGCCTTGGGGCGTCGCATCGTCCCTTCCCTTTCATTTTTCCCTCTCATTTGCGAGGAAGAGCAGCCGAGATGCCGCCGACGCGAGCTCGCCTGCCGCAAGGAGGGAGAGGGGCGAAAAGCTTACAGGTCAAAGAAATGTGCGTGCCGAAGGATCTAGGCCGGGTCGATCGCCGGTGGTATCGTCCGCCGGCGAGGAGTGCTGGCGGCGTGCGGTTTGCAAGCGAATAGGGCTCACGCGAGCGCGACCGTTTGGTAGGAGGGGTGTGTGTGCGTGCGTTAAAAGATTTTTTATTATTATTACTATTTTTATACGAAACTCCCTTTTTAATATTAATCTGAGTTGATTTGTGCATCACCCTCGTGTGCACAGAACCCCTGCAATATAGGCGTCCTCTCAAATAAAATTCGATGTTTCGGATGTGTTGATGTAGTTTGATTCGACATACTAACTTGAGTCATTTTTGCACGCGGCGCAACTGTTGCATGATTAAATCCTAACATCAAATGAAAATGTTGACGGCCTTCGCCTGACGAAGACCGAAACCAAGCAAAACAATCTCGATAGCATTCCCTCAACTCGTGCGCGGGATTTGAAGTAGATGTTTTGCACTGCGAGAATCAATGTGTGCCTCAAGCAATGTTATATTGCGCTCGAGTCGACATCCTACACTCGTGACTTTAAAAATTCATGCCAACAGGTGGGCGTTGTGATTGTGTTTCGTTTGAGCAATCACAATATGGCATCTTCGCATATTCGTTTGCATTTGTCTTCAAATGCATGCATGATAACGATCCAAGCTCGATAGGTGAGTGACCTGAGTTGGTGACGATGTCTTACAAAACATTATTTGTCGGGTTAATCTCGACGAGTAATATGAGTTAAAACATTAGAAATGACACAAGTATGACTCTTCAAAGGATCTAATGGGTCTAATTTGTATCACCCTTCATGTGACGGGTCTACATTTAATAACCCTAATTATATATATATATATATAATATATATATATATATATATATATATATATATATATATATATATATATATATATATATTACAACTCGTTATAATTTAAAATTATGCATGTTGCAAGCCTAAGCCTTATGTAAAACCAACCCTTTTCAAAATTCATCTTGGGTGACACTCTTTGGATCACTTAGATCTTTAGAACGAGTCCGATGTGATGGTCTTATCAAAGTCATACGTACTCGAAGACTTTACCCTGTGCATTTAGATGCTGGTTGGGACATTTTTCGTTCAATGTTGTGTTAGGCTAGTATTTAAGAGGCTATGTAATCTTTTCAACGTCTCTAGCTATTATTCATTATTGATTTGTTTGTGCTAGTCAAGTATCATCTTTGTGTTTTTAGGTGTGCTTCAATGCTTGATGTGCATGATAATATATTATGACGTTATTCTGCAAGGAGCCGTGTCAATATATATGTACACCCACATATACTATTGAAAGAGGGAGCATGTGATGATTTTTATTAACAATTTGTTTGCATGTTATTTAGCTCCCCTAATAAAAGGCACGGCTTATTATACGTTACATGTTTGTTGGCTTTCCCACTAACGTTGTTTTCACAAGTTGAGTTCATTTTTTTCCTAATGTAATTCTTAGAGCTCTTAGTTCGTATCTTGTATCTTAGTTCCACATTTGATATTGATGTATAGATTCATAACCAGGCATGCATATGAGGAGTCTGATTGCCTTTTTCTTTTCTGAGATATGTTGTCGACCCAGCGACACTGGTGTTTTCTTATTATTTAATTTTTTGCTTGTTTTTCTATTTTCATACGTACTTGAATGCTTTAAATGAATTTCATTATTTATTTTTGTGGTTGTCTTGGGAATCACAGAATTGATTTAGGCACTTTAGGATTTAAAATTCTAATTTTGCCACAAAATACTAATAAAATATTCAAGATAATGAATTTTTTATGATTAATAAATACAAGACTTTAAAATTCATACTTTTATTTTTCTGCACGGCATTCAGATCAGATTTAAAATGGGTTGCATGCATGACTATTAGCCTAGTCACAATTAATAGGTTCTCCACGCTAACAACATCATATTTGCATGTTCTAAGGAGAAACCCCCGAGCTTTTTCAACTTAACCAACTCATCATAGACTTCTACTTAGGTGGTTGTTTAATGCGCCTAGGGTGTTAAAAGAATCCCGACACAGACGGGTGTAAGTCCCTTTTGTGGAGAGCGTTTTCAACTTTGTAGCTGGACCGCTACTTTTCTTTCTTTCCAGCGACATCCACGCCACTTCGATAGGTAAAAGTCCCATCACTTGGAGCTTCACTCGATATTCATAAGATAGAGTTTCGTTCCTTTGACCTTAAATATACCGAGGTTCCCGTGGATGACGCAATTCATAGATTACATAATAGAAATCAGTTAACGTATTGGGTCGACTACCTTCATGACCAGTTAGAATTAGAGTCCTAGTAGCTTTGGATGATGGGTTCCCGGGCCGGCTTCCTATCTTTTAGGATTACTCAACCATTCATCTTGTTAAGCCCCTTTAAGCCTTGTCGCTCCTTTGACTTTGTAGATATCATCTTAACGACCCGATTATCGATGAGCTCCTGCCTGTTTGGGATACGGTGATTCCTCTCTGCCCGTATGACCCAGTGAGCTCTGACATATAGGGATATACTCGCCGCGATGATTTTGGTTTTTTCATAGGTTATTTGTGTCAACGAGCCGCTACCCATTTGAGATGTGAGAGACTCACTCTATGGCCTTTAGCTTGGCGAGAGCTTTGAATCATCGAGGCATTCCCATACGAACTAATCATTCTTTAATGACCTACTCCCCGGGTTCATCTAATACGAGCAAAACTCTTTTTATCGAGGGTATTTCTGGATGTCTCCCAGGATGCAAGTAAACACAGGAATACGTTTCTCCTGGAGACTCTTGACCCTAGACAAAATTGTTTTTTTTATCTGATTATGGGTGGCTTATGTAGGGATTCTCTCTTATTTAAAGGTACTTCGATTCGATCCTGTCCGGATGTATACTTTTGACCCATCACGCAATGATTACCCATATACAAGCTTTCCACTATAATTTTTTTATTTGTTTGTTTGTGTGTTATCTTAAATCTTTATTTTTTTATTTATTTTATCTTCGAATCATTGATACGATTCCAAAGGGAGATCTATTTGAATAAGCGAATTTTACGACAACATATAAATAGACAAGCTAACGTCTTCGAGTCTCAAAAAAAGAATAGAGAAAACATGTGGCTTCCATAATCACCATCTTTTTTTTGATAATTTATGTTTTTTTAAATTGAAAGATTGATCAATAGTAGGAGACCGCCGATCAACCCCTATAAGTTGAACTCACCGAGGGGAGGACCCCCATTCCAATCCTGTGTGCTATTCGGATCCTCCCGAAAAGGGTGAGATTCGAACCCCTGACCCGAGGGTCTTATGCCAAGGGCCGCTACCAATGAGTCGGGGCTCGTGCACGATGTTGTACAAAGAAAGCCTCCTATAAATAGGAGGCTCGATAGTGAATAAAGGGGCCTCCGGGTCTGGGGACTTTTTCTGACCACTTTACTGAGAATTTTCTAACAACGTTCTTTTCATTCCGCTCCTTCCGACTCTAACTCTCGCGGCGTTTATTTCCCAAGGACAATTCCAAATTAAACAATATTTAATTAATATTTATTCTTATTTGATCTTAAAATAAAGAGGAATTTACATACTTAGCAACTAATTCTTATACATTTACATATCTCACATAAAAACCTTCATTTTTATAGCAAAGTATCCCATCCTATCACATCAACAACAATAATACACTATTTAATGTTAGAAATCCACCTTTTTATACATAGATAATTGTACTTTAGCCCTAAATATGAAAGTTTACTTGTGAAATAGATATATAAAACAATTTTTGAGTTTTAATTACTTGAAAATAAATTAAATTTCCCGAAATTAAATCCGGTTTATGCATCGCCGGACTTCCGACCATAGCGTGATCTTCGCCTTCGATCGGAGCGGAATCCGATCAGCCCGCGGAAGTACACGACGGCGATCATGTGCAATCAACCTGCTCTCGGTAAGATTCAATACTTCCATCCCCAATCCAAGCCCTAATTTCTGTCAAACGCCCTCCTCTCAAACCTCTATTCCGCAGATCATAACGAATCCGACACCGAATCAGACTCCACCGACGACTCTCAATTCTACCATCAAATCTTTTCCTTCGACCCCGATGAAACCGAGGAGCTCGGAGAAACGGAGAATCCAGCAATCCTTACTAACGGTGGGAATCTGGAAGAACAACTAAACCCCGATCGTGTCGAAAACAGCATCGCTGCTCTAGATCTGAATGGTTATGGCAGGGCTGCGGGATCCGAGGAAGAGGAGGAAGCGATGGCGAGGGAGCGGGAGGCATCGATACTGAGGGCTTTCCGTCAGGACGAGAGCCGGAGAAGCGCTCCCTTGCCTCCGGAAAGCGCTGCCAGGATCGTGAGCGTGATGAGGGATGTTTCATTTCCGGATTACGCTCCAGAATGGGTGAATCGAGTGCCGGAGGAATGCTGGCTGGATCACTTGAGGAGATTGAGAGGACAGTCTGCTTCCCAGAGCTGAAAAGAGGAAGAAACTTCAGAGACATTATCCTTTACCCCAAGTATGGTTTTTCATCTCTTCATGTCAAAAATTGCAACTTCAAACCTTAATGATTGCTTGGAATGCGTTGAGTTTCATAAACTTTCCTTCAAACATATATCAGAATGGCAGAATTTGGTTTTTTTGAGCTATGATTGCTACTGCAGAGTGCAAACAATTCATCAAAATTCTGCACAAATTTGTCATCCCGCTTGCTTTGTTTTATGCTGAATGCTGATGTTTGCGATGATGAATTAGTTTTTGACTATAATGCTTAGTAATTAATTGATCTGTCAGAGATGAAACTGTAAATTAATAGGTTAATTATCATAAATTACTAGAATTCAATGATAATAGGAATATTAACTTATGCTAATTAGTTTTGGGCTGAGTAAGTTTTGATTGTGGTTGAATTATAACTAATGTTTAATTTGACTTTTTCAATATTAATTGATTTATAGTATGCTAATCGGAGTGAATATTTAGTTAAAAAAGCTTGTCATTTGCGAACAACTCATATTCGACTCCTTAAATAGCTCGTATTTCATTTATTCATTAAACAATTGAATCAAACATTGATAATTTTTGTAGCGCGATTTATAAACGAGCTGAACACGAGTAAACTTTTGTCCTATCGTGTTCCACTCATTTGAAATCATTAATCAAATAGTTAAATAAATAATGTTATCATAATATTATTTTTTAATTTTTATCTTTTATGTTATATTTAAAAAATGTAGGCTAAAAAGAACAAAATGATTCAAAACAAACCATACACGAACATGCTATTCACGAGTCGTTACGAACGTGAGCATTTCAATTAAAAAAATCAAAAGAGTTTTAACAGCATAAAGCAAATCAAAGTGTATAATAGTGCTACTCTCATCTTCCAACAAGGATTGGAAAAAGGTATAATAGTTCCCCACAACTCTTGAGTTGTACAACATAAAGCAAATCAAAATCAGTCATTGAGGTTTGGAGATGATGATCACTAAATTGGGCAACTGGGCAAAACATTAGCTTAACTCTAAAGGATATCAATAACCCCAAGCTCTTAATCTAATGATGGCTAAAAGCTAGTATGATATGTGCTTATGTAAGTTACATATGAACTAAAGTTGCAAGTCAAATATTTTGATTTGTTATTATTTTTTATTGATGTAATATAATGTCTAAATTACCATGCAATATATTTATGCTACTGGGTGCTAAGTACTATTTCATCTCAACTAATTTTTACTTTTATATCATTTTAATTGATGCTAACTCTCTTATCCTAAAATAACTATGATAGCATCAATACTTCAATGGATGGAATTAAAAAAATTTCAATAGATTATGACTACAAAAAGATAAGCTTAGTCATTTGAATATTAATATATATATATATATATATATATATATATATATATATTTATATTTGAATTTAAAATTATGTAAGATATTTTATTTGTGCATTTTTGATTTAATGAAATATTTATCTTTATTTTTAATCACATTTGTATCATTCTATATCGTTTAAGTGATAATTAGATAAAGATTTATTACAACATCGTGATTAAAGCCTCGACAAAATCTTTGAATATTGAAATTTCCTTCTTTTGGTTTAATGTATGATCTGGGTTTTCGAAACCGCTACGACAAATTTGCAACCCATATGTTCTTTCATAAATGCGAATCTATACTTTCAATGAGATTTGAGGGGAAAAAAGAAAAATGTTGAGAGACGACGACAACAACAACAACAACAAAGCCTTAATCTCACTAAGTGGGGTCGGCTACATGAATCCTTTTTCTCTAACAACAAAAAGGTTAAGAGGAGATTAAAAAAAATAGAAGTTATATTCCTTTTTATTGGGAGGTCAGTAAGGAAAAAATAAATAATTATTCAATTCTTAATTAGAAGCCAAACATGAAGTCTAACTCAAATCTGACCCGTCTCCAAAAAAGTCTAACCCAAATTCAACCCCCTTTTAACCCAACTGACCCGAACCCTACCCACATAACCCATTTAAGATATGCATAACATATTTTTAGGTCAATTTTGGGTCAATTTTGAGTCAAGTTTAAATTGATTTTGGTTTGGTGAGTCGAATCGAGTCAAGTTCAGGTTGGCAAGTCAACCTGAGCCCAATCTAAAAAATTAAACGTGTAGGAATTGTTAATCCAAATTTGACCCAAAAAATCAATCAAGTCAATCTAAAATCAAATTTTCTGAGTTAGGTCGAGTTGGCATGTTAAGCCAATTTTGACTCCCCCAACGAAAAGCATAAGAAATGTTATAACAGATGTAATATATCCATACTTTTAACATTAAGTGCATCAAAATCACTTAGTTGACTCAATCAGAATATATATAAACAACAATAGCCCGAGGGATGTAACGAGAGAAAAACAAACATGAGCCCGGTGTACATTTTAAATATTGGAAAATCTAGTGTAAAGTTTGGAGATTGTGCTCATAGGGGTCGTGCATGAATTGACTCACTATACCAACTGCGTAGCATATGTCCGGGCTAATATGGATGAGATAGATTAGTTTCCCCATAAGATGATGATAGTGAGTCTTGCTGACAGATGCATCGTTGTGAATGTCAGATAATCTTTCATTGGAATCCATAGGGACAACCATGGGTTTGCACAGAAGAAGATTATTCTCTATCAAGAGATCAACCACATATTTGCGTTGAGATAGACAAATGCCCCAAGATGATCGAGTCACTTCCATGCCTAAGAAGTATCGGTGAGATCTCAAGTCTTTCATTTCAAAGGTCTTAGCAATAATGTCTTTCAAGGTCTCCTGTGATGGGAGATTGTTACTTATAAGAATAATATCGTCAATATAGAAAATAAGAATAGCTACTAGACTATTGGAGGAATGTTGGAAGAAGAGAGTGTGGTCTGATTGAGCTTGAACCATGACCCACAACCTCCTTTGTGAACTTGTCGAACCAGGCCCTTGGGGACTGCTTTAGCCCATAGAGGAAGTTTCACAGTCTGCACGCTTGCTCTTTGGAGGAAATAGAGTCAATCCAGGAGGGAGGGAGATACATACATACCTCTTATGTAATTCTGCATTTAAGAATGCATTCTTGACATCTAGTTGGAGTAAAGATCAATCCAGGTGCACTACAAGGTACAACAAGACCCGAATAGTGTTTAACTTAGCCACTGGAGTACATTTCTTCTCATAATCAACTTCGTAGGTCTGTGATTATCTTTTGACGACCAACCATGCCTTGTTGCGTTCAAAAGACCCATCGAAGTTGAACTTGATGCTAAAAATTCATCGGCATCCCACATCTTTCTTACGCTGAGGAAGATCAACGATGTGATGCGTATGCTCCCGCTCTAGGGCGTTCATCTTCTCAATTACTGTCATTTTCCAGACTGGATCAGCAAGTACAACTTCAATAATAGCTGAGATCTGACGGTCCATCAGGGCAGTAGCAAATGCTCTGTAGGTCGGCGATAAGTTGTAAAAAAAAATATATTTTGCCATAGAATAGAGGGAGTTGTGCTGAGGATGTCATTTGGAGAGAAGTCAAGGTCCTGTAAGGAGATAGCGAGTTCTATAGTAGGAGCATTGGAAAGGGTGCACTGAGTGTAAGCACGGATAGTAGGAGGAGGAGATGATTCACTCACTGAATCAAGGGACTCACAAGATGGTGCGCTTTCCGGATTAAGAGGCTCGGTGGTAGGAACACTGGGGGAACATACATAGGGGTGAGAAGGGACAATGTCTAAGAACCCAACCTCCACCTCACTTGGGATCAAGCTAGGAAAATATGAAATGTTTTTCAAAAAGGAGACATCAACACTCACATAGATTTTGTTAGTGGTAAGATCAAGACACGATACCCTTTTTGAGTGGCGGAGTACCCAAGGAAGATACATTTTATAGAACTGAGATCAAGTTTACTCTGATTGGGGCAGTGTTCCAAACAAAAGCAGTGCACCTAAAAAACTTGGGGTCTAAGGTGGAGAAGATCCGATTGGCAGGAAAGCAAGATATTAGGATAGCTAGGGGGGTTGGGAACTTGTAAATTTTAAAGGAAGCTCTATTTATGAGATAGATGACAGTGAGAATGTTATTGTTCCAAAATCATTTCAGGACATTGGATTGAAACATAATAGAGTGAACAACGTCAAGGAAGTGACGGTTTTTTCTTTTGGCTACCCACTTTTGTTGATTGTTCGTACATGGGCTACGGTGGAGGATACCCTCACTCACCAAAAATTCACCCAGAATAGAGTTGAAAATAAAGACTTGAATATGAGTTTTGAATCGAGTTAAAATTCAGGTGTAGAGTTTTGGAAGGAGACAACAACCATCCATTTCTCTCCCAAAAAGCACCAAATTTACTAACTAAAACTAAACATGTAAATGAGTATTAATCAACACATTTGGCATGCCTGAAAAGCAGTACATAATGCAATAACCCACATGATATATCTGCAGTTGAAAGACAATGTAAATTTTCTGTTATTTTTAATTTTGTTTATATTTATATGGTTATGACCACAATATCAACAATCGCACAAATTTCAGATCTGTGTTCTACACTGATCTGATCAAGAGTTTTTTAATCCAACAATTTAAACATTATTTCTTTTACAGCTTTCACATCTTGTCTCAAGTTTAAACAATATTTGCTAAAATTTTGAGAAATTTACATACATACCACACAATTCTTATGCATTTACATATATCCAACACCCAAACTTTGATATTTATACTTGTATGTAAATGCCCCTAAAATTGTTAGGAGTTAGATATGTAAATAGATAAGACTTCTATGGTATGTATATAAATGTCCCTAGAATTTTTCTGCTCTGATACCAACTCTGAGGACCTCATAAGCATCTCTGCTCCGACTTCGCCGCACACCGGTGTTGAAATAAACCTTGGACCGATCCGCTGAGATGGATGAGACCTTCATCCAAACCAGAAATTTAGTCTTTATGCCTTCAATGTGGGACAGCTTTCCCTTCTCCAGATAGCCACTGACGCAGGTTTGAAATCTGAGAACAGAGGAATCTTTGTAGCCTACTTCACAGACTGAAGGAATTAAAACTGTGAGCCTCTTTGTATCTTCATTGAACTCATAGTTGGTGGAGTCCCCTGGAAATATGCCTACTGGCAAGTCGTATTCGCGCAGGAGTTCTGCTAATGGTTTCTGCATTTTTCCTGTTAAGTATTCATGTTTTAGGGTTTAGATGGAAGATGAGAACTGATTTCTGATAGGGGAATTTACGTATGTACAACACAATTCTTATTTATTTACATATCTAACACCCAAAGTTTGATGTTTATACTGATAAGACATCTGTATCATAAGCCGATGCATGAAAATGTGTATTTCACTTTTGAAAAGGTAGTACTGATGATATGTTTTTGATTTGATGTTAAAGATTTTGGCGGCATGCATGCAAATATGAATGTTTGTTTTAGATATGTAAATACATAAGACAAAAGAGTTGTGTTGTGTGTATGTAAATG
The DNA here is from genome assembly GCA_022702705.1 of Papilionanthe hookeriana x Papilionanthe teres. Lineage (NCBI taxonomy): Eukaryota > Viridiplantae > Streptophyta > Magnoliopsida > Asparagales > Orchidaceae > Papilionanthe > Papilionanthe hookeriana x Papilionanthe teres. The sequence goes on along the minus strand of CM040439.1, from coordinate 24,412,352 downwards.
CCTCTTTCTAATATGCTAGTAGTGGCTCTCCCCAAACTTTAATTCAACTCAACTAGGATGAACAACGGAGGTGGAGCTCGCGAACGACGCTGGAGTAAATTCCTTGAATCTGCCCTATAATTAGATTTAGTAAGTCTGAATTTATATTGTAAAAGAGACTGAATGCGAGAAAAAAGAGATGAAAAATGAGAAATTTTGGTTTAATGGAACGTTGGATTTAATTTAAATTTTTTTATTGGTTTGGTTGGATTTACCTTGAATCCATACCTAAATCGTTTTAAAAATTATGCTACCAAACAAGCCCTAAATGAATCTAAAATTATTAGCCATGGCATGATCTCATGTTACTTTATCTTCTAAAATTCATTACTATTGTAGAATTTTGGCCAAGGCACAGAGCTCTAGCCTTTGATCTTAATATTTTCTAGTATTTCTTTATATCATCATTAAGATTATGACATGTATTATCTAATAGCCAGCCATGAATGATCATAAGAGGATAATAGTTGTTTAACTTACATTCAGCTTTCCTTACTTTTGTCGTGTCCTGTAGCTTATCAGGTAAGGTTGCCTATAGATAGCCATGCCTTAGATTCGTATTAGGTATTCAATTCCAATTTAAGCTCTCTCTCTCTCTCTCTCTTCCTATTTTTGTTGTACCTAAGATGAATAATTTTTTGATACCCATCTCTTAGATTCTCTTAGATTCTCATACTAAATCACGCTCCCATGCTAGGGTTGTAAACGAGGTGAGTCGAGCTGGAGCCACCCTAGGCTTGAGCTTGATTAATCTTGTTGAGTTACGGCTTGAGTTGGAGCTCAAACTTAAGTATACTAGTTCGAGCTGACTTTTTTATTGTAAAAGAGAGAAAATAATATTAATTTAAAGTAGTGTTATAATAAACTGATAAATAGAATGAGCATATGGGAGAAATAATATGAAATTACTTGATATAAAATACACAATATTTATTTTTAAATATTTTTAATACTTTAAAGATAAATTCTTCAAATTTAATACATTTTGAGTATATTTTAAATTCATTTTTTTTTTAAAGCCGGCTCAAGAGCTAACGTGTCTGGAGTCGGGGCTACCTTGAGCTTGGCTTCTTAGCTCATCTAGCTTAGTTTACAAGCCACTTAACGAGTCGAGCTCGAGCAGACTCACGAGTTGACTTGACTCACTTAAAACCCCTACTCCACGCCCCTTTAAAAGAAATCATGCCTCCAAGTTATTACAATGAATCCCAAAATAAGGAGCACGACTCTCTTTTAAATATAACATTCTAATCCTCTCTCGAAGTTTCAATTTCTTCGTCTTCATTGAGAGTGCAAGATAAGGATAAGGATTGAATGCAAGAAACCTAACTAAAGTTAAAAATTTTGGGATATTTTATCAATTATAATGATACTTCATTCCTCTTGATCATCTTGTCCTTCTTACCTTACCTTGCTTGAATTTACTGCAAGTTCTGGACCTAAAGAAAGGTGTTCAACCATTCAAATAAATGAAATATTTACTTTGATCAAGGCAAACCATCACAGCACTAATGTCACTCCTACTAGCTAGGAAATACTCATTGAAAGGGTTAAAAACTCTTTGTTCTATAATAGAGTTGAAGGAAGATGTTGATCTCCTAGTCATTAGATATGTGATATATTGGAAATCTAGGGTTAGGATTTAGCCATCATACAATGGAGCTAGCCCACAATCACTTCAGCTCTAATTCCATAAATCAATTCAACACTTCAAATCACAACAAAATAAAAATTCAAAATTAGTTCCTAAACTTAAAGGATATCAATCCTTATTTAATAAAGTTGTTAAATCATATTTTTGGGATTTATTAAATACATTTAAAATTTTTAATAAAAGCAAAAGTTTCACCGACAACATGAAGCATTAGAAATTTAATGAAAAATTTCTTAAAAATTTGGGCCATTTTTCCATTACCTGTATTTTTGGTAATTATTTTAAAATTGATTGTGTAATAATATTAAAAAAATATCATAATACAACGAAACTTCTGAGTCATGAAAATTATACAATTTAAATTAAATTATAAATTTTAAAATGGGTAAGCAGAGTCTGTCGACAAGCAGTGGTTGGCAATTCTAAAAATGGGGAGTTATCGTCTCGTCTTTAGCTCAAAAAATAACACTGAAAATGCGATCCTTCCTCTCCCTCTACAAGTGAATAGAGGGGGTCTATTCATAAGAATTCAGAGTCATTTTCATCATTTGACGAATAACCACCATAATCACCCGATCGATGTTTTAATGACCTCATAATCATGTGATCTTGGGCTCGTTGGAATCCTCTCATTGAGACACTCAATTTGTCTATAAGTACATCAAATTTAGAGTTCATTTTATACTTTAATTTACCAACCAAAGCCTCTAAAAGGGGTTTAATGGCTTGATTCAGGCTAGATGTCATTCTGATTAGATCAATTTTAATATTATTGGGTTCATCTATGCAAAATGCTTCGAGATTCATGCCAAGTTGCCTACAGATACAATTTGTTGAGGAGACATCAATATCAATAAATTCATTCCTCTAAAATTCTAAATTGAAATTCAGTATGGTATTATGAGTTTCTTACAAATTATAAAATAATTCGTAATAAAATCAATAACTTTGGAAATTTTCTAATTTAAGATTATATTTTACTAAATATTAAATTCTCTATTTTAACTATGACTAATGACAAAATTAAACTTTAAAGACATCCATTTCTTAGTTTTGGATAATTTGGATAATATTCATTTTATAACATGTTATAATACATCTTTAATTAATTTTTTAAAATTTAAGAAATTTACCATGAATAAAATTTAAAAACAGGATTAAGTTCAAACATTTTCAAGATTTTAAAGGTAAACAAAAATTTCATAGGCTAAATATGAGATTTAAAGGTCACTTATTTAATCAACTAATGAACATTAAATTAATTATTCATGATTTAATTCAGAAATATAAGTGGAAATGGTGTAGGAATAAGAAGCAAAAATATATAAGAAAAAGGGGGCATTTACACACATACCACCCAATTCTTATGTATTTACATATCTAACACCTATACCTTTTTTTTCTTGGCATTGATGCCACCCAAATCCATAATATCATGTCAAAAATACCCTCATTTTAAAGTTTAAAAAGTGAAAACACATTGCCATACATTGATAAGGTGGTTAGATATGTGAATACATAGGAATTGAATGGTATGTATGTAAATCTTCCAAATAATAATAATAATAATAATAAATTCAGCAGTAAAGGAAGCAAAGAATGAAGTTCAATTGTAAGAATTGTACCTTTGAGTTTATTGACCAGCCATCTTGCTCCTCCCTCAACGTCATTTGAAATGGACTGGTTCCAAGGAAAGCTTGCAAAGGTTAGGAATATATGCTTAAAAAATACTTGCTAATTTTTAGTATAAAAGGCTGCACAATTTCTTACTAATCACATTTGCTTCAAAAATAAATGAATAAATAGATAATAAAAAAGATAATGCCCACACACACATGAGAAAATATTTCGTAAAATATTTTTTTGAGCTTGATTTGAAAAAAAAAAAAAATGAATTCAATGTAAAGCACAACACGATGAACAAAGTTGTGAGCAGAATCAGTAATGTGTAACAACTACGAGAACTTGTACGAAATACTCAAATAATTATAATGTATAGTTTATAAATGAGACAAATCATCTAGCCTCAGATTTTTCACCTTTGAAGGTTCCCAAATTTCACTTTGGATAGTGAAAAAGTGTGTGAGAGTTCGTATTGGGTCATGGGATGATTATTTTTAGCGTGTTTGATAAATTGACAACTCTCACGTTGATAAGAACTAGGATTTTTATAGATAAACAAATGATAATACAACTTTACAAAATAATTGAAATTATGATGACCAAGGCGAAAATGTCATAACATGACTTGTTTTTCGACAATCCCGGAATCAACACTTAAAAACCCTTGTGTATTTAATTAAATCTTGTAGCTGAAATGTTTTCTTTTCTTACATTTTACTGTTATGAATTACAATTTCTCGCACATTATAATCATGCTTGAAATAATGGATATGTCGGACATATTATTTAAGTAATTTTTCTTTAATAGGTTTCAATTGTATGTTTGTGTGTAATAGTTTGTAAGGTCGGTGAAACTCTTTTACATAGTGACTAACCGGACTTATGAAGTTACGATTCTACAGAAATTGTCGGATTTCCTTAGGTTGGTGTTTACCTTCTCAATTTCAGTGTGTCTAATAAAATTGACCATATATATATACAAAGTAAACTAAAATTAAATAATAAATAAATGCTAAGTTTTACGCTAGTAATATTTGATTGGATTTGAGTTCATTGCATTATTTGTCAATGATTTTATATTTCATTAAGTGGATAGAACATATTTATATCATTTTGACTTTTCGACTATTGTATTATTATATATATGCATATAGAAAATCATTTATTTTTGTTTTTCATATTACATGCCCCAATTCTTTGTTATTTATGATTTAATAAATAGTGATTATTTACTGAATTTGATTTGTTAAATTCACCGATTAATATTTCTGCATGACATGTTTTATTCAACCACTTGAAGATCATCTCCATAGAAGCAAATATTCCGATTCAAGATTTATTTTTAGTATTTTCAATGTTTACTTTAGTTATTGTATTTCATCTTTTAGGTTTTAGGTGATGTTTCTCTATTGTTATTTTAGTTTTGTTTTACTAGTTTTAATTTATTTTATTTAATTATATCAATTGGACTCTTATTTGTGGAATAAAATTATAATTTATCTTCTCTTACTTATTTTTATTATTAATTGCATATAATCTTTTATTTTGATGATATAAAATATATTTAATTCTTTTCATCGCACCCTACATTATCGAGATTGTACCGTAATCTAGACCTTGGTGTGACAGAGTGATACCAAAGAAACTCTTTGATGGTGTTCCATTCTTTCGTTAGCCATCCATAATTTTACATAGCACACAATTCTTATGTATTTGCATGTCTCACCCCTAAACTTTCATAATTATGCACGCATGACACTCAAATCCTTAAAATTATATAGAAAATAGCATTATTATCAGTACACCTTTTCATGCATAGGTTTAAAGCACCAAAGTACTACGTATGTAAATATGGAAGTTTGGTTATTTGATATGTAAAGAATTATTTGCTAAGTCTCTAAATTTCCCTTTGTTGTTACCGTCACTTCCTGCCAGAAAATTATTTCATACGGACAACGTACGCAGCGCTGCCTACGGAATCCACAAATAGCCACCTAATAACCAGCGAATAACTCATAATAACTTCGTGAATAACATTAAAATGAAACTGCGAGGGTTATTGGCAGGTTATTAGAAAATTATTGCACCGTTATTTGAGCAATAACCTCCCAATAACCTCACAATACCCCGAATAACAGATAAAAATTATAAAAGTGAAACCGCGGAGGTTATTGGGACGTTATTAGGAGGTTATTCGCTGATTATTCGGAATAATACCGTAATAACCTCCCGATAATCCTGAAATACACGATCTCGGAGGTTATTCGCCGGTTATTCGGTGGTTATTAGCGGATTTCGTATGCAACGCTGCGTACGGTATCCGTATGTAATAATTTTCCCTTCCTGCCAAAGTGTTTTTATTTTTTATTTTCCTTTTAGCCTAAGGTGGATCCATTTGCAGTAATATGAATTTTCAGTGATCTTTGATTGCACATTGTCTACAAAATTTAAGGAAAACACAATATCCTGCTCCTCAATACTCAATATTTAAGCTCCATAAGCTGGGCTATCTTTTGAAACTCATATTTACAAAACAGATAAACTTGCGTACGTCAACTGTACGCAGCAGCTGCATACGGTTGAGGTTACACGAGGGTTACAAAGAAGTCACAAGGGGGGTAAATCTCCCTTGTAACCCCCATGTAACCTATCGGTGAATGAAATATAAGCGCGGACTTATTTGTAGGTTACAAGAGGGTTACAGAGGGTTACAAGAGAGTTACACAGAGGTTACAAGGGAAATATACCCACCTTGTAACCTCATTGTAACCCTTGTATAACCTCAACCGTACGCAGCTGCTGCGTCGGTTGACGTACGCAAGTTTTTTCCCACGTCCTGCACAATTTATCAGATAAAGCTATTTCACTGTAAAATTCAATACTTCTTTTTCACAATTTGGAAGAACAAATTCAAACCTAGAAATTTCTCCTCATTTTATCTGCCAAAAGAAGCATCTCTTAGAACAAAACCAGCAGCAATACCTCCAACACAACTGGTCGCTCACAAGCTCGTTGAAATCCATGATTATCAATCTTAATTTCTAGCTAATGCCAGACCAATAGCAAGTCTTCTCCCAGAACTTCCAAGAAACCAGATGAAACCAGATTCACTCTGATGCATGAAGAGATCATCGGTGTATCCGGTCAACCACACAATGAAATCACGAATACAGCAAAGAGAAAAGAATCTCCAATATGTGATTCTCCACCCACAAAGTATTACTTCTAGTACCGATTCAAGACTCACGCCGACGAAGTTTTGAATTTCTCTTTAGTTAGCTTTATACCGAGAATCGGACGCGGGAGTTCAACCATTTGCAAACACCCGTAACAATAAAAAAAAATAAAAGAAAGAAAGATCGAATCGATAGCAAAGAAGAAAAAAGAACTTCTCAAGGGATTGAATCAGAAACCACTCACATTGATATCATCGCCGACGGAGAACAGCTCCTTGCTGGCTTTCTTCGAGAACCAATATCCGCACAACTTCCCAAGTATCCGATTCATAACTCCCTTCCACCTCGATCCGATCTATCAGACACAGCTTCCGATCCTCCTCTTCCTCTTCTCCCCCCTCTTTTTGTGGATTAGCGCGTTCTCTATGGCCGAGATGGCGAGATGGAAGTAAGAATATGCTTTGAGCGGAGAATGCGAAGAGAAGAAGGTTAGGAACCGTTCAAATGACACTTGGCGAGCCTTATATGCGCAGACAACAATGCTCTCTCAGCTCTCGCCGGCCGTTATGGTCCACCTTGCCGCTCGCGTGACCCCCCATCGCCGGCGAGGTTTGTGGACGCTAGTGGTAGAAATGGTCCGACGAAGTAGAAGGAAAGAAAATTCGATTTACTTTATTTATTTATTTTTATAGATTTACATATTAGGGGTGTAAGTGAGTTAAGCCAACTCGTGAGCTGACTCGAGCTCGGCTCGTGTACTGAGCTAATAAGCCAAACTCACGTTAGTCCTGACTCGACTCATTAGCTCGTGAAAACAACTTATTCCAAAAATATTAATATAAAATATACTCAAAATATATTAAATTCTAACTGGTAGACCGATGCTCAAGTTCGGTAAAATTAATCAAACTCAAATTCAAGTTGATGGTGGCTCGAGCTCCATTCGACTCGTTTACACCCCAAATTTACATACACACCGCTTTATTCTTTCTTATTTACATAGTTGACCCCTGAACTTTCAATTTTTGTAAATATGACAATATATTTAGATATAAATATGGCTGTCAAAATGGCTCGTTGTTCGTGAACAACTTGTGTTCGGCTCATTAAGAAGCTCCTGTTCAGCTCATTCACTAAGTTAATGAGCAGAACGTGAATAAAAATTTGTTCGTTCATAAATGCTCTTTTTTTATTTTAATATAATTATTAGATACTCAATCTTTCTCACGAGAATATGTTGAATGTATTTTCTTAATAAGTTTTTGGGTCCAATTTAGTAAACAAATTAGACCAACACATTATATTCTTATGAAAAATTAAATGTCAAAAAGAAAATCAAAATTTGGGATATATTAAATTATATATCTAAACAAATTAAAAGGATATATTTAATTATATAGCAATTAAAATCCTTTAAAAGGATATATTTAATTATATAGCAATTAAAAGGATATATTTTATTTATAATATATCAATTCTTGTGCACCTACTGATTGTCTCTATCAAACCTGAATTATGATATTAAAAGAGTAGGTAAAGAGATATTACATTTATAAAAAATATTACATCAGGACTCCACACGTAGAGCTACGTGCGGAGTCTGATCTCTGCCGCACAAGTTCGAAGCACACTTTCACGATTACATTAATGCCCGATAAATGATAACTATAAGTGGATGGATGTTTACATTTGAAGACTCAAGTTCGAAGCATACTTTAACGATTAATTTTTAATTTAATTGCCACGAAAATACACAAAAGAAGAAAAGTTTATACTCTCATATTACATGCACATATGACATTCCAATAGCCTTAACATTTGTCATCTGACTCAGCGAGCCGAGTTTTTGTATCACGAGCAACAAACAATATGATTGTGCTAAAGATTTATGATGCGCCACAAACCTGCATTCTAGAGTCCATTGTGTTAAAAGTTTAAAAAATGAATATTACATAAATATTTCCAAATTTAGCAACATTTCTTCCATTTTTCAAATTCTCACACAAATATCAAAGTTCATGAGAACCTCAACCCATATTTTTTATTTTTATCACATTTTTAATTATTTGATCGTGGCATTTCTACATACATTGGTTCTGTAATTCAAAAATATCATCTTGAGTGCTATTTATGTAATTATCCCTAATAAAATTAAGTTATTACATGAGCTTTATGAGTGATATGACTAAATATAAATTTTTAGGTGCTACAACTACAATTTTTTCTTCATTTATCGTTTATCAACTAATTAATATTATGTTTAGAGCTGTTATTTTTAAAATTTATTTGATTGCAACTTTTTTAATATGAAAAATATGTTATATTACTAGACTAAAAACAGCATAATGGGTGAATTGCTGTCATCAGAGATCAGTTTCTTTTCCTTATGGAAAAAAAATATTAAGTTTAATTAATATTTCAGTTTTTTTTTAGTTAAAATAATGATATTTTTGATATGATATGAAAGATTTGAAGGGATATAAATGTCAAAAAGTGAATTTTAGGGTTATATATGTAAATACATAGGAAGTTCATGAGTTGCAAGCACATAAATGCATACGTAATATCTAAACTTTGTTTTACTTTTATATCATCCTAATTTTTCACGTCACAAAATAATAATAATAATAATAAAAATAAAAACTTGATACACCATCAATAAAATTCCAACATGGGTCTTATGCCATGACACGGATCTCGAGGTAACTTTTGAGTCAGAAATATTCAAACATTGATTAAAAATTTTCAACAAACTTGTAGCCAAACTAACCGGCTTGACAAGATGGACCTAAATGAATCTAAGATCACTCAATTCTGATAGCATTAAGCAAACTAAATGTCCATCAAATGCAGTCTGATCAAGGGAAGCCTTGTGAACTGTTTGATCAAAGTGATTCATATTCCTGCATTAATTGCACTTGGAACTCTATGAATAGAGCTCCACCCCTCTCATTAAAATAACATAGAGCTCGACGCTTGAGGGAAGCTTGAAATTTTAAGAAACTGAAGTCCAACATTACTCCACCCACTATCTGCCATCGCCGACCACCGTTAATCGACCACCGCCAACCGTCATCGATTACCAATGACAATCGACCACCTCCAACCACTATTTATCACCGCCGATTGTCGTCAACCATATTCAACAACCATGAATCAATATCACTTACTGTTGACCACCACTGACCACTTTCGTTCACCACCAACTATTGTCGACCACCACCTGTCGGCCTCTACCGATCGCCATCAGCCACCGCTCACTTCTTACAAGTTCATTCATGCACCGATGTTGTAACTCCGAAAAATGTTCATCTCTTTCCCGGATGAGTGACTGTATATTTAATATCCAGTTTCTAGTAAATTTCTTCAGCTAAGCTAGGCCCCATAATTTTTTTCCATTTCTAGGTTTTTCACATAAAAACTTTGGGTGTCATTACTATTTTTTTTTTCCTGAATGTGTGCTGAATCTTCGTACCAACCCTAAAAGACGATAATCTGCTACTCTACTGCCGCAAATTTTCTTGCACGCATCATAACTAAACCACTATTTTAACCTCACAGAGTGAAATGCATATTTTCTTGCAGATTGCTAAGGTGGCAGAGCGTTAAGACATGTACATACATAAGAAATGAGTGGCATATATTTAAAATTTCCTATTATTCAATTAAGTTTTGACTATGCAATGTCTGCTCAATAGTAAAATTGAAACAAATCAGATTAAACAGTTTAAACAACTAACAGTTCCTACAAACATTCCAACAGAACATACATTAATGAATCAGTTAAAACATTCAATTGAAACAATTAAGATCAAATAAAATAGAGAATATTCAAATTACATGCCAATATAACTACAATAATAGCCTCCTTTGAGATACTTCAAATAAGAAAATGTCAAAAATAAAATAAAAAAATAATTAAAAAAAAATGATTTTTGATACAAATAAGAGTACAATATATCAAACAATATGATTTAAATACTTCTAAAATCAAATTAACAAGCACTTACCTCAGCAGGGGATGAGTAGCTCTATATGGCATATTCTCTAGCTTTAGCCTCTCTATGCTTCTTCTCATCTGATATATGGAGCATTTACATACATAGCACTCAATTCATACCTATTTACATATCTAACACCTAAAATTTAAATTTTTTTTATATATTTATACCACCGAAATCTTTCATATCACGTAAAATATAACACCGCACTGGCATGGTGGCATGTATGTAAAAATTGAAGGTGTTACGTATGAATACGTATAAAAATTGAGCGGTATGCATGTAAATCATTTATATACTTTTTAATCCCAGGATGTCACTGATAGTGCGACGCGAAGATCATTTGAAGTTCCACGAATATACATACGATGCGTTTCAATGTCTCCAATTGAGGCTAAGAGATGGCCGCCTGAGTATTGGCCGTTGCTGACGTTGTCGGAGACCGAGAATATGATCTCCCTTAAAATTGGTTCATGACCAAACAATAGATTACCCATACTCAGAACTTTTCTCCATGACTGACTTGCAGTAGGAGGGGGGAAGAAACTTGCAATTACATCCCTCTCATGCGGCTTTACCACTTGTTTCATATTAAAATCCTGCAAGAGAAATAAAATATGAAAGAATAAAAAAATTAAAATTGAAATTAAAGGGAATCAGAAGCTTTAGTAGGCATTATGATTATGTCGTGGAATATTAGAAGCAAATATTAGTTTGGGGCGTGGGCGTTTACATATGTACCACTCAATCCAAATGTATTTACACATCTAACACATATTTCTTACATGTATGCCACATTACCTATGAATGAAAAGGTGCATTGAAAATTTTGAAAGTTAAAATAGTGACATTTTAATGAGATGTGAAAGAGTTAGGTGGTAGAAATGTAAAAAATAAAGTTTATAAATACATGGGAGCATGTACATAAATGCCCCAAAAAACGAAATACGCCATGGAGCCAAAACATAGAACAAAAAAAACGACTTACATATGCATATATGGAGATCATTAAAAGAAGAAAACAATCATACAGACCACAGTCATTTGAGTTAACTAAGGATTAAAACAAAAAAATGGTATGGTATACCGTGAGTTTTATAAGAAGTTGACGATGGGACTATTTTGACGATTAAGTAGTTTTTTGCCACATCATAGCTACCAAGAAACGATATTCGAAGAATAAGACAATAGTCGTACGAAGTAAAGATAATAGAAAAATTTACATACGTAGCACATAATTCTTAGGTATTTACATATCTCACACCTATACTTTCATATTTACCTACATAGCACTTGGTGCTTTAAATCTATGCATAAAAAGGTGAATTTTTGCTTTGCTTAATCATGTGTAGGCCCAGTGGACGTTTGTTCATCGAGAATGAAATCAGTGTGCTAATTAGGCTTTGAGAAGAGGATTGGATTCTCAGGTGATTGATTTTTCTAAAAAGATTCAGTTGGAACTTTCTCGGTTGCTTAAAGAGGATTGTTTGAATATCCATTTTATTCATGCCAGTAATAGTTTCTAGGCTTTTTGCGTAAGTTGTATAGTTGGTTAATGATTATTAGAATTTTATTTGCTTTGTGCGGGTTGTATGTGTTTGGGGTTTAATAGAACTATTGGACACACCCTTGTAATTATTTTTTTGATGAAATAAAATTTCCTACGGGATTCATAAAAAAAAAAGGTGAATTTGATTTGACCTTTAAAAAGTGATAATAATATTAAATTTGATGTGATATTAAAATTTTAGTTGCCTTGTGTGTAAATATGAAAGTTAAGGTGTGAAATATGTAAATAGATAAGAATTGTCCTATGTATGTAAATGGCACATAATAATATTCTAACTTGGTTTCAGATTATATGATGTGAATCCACTTACAATTAATTTAGAGATGCTAAATGTGGTTAATTAGTCAAACTTGTCTCTCTAGATTGCTATTCTTCTAATCATCTAAAGAAGGCTCTAACTCTTTCGCTATTCTTCTTAAGACAACTTGTCAACTCAAAGATCGCTCCAATTTGATCTTTCATTCATAGTTCTAAACTGGGATTTAGGTTGATGGTCTGTTGCATAAACTCCTCTTTGCCCGATGATAGAGAAAAAATGTTAATAAAAGAGGCATTTACATACATACCACAAATTTCTTATGTTTTGTACATATCTAACACCGAAACATTCATTTTATTTGCAGACCGCTCAAATCTTTAGAATCACATCAAATATATTATCATTGATACATATTTAAAAGTGAAATAGATCTTTTCATCTGCATGCTTATAACACCAAGGTATTATAAGTGTTAAATATGTAAATACCTAAGAATTATGTGGTACGTCTGTAAAATTCTCTTACACAAAATGATGGATGATTGTTTGATAAAAATTGGCAAAATTAAGACTAACCTGCATTTTTCATGAATATGATGAATGACATTTCCCAATTCTAAGTTAGAGAACAAAACAGAACAACAATTACATCCTAATTCAAGGGCTTCCATGGAGCGTAATTCATCACTGATAATAAAATAGACATTTAGTGTTTCAAAGGTGAAAATCCACAAGAATAGCTTGTGCGGGTTGATCAATTCTTTTCTTCCACCATTCTCTGCATATTTTATAATTGCTACGTATATAAGGATGGTCCAACACTGTGTCACTATTAATGGATGTCTTAAACAAAAGGACCATTTACATACATAGCAGAGAATTCTTATTTTATTAGATCTCACACCTAAATTTTCATATTTACACACGTAGCACTCAAATCTTTAATATCATGTAAGAAATAAAAAGGTTACCACTTTTTAAATGTGAAATACATATTTTCATGCATTGAGTTAAAGAACAAAATTGCTATGCAAGTAAATATGAAAGTCTAGGTGTGAGATAATAAAAACTATATAAATTTTGTGCCACCAATGTAAAGTCCCAAATCTTTACATATCAAACACATAAACTTTCATATTTATACACATAGCACTCCAATTTTTAATATCACCTAAAACATACCACTGTTACCACTTTTTAAATATGAATTACATCTTTTCATGCATAGGTTTAAAGCACAAAATTCCTATGTATGTAAAATGAAAGTCTTGGTGTGAGAAACATAAATCTTAAAATTATTGACCATCCTCTAGAAACCATTGGACATTTTCATAGAGATAAAACTTTAAAAAGATTCGACCACAACATCATAAGCTATTGGAAGAAATTGTAGGAGAGTTGGTAATCTAAAAAATTAAAGAACACAATCAATACAAAAGATTGATTGAGTAGCATTTTGGTCATATGAGCGGCCGCCATATTCATGGTCACCAAGTGAGAAACTCTAGCAAATACTTGAGTGCCAATTAGCCAACATTTTCTTTGGGAAAGTCCTTATTTTTCTAGCACAAAAACTTGAACCATTTGGGAGATTGTGGTTTGATGGATGTCCATCCCCTTCACTGGATTGACTTGGAAGGTCGTACTTGAGAGCATAGTCTGTGGGCTCTGAAATTCATGACTACTCAGAAGACGCTTTACATTTATTCTTATTTTTATTTTGAGAGATAACTTAGAAGGATGAAATTTTCAAAAAGCCATATTGAATTTGTAGATAAGACACAACCCAGAGATTTCACCCTCATTTAGCGAGGACTTTTTGATCTGGGATTCGTGGTTTCCCATAGGCGCAAGCCCCTATGGTTAATTACCCTTCCTGATAATGAGTGCACTTTCGATTAAGGCTAGTCATTAAAAATTGAAAATAGAAAATATAATGATACCAGACTTAGAATTTAAGTTGTAGAATTCACCACTTAAAGCTTAAAGCGGATGGTGGGGGAATGAAGATGAAACTCGATCAAAATCTCATGATTCCGTCATCCCGGGGAGTCATGGTCCCAGATCTAATTAGTCAGAAGAGGTAGTTGATCAAATCTGACAAAATGATTCTTGTGAGCAGCCATGAGTTGCATCGTAAAAGAAATCCTTGTGGATCTGGGGTAGATGTTTGTCTAAAAGGACAAATTTAAGTCGACCTCAGCTAATGGAAAATTTTTATGTCGATCAATTGTACCCCTATGATTCACAACTCAAATGATAAAAAATCGTTGGGAAACATACGGGCAGCGACCGTGACCATAATATAATGGTGTCGTTTGGCGACAACCACCCAGTCAAAGAACTCTGGACGTGATCGCTATTTTGTGATGTCATTTGACGGCAGAACCAAACGGATAGAGGACTCAAGCCACTTTCTTAGTGGCATGCAATTACTTTGATTGTAAATATATTGATATCTTTCATCTAACATTCGTTTTTTATGAGCTGAAGTCAATCATAAGTTGGCACCCTCAACAAACTGTTGCAAAGGGTGAATGGAATCTGCCTTTAGCTTTTAGTGATTGAATTTTAACTCAAGTGCTTAATTGGTTATATTGAAAATTTGGATATAAAAGGTTAACCCCTCCGGTTGAAGTTTTCAATCAACACGACTATCAGCGGGGTAAGTTTATCTTTGAACCCTGTCAACTTTGTCCCACGTACAAAAGATTGGGTTATGTGATATATCATTTGAATTAATTCAAATAGGCTTTAAAACTTAATTTTGAAAATAGACCATTCCGGTTAAAATATTCTATCAACTTGGTCATCATTGGGGTACACTGTCAACTCTATCTCACTTACAAAGGATCAGGTTATGTGATATATCATTTGAATTTATTCAAATAGACTTTAAAACTTAATTTTGAAAATAGACCTCTCCGGTTGAAATATTCTATCAAACTCGGTCATCATCGAAAAATGGAACATTTAAAGTATTTATATTTGAAGAGGGGCATTTAAGTTTGTCAGCTAAGACTTTTAGGATAAGAGTCCTATAGACTTTTGTCCTTAAAAAAAAGAGGATCAGATTAGGTGATTTGGTAATTTGGATTGTAAATTATTATTTAAGAATTTAGACATTTGTTAGAGCTTACTAGACTCGTCAACTCCAGTCCTTACGAGAAGGAGAATTAAACTAGTAGAATAAAACTAACAAGGTGACTTGACACAGCATTCTCGAAAGCAATATTTAAACATTTAATATTTTGGTTGGAGGACATACAAGCCTTAAAATTTCATATATTTGAACATCTTAAAAAGTTTAACAAGCTTTAAAGACTTGCATAAACTTTAAGCCATAAATTTGATATGGAATTTACATCAAGAAGCACATGCAAGATTTTGAAAATGAGCATAATCAACTTGCTTATATAGACACCTTAATGCATACATAGCTCAAAAGTATCTCAAGTGACACTCATCTAAGCCTTGAGATAGGTTCATACTTTAAAATTTCATTTGACTTGGGAGATAACTATGAGATTTTTATAATTTTTGAGATCATTTGTTGCTTAGAGTATTTGCACAAGTATATGATTTAGGTTTTAAAAAGAGACCACCTTCTGTTCGTTAGCAACACCCTGTGAATCCGATGGCGGGGTTTGAAAATTTCAAAAGACTACATTTAAATTATTTTTCGCCCCTTAAGAGCCTAAGCCCAAAAAATTCAATTTCAAATTATATTCTTGAGCTCTAGAAGCATGAATCTGAAGAGTTCAATTTTATTCTTTTAAATACTTTCAAGTTTACAAATTTTAAATTTTAAAATCTAAATGTTAATATTTTGAAGCCTTGAAATGTTATATTTTAAAAGCCCAAAACTTTGAAATTTTTAAAACCCTAAGAACATAAATGTTTAAAGCCTAGGTTCCTAATATTTTAAAATCCTAAAAGCCTAAAATTTAAAAAAATCTTTTTCCCAAATTATTTTAAAAATAAAAAAGAGTCATATTTTAGGTTATTTTATGAGCTCGAATATTATAAATTTTAAATTAATTACAAGTCCAAATTACCTAGAATTTCGGCAACCTCCCGACATCAACCCATGTTAAGAAGCACGGGAGAATGCCGAACTTCTAAGCTATCTCAGAAGAATCGCTGGTCAGTGTCTTACGACACCGTGGTTATTAGCAAAATCAATTTTTCAACGTGCAGTCTCAAATGACACAACGGGGAGCAAAAATAACATTTAACCCACGTCTCAAAAGATGCAAAGGGCTTTTTATGTACCTGCGGGAAGGGTTAAATTACAAACCAAGACCCACCGATTTCAACAAAATAACTCTTTGGACGAGTTCTCGTCTTTCCCTGTCTAACGGGTACTTAGCTGTCGATTAGAGGGTTTTTTATTTTAAATATTTCCTTAGTTGCCCCAAAATTGCACCTGCAAGAATGTGTCAAAACCCCATTTTAAAAGCCCTCTCCAAACATTCATACTTTTTCTTGCCTAACAAATACTTAGCTCTCAAATGGAGATATTCAAATAATTTCCCAATTGCCCCAAATTGTACCTGCAAGAAACCTTGATTTTAAAAGAGCTCTCCCAAACAAGTTCACAATTTTTCCCACCTAATGGGTACTTTGCTCTCAAATTGAGGTTTTGCAAAAGTTGCCGGATTGCCACAATATTATACCTGTCCATAATAAGCAATATGAACTGAAACAACACGGGTTGGATTTTAAAATTGGCTCGGATAGGAGCAAAATTCATCTAACCGCACAAGTAAAGCCTCAGTTCGGGCTTGGCAACAAGCAAGTATGCGAGCTTTTTGATTTAGGGATCGAACCATATACACAGAGGAGAGAAGGGGGCTCGGGATTGTGTAGGTAGGGAGACACGACAAGGGCAAAAGAATTGAATTTGATCAAGTAAAGAGGATTGCACGCAGAAGCTTCCGGAGCAGGAGGGCGCTGCTCGATTTTGTGTTAGGGTGAAGAGGGCAGTCGAGGATTTGTGACGTGCGGTTTGCGTGAATAGGGAAGGAGGAAGATGGCTTGGGATACACGGCAGATAGGAGCGGCGAGGGCTTCCAATTTTGAATCAGATGTGTTTCCTGTGCGACAGAGACAATTGACGAGGATAGAATCGACTAGGGCATAACTGTGTGTCACGGACTAACTTCCCTCAAGTCACCCATGCGGCTTTAGCGCTCTTCCTTAGCACTAAATCAGCCTAACCCTCACAACGCTTAGACTTGTAAGCACAAATTGCCCTAAGAAGAAGAGTAGAGAGAAATGAACACTTCACTAAGAAAGAGCAATTACAATGCTTGAATACTTGGAAGCTTTCTTAGGTTCACACAAATGAGGGGGAGGGACTTTTATTTATAGCCCCTCCAAGCCATGAGAACATTTTAGAATTCCCTATTTTCTAGAGTATTCCATACAATTTTTACATAAATACTTAATCCTAGATCCTTCTAGGTTCTTCTTAAACTATCCAAGCTCCATCCTTGAATTCTTCATGGAGTGTTGTCTTCCTTTGATTTCTAGAATTGGGTAGAAGTTTCTAGAGTCGTGTGGATCTTTCTTGGCTCTAGAAGGTTCTTGCATGCCTCTTCTAGAGTTTTTCTTCCCATGCTTGTCTTGCCATTTCTTTGAAAATGGCGGGGCGTGACACTCCACTTAATCCCGCAATGCCCTCATTGCGGCTTCCCCTGCACTTTCGAAACCGCCTCCTCAGTTTGCCACCAGATTTGGTAAACTTTGGTTTCTCATTAGTGTTATGGGAGAGGAGTGTCATGCAACAAGTATTCCTAGTCGGCGGCTTATCCCTTCTCTCTAACCTTGTTGAACCATCTTTCTTCTTTCTTGACGGTGGTTCATTAGGAACCTCCACCACTTTCCTTGGGTTCACAACTCCTCGGGTCTTTTCTCCTTCATTGGTTTTATGAAGGATAGCAGAGTTGACTCTCTTGTCATTGGCAATGCCATCCTTGAGCTGGATTGCTGATAGCGTTTTGGATTTTTGCTGCTTAACCTTACTATTAGTACTGAGCAAGCTTGACCCCCGTCCATGATGCACAAGCTATTGACGAATGGCATTGGGAATAATCTTGTTTGTTCCAAGAAGTTCATTCCTAAAACAACTTTGTAATTATCCAAAGGTATGACAGTGAAGTCTAGAGTATCTGACCATGCCCCAATGCTGGTCTTGACTCTCTTGACCATTCCATCGATTGACATCTCTGCTGAGTTGACGACTTTAATGGAGCACCCTCCTTTAGTCATCTGCAACCTCAACCTCTTTACTTCCTCAATGGAGATGAATTTGTGAGAAACACATGTATCCACCATTGCTCTTGTGGTCTTCCCTCCTACTGCCATCTCCACAAAGAGTAACCCCTTCTCTTGGGGTTTTGTCGGAGCTTGCATCTCGTTCAGTAGTTGAAGAGATACCACATATGCCTCCATGCCATTCTCCCTATCATTTTTTTCTTCCTCTTTATGGCTTGCAAGGAGAGAGTTAAAAGGCTTCCTCTAAGGGCAATCCCTTGCCCAATGAGGTCCTTCACAAAGAAAGCAACGGTTTTGATATGGCTTGTTGTTAGTCTTCCCCTTGTCCCTTGCTTTTGTTGGGGTTGATTCGCGATGTTTCTCCTCCTTATGTTTGCCCTAATCATCCCCACCTTTGACATCACAACTCTTATTATCTTTAGGCCTTCTGGACTCTTTCGAATAATCAACCAAACTTTCAGCAACCGCGATGGCAGTGACAAGATCTTGCACTCCTCGCCTCCTAAGCTCGGTCTTTGCCCAATGTTGGAGCCCATCCATGAAGTTGAAGAGAGCATCCTTGTCTAACATATCGGGGATTTCAAGTACCAAGCTTGTAAACTCCTTAACGTAGTCTCGAATCAAACCCTCTTGCTTAAGCCTTCGTAGCCGGGCTCGAGCATTATCCTCGGCATTCTCGGGGTAGAACTGCCTCTTTAGCTCTCTCTTGAAGTTAAAAGTGGACATGGAGCACAAACTTTTCTTTACATCACCTTTTCTTCTTCTCCACCAGAGCATAGCAATGTCCGAGAGATAAAGAGAGACATTGTATTTTTGCATCTTCATCGGTAATCCCCATCGCTATGAAATATTGCTCCAGTCCCTATAGAAAGTTGTCTACTTCCTTTGCGTTGCAAACCCCTCCAAAACTCATAGGTTTTGGAACTTCAATCCTGCTATTGCACAATTGCACAACGAAATGTCTCCACGCATCTCCTCCAAGCTAGCACGTATATCGTTCATGTCCTCCTCATAGGCTCTTCGCACCTCTTGGAGCTTCCCCAACAAATCCTCCTACAACCTAGCCATATGGCCCGTTAAGGTCTCCTTAAGTTGGAGCATCATACCTCTGATCGTTGAATGGATGATAAAATCCTCCTCTTCGAGTCCATCAACCATTTGACCAAGATCCTCTACCTGACCCTCCACGCCATTCATTGCATCCTCCACCCCCAGAAAGGCGCGATTCAAAGCCATGCATGATCTCCATAGACCTCCCATGTGGCTTGGATGCAACGGGATCTCTTTGCTCCTGGCGACCTCGCCCTTGTTGAGATGTTTTCCACGTTTGTGGCTTCGGACTTCATTTCGTGCTCTCTGACGCTCTTTGCCATACATTCGAACCGAGGCACTGAAACCAACTGTCACGGACTAATCTCCCTCAAGTCACCTGTGCGGCTTTAGCACTCTTCCTTAGCACTAAATCAGCCTAACCCTCGCAACTCTTGAACTTGTAAGCACAAAATGCTCTAAGAAGAAGAGTAGAGAGAAATTAATACTTCACTAAGAAAGAACAATTACAATGCTTGAATGATTGGAAGCTTTCTTAGGTTCAAACAAATGAGGGGGAGGGGCACTTATTTATAGCCCTCTCCAAGCCATAAGAATATTCTAGAATTCCTTATTTTCCTAGAGTGTTCCATACAATTCTTACATAAATACATAATCCTAGATCCTTCTAGATTCTTCTTGAACTCTACATGCTCCATCCTAGAGTTCTTCATGGAGTGTTATCTTCATTTGATCTCTAGAATTGGGTAAAAGTTACTAGAGTTTTATAGATCTTTCTTCGCTCTAAAAGGTTCTTGCATACCTCTTCTAGAGTTTTCCTTCACATACTTGTCATGTTATATCTTTGAAAATGACGAGGCGTGACATGTGGCTCGGTTTCACGAGAAGAAGCAGGGAATGATCGCAGCAAAGGAGATAAATGAAGCAAGAAATCGCATATCTCTTTGTGATCTTCTGCCTCCACGGAAATTGAACTTCTCGCCTCAACGCCTACAGCACATCCGCACTGTAGCTATCCTTGCACCTCACTGAGAGCAGAACCTGGCCGGTCAATACCCTAGCGCACGTACCCTTGCGGCTTCCTGAAGGCGCCTCGCATGCCTGTCTGGAGCGAATGTTATTGATGCGCTAGACATGGTAGGGATAAACACAGACGCTGAAATGAAGGCATCTCTCTCGGCAGCTTTTGTCATGTACTTATTGCTGGCAATGCGAGCGGCCTCGAGGGCTTTGCTGCAGGCTTTTTCTTTCTCCCAAGAGACGACATGGATGCAAAAGGAAAACTCAACGGCGCCTTTCTTCATTCTGACATCGTTAATTCTAATTTTGGGGTCGGGAAGATCGCGGCATGGAGAGTTCTGGTCTTGTGAACAAGGAGGCACGGTGTCGGTGAGGGCTTTCGGCAGGGCAGTGCAGAAGGAGATGAAAGATGGGAATTTAGGTTTCCACATACCATGATCCTGCCGACGTTTCCTTCCTAATGAACGCTAATCGTGATTGTAATGTGCGATGGCACGCGAACATTTGAGTCCAGGCAGCATCTACGTCCAGGATGCGAATTTAAATTTAATATTCATCAAGTGTAATTGAATCTAACTAATAAAACTTAGAATTTTTATTTAGTTTTATGATGTCAACATGGTCAGTTGTGAGAAGAGTCATGATGTGAATCCATTCAAAAGTAGTTTAGTCACCAATTAGTGATAATGATAAGCTTGCGTGGTTTTCTTGAACTCTATAAATATACCCCAAATTCGGGACAATAAATAAAATTTTTTTCTCCTATCTAGTTTGCTCTTTCATTCTTTGGGAGTGATTGAACAGCTCAAAAATCAACATAATCATTAATAGTGCAGTAATCAGATTAAAATCCTTGCTGTTCTTAGCGAGGGAAACAAACTTCATAAACCCTAAACCCTATAGTTGAAGCAATGATTGGAGCAAAACTTCACAAAAATTTGCCAACCAATGAAGCATTTGTATAGTTGAACAAAATTTTGATTTCTTAAAGAGCATTGTTACACTCAATAAAGAAATTAACAAAAAAGTTGGGTCCGTTTCGCTTAGGTATCCCCATAAAGGAGGGGATATAATTCCATATGGACAATGTACGTAGCGCTGCGCCACGGAATCTGCAAATAATCACCGAATAACCATTGCATAACCCATATTAACTCCGTGAATAACATTAAAATGAAACAATGAGGGTTATTGGCAGGTTATCAGGAAGTTATTGCAACGTTATTTGAGCAATAACTTCACAATATCCCGACTAACAGATAAAAAATATAAAAGTGAAACCGCAGAGGTTATTGGGGTGTTATTAGGAGATTATTCACTGGTTAATCAGAATAATACCGCAATAACCTGCTAATAACCTCTCGATAATCTTGAAATACACGATCGCAGAGGTTATTCGCTGGTTATTTGCAGATTCCGTACGCAGTGTTGTGTACGTTGTCCGTACGGAATAATTTTCCATAAAGGAGGGAGTGAGAGAGTGTTGCATAGTTTTGCTAAGTTAGCGTTTCGGCCACCTAAGCAAAGTGAACCCAATTTAACTTTGGAAGATTTACATACATACCACACAATGCAATTGTATTTACATATCTAACAACTAAACTTCAACTTTACATACATGCCACCTTAGCTATGCATGAAAAAGGTGTATTGCACATTTTAAAAGTTAAAATGGTGGTATTTTTTAATGTGATATGAAAGATTTGGGTAGTATAAATGTAAAAAATCAAACTTTAGGTGTTAAATATGTAAATTCATAGGAATTGGGTGTTATGCTTGTAAAAGGCCCCTTAATTTTTGGTAGAAGTTTAGAATTTCAATACCAATTATTCTTCTAGTAGACAGATTATTGCTTCTTTAAAAGGTTATATAAATAATTAAACTTGCTGTACAAACCATCTGCACATACCTTGTCATAGCATAAACTTGCTAAACCAGTACCCATTTTTGGCTGATAGAAGTCAAAATAATCATGAAAAATTGCTTCAGAAAGACGTGGAGCATCCGAAAGTTTATGATAAATTGAAGCAGCTAGAATAATCAACTTCTCAATGTGCTCAAAAACAACACAAAGTTGTTTCAAATCACCGATCTGCTCAACCCTATCAGGCACATGAATTACTGTAGTAAAGCAAAAGTCCTATTAGATCAAAATGTGATTATGAAACACAGAGGATAATGTCTATAAAATGGGTACATGATAATTTTCACTATCATGTATATAGTTATGGCATATGTTCAAAGTCTCACAATAAGAGAGATATACAATCATCAGGAATATAAGAAAATCAAGATAAAAAATTAATTTATTTCTAGTGGTTTTATCAACTAGAAAAGTACTAGTATAATTAAGAAATTAGTTGTGCCATTCTAAGTTCAACTTCAAAACTAGATATCAATATTGTTGATTATTCCTTGCTTCTCCAAGTTATTCGATTCTCACCAAAGAAAGTACAACAAATAGTAGAAGACCAACTATCTGAGTGATCCTGCCCAATCAACATCAGTATATACTTCTAAATTGTGTCTTCCATTTCTCTTGAAAAACTTTTTTTTTTCTCGGTGTAGATTCGTTTAGGTATTTAAAACTTTTGTATTTTTATAGGATCGGGCACAAATTGACTTATAACACTTGCAACAAAGATTATATGTGGTCTTCCGTAGACAACACAGATGTAAAGGTTTCTCTCGATAATTAATTGTGAGTGTAAACTTTTATCATAAGCATATCCTTAAACCATTTATGTGCTCATTTGCAGTATGTATTATACAGTGTATATACAATTCACATCCAATAATGAATTTTTTCATTCTTTATTCTAAATGACATTGTTTATCGCAGAACAATATTTTCTGTAAAGAAGAAACATTGGAAAATGAAATCAAGTTGACTATCGGATGTTGGATTCAAGTTCAAACTTCTTTTCCTGATGCAATAAAAAGGCTGATATCATCATATGTTTTGAGTTTTTGTAGAAAGGAGATCATATATTTGCTACAGAGCGATTAGTTCTGAGTGAATTTCAATGTTCGAGCACGCTTTTGGTGCATTGTTGGATGTTTCTATATTTCCTTTGGAATACATGTATATCAACGGTGATGATTTAGGTCCATCGTATAGGATTTTGTAAAATTGATTTTTGAGGTGATTTTTCTATCTGTAGGGAGGTCTAGATATTTCTTGAGGCTTTGGGTTAGTTGGATAGTTGAGACATCAAGTTTGATAATCAAAGTTGTATTCATTCCAATGTGTTCCATGAAAACAATCTCGACTGCACAATCCTTGATTTTTTTGGTCCCAAAGATGAATTTTTTGGGACTCGAATGGTTATATTTTAAAAATTTAGTCAATGATGTTGAATGACATAAGTTGTGAAAATTGATACAAGAAATCAGAAATAAAACTCACAAGCAAGAAAACACAAAAAAAATTCAAAATTTGATGTGGAAAAACTCAAGAATGGGAAAAAAGCCACGAAGCCACACCACACCAAGAAATCCACTATAAAGCAAAATAAGGAGAATAGTACAAATTGCACCAAAGTCAAGCCTCTTCATACTTTGGACACAAAAACCACATAAAAAAATATGAAAAGTCACAAATGACTCTCTGAACCTATTTTCATTGTTCTTCATGTTCAACTGCGGGAAAAATCGCATACTTTGGTCACAAAGATGAACTTTTTGGGACTGGAATGGTTATATTTTAAAAAATTAGTCAATGATGTTGAATGATATAAGTTGTGGAATTTGATACAAGAGATCCGAAATAAAACTCACAAGCAAGAAAACACAAAAACGAAATTTAATGTGGAAAAACTCAACAATGGGAAAAAAATCACGAAGCCACACCATACCAAGAAATCCACTATGAAGCAAAATAAGGAGAATAGAACAAATTACACCACACTCAAGCCTCTTCATACTTTGGACACAAAAACCACAAAATAATATGCAAAAGCCACAAATGACTCTCTTCAGACCTCTTTTTATTGTTCTTCATGTTCAACTGCAGGAAAAACTATCAAAACTTGCACGAACTTCCCTAAATTGGGTCGTAGCGCTGAGACACCGTGATATAGTGTTGTGGCACTGTGATGATGGCATTGTGGCGCTCTAATATGACGTTGTGATACCCTACTCTTATGTTTCAACACAAATTTCCCCGTCAGGGTAGCGCTAAGGCACTGCAAAGGCAATGTCACAGTGTTAATTAATGATGCTACAACAACACTATCGCACTGATATTGTAGCGTTGCAATGGCAGCACCCAAATCCATACAAGGGGTGCTGCCCCCCTATACCGCCCCCCAACCTGTACCCACCCACGCGAAAACTAACTGCCGAGCTTTATCGGTCAAATTGAGGGCTCTAAGTTGACAACTGATTGCCACAATCATGCTCCACATGATAACACATCGGTACCCTAGAATGATGCATTTTATCACTAAGATAAACTTTAGTATTCTGATAGTATTGATGGAAATAGGCAATAGTTTCACAAGCTGTTAATGGAAGCAATGAGTGTTATACATTTGGAAAAAGAAACCAATGAGGAATTCATCAAGTGTTTTATTTTATAAAAATCTACAGGGAAGATTTATAAAGATGTAATAAGCCTGGGGCACTATAATCTTACTCTTTTTTCCGTCCTAATTTTGTTATGCGGTCTTGGCACCATGGGATTCATGAATGTTATTTTCATGGAGGAAAGAGGATTATGTTTGATTAGAATATTCCTTCTTATTATCAAACTTAATATGCTTATTGTTATTATTTTATGAAAAAAAAGGAAAATTATACTAACATTTGATTTATGCTTCATGAAGGAAAAAAATCGATTATGCATGAATAATCATTATAAAATACCATATTATCTAGCCCCATTAATAATTATCTGTAAAAATCACATATTATCTAAGTATTGAGTTTTCTTAGCTTAGGGGTTAGAGATTATGTGGCATTTGACCATGCTCCTACTAACACGAGAACTCCTTAACTTTTCTTTGAACAAATAATATAGAAAATATAAATTAAGGTAAAAGATGAAAGACCTATCTAAATATGTAGCCAAATTTGCACCCATTTAGTATCCAAATTTTCAGTTAAATGACTCTAAGATATGTGATTATTATTACTTGTGTCCCGAGATTAGATTTCTTGTTCTTTAGCAAGATCAATAATCTTCTCCATGATTTAATCTTGAAATAGGCAATGAGTAGGATAAATTACAATAACATAATTTAGGTCAAATGTAAATTTTTGAATAGATAATAGGTTCATTGATAATAATGGGAGGGAATGTGTGAGTTCTATGAAATTTCCATCCTATAATAGCAGCAATGGTTCCATCAGCTACTGTTATTTTGATTTCTTTTGCAGGGTGTATAGAAAGAAAATTTTGCAGAAGGGTTGGTCTTATGCATAGTTGCTCCTGAGTTTGTTATCCACATTTTCTTTAAAATAATTTCAAAAGCATAAGAGGTAATGAATTAGAACTCACCGATTTAACCAAATAGCATATACCCATTAGTTTTTCAAATGCTACCACGAAGGCGTGGAGTTTTTCCATTTTTCTTACTTTATTCTTATGTGAATATGTCCATGGAAGTCTTCTATTCCAATGATTAAGTGTTCGATGATGTTTGCAGTGATTTTGGAATGAAGGTATTTCTTTCCTTTTATGGAGGCTTCCCTTGGAGTTTCCAATATATGTCTTCTGCATCTCCTTTTACAACAAGTGCAAGACATAACTTCTCAGTTATTGGACCTTGGTGCTCCCTGTTTAGACTTGCATGACTTGGATTTGCTTACATTCAATGTAGGTACAAGAAGTAGAGCAACATTCTCACTAAAGTAGGGTTTCTAACAATTATAAATCGCTTCTACACTTCTGATAGTAAAGACGGCTTCATTTAGTTAAGAAATGGAGTGTTTTCCAATATGTTTAATGCAAACATGGTCAAATTGACTAATTAATCCAACAAGGAATTCATGACTCCTTTCTCTTGCCACAAAAATTAGAAGCATCGTAGCAAATCTCATTTTGTTACACTGACAGTAATGGATATCAAGCCACATTTCTTTTTCATTTTCTCGTGATATTGATGTTGTGCAATTCTAAGTTCCATATTTCAGTCTCATTCTCTTTTAATTATGTTATATTTCTTTCCTTGTTGAGTTATTTTATCTTTGATAAGTTATAATTATTGTAATTAAGTTTACCCCAGATGTTCCTTATGATATGGAGGAAGAGTTGTAATTTGATGATGGAGGAGTAAGAAAATATGTTTTTATCCATCTTTCTTCATGGTATTAGAGCGAGGAAAGAAACCCTAGCTCTCATTCGCCTCTCCCTACAGACGCTTATCCCTATAGCCTCTCCCTCCAACAAATCCTCTCTTTGAAGCTGAACGCCTTGTAGGCATCAGTTAGATCGGCGCCTTCATGATTTGAATCATCGTGTTGCTCACTCATGAAGAGCCCATGATGAAACCAGTACAACACAATTTGGCCTTTACACCCTGTACGCGATTCGAACCCTTGCTTCCTAGAGACTAATATCGCGATTGTATTGCATTGTTCAGTCATGAAAGGCACGCGCAACAGAGACCTGTATGTTGTGATCCCGTCGGCTTTCAACTAGCTTGAATCTCCCGTAATTTCTCAAAAATCAAACATATTAGTGTCCTCTCTCTCGTGTATTCCAACTGAGTAGCCGCAAGAACCTTCTCAGCCTTCCAGCCATTCGTAGTTTAAGTAAGAAATACAATCAGCATGGAAGTTCTTTCTAACCCAAAACAAGCACAACGCTTATAACAAAGTATGACATGAACAGTAAAAAAAAAATTGCAGGAAGATGTCTAGCTCCTTTGGAGGATAGTTCTGAATCAAAGACCAAGAATTATGTCCAAACAGCCCCAAAACTCTCTTACTTTATCACAAATCATAAAGTCAAAGGCCATAACTTCATTCATACTCTCAAATAGTGTTTATATATATTTGTGGAAAAAGAAAATAGAAACATCTCATGGCAAAGAGCACAGTTCCTAAGCTCTTTGATTCTACTTCATGGAAGATTATTATCATATGGCCATATCTTGATTGATCAATTCTGTGATCATAAAAATTGAAGAAAATTTTTTACTTTATAAGTGAACACAGGAGATTTAGAAGAAGCCCGCAAAACTTACCCATATACTAAAAATACTGCATAATTGTTTGAGATCGAGACAAAGCTGTACAAGTTCCGATAAAAAGAGTTAAATGTTACTCAATACTTCAACACAACTACAAAGTAGAAGTTACAGTTAGATATTTCTGATCTTATGTATAGAAGTTCCTTTAAGATGCTATGTTGTATAAAACAATAATGGAGAAGAAGAAAATGATCAAGTTCTTATTGGATCTAAATAAGAATAAAGACAAGGTCAAGAGAAGAATCATTGGGGTGAAGCCTCTCCCGAGAAGAAAGTAGGAAGAAGCTCATGATAATAGGAAGTATGGATTCATCTAGCACTCGAAGCTCTGCCTTATACACATGCTACTCCTCCCATGAGTCAAAACTAAAGAAGAATTGCCCCTTTTATAACCATTGCAAGAAATTTGGTCACATTAGGATAAGTGGTGGAAAGTACATGGAAATACTACAGATTAGAAACCTAGGAAGGGGAAGAATGACCAAGACAATAAAGCTCGTGCTACTAACTCCTATGAATGGTCGACCGATCCTAGTCCTTCATCAAAGAACAACTAGAGGGGTTGAAAAACTTCTTTCAAGCACAACTGAGTGGTTTGTTAGCTTGATGATAGACCTATATATCTTGCCCACCTCTTATCTCGCTAGCAATGGAAAATTTCAATCTTGGATAATAAATTCAGGTGCTTCTAATCACATGACTAGAGATATTCATGCTCTCACCAACTACCAAGAGTTCACTGGCTCCAAATTTATTAGACTTGTAGTGGATCTCACTTCAAGATTGTTGAGAAACTAGAAATGAAAATCTCCAAATATATTTAGCTATCTTTTGTGTTATATGTTTCCCAATTACATTGAAACTTACTTTCAAATAACAAACTTATTCAATTGTGTTACTAAATTTGACACGAGAGATTTTTCCGGGTTGTGACACTGTAACTGCTACAGTACAACTGCCCAAATTTCCCCGCATTTCCTTTTTCATTTCACTCTCTCTTCCTTTCCTTTTCTATGATTCTCCTATTTTAATTCCTAACTATTTTATGCCTGTTTTTTCTATTTCTTTACTTTTCCATGAAATCCTCTATCATAAATTATTGTCTATTTAGTACTTACTTTTTTTATTCTCTTTCCTAATTGAAAGCATTGAGATTTGGATGAATGCGAACTTCTGAGCGCTGCCTTTGAGGCATTTTTCCCCTCCGGGGGCTGTATCCGACGGCGAGAAGGTGCTCCGACTGTAACTCGTCTAAGGGGTTGCTTTTGCGTAGGAAAAGAGATTTAGATGAGTGCATATTTCTGAGTGTTACCTTTAAAACATTCTTCCCCTTCAAAGGTTGTATCCGGCTGTGAGAAGGTGCTCCGGTTGTAACCCGTCCAAGGTGGTGATAATCTCCAAGGGTTCGGGTGGTGCTATGGCTATAACTCAACCCCAAAGAGAAGTTCTAACTTTTTGCAACACTTATTGGAGTCTGTGTTGTGTCTTCATGTACATGCTGTTTTGTTGCATTTATTTTCTGTTTTGATGTGTCCTGTTGTAATCTTTGAAATTCAACAGTATTATTATTTCTGTTGTGGTTTGGGTTTTCTCCTATATCAATTGATATCAGAGCCAGCCAAACTCTAGTCATATCCTAGGGTTCCCAAGATCCACCCCTACCCACACAACCGTTACCGAAATATTTCTACCATAAAAGCTTCGACGAATGAGGTCAAAGCTTCTCGAACCTCAGAAGATCAGCTTTTTCTTGGTCGTGGCATTGTAGCTCCTACAGTACAATGACCCATATTTCCTCTCCTTTCTTTTTTGTTTTCCTCTCTCTTCCTTTCCTTTTCTATGACTCTGCTATTTTATTTCCTACCTATTTTATGCCTACCTTTTCTATTTTTTGCTTTTCCATGAAATCTCCTATTATACATCATCGTCTATTATATTACTTCTTTTTTATTATATTTTCTAATTGAAAGCATTGCATAATACAAATCATAATCCCTCTTATATATAGGAACATCTTTTTCTTAAAAAATGAGATTTGGATGAATGCACATTTCTGAATGTTGCCTTTGAGGCATTCTTCCCCTCCGGAGGCTATATCCGACAGCGAGAAGGTGCTTCAGCTGTAACTCCTCTGAGGGATTGTTTTTGTTAGGAAAGGACATTTGGATGAGTGCAGATTTCTGGTGCTCCTTTGAGGAATTCTTCCCCTCCGTGGGTTGTATTTGACGGCGAGAAGATGCTTCGGCTATAACTCATCCAAGGTGGCGACCGTCTCCAAAGGATTCGGGTGGTGCTCCGGCTGTAGATCGACTCCGAAGAGACACTTTATCTTTCCGCAACCCTTATTAGAGTCTGCGTTGTGTCTTTATGTTCATGTTGCTTTTATGTTTATTTCCAATTTTGACTGAGTCAAGTTGTAATATTTGAAATTCAACAGTAATATTATTATTTCTGTTATGGGTTGAGTTTCCTCCCGTATCAAAATTTCATTCTAACTCTTGTGAATTTCAGGTGGTGGAATAAAGAAAAGGTGATTGGCAGTGATGAACTGCATCAAAATCTATACCTACTCATGAAAAATTGTTCTCTTAACACAAAAGTGTCTCCCTTACCATGCTCTTCACAAAGTCTTAAGTTTGTTGTGTTTGAGTCGGTTGAAAGTCAAGGTTTACTACAACATCGTTGTTTGGTCATGTCAATTTATATCTTTATTAATACAAAGTAAGAGTTTTATCAATATGAAACATGCTAATTGGCTAAGCATGCTCTTCGTGTATATCCTCTTTCTCAATACAAACTCACATCATTTACCCATCATTCACAGTGATATCTGGGGTTCATCAAAACTAAAAATAATTAATGTAGTCAGATTGTTTGTCTTCATTATTGATGATCACACTAGAACCAGTTGGATATTCCCCATGAAGAAAAAATTGAAACACAAATCTTCATTCCCTTCATAACATGTTTTCTACTTGGTTCCAATGCAAAATTCAAATTCTCAGAACCAATAATGCAAAGCAATACTTCAACTTTATCCTTGGACCCTAAATTGCAAATAATGATATTATCCATGTGAGTTCTTATGTTGAAACTCCACATCAAATAGATAGCTAAGAGGAAGAATAGGCATCTCCTCAAAGTAACTAGTCAATAATGCCTTCCATAATGTCCCAAAAATTTTCTGGGGAGCTGTGCTCAGAGTAGCCTATCTCATTAATAGAATTTCAAATTGAGTCCTTAGATTCAAAGCCTCTCTCGGTATTGTGATGGAAAAATACCCTCATCTTAGAGTTTTCTCATCCAATCTACCTCTAAAAATATTTGGTTGTTTCTTCTATTCACATTCACCAAACAAATCACACATAGCTTGACCCGAAATTCATTAAATGCATTTTCCTTGGCTATGCTTCTAACAAAAAAAAGGGTACAAGTGCTATTCTCACATAACAAAAAAATAATATAGCTCTATGAATGTTATCTTCTCTTAAAATCAATCATATTATCTCAAATCCGGTATTCAAAGGGAGAGTAAAACTAGGGAAATTATTTTGGATACCCACACCGATCCAATCATCACAACATATTCATCTTCATTCTAACCATTAGGTCTCTTAAGTTCCACTAGTCGAGAACATACAACCTGAGATTGGGAAGATTAAAGAAGTCTTTGCTACTGAATTTGAAATTAAGGATCTATGAGCAACGAGAAACTTCCTGGACATGGACATGGACATGGACGTGGCCAAGTCCAAGATGGGTATTATAATATAACAAAGAAAGTACA
This sequence comes from Papilionanthe hookeriana x Papilionanthe teres, assembly GCA_022702705.1. Taxonomy (NCBI): domain Eukaryota; kingdom Viridiplantae; phylum Streptophyta; class Magnoliopsida; order Asparagales; family Orchidaceae; genus Papilionanthe; species Papilionanthe hookeriana x Papilionanthe teres. The sequence goes on along the minus strand of CM040439.1, from coordinate 24,380,693 downwards.
TCCTAGACCTACTAAAAGCACAACAATGCTAGGTTGCAAAACTGCTGAGACTCGTATGAATTTCAACGAAAAGTTACATTCAATAGGAGAAAAGACACTAGCGAAAAAAGAGTGATACCAAAGATTGACGTACAAGTTTATTTACCTGTCACACACTAGACCAGATATTGCTTATGATTTCAATATTGTGAAAAACATATGAATAGTTTGAATGACCAATTTAGAGAAGCTTTACGGAATATTTATATTTCTAAAGAAGACCCTTGGCAAAGGTTCTTATTTAAGAAATCAGAGAACGGGGAGGTAGAGGTGTACATCTATAGAGTTTGATAACAATAATTTGATTGATAAATAGTTTCCGATACCAAAGCAATTTTCCTTGAAAAATTCAAGAAGTTTTCTCTTCAAAGTTGGTGGTTGTAGGTAGCGAAGCAAAGACAGAGGCCGTGGGCAAGGAAGCGGAAGAATGGGAAAGCAGGAGGAATTTCTGGTTTTACTGGAATAAAAAACAATAGAAAAATACTCAAGTTCTTAGTGCTCTAATTCAGAGAAGAGTAAAGGGGAGAGATAATTTGAATTTTTTATGTATTTCATAGGATCTTGCCCATTTATTTAAATAATAGATACTAGGTTTAAAGAAGATATTTTACAGCCCGCACATATTTATTTCCATCAAATTTTGAAACTGCGAACAAAAAGATAAAAATATTTCTTTCAGTTTCTTCTTGAGCATATAAAATCAACAAAAATACCTTGCAATGACTTCAATGTGGATGATAGAGTACTGTAGATTTGGTCAATTTTTGCTTTTAGTAGTCTTAAATCACCAAATTTGGTCTGACTCAAAGTGTCAGCAGATGCTCTGAACGCGGTACAGACCATTTGCTCAAGCAATTGATGTGGCTTCAAGGTTTCGAGGTAATGAAGTATCTGCACATGGATTAAAAATCAAAATAAGTTGCGGAAATACTAAGATGTAGAGATATGGACAAAAGAACGATTTAACATTACCAATTGGAATGAAATGAATGATATGAAACTTTTCTCATTTTATTTAGATAGTTTACCATTTCATCCAACCTAATTTTCAGATCTATTTCGTTTGGTTAAAACATCAGTGTACTCTGCTACTGTCCTATCCTATACAAAAAATATATACTACATAAGTCTGCCGCATTGACATATCTAACATAATATTTGCAATTATAACATCTTTTTGTCATAAACTTATTCATAAAAAGATGTATTTCACTTTGAAAAAGATAATGATAATGATATTTTTGATGTGATCTTAAAGATTTTATTGGTGTGTATGTAAAAATGAATGCTTAGTTGTTAAAAATGTAAATAATGACCCAAAATGCATTTAATTTTGTTTATTTTGTTTATTTTGTTTCCTATTGTGTTTCCCTCCTATGAAGCTATTTTTGGACGAATATAAGGCCACATTACAGCTCTAAAATAAATTGAATTCATTTAGCAAATAAGCTTGGCGAAAATTTACCTTTTCTTGAATCATTTCAAATTCTTTCTTTACTCACCTCCCTCGAAACTTCTTAGTTTTGGCTAATTTTTTAAAAGGAGGTACAGTGCCTTTGTACTTATCTTCTTGAGTGCATCTTTCTTGTTCTCTACTTTTGGCCAAAAATTTGAAGTTTTCCTCAAACAAAACTTCTTTGATTGGAGAAAGGTTTGAAGCTTCTTCTGTGTGCAGAAAATTTGATTTTGTTTTGTTCTTGTTTTTTACCATATTTTGATTGGGAGGAGATTATTTGGAGAAATTTCTTTAAATCGTTGGTCCCTCATCAAATCTTTATGTTCAATTATTTCTTCATACCTGCCTTGGTGGTCATAATATAATAAGTGATTTAAAAATTTCTACTTGATAGCTTGTCAAGCAAGTTTCAAATCTTACATAATTGTTTAATCAAATTTAAAAGTGCAAGCTATTTAAATCTTTTGTGCTGGAAAGATTACATTTATGTTTCAATGTTGTGTTTGTTTCATTATGCATTTCATATAAGCACTTATATAAACTTTACATATCAACTTGAGCATTTATTGTATTTGTCTTGTTAATTAATTCTAACTTGGGTTGAGTGAAAATCTTTCTAAAATTAAGAGTGAGCGAGATTAGTTGATTGTAATATTCTACTTTTTTTATTTTACTATGTCATTGTATTTGGGGAAAGCTTGCCCGGTGTAAGAAAGCTTAGAGTGTTGTAGTAAATCTTGTTCACAGGAATAATATTGAGAACATCAGTTAATTTTTTATTGGGATCCATCGAGCCAGCCATCGATTTGTACAGAAGAAGATTGCTCTCTTTTAACAGGTCAAGTACATATTTACGCTGAGACGGGCAAATCCCCCTAGATGACCAAACAACTTCCATGCCCAAGAAGTACTGGAGAGATCCCAAGTCATTCATTTCAAATGATGTAGCTAAAAAGCTTTTCAAAGAATCTAATGCTCGTAGATCATTACCAGTGAACAAAATATCGCCATAGATGACAAGGATAGCAATTTGACCATTGAATGAATGTTGGAAAAAGAGAATGTGATCGGATTGAGCTCGAATAAAATCATGACCCACTACCACTTTTATAAATTTATCAAACCAGGCCCATGGGGATTGCTTTAGTCCACGGAAGGACATTGCAACTGACAAACTTACCCTTGGGAGGCAGTAGATTCAAATATTGAGGGAATGGACATGTAAACCTCCTCTATAAGATCTCCATTCAGTAACGCATTCTTCACAACGACATGAAATAAGAGTTAATCCAGATTCACTGCAAGAGACAATAGGACCAAAATGGTGTGTTTCTTATCCGCTGAAGCAAACGTCTCCTCATAGTCAACTTCGTAGGTCTATGAGTACCCTTTGGCGATCAATCGTGCTTTGTTGCATTCAAAAATTCATCAACATCCCTCTGCTTTATTTCCTCAAGGAATATCTACGATGTCCCACATATGGTTCCGTCAAAGGGCATTGATCTCCTCCATCACTACAGCCTTCCGTCAATGGTAGCTGAGTTTTGATGATCAGTCAGGGTAGTAGCAAGTGCCCTATAGGTCGGCAATAGAGTGTGAAAGACATATTTTGCCATGAAATAGAGCGAGCATGTCTGATTGCATACCTTGCTTGGAGAACTCACCTCCTCATTTGCAGTAGGAGTTGTGCTAGGTATGTCCGCCTGGGGTAGATTCAAGGTCCTACAAGGTGGTGGCACGCTCCAGAGTAGGTGCATCAAGAAGAGTGGGAGGAGATGGTTGAACTACAGGAATCGGGTTCTCCTCTGTGGCTGGAACAACGGGGGGAGCATCCACAAGAGTAGAATAAGGAACTGTGTCCAAGAACTCTAGCTCCCCCTCACACAAGGTAAAATTAGGAAAATAGTGAGCACTTTCAAAAAGGAGACATCCACACTCACATAGATTCTATTTGTGATAGGATCTAGGCCCTGATACCCTTTTTGAGTGGCGGAGTACCCTAAGAAGACACATTTTATGGATCTTGGATCAAGTTTACTGCGAGTAGGGGTAGTGTTCCAAACAAAGACCATGCACCCAAATATTTTGGGATCTAACATAGTGAAAATCTAATTGGGAGGAAAGTATGATATCAAGACGGCTAAAGAGTTTTGGAAGTTGTGAATTTTAGCGGGGATTCCATTTATGAGATAAGTAGAAGTCAGTAGGACATTATTTCAAAAACGTTGTGAGCCATCAGAATGAAACATAATGTTCTCCGGCCGGGGAGGCAAAGAAAGAGGATTGCTATCGTCACCCTTTCCCTCGGTGTATGTGAAAAAGAAAAAGGGACTCAGATTGTTCATGGTCCAAAGAACGAGAGTCGGCTTCCTGAAGTCCGTTCTTCCTCAATAGCTCAGCGGTAGAGCGGTCGGCTGATAGCGGCGGTCGTAGGTTCGAATCCTACTTGGGGAGATTTTACGTTTTACGAATTCTTTGTCCTTGGTCATTAGCAAGGGGGGAAGGCAGATCTCCAATCAACATCAAGGAGATCTCAATTTTTCCTCTCGGCTATCCCATCTTGTTGAGGAGTATCTGTACACTAGCTATGATAGATGATGTCATTCGTTACCAAGACTCACTTAAAATAGAATTAAAAAATTCACAACCATTGTCGGTCTGAATGACAAATTGGGGTTTTGAATTGGGTCAAAATAAAGGGGTAGAAGTTTTCGAAGGTGACAATAAATTTTGATTTTCTTTTAAAATGCAGACCCACGTCATCAGAGTATTGTTATCAATCAAGGTAAGAAATCACTGCTAATTGGTGTAACTGGAAGTGCGAGAGGGTCCCCATACACCACTGTGAAAGAGTAAAATAGAAGCGGAAGATGTGTAAGTGTAAAGTGAGTAATGAACTCGAAGATATTTGACTAACATATTTCACAATTGAAATTAGAAAGACTTTTATTAGTAAATATTAACGGATATAAATGTTTTAAATACTAGAAACTAGGATGACATAAACGATAATGCAATTAGTATGACATTATTCCAAAAATGTTGTGGTAGATTAGAATGAAATGGAGCAATCAACATGAAGGAGATCTCGATTTTTCCTATCGGCTATCCCATTTTGTTGAGGAGTATCCGCACACGAGCTATAGTAGATGATGTCATTCCTTACTAAGAATTCACTTAAAATAGAATTAAAAAATTCACAACTATTATCGATCTGAACGACAAATTGGGGGTTTGAATTAGGTCAAAATAAAGGGGTAGAAGTTTTTGAAGGTGATAATAAATTTTGATTTGTCTTTTAAAATGTAGACCCACTTCATCAATGTCGTCATCAATCAAAGTAAGAAATCATTGTTAATTGGTGTAATAGAAAGTGCGAGAGAGTCCCCATACGTCACTGTGAATACGTGAAATTAAAGCGGAAGATGTGTAAGTGTAAGGTGAGTAATGAACTCGATGATGTTTGACTAACATGTTTAACAATTGAAATTAGAAAGACTTTTATTAGTAAATATCAATGGATATAAATGTTTTAAATACTAGAAATTAGGATGACATAAACGATAATGCAACAATATAATGAGACATTTAGTGACGTAAGATAAATTACAACTACTGAGCGACGAGTGCTTGTCCTCTGTGCTTTTGTATTGTAAGCAATAGAGTCCAGATACCCGCTTAGCTGTTTCTATCATCCTCCCTGAACGACGATCTTAAAAGACACAGGCATCAGAAGAGATACGAGCAACACAATCAATGTCATCCGTTAACTAACTAATAGATAAAAGTTTTACACTTCAATAGTGGAACATGTAACACATTCCAAAATTAGACCGGTTGTTAGAACAACCGACATTTTACCTGTAACGGAACTACATGAGCCATCCGCAATTCTACTGAATCATTCCCAAAGCATGAGTAGTTTGTCGAAAAAGCTTTCGAGTATCCAGTCATGTAGTCTGCGATGCCTAAATCAATGATCCACAAGCTAGATGAGATAAAAGATATGAGTGTATAAGAATAGTACATTGACGGACATGGGAGGTCGACGAACCAGTAGAGAACTGATTGGCTCCAAGAAGTTTGACCAATTACTCTATCTAATTTTCTAGCGTATCAGAGGATTCTGGCATTTACCGGGTAGGAGCTAGCTGAACCGAGGTAAATCTAATGCCGTAGTGAGACACTTTGCAGTAGAGGTTTTAGCCGAAGGTTTGTGTGTCGGTTTCCCATGAAGCTTCCAACACTTAGTCACGAGTATGGTTTAGTTTATGACACTAGTCACATGTAGGGTGACCTGTCTGAGGTGGCATGGAAGAAGACTGAGAACCATTAGAGACCAAGGCGGACGATTCGGTGGAAGGAGTGCAGGCGGTGAGCATGACAAGCCTCTGACAGTCTTCAAGACAAATCTCGATGAAATCAGCATGAGCAGAAGGTAGAGGATCCCAGCCAAAAATACATCCTCGCACTTCATCAAGGTCTTTGTTGAGGCTTGCCAGAAATGGGAATGTGTCTTCCTTTTCTGCAACATTCTGGAAGAGAGAATGGTCAGCCAAAGAATCCAAAGTGTTTTGCCTATCGAATCTTCTTAGACACCTCATAGAGTTGGTCGGAGTTTCCTACGTTCAAACAGGTATCACTGGCTGTCATCCAGAGGGCAAAAATAGAAAAGAGGAAGATATATAAACGACCAATTGACGTTTCCATGGAGTTGATCAGTAATGACATGACCATGGAATTCTCCACTTCTCAAGCTCCATAAGTTGGGTCAGTATTTGGAGGTACACGGATCATACTGTGAGGAGATCGAATTTTCTGCATCCTTTGATGACAAAAATATCGCTTGGGACCATTAGAGAAAGTGTTGTCGTTTAGTTTGAGTTGTGAACAAGAAATTCACGTTAATTTCTGGTCCTCCTGTCTGCAGTGGGTTGAGGTTAGTGAAGGTTCTATGGTGGACTCAAACACACCGTCAGTAGGAGCTTCGGTGGTGAAGGAATCCGCCATACTTTCAGCAAAGCGAATGGTGGTGTTGGCTTGCCAAAACAGAAGAGGACTGACAAGAGAGATGTCCAGCGGCTTAAAAAGACTTTTAGAACCAACAGTTGGGTAGATCGGACAGGTTGAGGAGAGAACAGGTTGGTAAGAGGAAAGCTAGTGGCTGAGGAAAAATAGCAAGTTGAAAGGCCTTGCAGGGAGGCCTCACTTCAGAAAAAAACAATGAATCTGGCATCAAGGTTTAAAGGTCCTGACGGCAGAAAGAAACAGAAGGCTGGCTGGAAAGATCAACGGCAGAACGGATCAGCTGCACCAGGAAGAAACATGGGTCGGCTGGAAGGATCAGTGGTCCTAACTGCATGAGGGCCGGTAGGAATCCTGCTGGAGAAAACCTACAGGTGACTGACGGCTATGGTGGAACCTCTAGTGTTAGAGTCATAGATCTAATACCATGTTGAATTTGTGACTAAAGACGCTTGAATTTTATTGATAGAAAGGAGGGGTGCATATACCCATTTACTGGGACACTCACAAGGAAAGTAATAAAAATAGAATAAAGAGAAATAGGAAATGAAAAAACAAAAAGAATATAAAAATAACAAAAAAAAATGCACGAATTAATACAAAACCCTGAAGTTAATACAAATCGCTGCATAATTCTAATAGTAACAATTTGGGGACAGAGCCCAAATAGGGCATTTTTCTTATGCTTTTATAGCATAAATATATTCATAAGAGAACTTCCCTTTTTCTACTTGCTTTTCCTATTTGCATCACTAAGATTTAATAGAAGTAATAATACATAGTATCATGACAAATACCGAGCATTAAAAAAATGGGAACACCAAACTAAAATATAATAACGAAAGTTGACAAATCGGCATTAATAACATCCATCACTAGGTGTTTAAATGTGATTGAGATTCAAGCAGCAAATCGAATTTATCCATGCAAACTCAAATGACCAAAAATGAAGCTTGAATACTTTTGTGAACGAACTTACTTGAAGGATTTTAAGAAAAAAATACTTTAGTTTTAGGAAAAATCTACATATGTACAACTCAATTCTTAGGTATTTACATATCTAATACCTAAACTTCAATTTCTACATACATACCACATTACCTATGCAAGAAAATGTGTATTTCACTTTTAAAAGTTAAAATGGTGGTTCTTGGTGTGATATGAAACATTTGGGTGGTATAAATGTAAAAAATCAAAGTTTAGGTGTTAGATATGTTAATACAAGGGAATTGGTTGGCATGTATGTACATGCGCCTTCTTTTAAAAGAAAAGTCAAAATAACAGAGCATTTATCAGGTAGGATAACTTCTCGGCTTCACGAATAGGATCAATAAGAGGCCTCTGTTCGGACGAAGGCATTGCAGGCGAAGTATTCCAAATTTGCCGCCATGAACTTCCATGTTCGGCCATGCGCTGAGAAAGCCTTCCTTTAGGAGGCCAATTGGGCTTTGTGGATTTGGCCGCGTCTTGCATAGACTTATCCTCAGTTTCATCACTCTCCCAGTCACCAGGTGAATGCCAGCGAATAAAATCTTCGAAGACAGCATCTGGGTTTGCAGCTTTGAAAGCAGACATATCTAAGAAATTTTCAAGAAAAACAAAAAAATTTCAGAAAGTAAATGGAAAAAAAATGAATCAAAAGCATTCTAACGTATTTATATATCTAACACCTAAAATTTGTTTTTTACATTTATAACATCCAAGTCATTCATATGACATAAAAAATGCCACTATTTTAAATTAAAAAAAAGAAAAATACACCTTTTTCATGCATAGGCAATGTGGCATATATGTAAAAATTGAAGGATAGGTGTCAGACATGTAAATACATAAGAATTGAGTGGTATGTATGTAAATCTTCCTAAATAAAAAAAACATAAAATAATTAAAAAATGAAAAGAAAAAAAAACTGAAATTCAAAAGCTGTGACTACTGATAAATAAAGAACAATACTGATTGTCAAGGAAAAAGCTAAAATTCGTGCTGAATAAGCTATTGTGCGTGAATCCACACACACAATATACAAAATAATACTATATTCATAGGAGTTGAATAGCTTATTGTGCGCAATGCCTATTTGCAAGACCAACAAAAGCGAAGTTCCTGTAAGTCTAAGATACGACACAAAGGCCTTATCAAGTAACGATGATATAAGACCATGGCAAGGCCTAAATTTCTCGTCTAAACAAAAGATAAAAGTGCCAAGATAATCCTTTAACTTTTTGCATGGCGGCATGTTAGTCCCAGAGTCTATAAAAATATCAATTTAGTCCCTGGACTATTTTAATATGGGCCCAAGTAGTCTCCGCGAAAGATTATTCCAGCCTATATTTAAAGAGTCTGGTGACTAATTTTACACCCTGGGACTAAAATGGCCCATGTAAATAGTCAGGAGACAATTTTGACACAGTACTTCTAAACAAAATAAGGGTAGATGACAGTTGATAAATCTTTTTTTTCTTTCCCCACACGAGAGATACCCACGGCCAAAATCAATATAAAAATATGTTGAAGAATTGGAAAACAGAATTTCTTACCACAATAAAAAAATGTTTAAATTTGTTAGATCAGAATCAGATAAATGCCTTGCTTCATCCATTTTATTCAAAATGGAAAAAGAAGAAAGAGAGAAATTGCCAAAAAAGAATTTAAAAAAAAAGGGAGGGAGAAGATATGTCACTGGGATTCAAGAAGCAGTTTTTTATCATTACAGTACTGGCAAACCTGTTATTAACTTCACCTAGTCAGCAAGTAAAATATATCAATGAAAAGTAAGCCTGAAAAATAAAACCAAAGTATGTGCTGCGTATCATACCTGAAGATAATATATCTCTTTCCAGTTGACCTGATAAGCTCTACATGAATAAAAATTAGTTAATTATTCAGCTTGCGTTCTATTACATTTTCAGGACAAATCAAAAGAAATACAAGCAAACAATGTAAGGAAGATTTACATAAATACCAGTCAATTCATATATATTTACATGTCTAACACCTATACTTCAATTTTTACATATATGCCACCTTACCTATGTATGAAAAGAGTATTTCAGTTTTTAATAGTTAAAATAGTGGTATTTTTTATATGATGTAAAAATTTTGGGTGGCCTAAATGTAAAAAGCAAAGTTTAGGTCTTAGATGTGTAAATACATACGAATTGAGTGGTATTTATGTAAACGCCCCAACAATAAAACATTCCGAGCACATTTAAAAAATAGCTACTAGTTTGAGTTCATTACTCATGAATGATATTAAAAATTTGAAGAATCAATTGAACTTAATTCACATAAAAACAATAAAATAAGAAATAATAAAACAAGTCGGATGCCTAATACATTGCTAATATTAGTGACTAAGAAGGAGAGGCTTTGTTCAAACAAAAAGATAAATGTTTTTGACAACTAAAGCACTTACGAAACAGTTAATTCACGCTCTAGATGTGAAATTTCCAGGAAGTATCACGCAATTTAATGGTACTGAAAAATATCCGAATCAATAGTATTTTTCCATAACCTAACATATAGGTCAACTTTATCATATTTTTCTACAATAAAACTTTTGACGAAAGTAAACTCCCTGGGAAGAGGAGAGGGAGAGAGAGAGAGAGAGAGGCCAACACTCGATCTGCAGCCCTTTGAAATTGGAAATGATGAGTGAAGTTTTTTTTTTCAACATCTATTTTTGTATGGAAAACTAGAAAGATTATAGAATGGACACAAGTTACATGATAAGGAAATATATAAAACCAACTTGAACATTTTCAATGCAAACGTACCAAGCTGATATTCCATGCAATTCATAAAGACCTCATCAAAGAAATAAATAAAAAATAAAATTCAGGGTGTCAAATTTATTTAATATAACAAATTTATGTAAAACAATCCAATTCCAGCAATGAATCTATGTGGAGTACAGCAGTCTGAATCTCATGTCATTTCCAACTTAAAAATATTATGAAGAAAAATTAACTCACTGACAAATTTCCAAATACTTCAGCTGCCCGAAGTCTCTCTTCATGCATATCTTCTGTCATAGGTGGCGCATCCTAAACATTAGCCAAATAAGAACCATTCAAATTGTAGGTCAATGAAACGCTATTTAGAAGCTGAGAAGGAACAGAGAAAAAGATGTCGCCAAAACCTGAATGATTGGAGAATGCATATTCTGAAATGAATGCAATAGCATCATAGACTCAACAACACCTGCTGAACCCTTTCTTTTAAAATTTTTTGGTAGTAGATCCCCAGATCTAGTTTCATGACCTTGAATACTAGAGCAAGCCAAGGTTTCTTCAGAATCATGCCGAAAAACAAGCTTTCGAGAACTGCATAACCATTGTTCATAATCTTTCACTAGTACAAAAAATAAAAGTGTATCAAAGTTTTACAAAATGCACACATGAATATGATCGCATTCACTGATATATGCATCTAAATGTACGAAAAGTAGTTACATATTCAACTGGGAAAACAAATAAATATGTAAAGTTAAAAATGCCTAGGAAAGGAAATATGTTAAAATTCTTCACAATGTGCAAAGCAAGTTTTTCTATCTTAGAAATCCGAATATTTTAACAAATCTACCCCGTTATGATAAGATGTTAGCTTTATATTCTAGAACATTCAATCTAGATGTGTGGTACAAGAACCAGTAATGAGTTACATTTTATTCATGTATCTCTAGAAGATAACAGAACTAAAAAGAAAGCTGTAGTTAACTACTCTAACTTATTCGATCGCTCAAGAAAGCACCAATTCTATAGCCCTGCTAGAAGCATAAGAACCCAGGAGTAATTTTTCTTGACAAAGGTTGAATTTATTATAGCCAAATTTCTTATGATTATAGTTTAAGTTTTATTTAGATCATTATGGGTGCAAATCCATCGTTAATTTAACCTTCCAAATCACAAGAGGCCACCCTTGATTAAGGAGTCCACTTGAGTGCATTTTAGGCTCCAATTTAGTTAATGCGGGTACAAATTTGATTGAATAAAAAATGGCTCTTGATAAATACAATTAAGATCACATGCTTTCATAGTCTCGAAATTTCCCTCTAGAGCACGTGTAAACCAGCAAGTATACATGTAGATCAAGTTGCATACAGATTCAAGAGTCCTTATATCAATCCCACAGAGAATGAGTCAATTTTCCAAAAAAAAGTGAAAATTCTAGTCTACTAATCCTAGACTTAGTTTGAAAGGTCGAAAGTTTGTGAAATTTTAAAAAATTTCTAAAATTCTAATTTTACAAAATCCTAAATCTACAAGATTATCTTTCTATGGTGAGAATCATGGTCATTTGACTTTTGTGTGAATCCTCAATATTCTTCCTATGAATTTTCATTCTAAAGTTGACAATCAGAGAAAGCGAAGAACCCCGCATGGAGGAGACACGGGTGTGGGAAGGCTCCCACGTGAGCTGGAGCAACAGGCCGGCCCTGACCAGTCCAATTGGAGACCGGTCCAGAGGGTTCTCGAGCCGAGTTACCCGAGCGAGCCTCTTCACGAGATGAGCTGGCTCCCGCGCCTCCGTTAGCCTTCCAGTTCTACTTCTTCATATGAAAGTATTTTAATGGCTATTTTTGGATTTTCTTACCTTCCCACCTCTTCCTTTCGTGCATAAAGTTTCCTTTTTTAGTTCTTTCCTTGCCTTCATCAATGGGAGTCTATATATTGTTGTTTTCAGAGAGTTATGGTAGTTTTTGTTGTGAATTGATTTCAAATTTCCTGTATGGAATCCTTTTCCCTGTTCTAAAGCTGTATCTGAAGAGGTGGTGGTGCTCCATATGTATCATACTCTGAGGCGGTGATTGCATCTTCCCTTTCATATTTCCTACGCCGACTCCTCCAATTCCCATAGCCGCCAACTATCCCCAACCGTTTTCCTTTTTCTGCTGCAATAACTTGTCCAGCTCTTTCACCTCCACCTTTCATAGCAGCCAGCCGTCCCAACTGTTGTCCCATTGCTCCAAGCTTCTACCCCACCTTTCCACCAACCTCCACCACCCTTGGGATACACTCTTGAGGTGTTCGTTTGTGTTGTTGGTGTTTTGGTGATGCTATTTCCAATTTATCTATGTTGTAACCCTCTTTTCCTATTAATAAAAGTTGATTTTTCTGGTTTTGTCTTTCTCCTCCAGTATCACAAATACTCCTTACTCCATTAGTAAATATTAAGTGGTGGAAATTCTTATTACAATTAAGTTTTCTTAACCAGACAAAGTTTCTCAAGAATCATGTAGTCCCCTACTATATTACAATATCCTACTAATAATACTCTTATTCCACTATGTGATTGAGTGATATCCTACTCGTTCTTCTAGGCTACAGTAAGCAGTCCAAGATCACAAGGAGTTTTAACATTTCAATTAGTTTAGATTGGAACTAAAAAAAGATCAAGCATAGAACACACCAACAAGCAATTAAATCCCAAATAATCTCAAAGAAATCACATGAATAAAATACAATTCATTACACAACTTAATCAAAGAAGTATAGAGAAATTAGTTCATGAACATGTTGAGAGAAGACCAAGTAAATTTCATTAAAATAAAAAAGAACAAGTGTTCACAAAGAAGAACAATCAAACCCAACAATAATTCCTTTGTTCCACCACAATCCTTCCTCTTACAATTATCTCTACTAGATTTATTCTCTCACACAATTACAATGAAGTAAACACACTCACTAAACTATCTAAAATACTCGCACACACCCACTCCCAATATCATCCAATCCTTCCAGCACTGGGTACCAAGGCGCTCAATTAGGCGCTGATGAGCCAGCTTGGGCGTCTACTTTCCAGGATTTTAAGGGAGGGGTGGGGGGCTCCTAGGCACCAGTCCAAGACTTAGCATCTATTTTTGCTCCTGATGATCCCCAATGTTGCCTTTTTACCTCTATATTGCCTATACACAAATATCACGAAAAAGCATAAAAATGACAAATAATCAAGAAAACATAAAAATTAGCACAACATATTTTCTACTCACTGCTCCCTATATACAAGCAACCACTTTCTCATTCATTAACCTTCAAACCACCAACAAAAAATACCTCTTAACCACAGCTCCCTCACGTCATATACCATCTTCATCTCTTTGTCCTCCATGATAACAAATGTGTCATACCTCAATAAGCCAATAGCTTCCCCAACTCTTCATTTTTTTGTCGATCTCCCTCACCTTTAGGCTCAAACTCATCGCCAACAGCAAGAGATGGCCTACTCAGATGAACAGCTACAATACCCTCTTCTATCCATGTATACATATAAGTGTATGAGAGTTAGAATAACTTTTTTGACTGCAACAAAATTTACTATGACAATTTCACAAGCAAAGATATCTTATATTATTTTGTGTGCAAATACATGAAAGCCTATGCATGTTATTTTAAATGTGATAGTTCTAAAGGCCCCAATCATTGTGATTGAAACGCAACTACGTATCGTGACGGACCCAACGCTTCCCGAACCCCAGTTGATGTGTTTGAAACAGCAACTATGCATGGTGGCAAGCCCAATGCTTCCCGAACACCACCTATGTGAGGGAGACATTAAAATGCTTCAAAAATGAACAAACTCAAATGAATATAATGCGATAAAATAATAAAAGGAAGGTTTACCAAATTAGAAAAATCACAAAATAAAAATTAAAATGAACACTTGAAAAGTTGCACTATCGATAAGTACGCTTAACCCTATCCCATGACTTATTGAAGAAAGAGAACGAGATCAATGTTGACATGAGGTTACAGTCGAGTTTTCCATTAGAGATAAGAACAACTGTAATGTGGCGACGTGCTTAGAGATGTATGTCACACTCTATCGGACCGACTGCAACAGTATGACATTAGTAAACTAGACAAAACCTCATTTAATAAGAATAGGAAGCATAATGTATTCTTGCACTTAAAGGAATCAGCAATGATGATTACTCGGGTAGAGATAAGAGGTGTAATGCATGCACTATATTTTCACACGAATTGAGGGAGGCAGCAGTGGGACTAGCATTGGCAAGCATAGAGAAAAATGAGACATAAGAGTTAATATCTAAGGCAATGCAGTATTTGGTAGAGGAGTTTCAAGATATCCTGACTAGCATCCCATCAACCGAACAATCACCCCTATGATAGATTCAACATGTCATATATTCCATCTTAAGGATTGGTGTTCCCCCATTGACCAGCTACAAAATGCGACCAGCGGAGTATGAACAGTTTTAGAAATTGATGGAGGATCTTATTGCTCGAGGATTAGTTCGTGAGAGTGTCAGTCAAACCAGCTTTGATTATGCTCAAGAAAGATAGATTTTGTCAACTGACACTAATAATAGAGCTGTGAAAAAATCACCATCAAGTATAGGCTCACCATCTTACAACTAAATGACTTATTGGATCAGTTGCATCAACTAGCATCTTTTCCAAGATTGGTTTACACAATATTTACCATGAAATTTGAATGAGAACCAACAATGAGTATAAGATCTCCATCAAGATACAGGATGTATATATAAGGATGACACTCCGACTTTCTTCTGCTCAGATTAATGAGATTGTCTCTTTTAGAGACGGTGTATCCTCCTTGTCAATGATTTGGATCCTAACCTAATCAAATTCAGAATTCAATCCTGCCAAAAAATCATATATCCGATCTTTCTCAATGAACTTCTTCAAAGTGGCAGCATCATCAGAGCATTTCATCTCAATTACTCAATAGTGATCCAATTTTTGCCAAATATTTTGCAACAAAGTTGCATACTCTGGACAGACTTGTCTCCCTGCTTGGTGGCTTCGGTTTTTTCCTTGATTTCATATACAAGGGCAGCATCACGGGCCTTCGAGTATGTGCGGTTGATATAGTCCCAAATTTCCTTTGCGGTATTCAAAAACATGCAAGTGTCACTGATCGTTGGGTCCATGGAATCCCATAGCCAGGACATAATCATGGAATCCTCTTTCCATGCTGGAAAGGCTGGATCCTTTGTTCCTAGTCCGGTTCCGAGTAGGTGATTAAGCCTCCCTTTTAGGTATGTGCGGACAATTTGGGACCATTTGAGATAGTTTTTCCCATTGAACATGTTGGATGCCCAAATATTCTGCAACTCTCAAATTTTCTGAACAACATTGGATTCTTTGGAAGGGTTGGAATTGCTGGAAACGGTGGTTTCGGACATTGACACGGTTGAGAAGAGAAATTCGCAGCAATTAAGGCTGGAACAAGAAGAAAAGGAAGCCCAGAAAAAAAACTGGAATACGAAAAAAGGGGAAACCTAGAGAAGAAAAATATACAGCAATGAAGGCTGCAAGGTGGAATCCTCTAGGGTTTGAGCCCTGTCTCTATAGCATGTGGGAAATCAGATATGAGGAAAAATAATTCTGTATTTTCTTGATTTGAATTGATAATACAAGGTATTATATAGGAGATTACAAGGAGGAAAAAATAGGTAACTTACTCATTCCTAAATCTGAAAACTTTTTAACCAATTCCCTAAAATTAAGGAATTACAAATTAATTCTAATTCCCTCAATTTAAGGGATTACAAATTAATTCTCCCAACATTATTTACAGCTCAGCCACACCTCGACATTCCCACATACCTTCTAATTTTCATATTTTACAATTTGCTATTGCCTGGTCTCATGTTACAACTTTTTTTTTATCCTTGTACACCATCTAGGAACCCATGACCGGAGTCAATAATGCTTTGCAATTCATCATTTTAACATTAAAAAACAAGGGTAATTCCATAATAATAGTAAGAAATATCTTTAGTTCACCTGTTATTATCAAGAGAATCTTTAGGAATCATATCATGAGATTGATCACGTGGATCATGCAAATCAACCTGTTTAGTAAAATCATAGCATTAGTCTCCATATTAACATTTCATACTCATAGTAAAAACGATGAAATGCAAAGGTTGGAAACAAACATGACATAAAAGCAATCAGTACGAAAATTTAAGGGCATAATCATATGTAATAAGAAGTAAAATAGTAGCACCTTGTGAACATTAGAAGCTTTGTCTTCGCGTTCAACACCATTTTGATGTTCATGAACGATCAAATTCTTCTTTTCAATGCATATTGCCAACTTAAAACGACAACAAATATTTCACAGTTAGCATGTCAAAACAGTAGCGTTACATGTAAAGAAAATAGTACATAATAATGTACTTGTGAATGCAAAACATTATCCCTGGGTTGGGGTCTTCAACTGCTTGCTGCCATTTCATTTAGTGTCCAAATGTTATGATCTAGATGTTTTATTTTTTCCTAAAAGATTCAGAATCTAGGAAAAACATCAAAAAATATTTGTGAAATCCGTAAGCTGTGATAATCATTTTAAATCTTCAAATAACTTTTTTCCTCAAATCATATAAAATTTCAGAAATTTGGTACGTTAGCCTTATGTGGGGATATAGACCATGCTCATTAAACTTGAAGATTCTCATTTTAAAGATTTTATTAATGCAACTTAATTAAAAATTACAAAAATATGAATTGCTCCCTAGAAGCCACACACTATCCTCGTGACTATCCTAACCCTAGGTAAAGACCTTAGGGGTCAAGATGCTTTGGCTTGGGTCTAACCCAAGTCCAGCGCTAAGGTTTCACGAATTTAACCCATTGGATCAGGGGCTATCCACTAGGCCTATTAGCCCTAAAGTTTGAACCATTTTGAACATATTCAATGAAATAACATAAAATAAAACTTAATTAAATTAATAATATTAAAATTAGGAATTATAATGATAACAATAAAATTCATCTAATAATTTAATAGTTAAAGATTGTTCAGAGCATATTGAATAAAATTTTAGTTTAAAAAAAGATAATAATTAAATATCTTATATACACATATATTTAAGAATCTAATTAATATATGAACCGACCAGTGCCAATTAAACCAATGCTAGTCAGTCACGAGGTTTTTTTTTGTTGTTCATAAAGGAGCTATTTTAATATTACATCCTACTTTAAAGTTGGTGTAACGCTTCACAGTTTATGATTTGATGTTTGATTTTTTCTCTCTCTCTCTCTTTTTTTTTTTTTTTTTTTTTTCCTAGTTTGTTACTTCTTACTATTTGAGGACTTAAAAGATTTAATATGTTATTATTCAATAAGTTAATAGGCTATGATATTAATATCTTACTTCTTATTTTAAACGTTGATATTAGTGCAGTATTTCTTACTTTCCACGATATAAAAATTTTGGCGGTTATGCCTCCCAAATAAAAAATATCGTCTTAATAAATTGTGCAATTTTAAACCTTGATACTAACTCCACCAAAATATGTCCTCGTACTATTTGCATGTCACTAGTTGTCTGGAGCACGTAATTTGCATTATATTGATTATTTTGAATAAAATATTGAAAATTTTATTCTATAGTTTGAAACGCAATTATGCAGTAAAGTTAGTACATGCATGCCTATGATGAACTTCTACCTTCGGATTAAGAACCAAGATTCTATTTCTTAGATAATCCTATTCCTATGATGAATACTATCCTAACTAGCTGTTTATTAGATTGTAGTACAACAAAGGCCAAGATCAACCCATTCCAAACCCAAGCATTTGCGAACCTACCACAAATCAAACTCTGACTACGCTTCTTAAATATCACCAGACCCACTATCCCTTAAAACCGTTAAAAATATGACACAAGTGCAAAAAAAAAATACCATCTGCAGTTTCTGATGCACCAAACATGCGGTCAGGTCAATATTGGAGGAAGCTGACATTTTTGGCAATGGTTGCGACTCCTCCCAGCACCAACGGACTTCTCTCACAAACTCAATCCAAAGAGTCGCAATTGCTGCACAATAAATTAAGAAGCATCAGATGCAATAATATTAAAAATAGAACTTATAATAAAAGAATTCATATTTAAGCAAGCAGTCTAAGATCCAACAGAACAGATCCACTTCAATAGCTTATAAAAGCGGGTACCTGAATAAGAAAGAAAACTTAAATACAAACCTCTGATGTTGCAATTCCCAAGCCACAATGAATGCAGACAGAATTGAGCAAATAGAGAACCTAGAGGAGCACCTTTGATAAAACGAGAGTCTCTGCTCTGGAAATCCATATAATTCCAACTTTCAACTCCTACACGTGATTTTATTCAATCAGGAATCTGAATAGTAACAAAGCACAGGAAAAAAAATACTTCGAACCCCCTGGAGCGCTCGGTAAGTCAAAAAGTTCATCACTCAACAGAATTTACAAGAGGAAATAATTTTTACTGACTAATCTTTGCATAAAGACAAACTTCACGCTGTCTCCATTAAATTAAAACGGCAATGCAAACACAATCACAAACAGAAGAAGCAACAGTGATTAAATTAAGCTTAAAACTGAGAGAATACCATCATGAAAAATCTCTTTAAGTATGCGATCTATGACTGCTGGAGGAGGTATAAAATCTGAAGTCTTGGAAATATCGGAGCCCGAGTTCTCAGCTGTCTAGCACAAAGATCAATAAATAGGAAGTGAACCTTTATGAAATTTACAAATGACAAATAAGATTACAAATATTCAGGTAACCTGAAACAAAATCTTCCAAATATTTGGCTTCAAATGACTTATCCAATGCAGATACCAATAGGCTTAGCTGCAAGGCAAATCCAGACTTGCCAATAGAATCATCAATCCTGTAATACCAAAAACGGAACAATTTTAGAGATTGCAAGGTAGTCATCTCATACAGAGATTGATAAGTAAGACTTAGAATCCATAATTCCAAATCATATAGAACCTAGGCCTTATTTTGTTTGTTTTATAGAGAATCTGTTGTTATGTGGGGCATTTACATAGCACACAATTCTGGCGTATTTAGATATCTCGCAGCTAACCTTTCATATTTACACACATAGTGTTCAAATCTCTAATATCACATAAAAAATAGCACTATTACCTTTTAAAAGTGAAATATATCTTTTCATGCATAAGTTTAAAGCACCAAAGTGCTATGCTATGGATGTAAATATGAAAGTTTAGGAGTGACATGCAAACACATAAGAATTGTGTACTCCGTATATAAATTTCCCTTGTTGTATTGTTTCACTTTTTTAGAGGATTTCTTTAGCTTGAAGCCAGGTACACCAATACAAAGAACAATTGGTATATTCTGTGATACATCATTTTGATGATGGACAATAAAGAATTTTATTATAAAGCAGGATGCATTATTTTTCTCTGGACTCTGAGAACCCAAAGGGCGATGCCTATGGACCCTCCAAAAATCACATCTTGATGTGTCAAACAATCCACTTCTCCCCGTCGTCTTACTTCAACGGGAATTAAACCCAAAACTCAATTTGCCAAGCTCATGCATAATCATAGTTAATGAATCCTAAAATAGCATAAATTTTGGTTTTCATTCTTCAAGGTTAACCACAATAGCCACCCACCATTTCTTTTGTACTTACTCAACAATTCAAATCTACATCTATAATTTGATACTGCCTAGCTTTGCCACTGCCACCACCTTTTATAATACCCAACACCATCTTGCCAACAAATTTACGTTTTTTTCTCATCCAAATAAGAGCACATATCCAATCAAGTTAATCTTGCTTGCTTTTGGACCATTTGAATGTATTGAGTATACTTTCTTGACTGAAACTTGGATTTCATATTTCCAAATTTGCTGATAATATGATTTTTATTTCAAATAGATCAGCAGTAACCTACTTTGTTGTCCTTATCATTGTTAGAGGAATAAACCTTCCAATTTTGTCATTTAACTCTCTGATCATAAACTCAGGTATTCCCAATCCCGTATTTGGCTTCCCGGTTAGCTCGAGTTGCAATTGTATCGCGGGGTTTGGTCACAAAGGCCACTATATAGCAAGGTTCGATCACGAATTCGGTTTCGTCAATTTGGAATGTATCGCAATCCCATCTTTCGCTTCTCAGCTAGCTCGAATCGCGACTGTATCGTGAGATTTGATCATGACGACGATCTTGTACGTTGCGATCGCTCATAGGCTTCCTAGCTAGTTCAAATCATGATTGCATGTAAGGTTCGGTCACGACGACAAATCTTATGCGTCGCGATCCCGTTGTTGGCTTCCTAGCAGCTCGAATGACAACTATATCGCGAGGTTTGGTCACAAATGTTGAACTTTGTACGCTGTGATATTTTCGTTGGCTTACCAACTAGCTCGAATCACAATTGTATTCTCATTACTTCCAAGACGTTGCCCTAATACCAATTTGATGGGAACTTTCACAGAAATTTGGGCAAATCAAAATACTTTACTTCACCGACACCAAACAACGCAACTCAAATACATAAAAGATAAAGACCTACAATTCAAGAAGTAGACGTTCTCTCCCAACCCTATCCTTAGGATTCAAGAAAACAATCACACATGCAACTCTATATATATTAGCCCTATTTATAACCCATAATAATAACTAAGAGATGACTAAGATGTCATTTTAGTTTTACACCTAACTTAAGTTTTCAAATTATATGACAGGCTCAACATCGACTTAGTGTAGCACGAGGAGGAGAGTGTCTTGTGCGCCGGTCTAATAGTATTTTTTATGTCATGTTAAAGATTTGAGTGTTGTGCATGTACGTATGAAATTTTGTGTTAAATATGTAACTATGTAATAACAGTGTAGTAGGTATGTATGTAAATGTCCCAAAAAACCAAAAGATAATTATGAAAAAATCCTTCAAAACCATAAAATCAATTAATCACCCACTTTTGTTCTTGTAAATGCATGTTTTTTTATCCACATCTTAGCAGTAAAAGAAATTTAGGACTTGTTAAGCACATCATATTCATAGAAGAGGAACTCCTTCAAAACATCCTCCATTTGAATTGTGAAAATTAATAAGCAATGCCAAAAGCAACTTAATTAAGACCTAACTCGGCATCTACAAAACTCTAAAGTTACAAAATGGAAAGCGAGTGTTATTGAATAATTATTTGGAGAAATTGCATTCCTAGTTTATGGGCTCCAAAAATTCATGTATGAATCTTCTAAGAGAGACATTCGTTTGAGTCAAATTTTTAGAATGTAAATTGAATTTAGCAAAGATAGTATCCAGAGATTTCTCTCTTATTTTATGAGGACTTTTTGACTTGGTTCTAGGGTTCCCATGGTTACAAGTCCCAACCTTTAATTGCTACTTTTTTCGAGAGAGCGCCGATCAATCATAATCATTAGGCATTCAGTGCTTAGCCTATAGTAGCAGTGATCTAGTTTAAAATGGAGGAATATATTGGTGGGGGACGATGACAAACTTGAATTTTGTACTTGTTATTTCAAATAATCATATATATTGCTCTTCTTAATCATAGGAGGTAGTTGACACAATTTTATCGAAAATTTCTTGTCAATAGCCCTGGTTTACATCAACTACAAATGTCTTATAAACCTGAAATTTATGTTTGTCTGAATAGAGAATTTTAAATTAATCTTAACAAACAAAAGGCTTCATATACTATCAAATGCACTCCATAATTCAAAACTCGATGAAATTGGCCTATTAGAAGATTTGTTGGCATTTGTCATCAAAATAACTTAAAGATGTCATTTTGTGACAAACAACTAAGCCATAGAGCCCTGATAATAAACAAAGTGTTGTGATGTCATCAGATGGTGAAATCACTCTATCAAAAGACAAATGTCACGTTCTTACTAATATGAGATCTTTGAGAGTGCTCATAGAGATGAGCATAAACTAATATTGGCTTTTCATGAGCTTAAACCATCTTAAATTTTCAACTTTAATAAAGTGATGTAAATTGAATTTAGAAAAGATAGTATCCAGAGATTTCTCTCTTATTTTATGAGGACTTTTTCACTTTGTTCTAGGCTTCCCATGGTTACAAGTCCCTACCTTTAATTGCTACTTTTTTCGAGAGAGCGCCGCTCAATCATAATCATTAGGCATTCAGTGCTTAGCCTATAGTAGCAGTGATCTAGTTTAAAATGGAGCAGTATATTGGTGGGGGACGATGACAAACTTGAATTTTGTACTTGTTATTTCAAATAATCATAGATATTGCTCTTCTTAATCATAGGAGGTAGTTGACACAATTTTATCGAAAATTATCTTGTAAATAGCCATGGTTTACATCAACTACAAATGTCTTATAAACCTGAAATTTATGTTTGTCTGAATAGAGAATTTTAAATTAATCTTAACAGACAAAAGGCTTCATATACTATCAAATGCACTCCATAATTCAAAACTCGATGAAATTGGCCTATTAAAAGATTTGCTGGCATTTGTCATGAAAATAACTTAAAGATGTAATTTTGTGACAAACGACTAAGCCATAGAGCCCTAATAATAAACAAAGTATTGTGATGTCATCAGATGGTGAAATCACTCTATCAAAAGGCAAATGTCACGTTCTTACTAATATGAGATCTTTGAGAGTGCTCATAGAGATGAGCATAAAATAATATTGGCTTTTTATGAGCTTAAACCATCTTAAATTTTCAACTTTAATAAAGTGATGTAAATTGAATTTAGAAAAGATAGTATCCAGAGATTTCTCTCTTATTTTATGAGGACTTTTTGACTTGGTTCTAGGCTTCCCATGGTTACAAGTCCCTACCTTTAATTGCTACTTTTTTCGAGAGAGCGCCGATCAGTCATAATCATTAGGCATTCAGTGCTTAGCCTATAGTAGCAGTGATCTAGTTTAAAATGGAGGAATATATTGGTGGGGGACGATGACAAACTTGAATTTTGTACTTGTTATTTCAAATAATCATAGATATTGCTCTTCTTAATCATAGGAGGTAGTTGACACAATTTTATCTTATAAACCTGAAATTTATGTTTGTCTGAATAGAAAATTTTAAATTAATAGTAACAAACAAAAGGCTTCATATACTATCAAATGCACTCCATAATTCAAAACTCGATGAAATTGGCCTATTAGAAGATTTGTTGGATTTGTCGTGAAAATAACTTAAAGATAGCATTTTGTGACAAACGACTAAGCCATAGAGCCCTGATAATAAACAAAGTGTTGTGATGTCATCGGATGGTGAAATCACTCTATCAAAGGACAAATGTCACGTTCTTACTAATATGCGATCTTTAAGAGTGCTCATAGAGATGAGCATAAAATAATATTGGCTTTTTATGACCTTAAACCATCTTAAATTTTCAACTTTAATAAAGTGATGTGGACTGTAAATAGATTATTGTTCTTTAGCTTTAAGCAATAAATGTTTTGAATTTCAATTTTTTTCTTGGTATTTTTGTTTCTCTATCAGAATTTTGACTCAAAATAATTTGAATTGAAATTTGAGGCATTTAACGACTATCTAAATTGTCAACATTGAGGTAAATAGATGTTTAAAATATTTATGTTTGAAAATGATAAATTGTAACATGGTTTTGAAAGTAAATTCTTTCGATAATGATTTGTAATAACCATACCCATGATAAGGGTAATTTGGTAAAATTTTGTTACTTTAAACTTTGTCAAGCCTGCTCGTCTGCTTGTAGAGGATCAACTTCACAATTGAACATTATTGTAGTTCATTTAAATGATCAATGCATCACATAATTTGTCGACTTTACCCAATATGTAGAGGACCGGGGTCCATAATTTTGCAAATAAATTTACACCACTTGGATATTTATTATAGCATTTATCTCGTCTACTCTTACATCATATGCAAATTGCCATGTATGGAGATTAGAATTTGTGATTATGTAATGCCAAACATTTGCATTTTGGAAATGAATTTTCTTTGTAACAACTAACAAGCCTTGAGAGCCTTGTACAAATAACAAACAAAGATAAACTTGTAAGACCCAGGATTAAACATCTGATTATAAATTTACATAATTGCATCGAGAGACAAATTAAAATCATTCTCTAATTCTAAATTGCTTCAAATTGATTAGTAAGATGCTTCTTAAAAGGTTGAAGTCAAGTCGACTACAATCCTTATGAGGTAAGAGTTAGATTTATGACTCAAACATATAGGTAGAGCATCTCACTTGAAAGAGTTTGATATTGGAGTTAATCATAACCACAATATAAATGCAAATTTTATTGCTAAAATTCAACATGGTTACAACCAAGTCTCTTGTAGACAAGAAATAAATGATAGCGAACACAAACAATAAAGGATATTATGTATAGACCCCGACTGTTACGACAAGGAGAAATATGAAGGGGAGAGTTGGGGGCATGTTACGGCAAGGAGAAATAGGAAGGGGAGGGTTAGTGACAGGTTAAGACGAGGTGGATTAGGAGGGGAAGGGTTGGATGTAGGTTACGACAAAGAGAAATAAGAAGGGGAGGGTGGCGGTTGCTACGTAGAGAAGGAGGTTGTTGTGGGGGTTCTAGAAGGCTAACTGGACTAACTAAGAGGTTTCTGGTGGTGGGACGAGTAGGAGGAGAAGCGGGGCAGCTAGCAGCAAGGCGGACGGTAAGATGGAGGGGAGTTACGGTAGTTAGCAAATAGAGGAAGAGTGAAGGTGGGATACGAAGGGGAGTTGGGGAAGATAAGTATCCCCGCGAGATCGAGTTACAGTTGAGGCACTCCTCGAACCATTGGAGAAGATCACCACCGCGGGTGAGTTACAGTAAGAGCACTCCATCGCCTTCGAATACAATCCTAGAAGGGAAAGCAGCAACCGACGACAAGCTGGACAGCAATCTAAAATCTTGAAGACAAAAACTGAGCCCTAACCAAAGCAAACAACACCTATATATAATGAGGAATAGTATATATAATAGGTAGGGAATTTAAATAGAAAGATGATGGAGAAGGAAGGAGGTGGAAAAGGAAAGTGCCAGAAAAGGAATGGTTATACAAGGCAAAGAATCAAATAGAAAAAAGGGGGAAGAGACGGTAACTCCCGCCCCCAAGCTGGCCAGCAGGTCCAGTCTCCCAATTAGACCGACCCGGCCAGAGAACACTAAGCCCCGCATCAGCGTCATACAAAATTGAGAATATGAATTTATACTCAAAATAGAATTTATTATTTTTTTAAGAATGGTTGCTCGCTCTTCAAAAAGGTTGTACAATTCACATATCTTACTTTTAATCCGTGTATATTTTTGAGTTAAGCTTAGTCATTTAGCACGTTTGATATAACACATACAGATAAGTCTGCTTTTGGTGATTTAATATGCCATGCATGCCTTTAGAAAATTTTCCTAGCACGTAATGGTGATCCATTCAATTTTATTTAGAAAAGTTCTTAGTCACACAAAAACATAGTCATTTGAGATGAGTGAAGAACTGATGTAGCAGTCGTTTGCATGAATTCTCTATCATTGAAATGTGCATGTGACTTGCACTTTTGAGTTCATCATTTGCTGCAGCATGTCTTTTTATGTGTGTTAGTTTGTGGATTTGGTTTTAAATATTGCAAGTTAGGTTTTAAAGAGTGTTAGAAATAATATTAGTTCGCTTGCATTGAACCCATGTTTTATTCAAATGGACCCCATAGGGGGTGTCTTTTCAGCGTATAAATAAAGGCATTTCTAAGTTCACATTCAGTCCATTGGGTGTAAGGTTCTTAGTAATGGCAAGGAGGGTCTAGTTCTGCACATAGGCGAGCCATTAAGTTCCATGTAAGTCTAATTCAAGTGAATGTGATTTTGCACATCTGAGTGGTTGAATTATGTCCCTTTGCGTATGCTAGTTTGTGAATTGGATTTAAATATTGCAAGTTAGGTGTAATGTGTGTTAGAAATAATATTAGTTCAATTGCCTTTAGCCTATGTTTTATTCAAATGGACCCCAAGGGGAACCTTTCTTCAATTTATAAATAAAGGCATTCCTGAGTTCATTTCACAGTCAATCCTATTCAGTCCATTGGGTGTAAGGTTCTTAGTAATGGCAGGGAGGGTCTAATTCTACACATAGGCGAGCCATCAAGTAAGTCTAATTCAAGTTCAAATTTTGAGCTCTATTATGATTCTCTTCATTTCCTCCACCATAACTTTTATATCATTAATAGTGTTTATTTCATATTCTTTGTGATTTCTCTTTTATTTTAGTCATGTTGTTGGGTCCAAAAGTCAATTGAGTCCTTTTTTTCAAAGCATGGTCACTCAAATTTTTTACATTCTCCCCAGATCTCTCCTGTATATAGAGGGAGTGTTAGGCCTACCTACTTAGCCAAGAAACTTGTGCATGGATAAGACATCAAAACTAAGTCTTCTATCTCACCAAGCCAAAGAAAACATATATTGGTCATTGTAACTGTGCAACATCTCTTTTTTCCATCGCATAAAGAAAGAAGTGCACGGGTTCCTTCCCCACCATGTCAAGCAAGGCAAGCATGATTTTTCTCTCCATCCCGCTACCAAGATTGTAAGCTGGTTACCCGTACTAAAAGTATGTAAGCATACAACAATTTACTCTCACTACATGGAAACAACATGGGTATTTAAAATTTGGCAGTGTGAGGCGCAGCATTATATTATACTTTTTGTGCATGGGGCGATGTCAATGATGAGACAAGGCGGCAAATTTACATCAAGCCAAATACAGCTGTAACTCTCCTTTTTATTTTCTTCTCTTCCCTTTCTATTTTCTTCCATCTTTTTTTCTTCTATGGATTTTTTTAACAAAGAGAGGGAAAAGGTGAAAAAGATAGAAACATAGGAGAAAGAAAAGAAATGAAGAAAGATAAAGTGGCATAGAAAGACATAGAGAAGTTATTTGGTAGGAAGATTCAAATAGGATTGAAGCAGGATTTAACTTGACTCTCATTAAAAAACAAAAAATAAAAACTTTAAATCATAATGAATCTTATATCCTAACTTTTACCCTTCGCATTCAATGATCCTACCGAGGTGTTTGATAGTGAGCTAGAAAGAAGTCGTCGGTGATTTGAGGAGAAAGAAATCTGTTAAACAGCAAAACAAAACAACTTTAAATCCCTTATAATCTTTAATAAATTTTCTCCTTCTTAGAATCTCAAATTCAATGGAACCAAGCATCGAGCGAATTTAACTTAAAACCTTCGGGTCATGAACTCTTCTTACCCATCACAAGATGTCGGCCCTGCTATTGCCTCTGTGAAGCAAATTTTTCTCAAAGCTTTCCCTTTGCATGCCATAGGTCTCATCAATGCCGTCATAAGCAAGCTCTTCATGCAACAACCTTGCTTCTATCTGTTGACCTCATTTTTATGAGGTCTATTTCTTCCTCTCCTTAGACCCTAGGTTCTAGCCGTAGGATTTTCCTTATAGACTCTCCTAAAGGACTAGTGTTGAAACCAACCCCTTTTAGAAATTCAAGCCATTTCTTGTTTTCCTTGCAGTGTCTCGCATGGGTAGTCTCAAACCATCACCATATTGATCGAGTGGTTGTGTTCACGGACCATCATCATTTGGTCTAGTGGTTAAGGTCCACCATGCGGAGACTCGGAGAGAATTCCTATAAGGATCGGGAAAGCCCTAAGAAACTCTTTAGATTTAGGAGATTTTGTTCTGTGGTGTACCCTAATTTTCACGTACATAAACACCAAAATTCACATCATTTATACCAGTAAAGGTTTCGTAATTAATCAAAATATATTTTTTACAACGATCAATCACGCACTAAAATTTGAAGAAAAATCGACTTTGACAAATTTTTTTGACCCGATCGTTGACGAAGTTGTCTGGTCGACCCCGGATGATGAAACATAATGCGTCGGTGCGTTCGGAGCGTCGATTTTACCTAAGGGAGCACCCATGTTTCCATGATTTCATACACGAGCGAAAAGTGTGCGTATCTGGAGGTTTTAATATTAAATATTATAAAATTAATATTAATAATAATAAGCATTTCATTTCCCCCTAAATCTCTAACCGCGCACGCCCGGGTCCCTCTTCCCGATCGCGATCCTCCCTTCTCGCTCGACATTTCGCCTGAGCTTGATTCCTCCCGTTCGCGTGCCCTAGCTACCCGCGCCCCCTCCTCCATTCGCGAACAGGTTGAACCAAGTGCGCCTAGCTCCTGCGTTCCTCTCCAATTCGAGCCCGACTTCTCTTCTTCTGCGTAAGTCAACCGACCGAGCGACTCTTCCATTCGAGAGAAACTGCGTGTCCGACCCTTTCTCTTCTCTGTGCCGCATTTCCTCCTCTCCCTAAATGCTTCTCCTTCTCTCCCGTAATGTTATTTGGCCACCTCACCACATGTAGGTACAAGGGTGACTCCTTTGCCTGTAAAAAACCTAGCTAGGGTGAGGATAAGGTTGTTGAAGCTTGAAAGAGGGGGAGGTGCTGCTGGAATTTCCTGGGATTGTTCTTGAAAGTTTCTCGAGTTTTCTTAAGTTTTCATCAAGAGTTTTGTTCTTTGTGTGCTGAGGCCTTTTGGAGTTCCATTTTTTTCTTTTTGGGTAGAATCTGGAGCAAGGTGATACTTCCCCTC
The DNA here is from genome assembly GCA_022702705.1 of Papilionanthe hookeriana x Papilionanthe teres. Taxonomy (NCBI): domain Eukaryota; kingdom Viridiplantae; phylum Streptophyta; class Magnoliopsida; order Asparagales; family Orchidaceae; genus Papilionanthe; species Papilionanthe hookeriana x Papilionanthe teres. The sequence continues at coordinate 24,351,788 of CM040439.1, read as the reverse complement.
TCATTTTTTTCATTTCTCGTTCTTCTATCATTTCCTTACCTTAAGATTGGTATTGTTTATATGCATGAAGCTGATTTGTGCATAAGAGAGGGAATGCATAGTGATTGAATAGGCTTGGATTTAAATTCCAGCTTTGCTCGCGTATCTTATTTTGATGAAATTGTCGATTCTCAAAAAATGCTGGTTTCCTTTTTCTTTTTTTTTTTTTTTTTGAAGGGTTACAGTTTTTTTTTTTTTTTTTTTTTTTTGAAGGGTTACAGTTTTCTATTACCTCATTACAAGATTTCCTTGCATTTGTTCTTCAAGGGTAATGAGTTTTTTATATATTAATATGAAGGTTGAACTAGGTTCTTCTCTTGCACTCACTGTTTAGGTCTACTTGCACCTCCATGTCTAAACTTTCACACAACTGAACACCTACGTTCAAAAATGTCCAAATATGAATTTTTTTTATACACTTGAACGTTCACTATCCAAAACACTTATACATGTGAAAACTTAAAATATGGTGGCTTTTTTGAGAAATCTGAAATTATTTTTGGTGTTTGCAATACTATGGGTCTTCTTGGCTATTAGTTAATGGATTTGTGAAATCTCACGTCTTTTGAGGGATTTGATGTTTTCATTTCATACTACTTGTAGTTCCTGAGGACAAAATATGATTTCATTGGCAAGGAAAAGCAAAGATCAATTCATATATGATGGTTATATTTAAAGCACATTTTTGTTTTACATCTGTTAACCGATGCTTAGTGATGCAAAGTACTTATATATACCATTCAGCTTTTATGAATTAAATGTGTTTAAATCGGTTGGGTTTGAAAGCTACAGTATTTGTTTGAAGGTTGGGTTGGTTTATGCAAAATTTGAAAGTCATGTGAGTTAGCTTGGTGCAAACCAGAAGTTTATGCAAGCTCAAAACTTGATTAGCATCATCATTATATTTATTCTCATTAGGTCGAATAGCTATTGTTTTGGATGATGTTTCAGGTGCATCTGTTGCATTGAATGTTTGTTGTTTTAAGCGGCTTTAAATATATCTCTTGAGCCGAATGCTTATTATTTTTGGGAAAGTTTTGAATACAGTTTCTAGGTTGAAAAATACTTTAAGTGTATGGTTTTGGATTTAAAGGCTTGCTATCTTGGAGATGTTCAAGTCCTTTAAAGCTGGCAGCATGTCATTTTGGAGGTTTTACGGGCTGTTTTTCTAGTCGATATTGCTGCAGTTTTGGGTCTATTTTAAGCTTTAATGGGCCACGTTTTTTAGGGGATTTACATACTATTTCTAGGATTAAATGAAGATCATCTTGGGGAGGGTTTAAACATTGTTTTTTGAGCTTGAACATTTACTGTTTTGAAAAAAAAAAATAATTCAAATGTCCCTTTGTGAAAGATTTGCATGTTATTTTTGAAGATTCACGTCATTCTTCTGGAAGGTTTGCATAATATCTTGAGGAACATCGAGGTCTTTATATTTTTGCACTGTCACAAGTTAAAACTTGGAAGTTTTAACGATCTTTACATGCAAGATTTTGGAAGGATTTCTGCATCTCTTTTTGGACCGTTTTATTGGCTCTTCAGAGGAGTCTAAATGCTAGTTTTTTTAGATTATTTGGGGATATGTTTGGCTACACTATTTGGGTCTGTTTGGTGGCTTTTGGGACACATTTTTTAAGGTTTTAATGCAGTTTGAGAGGCTTTTAGAGTGCTGTTTGGAAACATTTGAAGGCTTATATGTATAACTCTCAATTATTATATGTATACCTCTCAACTCTTAGGTTATTGCACTTGTTAGAGGATAAATGGTAGCATTTTCGATGTAATATGAAAGGTTCAGATGGTTTGAAGATAACATTTTAGTTTAAGGATTGGGTGTACAAATACATAAGAATTGTGTGCTATGTATTTGTTGTGTTGGTTTGGTCCCCTTGCTGTTTCAGTTTGCTTAAAATGCAATATGGAAAGGATACATTTTTAGCTTGATTCATTTGCTATTAAAGGGAACTAAAAACAGTTTTAAACCTGCACAAGCTCTATTTTGAAAAGATTGACACTTTTCTTTTGATTGGTTTGATTGTCATTTTAAGAATATTTAAAAACCTCTTGAGGGCCAATCCACCATTCACTTCTTCCCCCTTTTAGATGGATTGATCCATCCTCTCTCTCATCCCATTTTTTCTTCTTTTATTTTCTTGCTTCTTGATTTGGTTTAGGTGCTTATGTTCGATGCATAAGTGCGCATATATAATTGTGGTTATATATGAACCATCAAGCAAGGCGTTAAACTAGATGGTTTCGAGGTTTAAGACATTGATGAAAGAAGCACCTAGGTGTGTGTGAGAGGTTCTGGCACAATCATAACTCAGTGACCTTAAGGTGAATGGCAGTACCGCCTGTCTAACACTTAGTAAAGAGTTACACCTTCCTTTTACAGATAGTCAGAAGTTCCAGCCTGAGAATGTAACTGATCCATTCACCTTTTTTTAGTGTAGGAAAATTCCTTTTAATATATATATATATATATTGTTTTAAAGAAATCGGTATTTAATAGTTTACCTGGTTAATTATAAATGCGATTTCACATGTGCTCTATCCAGACCCGTCTGCGCCCTCGGTAGGGATCGAACACTGGACCTTCGGGGACTTACGATGAACCCCGCCAAACCACTGAGCACTGTACTGCAGCACACACACACACACACATATATATATGTATATATATATGTGTATATATATATATATATATATATATATATATATATATATATATATAGATATACACATGAAACCTTTTAAGTTTATGACAAATCAAAATTTCTTTCAAGAAAAAAGAAACCTTTACTAAATATTTTTTTGAAAATTCACGGGTCAGTCATATGAATCAAGTTAGCAATTACCCTTTTCTGTGACTGTTAGGCCGGTAACATTTTACTTAGTGTTGGATCACACATGCATGGTGATTCGTTAAAGCCCCATGGTCCTGATTTGACCCAGGATCCTAATTCTGAGTCTTCCCAGACCTGATGCTTATGATCCTCTTTCTTTTCTCGAATTTTTCGTACGTTTCATACGGTTTTATTTGAGTCTTTATAGATCACTCGTGATTTCCTTTGAATTTTCTTCGTATTTCTAATAGTTTTCTTCGAGTTACTGTGGGTCATTTGTGACTTTCCTCGAGATTTTCAGGAGTAGCAGACTGATCAGGCATACAGGTTTGTTTTATATTTACAGCATTTTACTTTTTTTTATTGCACACTCTATCTTATGTCCTTACTTACCGCACTTTATTGCATATACATATAGTTCATACTTGTGGTGTTACTGTTTATTACTTACTGCGCCTCGCAGCATGTTTCCTTTTTATTATTTATGTTGCTTCTATAGACTTGTAGGGGCCTTTAGGATAGAGGACAGTAGGACACCCGATTAGAAGGCACTCTATGGCGGATCATTAACCCAACAATTGCATGTACACTGAAAACTTAAACTCAAAACTCAATACCACTACAACTTGGAGCACGAAGCAAAACTTTGAGGGCAGCACGACGAAGAAGCAGTGGACGGAGGAGGATAGTCCACACCAACTAAACCTTCCCTTTAGCTTAAAAAACAACAAACCCATTGGATTCTGAGGTAAACCGCCTAGGGCGGCATAAATCCTCACATTATCTTTTAGGCTTTTGCACAACTTTATTGTAAAATAAATCCTAACACTTTTAGGATTCTGAGGTTGTCATGCAGTACGGCATAAGTCCTATCTTCTTTGGCTATTTGCACGATCGGGTATCGTGCGAGTGTAAGCCCAAAATAATAAAAATGACAGAATGAAACATCAAATAACATTTTCTCAAAATTAAAACCAAACAAATAGGATATTTGAGAAGTCATTTGAGATTCTTCTCAAAGTCCGTGACATCCCCTACTTTTTCGCTCATTTAGCCTCCTGAAAAATAACTGTTCATATTTTTAGTCACTCTCATTTGACTTTCTTATGTCCTACCTTGAACACCTGAACTTTGAAAATCTTGAAGACGGAACCACTGATCTTAATCGAGAGTTTTATTAAATGATCTCTGATTATTTAAGATGTCATTAACTATAGGGACTTGCCTCTATAAAGAACTAAGAACTCAGATAAAATAAACTCTATCTAATCCTTATATTAAGTAGGGGAACTTGTCAATCTCACATAAAAGGTTTTGCAGATCAAACGGATGTCACAAAACTCTTTAGTTTAAGTGGTTAAATCTACTATCAAGTGGTATGTATATTATTCGGAGTGGTGTATTACTTGTGGTATTGCGCTCAGTCATCCAAACTATCAAATATGTGAGACTCGTTTGGTCTTATTTATTTTAAAATCAAAATACTATTTTTCAAAATCAAAATTACATTGATATTTATATATACCTAAATATCAAATTTAAAAATTTATTCTCAAAAAATTCTCCGTCCGACACTATCATCGTCAAGCATTTCATGAAGTTTGTTGAAAACCAAGAAGGAAGGTGTGAGTCGCATCTTGCGAACTCTTCTTCTCTTCACACTCACGGCCAGTTCTTTCAATGCCTTCTAAATTAAGCTCTTGTCACAACTCCTCAAAAAATTTGGTTTGTCAGATTCTTTTCACTAGTGAGGTGTCCTCGCGTTTTTGCCATAGAGGGAAGGAGTGAGAGCGAGAGCGAGAGAAGGATGGGCCAATGGTTTTAGTTGTTTCATTTAGGCCTTTTTTTTAATTATTTTTTAATAGCCAAATGTCCAGCATTGTAAAAGTAGAGGTGCGACATGAGTGCATGTGGGAGTGAGGAAATAAACGATATTGGCACAAAGCATGGGCTTCAACAGGGAATTTTTTTTTTTTATCAGATATATGAAAAAGAGACGGTTAATTTAAGCCAACTCATGCAATTGATCTTCATTCTCGTATGTCAATCTCATGATATTACCTTGCACGCCAGTGAATTTCTCATTTTCCCCTTTGTCCAGCAAGCTATGCAATATAAGTGCCCTTTTTGGATTATTGGGATGTTTCAAACTCACCAGCACAACACATTTTGCTAAATGAGGCAGTTATGTGATTTTGAACTTAGTAAAGGCATTTATAAAATATCTTGTGTGACAATGCCTTATGAACTAGACTTGTGCAATACTACATCAATCAGTTTTCGTTTTTATTATGTTTGATGAATCAAGTCGTAGAAAGATTATCAAGTTAGACAGCCTCTTTATACGATGCCATTATTGTTAAACATCATCAACTTACTGAGCTCATATTATAAATCCTTCTTTCCACTTATTCATGTTAAGTGCCACAAGAGGTGTCAACTCTATCTTTGCAAGCATGCTCTAATTTCTAGGTATCTAATTTTTAATCTGCTTGCTTTCTTTCTTAAACCTTCTATATTAAGTTTAACTACTCAATTTATTGTTGTATCATCAACTCTCCTTGACAGATAATAATATATTTTACCACATATTAATGTACAACATTCAAAAAAGGGTTTACATGTCTGACTCAAACGTTAAGCTAGAGAAGCATAGATATGAAACAACTTATAACTAATCTTTCTCTACTTAATTAACATGCCTCAAGTGAAAAAATCAATATTTTCTCATGTAAAAAAACAGTAGATTACAGCAAAGACAAGCCAAAGAAAAAACAAAGTGAAACGAGATTTGTTCATATACTTATGATAATATCTAGTCCTTCCAGCTTATTTAAAAGAATAAAAAAAGAACTCTGGTAGCTCAGCTGTCGGCTCTACTTCTTTGATGTAAAAAGGAAAGTACAACTTAAATTCATAATCTGAAAACGTTAATTTTGCCAACAGCATAAGATATAACTCTAAAAAAAGATGAAAGCTCAACAGAAAGCACAAAATCAAAATTCCCGCTTTAATTGATAAAATAAACGATTTATTTAATCTTGAATTTTTAATTATTATCAGAACGTGGCTGGAAGAAGTAAAATTTAACAATATATCAGCAATTAACTATAAAAAAAAAATGAGATAACAAAATTACATAAATTCTCGTTTCTAATAACATCAGTTTGGCATAAGATCCTTACATATTTTTCGATATAATAGGAAGAAGAAGCCACTTCTCAGCGTCAAAAGGTGATTCATTTTCTAATTCTGCCATCTCAACAGAGCCTTCAAACATCTTCTTTGGCCAAATAGCAGTCAATTCAAACCCTAAAACCAAAATGAGCTACTCAAAATAGCATTGAAGAATGCAACCTCTATCCATGTACGCAAAATGATCCAACAATGTAAGTTGAAAAAGAGAGTATAGCATATGCATGCTTATCATTCTCCTCTACATAATTAGTTCTAATAATATTAAATTCAAATATGTACGATCAAGAAATTAATGTTGATCTATTAGATAATAATTACTAGTGCAAGAAATCTGATTTATTATGAATACAATGAGGTTGCATAAAATTTGATAACAAAGTTACGGACAGTAAAATGTTACTACAGATGTATTGTTATTTTCCGTCTTTAACAGAAACGAAACCATCCAAATTGTTGTTAGTAATGCAAATAAATGCTAAAAAATCAATAAATACTTGTTGTAAGTACAGGACCATCAACTCGATGACATCATTAAATGCTAGATACATAGCTAAATCATTGTTAAAATTGATGATATTTGGTCCCTTATTTATTTTTTTTTTACTGGATTTATGATTAGTTGTATTTAAATTTGTTTAGGGTCTCATATTTATGCCTATGATTATGATACCGGAACTAATCAAACCAGAAGTAATTTTTATTAAACAAATGATTAGGGTTACAAATGTGACTCAAAACTAAAATCAAATAGCAACAGAAATCAATCCCCAGCTAGGGTCGGAAGAGAATATCCGAGGGCGGTGGTGCTGTCGGTGAAGTGGTTGGGAATAGTAGTGGTAGGGGAAAGGGCTGATGGCAATCATAGGGCAGGAAAAGGAAGTGGAGACAACAGTTGGGCTGCAGGAATGGGTCACGTCTGTGGGGGAAAGTGGTAGGAGGGTTGGAGCCACTTCAGAAAGGTTGTACAGAGGGCGGAAGGGTGCAAGTTGGGCGGCTGGAGGTTGGGACAGCAGGCATGCAGCAAGGAAAGAGGCGTCAAGGGTAAACAGTGGACTGCCGGAGCAGACCAGCAGGCAAAGGAGATAAGGGAAGAGAGGAGAAAGGGATTCGAAGAGGATACAATGCCACCTCGGAGCAGGATCCAGTCGGAGCATCACCTTTCATCGGATCTAGTCTTAGCGAAGGGGAAAAAGACTTCATACAGAAGTCTGAAAGAAAAACACACCAAAACATAGCCTTAATTCAAGCAAACAAACATATAAATAGACTCCCATCACGCGGGAAAAAAGAAAAAGAAAGGATTGAGCCTGGAAACAAAAAATTAACGGAGGAAGGGGAAGGGGTTGGTGGCAATGTCTGCCCCGTCTAAATGCCGCTTCGTCCAGCAAGGACCTAGACTGGCCCCCTCAAACCGGTTCTTCTAGTATTTCTGTCAGTCAGTTCAATCAACTGGCACCCAGCCCTGCATCAGATTATCTTTATCCATCTGTCAATATGTATGCACTACTAAATCAAAAAGCATATATATATATAAAGAGCATTTCGTGGTGGGATGGGGACCGAAGCAAAAATTTAAGGAAAAAATAGCCTATATGCAAATGTAAAGGTTACTTAGTGGTCGCATGTAGATTATATGCATGTATATATACATAAATGCATGCATGCATGCAACCACACATACATACTATCACAACTTAGCCTGAGACTTACAATTAAATAAAATGTGAACAGCGGTTGGACACTATTAAGATTTAACCCAACCCTTCATTACAATCGCGGCTAACTACAATCGCGGCTAACTGATACCTAAAACTCCCATTTTTCTCTTTCTTCTGTGTGCCTCTTCCCAGCCATTGCCTTCCCAACTAGTTTTGCTCACGATTGTAATGAAGGGTTGGGTCACGAAGGCAAGTCCTGATCCCGTCGTTGCTACATGAGACAGAGAAAGGTGAGAAAGATGCGAGTTTTGAGTATCAGTTAGCCGCGATCCTTCGCATCAGAGCCTTCTCAGTTACAGTATCGCCAACAACAACTTGATCCCGCTAGACTTCCAAGTAGGGGCCGCTCTATATGCATCAATCTCTTCCTGCGATCTTAACACAGAAGGCGACAAGAAATCTTGGCTGCAATAATAAAGTTGTTAATTTTCCATAATTTGAAAGCTTTGATACCAATTTGATACGATTCGGAGCAAAATCAATACGATCCTCTCTAGAAATTAGGGTAAAATAGATTTCTTATTTCAATAATTCAATACAAAGATAAATACCTATGATTCGAGAGGTATGCGATCTCTCCCAATTCCTACGACTCGAAGGTAGGAAATCTCTCCCAAAACGTAAACCTAAAACTCACAACTCAATCTCATACATACAACTAACCCTAGAGATAACAACTTTATTTATAACTAACAATAATAATAATAAAAGACTAGATTGCCCTTAAGCGTACAAAAAACAAAATTGCCCTCAGGCTAGCTACCCTCGTAATAATTACTTATTTCATAAAGATTTCCTCACCGATCTCATATTGATGCATGACAATCGTGTCACGACCCGGCTTGGGGGCTTCAAATTTTCAATGCGGGATCAGACAATTCGATAGTAAAATTCAAATTTAATTTTTATTTTTTTAACACTAACAATTAATCATTCAGATAATCAAAATGTCCGCTAACAAATAGAATTTAAATTAACTTAAAAAAAACAATTAGCAATAAATATACCTTTGTCAATTTTGATCATGTGCTCTATACAAATCCTCTCTTTTTCAGTCCAATTAACAAGATCATTGACAGCAGCACAGGAATGAAGCTAGAAGATTTTATCTAGATAGTACATCAATCTCGTTAATCACGAGTGTCATGCATTAAAACATAATCAAAAGCTCCAAAGAAGGCTAACATGCTTCAGGGAGAATCTTATAAATCGGTTCAATTAAGTTTAGCGGAAAATAAATCCAAAAGGAAATGTTATCACCATGACTATAAAGCATAAGTTCAAACTTCAAACTCTAATTCTTTTGATGACTGACGATAAATCCAATCAAGTTGTATTTTGCCAAAAAGACAATCAAATGATGCATCTTGTAGTGCATGATGCTGCTAGATGCATGTTTAACAAAAGTAAGAAGGCCCATATGTTCTAATAATGCTCTTCCATGTCCGATTCATCACACCAATTAAACTAGATCCCTTATGTTAAATCAACATTTTTGGGCTGAAATTACATAAAGCAAAAAAATATATATATCCAAGGGTGGTGGTAACATGTATTTAAAAAATGGCAAACCATTATAGCATCCATGATAAGGTTTCAACATGATTGTGGTGGCCAAAAAGAGAGGTTGAAGGAATTTGTTCAAAAAGTAAGGACCTTCATGAGGCAATTGGGTCCATTGAGTGTTGATTACATGTGTCGAGAATGTAGGGTCCAACCAAGCAATAAATATGAACTTCAAATTAATAAATGCACCTAAAGAGGAGGCGCTCGATATCAGAAGCCCGCTCACCCATCCTTGTTAAACCATCATCATCATTGCTTTTTTTCAATTATCTTGGGTCTATCTTATAAATTATTATTATCCATTCTATCCAACCAGGGGTTTCTCGAGGTGTCAATTCTATTTTTTCATAGACCTTCCAAACTTTTCACCGTTAACTATCGGGGCTACCTTTAATCTTTTTAGTCCTTCCACATTATTATCCATATCCATCTATTATATTTAAATCAATGCATCTTTATTCTTTATTGTGGGTCCAAACCATACAAGTCCCCGCATCTATCTTAACAATCTACTTTTTGTCAAGTGAGACTTGATGACCAATAATTTATTTACAACCTAACACTTGAACCCATGTAAATAATTCATGTAATCACAATTTCAAAAAAAAAAAAACTCAATGCTATCCTATACCAAAATATGGCTAGGACATTTCTCCGCCTTTTGTCAATTCATCCACTCCCTCTTTACGCAAAACAAAGCCCATTTCCACATCAGCCCCCAATCAAATCAAACAAATCTATTTTAAATATGCTTAAGCTTGGACCAATAAGGATTTTACAAAATTAACATGATTGCGTGTGTCCAGACATTAACTAGCAAGAGCATCTTTTGCCTAGCGATTATCTTGAATATTGCAACAAAAAGCATCAAGCAATGCATGTGGCTTATTTTAGGGTGTCAAAGTCATGTAATATGGTTGGCAGATAGAGAACAAGAATCAGATTGATGCATAAAATAAGAAAGCCCATCAGTAAGAACTTTAAGCAGCAAAGAGTAATACTTTTTAAGGGCATTTACATACATTCTATCCAATTCCTATATATTTACATATCTAACACCTAAATTTTACTCTTTTACATTTATGCCGTCCAAATCTTTCATATAATAACAAAACTACCACCATTTTAACTTTTAAAAAATGGAATACACCTTTTTATGCATGGTACAGGTAGCATTTATGTGAGAATTGAAGTTTAGTTGTTAGATACGTAAATAAATAGGAGGAATTGAATGGTATGCATGTAAATCTTCCTACCATTTATTGGATCCTCAGAAGAATACCACTCGGCCCAAGGACAATCAGAATCCCACTGACTCTTAATATGATTTTCTTCAACTGCATCTCCTTTTCTTTCTTTGTTAATGTTATCCTGACACTCATCATTATCATCAGCATATGGAGGAGTTCTATAAGTCAATCTCATTGTAGAACGAACACTGAAACAATTCGTCGAGAAATCAACAGCAGTTAAGGCCTGAGGAAAAAGAAATACAGAACATTTAGAATTTGTAAGCTACTCTGGAAGCTATACTAGTAGTCATGTAAAAGTAAGGCTTGAACCTTCTATAGTTTGATTAAGATATTCTTATGTAAGGGGAGTAGGGGACCATAGAAGAGATTATTCTTAGTCATTTTAAAATATTTTTTTAGATTTATCCTTATTAGCCAAAAATATTTCTACCTCAATCATCAATAATGAAATTAAGTGTACATAATTTATCATATTATCTTATTTAAAAATTAATAAAATAACGATAAAATAATTACTTAAAATTTTCAAGCATTTTCCATATTTATTCTCACAACATTCTTTAGGCATTTTATAAAACTTATGAAAATTGATAAGCTACGGTTTTAATTGTGACTTTTCTTTGTCCCAGTTCACTTCTATGATTAAATTGTAAACAATATGAAAGAAAAAAAAAAGAAAAAAAATGATAATATATTGTTTTATAATAAGAAACAAAACTTTTCATTTGCTAAAATTTTGTAATGATATAATTGAGAAGTTAAGGGGTGAATATGCATAAGGTGTATATCCCTTTTTCATATGAATAATAAAGATCAATATATATATAAGCTAATCAATGCATGACACTACAAGAGAAAAGCCAGCATGCATGAACCCATCTCAGGAAAGTAGCGCTAATACAAATACTTCTAAACTGTTTCTACAAAAGAAAAAAGCCTGCATCCTTCACTAATAAGGGAATCTAAAATAACTTTTCCAATAAGCCTTACAAATTTTGAGACAAATAGCTCGTACAGCCCCTCCAAGTGCAAAAGCCTGACGGGAACTTGGCTACCAATTCTGTCAGAGTTGAATCTTCGAGTAAAGGTTGTACTCATGTTCTGAATTCCTATATATGCCTTTCGAGAAGGATCATGCACCGGAACAAAAGCAGGCCAGTTACTGCAATATAAAATGAGGAAAATTTACATACGTAGTACATAAATCTTATGTATTTACATATCCCGCACCTAAACTTTAGTACTTTGATGCTTTAACCTGCATGAAAATGTGTATTTCACTTTTTAAAACTGGTAATAATGTTATTTTTTATATGATATTAAATATTTGAGTGCTATGTGAGTAAATATTAAAGTTTAGGAATGAGATAAGTAAATACATAAGAATTGTGTGCTTTAAAAGTGCAACATATGTAAATGTCCCCAAAAAAAGACAATTAAAAAAACAATAAAATGCCATAAAACAACGTATGTATTAGAAACTGTTCCCTTATGAAGCCAAGCATTCTGGTCAAATAATCTAAAAAAAAAAAACTAAATGCCCATTGGTTTTAGAATCAATTGCTATAACTAGATTTAAGAGCATTCGTAGAAAAGGGAACTGAAGAAGATAGCTGCAGTGAAGATACTGAAACATTCTCATGAAACATGAACTCATAAATTTCATATCGGTCAAGGCCACCAGTGCATCAGAATATGAACTTCAACAAGGCATCCAATAAATTTCAGGATACCAAAAGAAAATTTGATTTCATAGGCCCCGATATAACGAAAATTGAAGAAATATGTATGTGGTCTATTTTCTTAGAGAAACGTGCATGAAAATTCAAATTGAACCAAAATACCCTAAAAAGGTAATGACCTTTTGTATTCACTCACTGCATTTTTTAAGTCAAAATATATGATTCCATCCTTGTTCTAATATGATTCAAAGAAAATTGAATCATGGTTCAGAGATGGTTTGATCTATGATTGATGGACCATGCTTTAAAGATGATTTGATCATGATTCAAAGATTGTGTGGTCATTGTTCGAAGTGGCTAGATCATTATTCAATTGTAATTCAAATATGTGAAATCATAGTTAAAAAAAGATATGATCATTATTTGAATGTGATTCAGAGAAAGTTAGATCATAATTCAATATTGTTCGAGCATGACTCAAAGATGGTGTGGCAATAATTTGAAAATCAATCAATCATTATTCACTTATGGTTCAAAGATGATTGGGTTGAGGTTTGAAGATTGTTGGATCATTACTCGGTCATACTTCAAATATTGTTCAATTCATGATTCAAGTTGGATCGATTATGGTTTAATTATTGTTTGTAGACTGTTTCATTATCATTTGAAGATCATTTTCTCGTGCTTTAATCCTGAATTATAACGAAGGCTGCACAACAAAAGTTGGATCACAACAATGACTCGGAAAACTATAAGCGATTTAATTTAAAATATGGTGAGCTATCAACAAGTCAGTGAATGCTCATTCCTCTAAATTACGGTACCAAAATTGAAATCACAAATTTAAACGCTCTAACCAATTATCTTGTGGATAAACAATATTTTATATGGATTGTTATTTATTGAATTACCTATGAATTCATCAACCAATCCTACTTGGATTTTATCAATAATCTTCCTGGCCAGCAGGTGGGATGTGACAATAAGAGAATAGAAATACTGGTTGCAATCAACCACCACTACGTGAATCAATAGAGCATATCACTTTTTTTTTTCCTCTCTGTCCACACTAAACCTTCCGAATTTAAAAATACCGTGGCTGAAGAGGCCATTCCTCAAGTGTAACTTTGAGCATCAACTACAGTGTGAACATTCTATGGCTAATTACATTAGAAATACTACTAAACCACAAGATTACCACATCAAATAATGGTTTGATCCTTCGTATATGTCTAAATGATTAAATATAAATAAATTTCTAGTGACTACATTTTGCAAGATGACCATGCTGCAAACCTGCCACAATTTGATAAAGCAATTGCAACAGCACTTAAGAGTTTGCTTGATTCAGGAGCATCTAGAACCACTCCACTGGCACTCAGAGGAGCTATAACCTGCCCGAAAATGCAAAATAATCACCTTCAATATCTAATACCTCAATATAAATTCCTCCAAAAATAGAATTATTTCATTAAAGAAAGAAGGAACTATATTAAATTCGAGACAGCATATACTGGAACAATGAAACAAATATCTATTGTGAGAGAGAGTGTGAGAGAGAATGTGAGTGAAGAACTCAAATAATTCATCAGCCCCATATAATTAAATTTTAAGACTCAAATTAAGATTGGAAACAGAACATCTACCAAGAACTCAGTTACTCCAAACGATAGCTGCAAACTATGTAAGTCGTTGTCCCATTGTCCAGCTTTATCTGCCCTTCATCAAAAGAAAGATGTCAGCAAAAAAGTAAAGTTGCAGGCTTTTCTAGTAGCAGAAAATAAAAAGTCAAATTCACCATTGCTATGGATCTGAAAATAGTACTCCATGTTGTATAACTTTACACCATGTTTCAGCTCACATTTCATCCTGTACAAGTTATTTCTTGAACCCAGGCATTCAGCACCTTTATCCTGCATAAAACAAAGTACAATATTACGGAAAATTTAAGGATCAAGAGCAAAAAATAATTTTTTTCACTAACGCAGCAAATGCAATGCACGCCATTTTGACCATTTAGATCAACAATACAGCAACTTAAATTGTGATCTAGTTCAGAAAAATGTGCAAACACTACTGGAAGTCTGTTCTTATAAAACAAATTGTAGCAGAAAATAAGCATACCAATAGATTTTTATGACCATCAACAAACCACTGCCGACAAACAGCCTCTATTTCTGATATAAATCTGACAAAGTTTAAAGATCATTAGTAAACAATAAAAATGATAATATAGTTATTAAATTGAAAAAAAAAAAATACTATTAGCCTGTTAATCTAGCAACGTAATTATTAAAAGCGATATGGAACAGAGACAGGTAAAAACATTAAATACCTTTCCCATGTGGAAGCAATTGTGAAATCATCAAAGCCCTCAATCTGGTGAATAATGCAGGTTACAACCATTAAAATCCATCATTTAAATGCATATTCACACAACTTAAATGTGCATTTCCTGAGCTGATTGAGAAGCCTTTTAATTGAACAAAGTATTTCGTTGTGTATACCGCATAGCAATAGAAGAATTGTCACATTAAAGCAACTTTATGCATGAAAATATTGGTAGTACTTACATCAACAGGCTACAAAATGTTGGGAGCAATAATAAGTTTGATAAATAAACATTGAATGGAAGGACAACAAGCTTTCTCAACCTTATTACAGTCTAGGAGAAGACTGAGAAGTAGTTAAATGTGGGTTTGTCGAATTCGAGATTTGATAATTTGATCTGAGTGTTGTTATTTTTGCTCTTGTATTATAGTAAAAACTTATTTATTTCATATTTTAGGCCAGATTTACAAAACTATGGAATATTAATCTTCTTTTAATTGCAAATAAAAGGACTTCAGGCATGTAAAATTTATTTCATGGGCAACCATATGACTTGGATCTTCTATTTGGTGACTTTTAGACTTGAGCATTTTAATCTACATATGTTGTAATTAAGGGTGCGTTTGGGACAATCGTAGTTGTCTAAAATCTCAGTTCAAAAATTATTATAGAAAGTTTGTTGTTTAAGAACTGATGTTCTAGAAGTAGTTTTTCTATTTGAAAATTTCATTTTCAAAGTATTGTTTGTGGATAAATGTCTGAAATATCCATTTACGCTTGTTAGATAAAATTTTCTAAGCACTTAATGTTTTTAGAAAGAGAATTCACTTATTTTTATTTTTTTTTTATATCCTTAAGAAAAAAGTTTGATCTAATTATTTGTCAGATATATATATAAGAATTCTTTGGTATCCCTTAATATATGAAACAATGGTATGTGTGTAAAAAATAAAGAATTGTGTGGTATGTGAGTAAGGCCCGAATTAACAAATCTCTGTGGTATGCGTGCAAAAATCAAAAGTTGTTGTGGATCTATTTTGAATGAAAATTTCTAGACCGCAGGACACGGTCTCCATCCAGCTTCTGCAGATCCACAAATTTCTTGGATGCATTTGCCGCACCGCTCTAGCTGAACTTGCAAACAAACAGGTGAAACTCGGTTTTGGCCCAAAACATGGTTTGAAAAGAAAAAATAAACACACCCTAAGTTTGTTCAATTTTGAAATGATAACTCTCTATCAACCTTAAGTACGGTTATGAATCTTATTTCACAAGTATGTTGGATAAATGATGGTCTAGCCCACAAGATGTGTCGAGCCGCATGTTCACTGCTAACTTGGTGAGGCCCAGCCGGTTCCACAAGCTCAATTAGCACTCACGACACCTGTATAATGAAATTGACATGGGCAAGCACGAGTAGCATCAACGTACATGAACGTAAGAAAAGCCTACAAAAGCTTGGCCAAAACCCCTCTTTTCTAACCTCCTAATAAATGTACCATACTGCTATTTAATATTAATAGCTGTTGACATAAAACATGCATGCCTACCAAGCATTTCTCCTTGTGGCAAGGAGAATTAAAGAATTTTGCTTCCAAATATTTTGGACCAAACTATCACAAAAGGAGAACCCAAAACAAACATGGGTTATTTGGTTGGTTGTTTCTAAAATGCAAGTACTTCAGAAATGCATAGTAGATGGAATGTATGAATTTTTCAAATGCATGATACAAATCAAATGCATCTTCCTTCTTTTTTATATATATAATAGGGGTTGTGTTTCGCCTTAGATGGTTTGGTCAAACGTCGACCACGTGATGATCCGATTAGAAGAGTATATGTTTTAGATTTAACTTATGTTAAGAAAGGCAGAGGTAGACCTAGGAAGACTTGGGCTTATTGCATAAAAAATGATCTTAAGTTATTAGAATTAATTGAAAATTCGACCCTAAATAGGACACAATGGAGAAAAAGGATTCATGTAGCCGACCCTACCTAGTGGGATTAAGGCTTTGTTGTTGTTGTATAGTAGGAGTTGTGTGGTTATAAGAATTACAAATTTAGGGGAATCATAAATGTGGTATTTTTTAAATTAAAGAGATCAACTTCTTCAATTCTACAGAAATTTGCATATCATATCTCGTGCCTAAACTTTCAAATTTACATAGCACTTTTGAGCTTTAGCACAATGCACGAAAAGGTGTAATCCATTTTTAAAAAGGGGTAATATTGCTATTTTTTACACGATATTAAAGATTAGGGTGTCATGTGTGGAAAGAAAGTTTAGGTTTGAGACATGTAAATAGATAAGAATTGTGTGTTATGTAAGTAAATGACCCTAAATTTTATTGTAAATAAAAAATTTTGAAATTAATTTAAAAAAAATTAAACTTAGCTAGGTTAAAAAATCACTAATAATATTTCACTCTTACCCGTATTCTTCAAATCACGCATGAGGTGATCGTGATGGGAGCTTGCTAGGGAATCGGAAGTGTGACAAGAAAGAGATCATGATGAGAGCCCATTGGAGGCGGGAAGCATGTGAAGGATATGAGGTAATTAAATAAATTTGTTAGGGGTATGCGTCAATGGAGCCAATGACGTGTGAAGAAAAAGAAATTTGTTTCAATAACTCACAAGGAGTGGCGGGGGGGGGGGGGGCATGGAGTTAGCCAGAGCAACCCGAGATGATGACAGTGTGTATTTTGAAATACCCGATTCAGGTGATTTCAAAATAAACTAAATGATGAGCTTCAACTTCCTCCAAAAAATATTGCGAATTATTTTACTCCCAACCAAACACTTGAAAACATAACTCATGCATTTGAAAGATGATACACCCAAAATCCCGCTAACCAAACAGCCCCATAATACATTTCAAAGGCATTAAAATGAGGCAAACGATGGCAGTCGATGAACCGCAGCAACACGTGCAACATGTAGTCAAGAGGAGCATGCAATGGCGTTGGCATGTAGGACGATGAGGTCACGGGTCTAAATTTATTTTGCATTTGGTATTCACTCAATTTAGAAAATATTAAAAAAAATGTTCAAAGAGAAGCATTATGACGTGTTCTAAATCCCCAATACAGATACCGATATTTGGTCTACTTCAAACTAAACATCAAAAACTCAAAACATCAATATTTTTTTTCACTTTACACTGCCAGTGCTTGTAACCAAACAGCCCTTTGAAGATTACAACTTATTGCATACATATTGGAGAAATACATACCTATATTAGTATTTTAAATAATAAAATTTGAAGAAAAGAAAATTTAATAAAGAAAAAAACATCTTTCAATCCAAGTATATACCGTGTAATCATGGCGGATTTGTAGTTTTGTACTCGCGTTCAACAATGTGCCACTGAACAATGTTTTACTTACTTACATGGCAATCATTTCACCAAAAAAAAAGGTAATTGAAGTGAACTTGTCAATATTATGGGCACCGTGAAAGATCCGATAATCTCGAACCATTTTGAAATTCTAGGACGGCGTGTTAGATGGTTAGTTAAAGAGAAAAACAAAAATTGGACCGAATGTACGAGAACCGAAGGTCATTCTTGAACCATAAGCTGCCAACATTTTATACCATATCATCCAAATCACAGACCCATGGAAGAAACCCTGAGAAACAAAACTCATGGCAAAGTGCTTGAAAACTCAGATGAGTTATATCCATTCTATCAGAACTAAGAGCTCCAAAAAAAGTAAAAAACGTGAAGAGCGGGAGAAGAAATTACCTCTTCTTGGGATTCTTCCACATCGTCGCCAACATCCTGCACAGCTTTTCCCCTATCCATCGCAGTCGCGGAGGACGTCATGACCGATTGCTCCGAAGGCAGCACAACATAGTATCTTCTCCCATGAAGGATCGGGCACTCAGCCGAACCCCTTATTTTGGGAATTAAAAGACCAAAGACAACCCAAAGATTTTATTTTGGAGGAAATATTGGGTCTCGCCACCTACTAGGTGTGTTAAAAAAAAACTCATTGTTCTTAATAGTTCGTGTTAAGTTCGTCGAGAAGTTCGTGTTTGATTTATTTTATAGGTAAATAAAGTAAACACAAATAATTTTTTCTATTCAGTTAGTAAAACGAATCAAACACAAATATTGATGTGTTCATTCGAGTTTGAATCGTTATTATTCGAAATATAAATTAATTTAAAATAATTATATATAAAAAAATTATGATATTTTAAAATTTTAAATTTTATAAATTATAATATATAATAAATTATTAATAATAATATATTAATATACTATATTAGTAATATACTAATATAAATTATATATTTATATAATATAAGTTACATAATTAATATATATGTTATTTATATATATTAATATTAGAGCTATCAAACCAAACTCGTTGTTCGCGAACAGTTCGTGTTCGGCTCGTTCGTTAAAAAACGAACACGAACGAAGCTTCACGAACAATTTCGAAAATGAAACTTATTTCAAACAATTAAATTCGAAACGAACCGGACATGAACACAAGCTTTGTTCATTTGTGTTCGGTTCGTTCTACACCCTATCACCACCAATGGCAATACCTGTGCAGGATGGACCCCACTTGGAAAAAATAGTGTTCAGACGTGTCAATTATCGATCTTCATGTCACCCATCAATGAGGTGTATGATGGTGTGACTGCCGGTGATTGATCGTCCGGACATGAAATGTTTGGATGGAATATTTTCTCTAGAAGTTGATGGTTCACATCTGTGGACAACTTAAGCAATCTATATAACTGAACAGCACTTAAATTATCAAGCTCTTTCAAAATGACAACACAGAGAGGTATGATAGTATTGGAATAATATTGAGATGGTATTGGGATGAATATCATCCCAATATCAATGATCCGCACATATGAATACAACAAGTAATACTCGCTACATATAGAGAGTGTTTGACAGCTTTGGTTGCACGAAAGATTTTGGTAAATCATAATTTATTAAATTCATGCTCTTATTGTATTTATTAAACCTGGATTTAACATCAATAGAAAGTGAAATCTTAACCTTAAATCCAAGATTTCATAAATCCATGGAACT